>BTHU01000003.1:74186247-74848747 GCA_036184795.1 Tokudaia tokunoshimensis
ACCAGGAACAGGGAGTAAGTGCAGGAAATGAACAAATACCAAAGACCACCTTCTCCCTCACGGGCCAAGGAAAATAGTCAGAAGTTCAAGGATCCCACCATATAAACAAAACCAGAACCAAATGGTTAACAGTGACCATCCTGCATTTGTACAGTGGCAGAAATGTAACATGAACATCTGCCTAGTGGTTCATAAATTCAATACAAGGAAATGATAGGCAAAGTCCAAGAGGTCAGAGGGTATAGATTTTCAATTGATTATTGATTGATAAGAATGGCCACATTAGTGACAGCTAACTTCCAGCTCTCCCTCTACTCCTGTGGTGCTAAATAACCTAATCCTCTTGACATACACATGCAGCTCATATTGGGTGTCAAGAGGTGGCTAGGGTGACCTACTCTGTCCTCTAGGGCCCCGGTCCTAACCCCACTCCCTATGAACTTGTTCCCATTCTGCCTCCAACTGCAAATGATGGGCCTGATGCCAGCTGCCTGTTTCTGTATCTTTTCATTAACACACGTTTGTGATCCAAAGTGTCCTCACACCCACGGTGCAGCCGTGCAGCAATCAAAACTTGGGCAGGGTCCTGGAAACTAGAAGACAAAGAGAAATAACTTCACTTTTACTGTGCCTCTGGATCTTTCAACTTGGGGTTCCATTGGCCTGGAAGACTCCTCCAAGCTCAGTCACTCCAGGCTCTCCCCACTGCCGCCTTCTCAGGGTGATCTTCCTGCTGATCACGACTGAATGAGACGAGCCCTTTGACCCTGTACTCCCATTAGATCTCTCCTCTGCTACCTTCTGACGTGTGTGTGTGTGTGTGTGTGTGTGTGTGTGTGACTTATCCACTGACATCTTTACTCTCTGCCTCCCCTATCACTAGAGAGGCATTCTGAGTCAAGAGTGTGCCCTGTTTGTTTCCTGGGTCTGGTTGAGCCCATTCCTCAGATTCTATCATTTAGTTGCTCTATATTTACAAAATTCCAACCTCCATCATGCAGTTTGACTTAAGTAAAAAGTAAATTCCCATATGAGAGGCTTGGAGGAGAGGCAGGCAGAGAGGCTGGAGAACCAGCCTGGAATTAGGAAGCACTCTGAAAACAGGGTAGGCCACTGAGCTGGCCCCAGACCCTGGTCACCATGGGAAGAAGTGATCCTGTGGCAAGATATCCCTATGCTGGACACTCAATGCTCTCCTGGAAGCTTTCAATAACTCAATAATTTATAAACTACGCCAACTGCTTTCTGCCTCTCCTGCAATATTCAGTGTCCCAGGAGATGAACTGAGGCTGAGTCTCCGGTCCACACCCTGCTTCCCAAGTCAGCTTTCACTTCCGTAGGGGGAAGGAACATTGAGAACTTTAAAACTATACAGACAGGGAATTCCTCCAGAATTGCTGAAGGACTGTGTGCTAGAAACAAACACTGTCTGTGAGAAGCTAAACACTGCATCACTGGAAGCCGCCCCTTTCCCAGATACTGACCGAGGCTCTGTAACATGATCTGACAGCATCTATACTCCTCAACAAACTCTGAACATGCACTCTTCTGCCAGGCCTGGTCACAGCCAGTACATGCTTTTAAACCACACACAGGCAAAAGTAGCCAACACCTGGTGGTCCAGCTGTCAACGGTGGCTGATGGAGAGGCCTGGGATGGTGGCTCATGGGGGTCACCTGTGAGAAGTTCATGTGGAGGGAGTAGAGGGATTTCCACGGGAGCCAGGAGGCAGTCAAGGCCCAGATTTCCACCGGGAGGCAGTCACCCAGAGGGGCTCTGCCTTCCTAAACCAGAATAACCAGCTGCTTTCCTGAACACTGTCACCGTGCTTATGGGATTTGTTTCTCTTTGGCAGCTTCTCCCGAGGAAAGATCAATGAGCCTGAGTCTGCCTTCAAAAGGACAGGCTCTTTTTTCTTCTGAGGAACAGAAAAGAGGTGCAGGCACATTCTTCATGCTCCTCCTATCAAGGTTGCAGAGAACTAATGTTTCTTTCAATGGTCAACATAGGGTAGTCCCTAAAATAAGGTGTGGGGCAATCCAGAAAACACCACTACCCATCTGTGGGTCTTAGTGAAAGAGAAGTCAAGTTTGTGACATTAACAAGCATGTCGTTATACAAATGCAGCCAATTCCTCACCTGCTGCTCTGAGGAGTTGCTGGCATTCCCGGCCGCCACAGAAAACAGGTGATCACCGACCGAGAGCCCCCGCCTGGCCTTTGGCCCCTGGCAGCCTCCATAGCCCAGCTCCAGGATGCCAGACCAAAGACCCCTAAGCCATCCTCAAAGGAGGAGCCTCCGCCCCATTTTTTTAAAGCTCTCAGGAAACAGGCCTGCCTACTCTTCCTCCCCACCACCCACTCTTCTCCTGTGCAGGCTTCTGGTTCCGCCCACCTCTGTCCGGAGGGAGCCTCAGGACAGAGCCCAGGGGCTTCCTCGGATACCTCCCCCGCCAAGTGACAGGAATCTATCCTCCCTCAGCTTCCTGGCAGGAAGCTCTTGGTGGCAGTTTCTCTCTTTTTCAGGTGTCCGTCTCTCTCCCTAGGAATCTGCTCTCAGCTCGCCCCCCCCCACACACACACACATTTCCTTCACCCTGTCTCCCCATCTCTGGGGCCTCCGGGAAGAGGGTCCTCACAGCCTCCTTTCCATCATTATCAGCTCCCCAGGAACATCTTGACCCAGGTATCTCCTTCCAGTGTTGCAACGCTCCAAATCAGCTACTCTCTCTCTCTGTTCCTCCTCCACGGTCCACTCTTAGACTTAGCATTTGTCCCTGGTAGAACTATTGGCCTTATTTTTCAAAATCCAACCACTTGCCAAATCTTTGCAACACCACCCTCTTTTCATTCTTATCAAATGCACAATCTCTGCTCTCGCAGACCATTGCCACACCATCTAACACCCCCCCCCCCGGGGTGTGCACATCACCCCTACACTCTATATTTTGTAGTCTTTGGAGGGTACTCTCGGTTTGCTTGGGAGACACTAATTTATCACTCCCTTGCTCTAAAACCTGCAATGACTCCCATTGCTGATAAATTTCCTGCTGCTGAGCAGGGAATTTAAACTCTTCGTAATCCAAGGTTCTCTTTGACTTTGTCTTTCTGGAGCTATTCTTCAGTGTCATTTAAGTTCCCACTTGTCTCCCACTAGTCATGTCTTCCCATCTGTAGGCTTTTGCCAAACAGGAAGTTTCTCTTATTTGCTTCTATCAGCATCCTGCCTTTTCTTCAAGGCTCATGTCAAAATGCCACTTCTACCTGGAAGCCTTCCTGGGTTCTCCTAACCAGGTTCCCTTTCTCTGGTTCACTAAGTTTCTCTAGCCACGCCCACTATATACTGGCGCAACTTAATCTGCTACTAGTGCTGGGAAACACCAGTTCAAAGCAGATACTCAGAAGCTGTGGAAATGTGTTTACTTCACACCAGGAGCGCAGATCAGGGTCGGAAAAAAATCAAGGGGCTAAGGAAAGCTAGAGAAGGGGGAGGCAGACAGAAGCTAGGCAGAGCGGCTGCTGTAAGCAAGGCTGTCTTCCTGTAACTGTATCCCCAGGGACCACAGGTACCTCTGCTTAATCTCTCTCTCTCTCTCTGTGGTCACTCAGGATATGATTACTGGCATTAGATGCAAGCACATGTTTCTGTTCCATTAGTCTGAGCGAGGCTGAGAAACTGAAAAGGGGGTCACAAGGGTATTGCTGTGATTGTTGGCTGTGCTGGTCTAGTTACCACCTCAGAGAGGAGTGAGGTGGAGGAGAGGAGGGATCCAGCAGCAGATGGGCGGGAGGGGGGGCGGGGGGGGCTTACGGAAGGGAGGGAGATGAGAAAAACACAGAGGATCATCCTGGAGGCAGGAGGCCCATTCCTTTAAACTGTTATAATATGGAGGGTGGAGGTGGGGTGCACATGGGTCCCGGACCCACATAGGCACCCGCCCACAAAGCAACACGGAGGCTTAGGCTTCTCCACCGCAGGGGGTTGGCCATCAGCCTGACAACCCTGGCGAGCACTGTTGCTCCGGTATACAGTAGCCCACGCAGCATAAATCTGTCTCCCACGCAGGAACAGCCTGAACAGGAGGCTACAGCCCGGTAATGAAGACGTGAACCGCTGAAATGCCGTGTCAGATGGCGGCGGTGACATCTGAAAGCCGTAATTTGCTGCTCGGCATATTTTTGTTCCAGGTACCAGAGCCTGCACAAACGCTGTCGTGTCTATCCAAGGCAGCCGCTCTGCTCTCCAGCCTGGCTCTGGGCCAGGTGGTCTTGGCCTTGCCAACAGGTTTCTTTGGTGGAGGAGAGCTCGGGAAGTCTTTGCTTGGGTCGTCTGACCGTGCAGAAACCGGGGTTAAAAAAAGCACACCTTACTCCCCAATGTGCAGGTCTCTTGAACTGTCCATATCCCCTCACCCCAATCTAAGTGACCAGGCTGCCCTCTTAAAGGGTGACTTATAAGAGGTCAAAATAATTGTAGCCATGCCAGGGCTAGAGGAGGGCTCTTAAAAAGGAAAGAGTACTACAAGCAAGAGTAGTACAAGAATACTAGAAGCACAGATCTGTTGTTCAGAGCGGCTCGCCCTTCTTTCAAGCAGCAGCTTCTCCATCCTTCTTCTCCATCCTTTCTTTCCCTCCTGGTTGATACCTTCCCAGAACCTCAGCCAGGCAGACAAGCAATTTTCTGTGAGTACAGGCCCTCGAATGAAAGGGTGTCCTTTGAGTCCTCACTGGCTGCCTGGCACTTCGGTGGAATCAGTGCCTGAGTTCGAGCCTCTGTACGGAAGGGAAGAGGGACCCCCCCACTAGCACACTCAGGCTTGTGCTTAAACCGCAGGAACTGGGAGATTGGAGGTCGCGCAGCGAGTGAGGCCTTTCACAGCTTAATCCTCCCCGCTGGGTCTCAGCTCAGCAAGCCCTGTACATCTGTTGACCTGCTGCTCTGGAAGGCCTTCCTGCCAGGCTCGCTGGAGTGGGCGGAGAGGATAAAGTGACCAGGAACAACGGGAGTCTGAGCTCCTGGCCTCCTTCCCTGAAAGCACAGGCTGCAAAGCAGGTTTAACAGCCTCCAAAAAAACCGCCCGCCCGGAGGGGCAGAGGCAGGGCATGAACTCTTTCGCTTATGTGGAGGGTTTACCTCAAGGACAGTGTCTCAAGGACTCCTAGATGCTTAGTGCAGAATCGCCCTGAGACCCGGAGGCACTCTGTAAATGCCTCCCCGGGAAACTTTCACTCTGGCAAACTACAGGGACCTGCAGGTTATTCATGGTGGTCCAAAGGCAACAGGGAGCAGGCAACCCCTGAAATGCCCACCGTCACCTACGCTACCCACAGGCACACTGTCTAACACGGAGTTCTTTGAACCTCAAACATTTTCTCACCTAGCAAACAGCATAACCTGCTTCATAAACTGTGGTCATTGGGTCACGTGGGGAGCTTCTGGAAGACTTGCTTGTTAAGTGCAACATTTTAGGGTTTTTTCCACTCCTGTTTCATTGAGATACGATTTATGTATTTTTATACCCCCATTCTTTTACTCCTTATGAACCCATGCTTTCATGTAAGTAGCATCACAATCAAGAGAGAAAACATTTCTACAGTCCCCTGAAGTTCCCGCATACCCCTTTCTAACCAATCCTGACCCCTCAGCGCCAGCTCCAGGCAGCACTGATCTATTTTCTATCCCCAGGGTTTCCACCTCTTTCCAGAATGACACATAAATAGAACCGTACAGTACGTGTATGGCTTCCTGAGTCAGGCTTCGTTCACTTAGCGTGATTCATGACTGCATTAGTAACGCCTTCCTCTCTCATCACTAAGAAGCGTGCAGGTATACATCACCCATTAACCAGCCGAAGGACATTTGGATTGTTTCCAGTTTGGGGTGATTATGAATAAAGTTGGAGTGAACATCCAAACTCAGGTGTTTGTGCGATTGGAAGTTATCATTTTGGTAAATAACCTGAGCCAGATTGGTTGGTATCAATGCATGCTTAACTTATAAAGTAACTTTTTGCTGGACTGTTTTCCAAAACAACTGCAATTTATTCCCACTGGTGCTTATGATCGTTCCGTTGCCCCGCATTTACCTGACATGGTTGCAGCTTCTTTTCTGACTGCTATTTTCATGAGTAGCTAGCTGTAATTCATTGTAGTGGTATTTTAATTGTATACCAACAGCGATGCCAAGCCTTTTTGTGTACATACTTACCATCTATATAGCTTCTCTGATAACACATCTGTTAAGATGGTCTGCCCATATTTTATAGAGCAGTCTGGTTTTTACTTACCACTGAACTGTGAGATTTCTATCTACACATAAACCCTTTCCCAGAGATGTGATTTACAGATGTTTTCTCCACGTCTGTTATTTTTCTCGTGCTCTTTATTTTTTGGTGTTGTTTCCTGTTTCCTTTATTTTTTTACTTTGTTTTATTTTTCTCATCACTTTCTTGCAGAAAAGAAAAGTGAGTTTTTATCAAATAAAGTCTAGTTTATCAGTTAGATAATCTCTTTGGTTTGTATCCAAGAACTCATTGCTTAAGTCAGAATCACGGAGGTTTTTCTCCTGAGTGTTTTATAGCAATCTGCGTCAATGCTGTCTTCTCCTCTGTTTGTGTTTACGTAACTCCACCCACACCACACTCAACAGTCTGTCCTTCCCTCTCTCCAAAGTCTCTGCTGGCATGTGCACAGCTTTCTCTGGGACTCTCTACCCTGTTCAATTGATCTAAATGTCTGTCCTTTCCGTAGCATGGCTATCATCATTCCAGTGATAAAGACGTGGAGTTAGAGAACATGGATCTTCACCACGTGCCTATCTCTCATTGGTTGTTTTCCTAAGCTAATTTTCATATTGGTTTCAGAAACATCTCCACAATTTCTACAGGAGAATGTTACAATGAAATGATTAGTCCCTAGGTTGGAAGAGAGCTGGCATCTTCATCCCAGGGAAGCTCACAATCAGTAGACACAGTGGATCTCTATCTTATGTCAGATTTTTTTTTCATTAAAATCTTACATTTAAAACAATATAGATCTTGTACACTTTTTAAAAACTTTTAATGTGTATTCAGTGCTCTGAGGTGCTATTATAAATGGCATTTTAACTGAAATTGCATTTATTGAGTTTCAACAGTTGAGTGTTGGGTGCTTTGCTGGGTTGCTCTTCAATCTAGACTTGATTACCTCCATTAGTATCAGCATTACCTCCATTCCTATCAGCATTGAAAATCTATTATGCAATGGCTTTCTGGATGGATTGGTGTGATGTTACAAGAAGAGACTTTCAAAACTAAATGTAATTTTTTTCTTGTGTTATCGCGCACCATCTAGACCTTCCACAGCTTTTTGGATTTAGCTAGTGGGACGGATCCCTCCCACCCTGCTCTGGTCCTGAGGGATATTGCTTAGCTGCTCACCTCTGAGCATCCTGTTGGCTACAGGCATTTTCAACATGCCTTTACAGATGGAGAATCCTAGTTTGCTGACCATTTTATTTGTTCTTCTGGGTTGTTTGTTTGTTTTTATCATGAATGGATTTTAAATCTGTCTGCTGAGATGATCACAGAGTTTTCATCTTTAGTCTGTTTATATGGAGATTTACACTGTCTAGTTCTTAAAATGCTTAATCAACACTATATCCCCAGATTACCGTGCCTGTGTTCTAAGTGTTCTTGATGAGAATATATAGTATGCTATTTTAGGTAGCACAGCCTGAGGAGATCACCCAAGACAGATTAGGTTGGTAGAGAGGGTGGTCCCATCATGTCTCCTCACTGATTTATTAGTCTGACCTAGTTAATGCTGAGATAGGAATGTTGAAATCTCTGATTACAATTATCTCTCTTTTCGATTTTGTTAGTTTTTGCTTCTTGTGTTTTGAAGTGTTATTACTAAGTACAAATTTCTTTAGGGTTGTTATGTCATCTCCTTCATGAGTCAAGATTTTGCTGTGTAGCCCAGGCTGGTCCACGCTCCTCCTGCCTCAGGATTTTGAATACTAATATCAGTTATGTGTCACCTGACTCATGTTGCATTATGTTAAACTCTGCTTTAACTTTAATGCTCTGTATTGTTTTGTTTTAAATGTTTTTTTTTTAAGTTTTATCTATCTATTACATGTAAGTACACTATAGCTGTCTTCAGACACACCAGAAGAGGGCATCAGATCTCATTATGGATGGTTGTGAGCCACCATGTGGTTGTTGGGATTTGAACTCAGGGCCTTTGGAAGAACAGTCAGTGCTCTTAACTGCTGAGCCATCTCTCCAGCCCTTTAAATGGGTTTTTAATCAGATTGTCAAGTTGGATCTTACTTTTTCAGTCTGTCCAATAATTTCTGTCTTTCCACTGCTATGTTTAATTGTTTATGTTTAATGCAGTCATTGATCCTGTTGAAGTTGAAGCTTCTGTCTCCTTTCTGTTTCCCCTTGTTCTGTCTGCTGCATCTTTGTTCTCATTTCCCTAACACTAGGTGCCTTTCATTCCATCTTATTATCTAGCATTGACATCATTTTACTTCTAAAATTTATAGCACCTACCATAACTAATTACAGTCTACCCTCAAATAATAGAATGCTTTGCACCTAAGTGTCACAACAGTAAATGTTCAGTCCCTCCAGACCTTTGTCCCATTGTCATATGTACTGGGTTTTCTCTGTTGGTTTTTTTTAATATATAAAACACAGAACGCATTCCTACTCTTTAGTTTTAGGTAGCTATCTTTTATTTGCTAAGATTATGTTTTAGATGCCTTGACCTTCATCCACTTTAACTATTTTCAGAGAACCTTAATTTTTGCATGCAGATCTAACTGTCTGTAGATCCCTCCTCTGCTGAGGTAATCTCTAAAGCTTCTCTGGGTGTCCAGTTGTGGTCACAGATCCTCCCAACTCTTGCTATTCCCAGCCTCCTTTATTTCACCTCCATTTGGAAAGGTCTTCTGGCTGAGTCGATGCCTTGGTTTAATCACTTCCCTTTATTGTCTTCTAGGAGAAACAGACTCAGAATGGAAATCAGTTACACTGTTTCCTATCATCTCCTTCTCTTTGATTTATTGAAGTGTGGGGTGTGTCTGCTCCTCTCCTCATCTCCTTGTCTTATTCATAAGTTTCCTCCCCATTCTCCATTCTACCCTGTGGGATTTCAGTTCCAGGTATATTCAACCATTTGATTTCAAGCCATACCTTGGGATTTCCTTTTTTTTTAAATTTCTTTCTTTTTTCTCTTTTTTTTTCCTTTTAGCATTTTATTTGTTGTACTTTTTCCTGTGTTGGTAAAAAGCAAGCAAGCAAGCAAACAAACAAACAAACAAACAAAAAACCAAACAAAACCACATAGATAAGTGCTTTACCACTAAGCTACATCCTCTGCTCCAGTTTGAAAGATCTGTACTGACTTGTTTCACTGATTCTCCATGGTGCTAGTTCTATTCATGAGTGCTCCCTTCTCTCCTCCCCCCCATTCCCCTCCCCTCCCCTCCCTTCTCCTTTCCCCTGCTCTTCCCTCTCCTCTCTCCTCTCTTCCCCTGACTTCCCCTCCCTCACCTTTCCCTGCCCTCCCCTGCCCTCCTGTCTTACCTTCAGCTCCCCTCCCTTCCCAATGAAGAGGTCAGCTCAGGGCTTTTGGAAAATTCTACCATGCTCCAGAACATGAAGACCCCTCCCAGCCCAGAAGGGAGAGGTCAATGGAGCACATAGGCACCCCTACCTTCATGGAAGGGAGAAGCTGATTACATTCCTCAGAAAAACTGCAGGGTAGACTGACCATTGGCCACCTGCAGATATGGGAAGCCCTTACTACCTCATTCCCTAAGGACCAATCAGTTTAAAGGTCACACTGTTCCACCAATCACAGTGTACCTAGTTGAGCTCCCAGGGTCTCCTCTTCTTTGGGTGAAGAATAGCCCCAGTGTGCTGGAACAATAAACTTCTCTTGCTTTTGTATCAATCTCCAGCTCTGTGTTCATGGGGGTGGGGAGGTCCCCAGTAGCTAAGGCTCATCAGAGTCTTACACCCTCTCCTCTCCTCCCCTTTCCTCTCCTCCCCTTTTCTTCCCTTCCTCTCACCTCACCTCTCTGCCCTCTACTTTCCTCTCCTCTCCTCCCCTCTCCTCTCCTCTCCTCCTTTTTTCCTTCACTCCCCTCCCCTCTCTTCTGCTCTCTCCTCTCCTTCCCTCCTCTCCCTTCTCCTCCTCACTCTGCCCTCTCCTCTCTCCCCTCCCCTCTCCTCCCCTCCCCTCTGGCCTCTCCTTCCCTTCCCTCCCCTCTCCTCTCCTCCCCTCTCCTCTCCTCTCCTTTTTTCCTTCACTCCCCTCCCCTCTCTTCTGCTCTCTCCTCTCCTTCCCTCCTCTCCCTTCTCCTCCTCACTCTGCCCTCTCCTCTCTCCCCTCCCCTCTCCTCCCCTCCTCTCTGGCCTCTCCTTCCCTTCCCTCCCCTCTCCTTTCCTTCCCTCATCTCTCCTCTCCCCGCTCCTCTGCCCTCTCCTCCCCTGCCTTCTCTCCTCTCCTCTCTTCTTCCTTCTCCTTTCCCTCCTTCTCTTCTCTCCCCACTTCTTGTTTTTTTGACAGAGGAGCTCACCCACTATGTGACCCAGGTTGACCTCAGATTTCATTCTCCCTCCTCCACTTCCTGAGAAGCAGGATCACCTGAGAATCAGGCTCTGCCTTTGCCTCTGTTGTCTTGTTCTTGTTGAAGTCCTGGTGGTTTTGTTTGTGGCTTATTTTTTGGTTCCAGTTCTCTGATCAGATTCCCATCTCTCCACAGATACTGTCCACTGTCTCTAAGACTTTGAAGCTCTCAACAGCCATTCGCCATGTGTTTCTGCAGCACGTTATTTCCAGGTCCTCTTTAGGTCTTCCAGGTTTGCTTCTATTTCTAAGCTCACCCATTTCTCTTTTCCTTTCTTCCTCCTAGTGCTAAGGATTGCTTGCCTTGAACTTGAAACTCTCCTTATTCAGTCTCTCAAGTAGCTGAGGTTAAGGACTTGAGGACCACAACACCAGGCCCTTTAACAATGAGTTTACTTCGCTTGCATTGTTATTTACTTATTTAGTTGAGTAGTAGGCATTGGGTGAAGAATAGTACAGCCTAAGGCAAATATTATTGATGATTGAAAACAAACATACCAGGCCTTCAATGTCAAGATTTAGTTGATCAAATTAGAATTTGAGGATTTTTTGTGTGTGTGTGTTTGTTTGTTTTTGAGGGAGGGTTTCTCTGTGAAGTTCTAGCTGTCCTGGAACTCACTTTGTAGACCAGGCTGGCCTTAAACTCAAGAGATCTGTGTGCCTCTGCCTCCCTAGTGCTGGGATTAAAAATGTGCATCACTATCACCCAGCTGTTTTTACTATTCTTACAACTTTGTTGAGTTCACAACTGCCTTCAAGTTCCTATAACACAGCAGTCTTAATCTAACTGGACATTTCACAATGACTGGGGACATTTTTTGTTTGGTTGGTTCACAACTAAGAAAAGGAAATAATACTAGAATCTACTGAAAAGAGACAGGAAATGCTGTTAAGGGTCATTGTTGGTCATATTATAATGTGCTGGGTGCCCTATAGCAGAAATTCACATGGTACAAAGCATTAGCATGGCAAGGTTGAAAAGTCATAGTCTAACTTTGAAGTCTATGAGTATAAGGGGTATGGTCAGCTAATAGGAGGTTGATTATCAGTAATCCCACCCCTCCCCATCATTTCTCAGCCTATGTATTTAGAGATATATTTAAACAGAAAGTGTCAGTGAAAAGGAAGCCATCAGTGGTTGTTGGGGACAACCACTCTATTGTTAGAAATGGGGTGTACATAAGCCTCACACGGGTGTGTGTGTGTGTGTGTGTGTGTGTGTGTGTGTGTGTGTGTGTGTGGTGTTAAGTTTCTTGGTGCATTGTTAGGCAAGGGTGTGCCTATAGTACATAAAGATGGAGGGGGCAGGTCTAAGGTTACCAAGTACATTATTTAATGAGAGTGTGCATGTCCTAAAACAAGTAGAATCTCAGATTGCTGTTCACTATGCTTGTCTGCCTCATCTGTACCTTCAATCAGTCTCTTTCAATGTCCCTGAGGTTGTTACCTGGGGTCTAATAGTCTGGGGGTGGAAGGTAAGAAGGTGCAGTGTCTTTTCCTGACGTCTCTTCAATCATAGGTAAGCAAGTTCTGAGTATCTATGGGATCTGTGCTGGACTTCCTCAGGGTTCCAGTCCCTTTTCACTATGGCAACCAAACTCTGCTTTGCATCTTCTGTGGATCTTGAGAAAAGAGCTCCCAGCTCTCTCCTAGCATTAGGAAAGCCCTCTGAGTATTAGACAGGGCGCAGCAGTGCACCCTACCCTTCCCACAGAGGTAGATGGTTTGTGGGGTTTCCCCTTTCACTGGTCCTTGTGGGTCACTGCTCCAAAATCTCAATCTCAATTGTCAACACCTATAAAGGAGACTGGAGAAGGACCTGGGAGTATATACAAGGCCTTGTGTCTGTGACACGAGTGTATGGTCACTCTGACCTGACCTAGTTTGCAGTTCGTTTCAGGGAACTCTGCATCCGTGAGGGCATTGTCTTGCCTCTCCCAATATGCTGCCATTGGTGAGCCCCTGTTCAGTTTATCTCTCCAGAAAGAACATGCTTTTCCTTACATTCCAGACTATGTAGCTACAAGCTCAGCTCCTTGCTAGTTCAAGAAATATTTAATTTTATAGTTCACTGTGGTTTTCTTCTCTCTCTCTTTTTTTTCTGTTTTCAACCATGCATGTTATAGACACCTTAACTGGCCCTAGATCTACAAGACAGCATGTTCTGTGGCCATAAAATAGCTCACGATGATCAGCAACAAAGGAAGAGGTCAACATTGAGCAGCCGTGTGCTGTTTAAGGCAGTTTCTCCAGTGAGATTCCCAGAATGAAGCAAGGATTCCCAGAGCCTCAGCTCTGAAAACATACAAAAAGCATCAAGGAGGAAAACCAGAAAGTACTTTATATAGACTTTTAAGCAGTATTGGGTTTTGTGGCTTTTGTTCTCCGTTCTTTTGATAAAACATTGGCCAAAGGCAACTTTGAGACATAAAGGGTTTATTTGGTTTATACTTTTATGTCACAGTCCAGAAAGGGAAGTCGGGACAGGAGCTCACAGCAGGACCCGGAGGCAGGAACTGAAGCAGAGAAGATGGAGGAACCCTGCTTATTGGTTTGCTTTCCACGTTTCACTCAGTCTCCTTTCTTATATGAACCAGGACCACCTGCCGGAGGTTGCCATGCCTACAGTGGGCAGAGCCTAACACTAACACTAGATAGGAGAGAAGAAAGGACAGAGGGGAAAGAGGCTATATTATTGCTAGACTACTCTCTGCTGATTACGGGCATTGAGTTCCTTGGGCAAGTTTGATCTTTGCCATCAGGATATCTAATTTCTTGTTGTTGTTATTGTTTCTACTTTGTGCATGACTGCTTAACAAACCACAGCCAACAGCAACCAACTGCAACCAACCAACAACCAACAACTCACCAGCCTCTCGGGGGGCCCTGACATTTATATAGCCTCTGAAGAGTCCTCAGAATTCCAAGTGTCACACACTCGCAGAAACTATCTGCATCTGGCAAAATCACACCCCTGCTAGAGCATGGGGCAAATCATAGTCAGTTGATGTGGACAGTCTGAGGCAGCCCTATATCCCACACCTGGGATCAAAGCAAAAACATATTCATATAATATTTCTATATTTTTAAAGAAATGAAAATTCTCACTACAGTGCCATTTTGCAAGCTGGTTTAAAAAAAAAAGCCAGTGGTTCTGTTTGTGTGCAAGACCTCAGAACTGGGTATGCAGGGAAGAAAGGGGCTACTGGTAAAATTCCCAGAAGGCCCAGCATCCCCACCTCTGGTGCTGGAAGGCAGGAGAATATGGGTGGACATCTAATCTCAAGAACAGAGTTTTCCAAATCTGGATGTCTTGACATATTGGACTTCTAAATTGTAAAGGAATACACATTTATGACTCATGAAGAATCAACTAAAACATTTTTGGCATAAATATTTTGGAACATAACCCATACTGCAGACTTCTAGTGCAGTTCCAACATCCTCTGGATAATTGTGTGTGAACAGGCACTATCTTGTTGAATCTGTTGGAAGAATTATCTACAGTACTCTCTACTCTCCAGCCTCAACCATGGGAATCCTGCAAACAACTAGGAAGAAATGATCTGGGCAAAATATCTGAGATCATAAAAGCAGATTCGGTAAAGCAGAGTGTGACCATTTCATTATTGGAATGGTCCTTCTGTAGTAAATCAGCCTTTACAATTCCCCATCACACAGAGACAGGATCTCCCTGTCCATCATCAAGAAGAAGGGTCACAAAGCAAAAGCAAATACTTTGGAAACTGACCACCAAATGAAAGCTAATGATGCTTTCCTTTCTTAGTCAAAAATTAGTCTTCAGAGTCAAGTGCAGTGGCTCACACCTGTCACCCCAGCACTTACTCAGGAAGCTAAGGCAGGAGGGAGGTTGTAGTGAGGTCAGTGCAAGCTTGGGCTACACCCAGAGTTCCAGGCCAAAGTCAGTGATCCTGGCATCACTGTTAGTCTGCTTCACAAAAAGCACACAGGAGCTCTTCAGGCTCAACGCCACAACAGCATTCAGGCACAGACACACACAGGCACATATACACACGCACACAGTTGCTTCTGGAAAGAGCAAATCTGTCATTGAGCTTAAAAAAGAAGCCGCTAACTCTGAAACCTAAGGGCAAGTGCTGTGGTAGATATGAATAACATAGCACCACTAGACCTAAAGAGTCTGTGTCTGACTGCATTTCTAATTTACTTTGATTTACTAGAACTAATTTGCAATAGTGACTGGCAATCTGCCCCTGGTAAGGGTGCTTCTAAATTTAAAATTCAATTTTAATTCATTTCAACAAATGCTTATTGAGCCCTTCTAAGTGCCAGGCATTACACTAGGGTCTGGGGACAGAGATTTTCCCAGAGAACATGGTGGACCTCCTACAACTTAGCAAACTAGTAGGTTACCTACTGACTGATGTTCCTCATTAAATGTCATCCACTAGACATTTTGTAGTGTCCCAACCAATGCCTTATACTAGGTTAGGTATCTCAGGCTTAAGGGCCATGGTGCACATCCACTGCTAGCTACAGAGTTTGTAGGAAGATGCTATTTCTGAGCTGGCAAAAAGGTCCTCTCACCTTCTATAGTTGAATATGACCAACACAGCATCAAAGGCTCAGGGACAGTCTGGTAATACACATTCTCTCACCAGGCAAGCTCTGTAGCTAATGTTGTAGTGGGATATTGTTCCAAAGGTACAGATCTGTAAGACTCTAGCAAGAATGTGACCTAAGCTTTATCTTTTTAATACATCTTTTTTTTTCTGTTAAAATCACACTTTTTGTTACTGGAAGACCAAAAATCTGACTGATATACATAGTTAACCTTCTGTCCAAAAAGAGTATGTTGTCCCATCTGAAATCACATAGCTTTGGGGGGGAAGGGGAAAGGAACGGGATTATGTCTGTATTAGAGTCCAGTTAAGAAAGTCCTTTTAGGGGATGGAGAGATGGCTTGTGGGTAAGAGTACTTGTTGCTCTTCCAGAGGACCCAGACTCGATTCCCAGCACCCACAGGGGTGACTCATATGGGTGACCCACCTGTAACCCCAGTTCCTGATGGATCCCATACCC
This sequence comes from Tokudaia tokunoshimensis, assembly GCA_036184795.1. Lineage (NCBI taxonomy): Eukaryota > Metazoa > Chordata > Mammalia > Rodentia > Muridae > Tokudaia > Tokudaia tokunoshimensis. The sequence continues at coordinate 74,201,937 of BTHU01000003.1, forward strand.
CTCTTCTGGCCTCCTCAGACATCAGACATGTACATGGTACACAGATCTACATGCAAGCACTCACAGACACACATAAAATAAAATTAATTAATTAATTAATAAAGCCCTGTTAGCCATTGGTGCTCAGCTGTAGGACAAGTTCACATTGCCTCCACCAGGTTGTCACAAAGAAAGAAAAGAAATTTCATTTCTTTTTTTTTCTATCAAATATGAACAGAAACACTGCGTTGTATCACTCATTTGTATTCATATATGTTCTTTGGACAGGAGGAAAAAGTAGTGTAAGGATGCTGGGCTTACTCTGTTTGGGCTGTAGCTGGAGACAGGTCATGGTGTGGTAAGCATTTGCATCAGAGCTTTTGGAATCTTTCCATGTCGGGAGGGGCGAGAACTCCCAGCACACAACGCGCCAACTATGTATTGCGAGGGCTGTTTTGTAGAACTCTGTCCCCTCAGGGTGCACGTGTCCCTGCAGGTGCCTGCCACCAGCTTTGGTGGCCACAGTATCAACACATCCATCAGCAGCCTTTCATATTAAGTTACAGAACACATACCATGGGGCCCAATTTAACTGGAGGACAAGGAAATGTTTTAAATTCTAGCGCTGCCCTGAGCCATACGAGACCAGTCACGTTGTGTAACCTTTCTTTACTATCTACCCTTCCTCTGCACCCAGCTGCTGCAAGGTACAATATTATACTTCGCCCAGACTCCGGGCACCTGTTGTAGGCAATTTGAAATAAAAACAAGTTGGTGGGGAACTCGAGAAGGTATCCAGGAGCACATTTCATTCGCTCCGAATACCCCTGCGGACTATTCCATTTCAGCAGATTCCGCAACCATTCTTCTTTGTCATCATTTGGCAGGGGGTGGAGGGGGGTGGGGGGGTGATCGGGGAGGGGGGCAGGCATAACACATCTCTCTTTAGAGAGAACAAATCAACACTCTGCTGGTCCGGGGGCTGCAGACAGCCTTGCTCATTCGCCTCTGGTCCACTCTGCTTCTCTGCTGTGTGCTAATATTTCCTTTCTGCCTTTCAATTTGCCACAGCTGCCTTTCCCCCAAAGAGCTTTCATTTCCTCTTGTTTGTCCACTCTGCACTCCCTCCCGCCTTGCTTTTCATGAGAGGACACCAACATTCCCGGAAGATTAGAGAAGGTTCACAAATTAATGGCAGGGGCCCAGCAAGGTCAGACAGGACCCGGATATCACCATACACAGAAAGGAGAGTGAGTCAGTATGCGCATGCTTGTAACCCTTGAGGTCCTGCTCTGGATTCACCTGTCTGTTTTTCATCAATGAGTGCCCTTGACCGAGAGATTGTTTAGAGAGGTCAGCAATTTCTACTAGGAACAAAGAGAGATGCGGAAGGGCAAGAACACGCAGTTCACCCCACACGCTTTCCAGAATCATTTACCAAGACCTAGACTGCTTTTTTTTTATCTGTTTCTGTTCTTAAAATGGTAGCCTGTATCTAAATCCTTCATCAGGATTAGAAGCTGGGGATGTAGGGCCTTGGCCCAGAGCATGCAGAAGCAGAACACAGCCTTACCCAGGGAGTGAGGGTGGGGCACGGAGCTGCTGTAGGAGGGAGGGGGGGAGAGAGAGAAGGAGAGAGAGAGAGAGAGAGAGAGAGAGAGAGAGAGAGAGAGAGTTTTGAGCTTGACAGACCTGGGTTCAAATCTTAGTAGCTGGACTTAACAGTTACTGGGTTTGGGGAGGTCACTCTGCTCCCAAGAGCTCCATAGAATGTGACCCAGACTTTCTTACAGGACGCATTGTGGATTCGATGTGTATGAAATGCCGACCGCAGTGTTAAGACTGCTATCTTAACAGTCCCCTTCATGAGGCCCTGCAGGTACTTTCTATGCATAGATCACCATTGGAGCTGCCACCAGACAGATACGGTCAAACTTCAGTTGAGAAGTCAGCCCCTTCCTTCCTGTTCTCCCTCCCTTTCTTCCTTCCTTTGCAGCTTTAGAGAAGCAAGGCTGAGTGATGCTGGCTGTGATTTCTAGTCTCCCTGAGGCACAAATGTCTGCTACTCTTCAGATATTATAGTAACTGATGTCTTGTTCCTAGCCCAAAGAACACAGTCTCCCCTTATCTGAGGAGTATGCATTCTATAACACCTACTGGATCCTAAAATAGCAAGCAACACCACACCAAACCAAATATGCTGTCTTCCCCTATATATACTATCCCTATGATGGTGCCTAACTTATAAATGAGTCCCAGCAAGAGCTTGAGAACAATAGCTCAGGATAAAGGAATAACTGGAACAGAGTTTGGCACCATTTGATTGACTACTGCACAGCTGTTTTGATAACCGACAGAGTTACTTAGTGACTAACATGCAATGTGGACCCCCTGGGCATAGGTGGTTCACATCCTGGGGTGGGAATTATAAAATCTCATCATGTACTGGATAGGCATGGTGGTGCATACACAAAATCCCAGCGCTCAGCTGCTGAGGCAGGAGGATCATGAGTTTGAGAACAGTCTGGGATACAGAGTAAGGAAAATCCTATCCCCAAAACAAAAATATTTCATCACACTCCTCCAAACAATATGCAATTGAAAGCTTATTAAGTATTTATTTCTGGAATTTTCCATTTAGTACTTCTGATCGGTTGGTTGCTGGAACCTCAACAGTGGACAGAAACCCTCAGAAAGGTGGGGACTACTCTGAGTGAATCCCGAGGTTAGTACTGAGCAGGGTTGCCCCGGGATATCCAAGGTGCCACTACTGCAGATGACAAAGTAGTGTCTACCAGTGAAAAGCAGGAAAAAGGGGGTCCCCGCATTCCACCTCCGCCTGCCCTCCCTCGCAGTCCTCTCCCTGTAGGCTGTGTGTGAACACCCCTCCTCGATCTGGTTTGTGATTCCCTTCTGCGGAGGCCATGGTCTGCTTGCAGCTTTCTCTTTTGCTGAGGAGCTTGTCCCCTCCCCATCATCTGAACTCTGGCTGGCTCTCCCCTCATCGCTGCTGTCAGCCGATGTATTCCACGGAACTTCAAGCACTGGAGTAAGGAGAAAGGGCAGAAGAAAGGGCAGCTAGGATGTGGAGTGGCGCAGGCAGAGAGAGGCATCCCCTGCGTTAAACACTGGCACGGGGGCTGGAATAGCTCCAAAGAGAACCAAGCCACACAGAAAAGAGGAATTTCACATCTTTTTCTGCTAGTGCCTCTGGAAGCCTTGTTATGCCCAAATGGCTGGTAAACAGAATCTCTTGCTGTGACTTACAGGGTTAGCCTGGAAACTGAAACCTGCAAAAATAGCTGTAAAGCGACCCAGAAACATTGCTTTTGAGGTAATTAGTAGTCTATGTTGAAAGTGTCTGTTGAAAAAGGATCAGTCTCTTTTCTTCTCCCATTTCTTTTTATTTACATAGACTCAAAGCCCAGTAAGTTGCCCCATAAGATGAGATTTGACATTTATACACTCTTGTGAAACTGTCACAGCGCTCAGCTTTTGAGAATGTCAGTCACACACACCTTTCTGCTTGGTTCTTCCTGCCCACCAGCCTAAGCAACCCCTCACTTCCTGTTTGCTTTTGTTTGGTTAATAGGGGTTAGTTCCTGTACTGGCTGGTTTTGTGTGTCAACTTGACACAGGCTGGAGTTATCACAGAGAAAGGAGCTTCAGTTGGGGAAATGCCTCCATGAGATCCAGCTGTGGGGCATTTTCTCAATTAGTGATCAAGTAGGGAGGGCCCCTTGTGGGTGGTGCCATCCCTGGGCTGGTAGTCTTGGCTTCTATAAGACAGCAGGCTGAGCAAGCCAGGGGAAGCAAGCCAGTAAGGAACACCTCTCCATGGCCTCTGCATCAGCTCCTGCTTCCTGACCTGCTTGAGTTCCAGTCCTGACTTCCTTTAGTGATGAACAGCAGTGTGGAAGTGTAAGCTGAATAAACCCTTTCCTCCCCAACTTGCTTCTTGGTCATAATGTTTGTGCAGGAATAGAAACCCTGACTAAGACAGTTCCCATTATATAAACCTCTGCAAAAATGGAATCAGACACCATATATTCTCCTTTTGGGAGTCTGGCTTCTTTTCCTCTAAGTTATTTCAAAAGTCATCCATTTATTGTCCTGTATCCATATAGTGGCTTTTTTTTTTTTTTTTGCTATTGTTGTTGGATTAGAAACAAAACAAAAACATAACAAAAAATATCAAACAGGCCACATTAAAAAGAACTACCTCAAAAATGTGTTTCTTTTAAAACATTGTTCGCATCTTTTTTTTTCCTGTGAATGAGATATTGGGTGTCCTCTTTCATTCCTGTATTCATACAACTGTTCTTTTTTATGTGTTTTACTTTTGAGGCAAAGAAGTGGATTTCCTGTGTTCACCTGGGTTTGACACAGCTAATTACAATTCAGTTTTCCAGGGCGTAGAGCAACTGGTGGGGTTTGGGGTTGTGTAAAGGTGTTTGTGTGAGAGAATAGAGATTGTGTTGACCTAGTCATCTTGGAAAGAACACTTCTGGGGGTGTGGGAGGGGAAAGGTAATTCTATCAGAGTGTTTCCTGTGTAGTGTCTTCAGTTCCCAATGTTAGTGAGCTTCACGGATTTTCATTTGAACCTCCTCTTCTGATCACTGGGTTCCCAATAGTGTTTTACCAAAATATCAGAATTCATTTTACATAGGACACAACGTAATGGAACAAATCTGATCGGGCAAGAAAGCAATCGGAGAGTTCAACTGTCTTCTGGGCTCACCCCAGTCTGCCCTCCTCACTATGCATTTCTCTTGGTTTTCTTCATTTAGTCGTTAACATCATATTCAAGCCCTACCCAGCAGGACAGTGCTTTCTCCTTGCTGGGGATGTTCCCCTCTGGATCCATTGGCTTGCTTTATTCCTCTTTCCGGCAGACAGAAACTGTCAGGTCAAGTTCCAGGAGGAGCCTGGTTATTTATGACAGGGCAGCTCTAATGTTAAGTGAACTGCTAGGTTGAACTGGAGCAGCAGAGAAGGCGAGCTGGGAAATGATGAGAGCACACGATCTTGGAAAGTTCAAGAACAGAGGGCATGGGGAAGGGTGGAAGAACAGGTTAGTTAGAAGCAACTTGGCTGGACAAGTCAAGCCACCTTACCCAAGTCAGAATACCACGACAGAAAGGGACCTGCTGAGGGACAATCACCCAAGGAAGCTCTTCAGATCTGTCATTCGACTTAATTAGAAATCAAGTTCTGTTCCTTGACTCTCTTGGCCTTTCTCTTGTTCTGTCCACTCTTCTATCCCAAGGGCCCTGGATTAACACCCATCACATGCCCATCAACTGTGTTTTAGCAAAACAATTACAACTACAAAGGTGCTGATCTGTTGGTTTCTCTTCAGGACAAAGTCCAAGACCTAAACTTGAACCCCAGGTTATCTGACACTTCCCCACATCTAGAGCCTTATCTTCAGCCATGACAAACTGTCACAGAATCCTGAAAGCAAACAAGAGTATCCAAGTTACTTTTTGAAGAACTAAATCCCTACACCCTACCAGTGGCCAGGGCCACACCATTTTGTAAAGTTCCTCCATTTTGGTTGACCTGTAGCAATTCTTAAAAACTGAAGAAAAATGGTTTGTGGAAGTAAAGTGAATTTGTATCTCTAGATTTTCACCTCCCCTGCAATGTGACTCCCAGTAAGGCCAGCCAGGAGAGATGTTCATCCATTGTTCATCCTTCATCCCACCGGTCCATGGTTACTCCTAGCAACAGACAACCATGGGTCAAAAAATAACAAACTTCTCAGATTGAAGCCCCTCCTTCCTCTGAAACCTCAAAGGAATGGCCCCTCATTCTGCCACATTGGTCTGAGCTCTCCTCAGAGTGCACCCCACACTGCTGTTCTGTCCATCTGAGGCATTAATAGATTGCCTAATAAATTTTTCCATCAAAAGGACAACCCATCTCGGTGTCCATCTTGAACCCCAACCTGGAAACTTTTCACCTACTGCAGGAGATTCTAGGTCAGGGAATCCAGAATGACATCTATGACTGGCTGTTTTTTTTAAAAATATTTCTCAGATGACCAAGGAGCAGTGAGATTTTGCAGCCCAGGACAATCCCACAGTTTGAAGATTGTATGGGTTTGTGTACACAAAAGCAAGCCTTGATGCTTATCCTTAGCCCAAACTGCCTTTGTTCTGTCCTGAGCAGAGACTAGAAATGTTGAGGGTTGGGTGGGGTGGGGAGACAGGGGGATGGGGACAAGGGTTCTGCTTCCTTCCATCTTTCTTTTCTCCCTGTTTCCACCACCTAAGGGAGCCACATGGTCTGGAAGCTGCAGTGCTGTCATGATTGAAATGAAGGGGCACCTGACTGCTCCAGAGGTAAGCCACTAGGTTGAGCACTCCCCAGGCCATTCCCCAGATTCTGCCATAATCCTAGACCAGCAGCCTGTGATACCCCATCTTCTTGGACCTGCTTCTGCCTGCTTTCTTCCTCCTGCTTACAATCCTACAATACATTCCTTTCTAAACTCCCCCTTCTGTTGTCTCTGAGGTTCATTCTTCAAATTCTCAAGAATCCAGAAGCTGCTTACTTTGGGCACTGGTGGCTGCTAACAGGCCCAGCTCCTTAGCTCTCCAAGGTATGTTACTTGAGGCAAGACAAGTCTGCCATTCTCAAAGACTCCCCAGCACACTCTCTAGCTGTTTCATCGGTCTACAGGGCCAGCAGCAAAACAGCAATTATTCTTTAAAGATTTAGTTTTTGTTCTAACTTATATGTACATGAGGACCATATGTACACATGTCTCAGATGCCCATGTAAGAGAGAAAATAGGGTCAGAACCCCTGGAGTCAAGTTAGGGGTCATTATGATCTACCCAATATATTTGCTAGGAACTGGACTTCTCTGGAAGTGCTCTTAACTTCTGAGTCATCACTCCAGCCCTCCAACTAATCTTTTTTTAAGAAGCAAAATGGTCACTGGGCATGGTAGTATGTGCCTTTAATCCCAGCACTCAGGAAGCAGAGGCAGGCAGATATACATGAGTTCGAGGCCAGCTTAGTCTACAGAGTGAGTTACAGGACAGTCAGCCTACACAGAGAAACCCTGTCTCAAACAATCAAATAAACAAACAAACAGCAGCAAAATGGTTTCAGCTGATTAATATAAGGAGCCCAAATTCTAGTAAACGATGTGCATGGTGTGGCAGTCTTTCTCCCTATATTCTTGTTGGCAGAGTCCCGGGGGTTAAGGTTGCTCTCTGCCAGAATGTGGGAACACATAGACTACAGTTCTGGAGCATGAAATGCCTAGAGACTCTTGTTCAAAGAACTTCTGGGAAAATCCCATTGCTGCTAAAAGGAAATACTTTTGGTTTTTTCTCATTGGCTGTCTTCATGCATTTACAGGATCCTGGGAATTGTGGTGGCCATCTTGACAGTAATGCAAAAGGCAAAAGCCAAGAAAGATGAACTAGGAATTGTGAGAGGATATTGCTGAATCAGGAAATTTACCAGCTCTGGTATTTCCTTTCATGAGCCATGGCAAACTCTCCTTCAGCCATTTTGAGACGGGCTTCCTGAATTTTGAAGCAGTAAGCATTCTGATGTAGTGACACACAAAGTGGACTAACAGTGACAAATTATTGTAAATACTTATTTTTATAGGCTTTAACTCGTAACTTTCATTTATGAGGCATCAAAGGCAGTAATAATAGAGAATCGCCGAGACCCATGATTTGAAACGGGGATTTAGATGCAAATCAAAGCTGTATCAGTTTAAGCATCCAATTTAGTTTATATTTAGCTTTGATTGTATAATACTTCGGGAAGTCTCATTCCCACAGATGAGTAACTACAAATGTAATAGTTTAACACTTTTTCATTTTTTGCTTTTCAAAATCAAGATAATTTTCCCTTACTAGTGATAGCAGGGAAAACTTTATTCCAATATTCAGGCTCACACACATAAAATTAGAGTGATAACTAAAGCCAATGTACAGATTGTTAAATATACATTATTCAATTACATTTCATAACATATAGCAGTTTAATTCAAGGATTCGCAAAATGCCCAAAAGATCTTCATAGACTCTTAAGTTCCTAAGAACACACTTTTAAAACCTCTGCCTTAAGTATGATTAACTTACGTTAATTGCATCCAATTAATTCAAAATCCACATTTAAAATATGACAAACAAGATTATTTTCTCCTGCTGTGACTCTAATTCCCAAGAGCTCAAATCCAGACTTTATATGATATCAACTGAATCTGGAAATAAGAACAATATTCTCTCACCCAAAGCAGTGCTCCCTGGTCTGAAGGAATGATTTCCAAGATCCACCATTGCTGTGTGAAACTAGGGATAGTAGCCGGGCAGTGGTGGCGCACGCCTTTAATCCCAGCACTCGGGAGGCAGAGGCAGGTGGATTTCTGAGTTCAAGGCCAGCCTGGTCTACAGAGTGAGTTCCAGGCAAGCCAGGGCTATACGGAGAAACCCTGTCTTGAAAAACCAAAAACAAACAAACAAAAAAAAGAAACTAGGCATAGTGCTGAACCCTACATATACTGCGTGTTTTCCTCTGTATGCACACCTGTAATGAAGTTCAATTTGCAAATTAATCACAGTAAGAGATTCACAATAATAACTAGTGATAAACCAGATAATGTGCTGTAGACTCACTCCATGTGCATGTGTCTCTCTTTTGAAAGAATTAAGGTAAGCAGGAGTAGCCAGCTCCTGCCACAGCTACCTGAGATGCTCAGTTTATACAAGAAAACATGTGTGCCTTACACTTGGCAGAGTTTTGGTCTACGACCTGACTGCGTTCATTTGAGTGTGGCAGTATTTTATGGCAGGAGCACATAGGGAGCCAAACCACTCACCTCATGGCCAAGAGGCAAAAGATGAAGGGACCCAGATGTCATAATGCCTTCCAAGGACACACCCCTAGTGACCTGAAGACCTTCTGCTAAGTCCAACTTATGAGGAGTTCCATTGCTTCTCAGTTACTCCTAGCTGGATATCAAGCCTTTTGCTATTAACTCAGTTTTCTGTCAACTTTGATGCAAGCTAGAGTCATTGGAGATAAGGAACTCTCAATTGAGAAGATGTTTCCATAACATTGGCATTCCAGGCAAGTCTGTGGGAGGTCCCTGCCCATTGTGGGTGGTGAGACCCCTGGGCTGGTGGTCCTGGTTGTTATAAGAAAGCAGGCTGAGCGAACCATGAGGAGCAACCCAGTAAGCATCGGGCTATAGCAGAAGAATTAGGATCAGATTGAAAAAGAGAGAGTTGAGATAAGGGCACTGGTGCAGCAGTCACTGTGTGCCGGCTTTGCATGCAGTCCCATGGTATACCTCTGAATATGAAGCAAAGTCCACCAGGAAAGTCATGATTTCTTGATACTCTTTGTAATCTATGATGAGAATTTTGGTTTCTTTAAAAACACAGAAATGTTATAGGAATGTGTTTTTGTTTTGACCCCAGGTGTGGGAGATGGGGCTGCTTTAGGTTGTTCACAGCAGCTTGTTGTGGGAAATATTAAAGAAAGAAAGAAAGAAAGAAAGAAAGAAAGAAAGAAAGAAAGAAAGAAAGAAAGAAAGAAAAAAAGACCTGCAAGTTCCTGCACTTTTGCTGGCAACTCTCTGCTCTGGCAGCCTGGTTGGTCATGCACTGTTGGGTACTGGCAGGCAATAGCCGACATGTTTTTATCTCATGGAGACTCTGGCCTGGAGTTCCCAAAACATCTGCACCCAGCTTGCTAAGTTCCCACTGGCGGGTCGCTACCACACCAGCCCCATGTTTCGAAACCCCCACAGCCTTTGTGGTGCACCTCTAGCAAACCTACACTTTGCCACCATACCTTTCTCTCTTGAACCCAGATGAGCTGCCGTGTGAAGGAAAACACAGCACAAACTTAGTTCAGAAATGATGGTAACTCAATTGCTGGGCACAACAACTAAAACCTAATCTTGTAAGCCTTATTAAATCTAAATCCTCCAGTGGCAACCACCATTGAAACCAGGAGACACTCATACCTACATCTTGTCCTCACACTATCCTTGTGCAAAAGACCTAACTCTATCCTGCTTCCTCTCTTCCTTCATCCAACCTGGAAGTCTTGCCTACTCGCCCAGTGATTGGCTCCTTTATTCGTCAGGGGATTGGTTCACAAGAAGTCACCTGAGTATGTGACTCACTCCTTGTCTGCAACCCTTCCCAGGAGAGCAGAATTAGCATCAAAATACAAACAGCCCCAGGCCCATCCACAACAGCAGCTGACTGTGATTTGTCTCATACTCTAGCAGGGTTGTGATTTTGCCAGCTGCAGATAGTTTCTGTAAGCCTATGATGTTTGGGATTCTGGGGACTCTTGAAAGGGTATATAAATGCTAGAACCCTGGAAGGGGCATGGCCCCTGCTGCTCCTCCTGCTGCTGCTGGTTGCTGTGTAGCAGTTTGTCAAGTGGTCTTACATAAAGAAACTAGAAAAAGATATCGATATCCTGACTGTGAAGATCAAAGTTACCCTGGAGGATCTTAATGACCCTAATCTGCAGGAAGTAGTCTTGACACCTCCTTTTCCCATCAGCCTTCTTTCTTTCCTACCTAGTATTTGGGGGTTAAAAGGATGGAATAGGGGTAAAGAATGGTAGAAAAACGAACCCAGGAAGTAGCCAAAAGTCTCCCTACAATGACCATTTTTAAATAGGTCCATGAATTCTTTGCTTGTCTCTTCCTTTAAAAAAGGTAGGATCTGCTTCTCTCTCAATACTTGGGCTGCATCCAGTGACATACTTCTGTAGAAATGAATGGGGTGGGGACTACTGTGACAGAGTGACACTACAAAGACATTGGGAATCGGAACAGCAAGAGCAACGTGGCTTCCTTCTGTTCGCTCCCACTGTCTCCACCAGAAAAGTTAGCCCCTATGTTGTGAAGATGCTCAAGTAGCCTTACAGCAGTCTACGACGGGATGGAACCAGATCTTCCTGCCAAAAGCTAAGTACACAATCTGTCTTGGAAATATACACTCCAAGTCCTGTCTAACTGAACCTCCTCATGTCTTCAATCTGGGAAGCAACTGTTAGGCAGAAAGTTAGGTCCAGAAGGGATTGGCCAAAGGGCCTCTCTAGATAAGATGTGAATAACAGTAATTAATGGTGGTTGACTTCAGTTAGACCATAGAAAGTTGAGTAGTAGTCTCTCCAACCGGACCAGCTTAGGGTCCCCAAAACATGACATAAAGAAGAATATGTAGGACTGATTGACTTTAGCTTGTCAGCTGGATCAGGTACGGAGAACATGCACAGAATGCTTTTACCCTTTCCCCTTTAATAAACTTTTAAACATAATGGGTACTTGAACGCTATACATATTCTTGCATCTTATGTATCTACTTACTTACAACAGACTGAATCCTGGGTAAAATAGGCTTCTAAGAAAAGTATGTCCTTTTCCCCAAAGTGCCCACACTGGGGGAGCTGGGGAGAGAGATAACAGGGTGAGGAAATACAAATCCAATGCCTGCCAGGATCAAGGGCGTTGCTGCTTGCTTCCTGAATGCTCTGATTTATTGCTTGACTATTGTATCTGTTGCTAGGGACTGTTTGAATTCTTCTCTTCCAGGACTCAAGGCTGCTGCTGGGCTGGGGACCAGAAGAAACTCAAGGCCTCCCAGTAATACAACGAGATAAGCTCTGATCCAGAACCTCCTTGCAAGGCAGCTCTCACAGACTCAGTGAAATAGTAAATAGATACTGGTTTAGTCACTAAGTAGGGAGCCCTTTGTCATTTCATGATAGATAACTAATCACCCAGACTCTCAGATACTCCCAGACCATAACTGAAGAACTGGGAGGAACCAAACCCCTTTTTGAGAATCCACATGTGAGCTGTAGGAAACACTATGTTTTACTGTGGGCTTATACCTTGCTTCATAAAAACAGGTAGACTGGGATTACACCAGTCTATTACATTCAAAATAAATGTAGTGTGGATATGAGAAGCTCAAAATGTAACTACACAAGGATCTTTAAGAGATATGCCACCTGGTCCTCCCCCCCCCCATTCCACTTTAATAGTTCTGGAAGTGCTCTGGGCACTGAGACTTTTAAAATCTCTCAGGTATGCCTTGCACTGCCTAAAGTAAGAGTCTCAGCTATCGCCAGGCTAGGCCCACCAACACTTCCCCTCTGGTGCACAGTTCTCAGTCAAAATGTTCCTTCCCTCACATAGACTACCCAACAGAGCTGAGATAGAACCTGGCGAGTTCTTTTTAGAGAGGTCTGTAAGGGATGAAAATACCTGTCCATTTCTTAAGTAGCACATGGTTTCCTTAATAAAGTAAGAACAGAGACAAAGAAGAAAGCAGAAAAGGAAGGAGCCAATTGGAAGTTCCCAGCAGTCCTCTCAGCACTGGTCAGTCTCCAGTAATCTGCAGACAAGGAAAAGAAGAAACTGCTCTTAGTCACAAAAGCAAGAGTGTTTTCCCCAGCAGCAGCATCTCTGCATAAACACTACATCTGCAATGCCTCCTTCCTCTCAAAGTAAGAGCTTGTGTGCTAAGCTCTGAGAACCAATGAAGAGAAGCAGTGGCCCAGGTGGAGAAGTCTCAAAGAAGTGATGTAATCAAGGGGGTTTACTCAAGAACCATGGAGCCCAGTCCTGTGACCAGCAAAGGTCCAACTTCTTGGGCTCAAATCCCCTCTTCTGGTGCAGACCATTTCAGCTCTGTGTCAGCTTTTTCACTTTTACTATAGGCTGATAACCATCGACTGCAAGAAAGTCAAAGATCACTTTTCCCACCACTGTAACATATGAGGGCAATGTAAGCACAGACGTTGTATGTGGAGTCTACGCATCCTCCGTGGAGAGCCATGGCACATGCCTAGAGAGAACCTGTGGAGAGCACAGACCCGCGCTAGCCTACTTCACCACTTCTCAGACGCCAACAAGCTGTAGATGTTTCATAGCTTGGCTAGAGTCCTCCTCCTTTGTATGACTGAAGACAGTGGTGGCATACAGAGAACTCAGGGTCATGTGTCCCACAAGGCCTTGCCCTTGTGCTGGTACCTCGAATACCAGACACCAGGAGGTGGTCAAATCCCAATGAGATTCTTTCACTTAGCTGCTGACTCATTCTGTTGAGATGGACTGTTGCCTAGACCTCCAGATCTCATTACTCAGATGTAGACAGGAACATTCTGGTTTTAGGAAGAGCCACTAAAAATACAGTTCAGAAGGCACATCACCCTGGGACGTCTCCTCCATCACTGTCAAAAGGCCTCTGGATTCCAGGAGGACAATGGCCTGCTCTGAACTTCAAATTCCCAGCAAATGTCACATGAGCAGTCCGTGGGCCGTCAGGGTTATGGCAACCTCTGAGAGTCCTCTTCAAAAATGGATATCTTCTCATCATCTCTACCCAAGGAGGTGGAAAGTTCTCAGGTGATGTGTGGCTCTGGTGGATGCTGGGAAAGGATACACCAGGCTTCAAGGAAGATGTGTGGATTACAGATGATCACATTAGCAGGCAGAAGTGTGCCTCAGCCCAGCCTCCATCACTAGAAACTGGTCCTCGATTACCTGTGCACGTCTGGCCCCTTCCCACACAGGCAGAGCTGACAGGGCAGACCCAGAACTAGCATGCTTTGGCCTGGGATCTCCATGTCTTCTTCCTACCTACCTAGAAGATGTCTACGCGCCTTTCTTAAAGACTCTTCCCCAAGCATCACCTTCTCTTTGAGGTTTCTGCTCCTTTCTGGCATCCTGAACTCTTTCTCTACCATTGGTTTGTACATCACTTCAAAAGCACTGGACATTTTTCTGCAGGTGTCTGTCTTGCCACAATACTACATAGTCTAGGAAGTGAACTTCATCCATCTTGATTTGTCCCTGTGTTTTGCATAGTACCTGGCACATAGTAGTCATTTTAAAAGTCATTTTAAAATCCTAGTATGTAAGATATCTCATACCCAAACCCCAAAGGGGTCAGACCCATGGGTTGAGAACAGCTGCGAAGATCTTTTCTGCCTTTTCTCTGTTCCACCAGGACTCCATTCTCTAGTACCTAGGGCTCTGATGGACTAGCCACACCAAAACCACAGCACGTGTGTGACACTTCTGCAAAGATCCCTCCTGGGCCCAGACGGCAAATGATTCTACTGAATGTGGAAAGCAGGAACTCACCTCTTTCAGGTCAAGAGAAGGCTTCACTCTGGGTACCAGTTTTAAACTTCAAGGCCATGTCTCACAACTCTGGAACACAATTAAGAAGCCTCGTGTGTGTGTGTGTGTGTGTGTGTGTGTGTGTGTGTGTGTGTGTGTGTGTGTGTGTTGGGAGAGTCCAGACAAGGCTCTAGAGTAAAGGGAGGGGGAAGGGCAGGAAGGAAGGCAGGAAGAAGAGCCAGCACCTTATAAGATGGTGAACAATGTCTGCGTTTGCCCCCCACACGCTTCTCCCTTCAGCCACGCACAGACTGATACATACTTAGTGGCGCTGACTTTTCTTTCTTGCCTATTTTTTAATTATTATTTTTGCCTATTTGCCTTCATTTTCTTCTTATTTTTCCTTTTGATAATGAAAGGTGTCTATCCTAGGAGAGGAAAGAGTGTCCTTAATTTAATTCTCTAAAATCCCATTTAATACATGGTTATTCAAAGTTAATTTTACTCAAATAAGAGACTCCAGTAAGCCCTAGGTTAATCAACAAGGAAGATGTGGTTTATTAAATCACATGGTTTTTTTTTTTTTCAGTACAGAAAGAAGTCCTTTGCGTAGCAGTATAGACAAGAATTCCAAAAGCTTATAGTAGTTTAACCAAGTGTTCAAACCAGTCCTAAGTGAAATAAATGACTTGTTGGTATCTGAAAGAAAAGAATGGGGAGAAGGGAGAGGAAGAAGAGGAGGAGAAAGAGAAGGAAGCGAAGAAGAAAAGGAGACCTGGCATTGCCAAGAGACAGTTGTTCAATCCAACAAAGCAACGATCTGTGCAAACTCTAATTATTGTATTTGCAAAACAATGCGTGTATAATTTGTGGACTCGCCCCCCCTTCTAACATAATAAAATATTCATCTTATAAAAAAACCTTTTGTGTTTTCTTTAGAAAATTTAGGACCAAAAATATAACGTGTCTTGAGCTCTGCAAACCAAAGAATGGGTCTCTGGGAGATTTATCTGAAATCAAAAGCACTTGTCATTCTATATTGATCATCTCTGTTATTCATTATCATATCCGGCCGTCATTTATATGCAGATGACACCGTCACTTACGGCGGTAGATTATGCTGGGAGAAAGCTTAATATCGTCTTCAAGCTGATTTAAATGAGCTTTAAGATCATCTGGCACAATCTAAATTACTCTTAAATATTAATGAAACAAAGATCATGTTATCTGGCTCAAAACAAAAGTTGGGGAAACTGCAAAACTGTCAGGCAGCATGACCTGGAGAGAGCACACACGCCTCAGATTCCCTCAGACTTGGGATCTGTTCTGTTTTCACCTGTGACAGATAGTACATGTGATTGACACTGAAGGATAGAAAAATCTCAACTTCTCATTCAAGCACACATAGTTCTTTTCTTTCTTTCAAAGAAAACTGTTTTCCTGTCTCTGCAAAGCTGCAATTATGTGCCTTGGGTTCTGCTGGTTTTATTTATCTGGATGCCGCTCGACATTTGTTAGGCGAGTTAAAGACGTTTATCCTCTCTATCTGGACAGATTTGCCTTGAATTATACATCTCATAAACATTACCGTCTGTCGTCTCCTAAACAATTGGCGAAAAATTAGAAGACTCAACACCATGTTGGCATAATAGCTACTTCCCACCAGAGCTCTTAACTCTTTCTTACAGTCACCCGAATTTTCCAGCAAAATTTACTGAATGGGGAAGGGAAAAAAGCTGCTATGAGAAGCTCTCCTTTGACAACCAAGTACATGTGCTGTGTGTGTGTGTGTGTGTGTGTGTGTGTGTGTGTGTGTGTGTGTGTGTAACTGTGTGCATGCGGGGAATTGTCTCACATTATACAGATGACCTTTTACTCCCATATAATCTCATTAGTCAATGACAGCTCTTTGTGGCCCAGGAGAATGATGGACTTGGAGGAGAGAGGAGCACATGCCATTTCCCTGGTCAGCTTCCATTAGGAACCAACAAAGGATCATAGAGCCAGCTTCTGGCTTCCTGGGAGGCTGAGCACCAAGTACACCCTAAAGAGGCAGCCCCTGTGAGTCATGGAATGGAGAATTCCCAAGCCAGGAGCTGGAAGGAAGAACTTTATGGTAGACACCATTATAGTCATTGTTATTGGTATTCCTTTCCTACATCTTCCTGACTCACCAAGTATTGGCTTGAGCCATGTCCATGGAGCTGTGTGAATTATCAGGAGCCAAAGAGGGCATCGAGTCTTGGATGACATGAGTGCCTGGGTCCCAGCTCTCATGTTTATTCTGCAACCTGCCCCTCTCGAAGAATTGTTTCCATCTGACCTTCTGGGAGAAGTTAGACAAAGTGTGTGGGGTAGGTGGCTCATTTGAAGGATGGTGATGGTGGCTAAATAGAGTAAAGAGGAGTAGTGTGTGCCTCAGGAGAGCTCCCCTTTTATTAGGGAAGAGAGGAGGAAGAAGAGCTACAGCCAGCTTGAGGAAGCAGCAAAGATGACACAGGCATGGCAGCCTGAACAGTTCCACATGTGCTAGAGAAATCTGTAAAACATGCTCATTCACAAGCAAACAGTGTGAGTGTGTGTGTGTGAGAGAGTGTGTGTGTATGTGTGAGTGTGTGTATGTATGAGTGTGTGAGTGTGTGTGAGTGTGTGTGAGTAAGTGTGTGTGTATGTGTGAGTGAGTGTGTGTGTATGTGTGAGTGTGTGTATGTATGAGTGTATGAGTGTGTGTGTGAGTGTGTGTGATTGTGAGTGTGTGTGTATGTGTGAGTGTGTGTGTGTGTGAGAGAGTGTGTGTATGTGTGAGTGTGTGTATGAGTGTGTGAGTGTGTGTGAGTGTGTGTGTATGTGTGAATGTGTGTATGTATGAGTGTGTGAGTGTGTGTGTGTGAGTGTGTGAGTGTGTATGTGAGTGTGAGTTTGTGTGTGTGTGAGTGTGTGAGTGTGTGTGAGTGTGTGAGTGTGTGTGAGTTTGTGTGTGAGTGTGTGTGAGTTTGTGTGTGAGTGTGTGTGTGAGTGTGTGAGAGTGTGTGTATGTATGAGTGTGTGAGTGTGTGTGAGTGTGAGTGTGTGTGTGAGTGTGTGAGTGTGTGTATGTGTGAGTGTGTGTATGTATGAGTGTGTGAGTGTGTGTGTGAGTGTGAGTTTGTGTGTGAGTGTGTGTGTGAGTGTGTGAGTGTGTGTGAGTTTGTGTGTGAGTGTGTGTGAGTGTGTGAGTGTGTGTGAGTTTGTGTGTGAGTGTGTGTATGTGAGTGTGTGAGAGTGTGTGTGTGTATGTATGAGTGTGTGAATGTGTGTGTGAGTGTGTGTGTGAGTGTGTGAGTGTGTGTATGTGAGAGTGTGTGTGTGTATGAGTGTGTGAGTTAGTGTGTGAGTGTGTGTATGTGTGAGTGTGTGTATGTGTGAGTGTGTGTATGTATGAGTGTGTGAGTGTGTGAGTGTGTGGCTGTTCTTAATCCTTTCCTCCAAGGCTCCGTTCAAAGCCTCTGTTTTCTCTGACACTTCTAATTCTCCAAAGAAGATTTTTCTCACTCCCTGTTCAGCACCCGCGTAGCCCTTTCATTCACACCTCTGTTATAGCCTTATGTTTTCCATGTGTTAGAATTGCATACATGTTGGAATCCCTGCTGGTCTGATTCTGCTGCTGTCTACTTAACACCACCCCCCCCTACTCCCTTCTTTTCGGCAGCACAAGCCAACTTGGTTCAGCATCATCTCACATGCTTCAGGAGAGCTCAGCCTTCCCATATCAAAGGGTGAGCCTTGCTTGCCTTGTCAGGACAATGTGTGCTTTGAGTTCAAGCATAAATGCATCCATGAGACAGAACGTATGCAGGGGAGAGGTAGTGGGGCTTCTACTGAAGTGTTTAATCTTTGACTATGAATACCTAGGGCTAGAACAGGGCAAGATTAAGGCAGGGGGGAAAGCCCTATACACATAGAGCACATCTGAATCCTCGAGGGTGGCACTGGACCAGCCCAGCACCACACATCTCGGGACATGGTCATCTTGGAGTGGGTCTTCTGAGGCTCTCAGTCCAAGGCATGCTAACTGATACTTCCCGAAACCTGTACTTTCAAGTTTAGTGACAGTATGGGGCTGTTCAGATGATAATCGATTTTGATTTTATCATAGTATGTATAATTCAAAGATCATATATTTTCGGTATGTCACCCTTTCCCGCAGACTGAGTGTTCCACAGCCCCTGTGGTGAGCCTCTACCGCAGCACACAGTACAGAATTGTGGGAAAGCTCCAACCCTCAACAAGTGCACTGGTCAACAGTGCTTCAAACTGCAAAAGTCCTCGATTACAGACCCGATCGTCACTTGCTTCCATCTCTTCCCTAGCATTTGTTCCTAGCAAATCATCAGGACAATAAATAAATAAATAAATAAATAAATAAATAAATAAATAAATAAATAAATAAAATGAAAAGGCAAGTGTTCTAAGAATGATCTTTTCTGAAGAGCCTGACCCTCCTAGGTCAGTTCTACTGTTTAACAAGTGGAATGCACCTCTCCATTGCAGTGATTCGTGAGTTCAGGCACATGACAGTGACACTGTCTGTGCTCACAGATACTCCCTGGCCATTCCTTCCATCGCCCTGTTTTACTCACCTTCATATGGTTCAATTTTTCTTTCTACTGCATCCAAAAATCCGACTTTTTCCAGTCTTGCTCAATGCCTTCACTTGTCCCACCTCCACACCTCTGAAAGTAACTGATGCATGTAAAAGGCCATTTGAGCCAACATTTGCTCTGTTCTTTGGGACAGTGTGGGCCATTTTATATAAACAGAAGCCCACATACAGGCTCTAGAATGACATTCCAGCTTTGCCTGACATAGCCAGAGGCTCACAGGGGAGTGCTCTTCACAGGAACCCGGCATTTGTCCTCTAGCTAAACATGCTCCATCTAGAAAGCCAACAGCTGAGCAAAGCTACCTCCCAGGGTGAGTGTGAGCTTGGACCAGCCTCCTCACACCTCCCAGGGTGAGTGTGAGCTTGGACCAGCCTCCTCACACCTCCCAGGGTGAGTGTGAGCTTGGACCAGCCTCCTTACACCTCCCAGGGTGAGTGTGAGCTTGGACCAGCCTCCTTACACCTCCCAGGGTGAGTGTGAGCTTGGACCAGCCTCCTCACACCCCCCAGGGTGAGTGTGAGCTTGAACCAGCCTCCTATGCTGAGGGAAAAGTCAGAGTCCAGGCAAACGTCTGCAGAAACCCAGCTGTCCCTCCAGAGCTCCAAGTGGGGATTTGGGTCATGCTTGGGTGGCAAGCAGACAGAAAGTCAGCATGTGAGCGCTGTCCTCCTGTCTCATGTCTCTGGAGGGACACTCTCCTTTGTTCTATGGCAGAAATATACCTTCCTGGGGAAACTATAAATTGGGGTTTCTTCTGTTTCCTTCATCTTGTACCCTTTTCTCGTAAGGTGCCTACACACTGTCTTTAGAGATTTGACTGTCATGGCCGCTGAAAAGCCTCCAACTGTGGACAGTCCAACAGAGCAGGCTGTGACACACACACACACATACACACACACACACACACACACACACACACACACACCATAGAGGTTTTTCCCAGACTTTTAAACAGCTTTCTGGAGATCTCTTCCCCAACAGAATACTCAAAACTCGTCCTAACCTAACTAAATTCCCCAACTCTAATTACACCCACACTTCTCAGATACACGTGAATGACTTAGATGATGGCCTAAAGCATCCTGACCAGACTGAGGTTTAGATTCCCACTTTTGGAGGATGCTAGAGCCCTTGGGTCCCATAGTCATCCAGAGACTGAGGACGAATTGTTCTCTCTGGGGAGTTCACGGCAACTCTGAAAGAGATGCTGTGATAGAGGGCTGGTATTCCTCACACAGGGGCTGCCCAACCACATGTGCATCAGAAACCTAACCTCACTTCAGCCAGAGGTTGAAGAGATGCATTGTTAAAAAGTGTTCAAGTATCAGCTTCAGTTGTCCTGCCTGGAGCATGGATTATACATGCTAGATCTTATGAGTATGGACTTTAAACTGTAAAATGTCATATGTGGAGAAAGATTTTAATTCAGAGAAGACAGGAATAAAGTATCAATTGTGAAGATAGCTAAGTGAGATCAGAGGATGCATTTCCTGCCAGCCCAGCCCTCTGTAGAGATGGCCTGGCCACTAAGGTTGGGGCTGATCTACAAGATCCAACAGAAGCAAGGCCCACATAGCCACCTCAAAGACCAGGAAGGAGCTGTGAATCTCAGCTCCAGTCAGACATTTGGGCCCCACTGACCCTGGGCTTGTTCATCACTCAAGGGCATGTGGTGGCCTGGTTTCTCTGAGCTTCCATTTCCTCACTTCTTACAATTTAAATATGATAACAGAATCTCCATGAAAGCTGCTGTGTAGATTTGAAGGGACAGGTCATGTGTACTACTTAGCATAATTCCTGGCATCATCCCAAGTGATTAGTAAATTAAGACAAAGGTCTTTCAAAATATGTCAGAGCCAGCAAGATGCCTTTGTGGGTAAACACACTTGCTGTGCAAGTCTGGTGGTCTGAGTTCAATTCCACCACCAATGGAAAGGTGGGAGAAAACTGATTTAACAAAGTATTCCTCACCTTCTTACATGTGCTATGGGAATGTTCTCTCTCTCTCTCTCTCTCTCTCTCTCACACACACACACACACACACACACACACACACACACACAAATAAGTAACAATAAATGATGATAATAAATAAATAAAATTTAAGTATACTTATGTGTCAGATTACATCATTTGTCTGTGCAAAACCAAACTTTGGCTCCTGATCTTTCTCAGAGCCTCAGATGCTATGATGCTCACAGCATCTTCCATGACCTAGAGCCCTCCATTATCTCTTTGCTGTACTTTCAGGTGCTCAGTTTCAGGCATGTTGACTTCTTTGCTATTCCTTCAACACCTAAAGGCCTTTGAAAAGGGTGACATATCTGCCCAGAACACTCTTACCTGTTCTAAATTTCTGATTAGATCACTCCCTTATTTCCTTGAAGTCTTTTAGAGGAATTCATCTCCAAGAGGCCTTTCCTGACATCCTTCTTTAAGTTTTTAGCCTGCTCCTCCAGGGGCTACCATCTCTGTCTGCTCTGTTAATTTCTCTTGCATTCTCCTTCCTATATACCAATCAAGTGCTCGTTAGTCATACTCATTGTTTGTTCCCTCCCACTACATTATCAGCCCCATGAAAACAGAGACTCTGCTGTATCCACCCATAAATCCTCTGCACCAGAACTCACAGTACCCAAAGCATTTCCATTGCTCAATAAGCACTTGTTGTTATAATTATTCAAAAATACATATCACTCAAATAGCCCACTTTGGTTTTTTCCCATCTTTGTAATTTTATAAACTTATACTTTGTTATTTTTATTCTAGGACAGTGTTGACGCTCAAACCCAAGGCTTTTGTGCACTCAAGGCAAGTTCTTTACCACTGAGTTACACTCCTGGCCCTAACCTTACAATGCTTTTATTTTAACCAGAGAGGTGGTGTTTGTGAGTATAACCCTTAGTTAGGGTTTCCATTGCTGTGACCCTAGAGATACTATGACCAAGATAACTCTTATAAAGGACAACACTTAATTGGGGCTGGCTTACAGGTTCAGAAGTTCAGTCCATTATCATCTTGATGGGAAATATGGCAGCATTCAGGCAGGTAAGGTGCTGAGAGTTCTACATCTTGTTCAGTAGGTGAACAGAAGACTGACTCCCATGTGGCTAGGGGGAGGGTCTCAAAGCCCACCCCCACAACGACACACTTCCTCCAACAAGGCCACACCTACTCCAACAAGGTCACACCTACTCCAACAAGGCCACACCTTCTAACAGTGCCACTCCCTGGGCCAAGCATATTAAAACCACTACAAACCACTACATTCCACTACCTGGTTCCCATAGACTTCTATGGAGACCATACCTAAATATAGCATAATGCAAAATACATTTAGTCCAACTTCAAAAGTCCCCATAGTCTATAGCAGTCTCAACAATGTTAAAAGTTCAAAGTCTTTTCTGAAATTCATCCAATTACTTAACTGTAATCCCGTATAAAATCAAAACCAGAAAGGCAGATCACGTACCTCCAACACAGACTGGCACAGACTATACATTACCCTTCCAAAATGTCACAGCAAGGAAATACTCGACTATAGCAAGTCCAAAAGCCAGCTGGTCAAACTCCAAACTCTGCATCCCCATGTCCGATGTTAAAGTGCTCTGCAAATCTCCAACTCCTTTCATATCTGTTGACTGCTGTTGGCAGATCTGGTGTTCAGCAGCAACAAACTTCATTCTCTTGGGCTGGTTCCATTCCATTAGCAGATTTCCTCAGCAGGTGTCCCACTGCTCTGATATTTCTACATCTTGGGGTATACAAGGCAACTTCAACTTCAGAGTTTATTGTTCCAATGTCTGGAATCCACACATGATCTTGTAGGCTCCTCAAAAGGGCTTGGGTCTCTTCTCCAGCTCTGTCCTCTGTAGCACTCTAAGCTGTAGCTGACTCTACTCCTCTGCTGCTGCTGTTCTTGGGGGTCATTCCATGGTACTGGTATCCTCAATTCACTGAGTTCTTTTGCTACAACTAGGCTTCACCTCTCATAGACTCTCATAGCCTCTTATAGCCTCTCTTCATGGTGCCAAACCTCAACTCCTTTGCATGACCCCTTCACACCTGGGCCATCAACTACAACTGAGGCTACACCTTCACCAGGGGCCTTCTATGGCCTCTCACAGTGCCAAGCTTCAACTGCTATCCATGACCCCTTCATGCCTTAAAATCCAGTACCACCTGGGTGACTCTTACGCATTACCAAGTCTAGTTGCAGCATGAGGTTTAACTTTGGCTATCCCTGGAACACAACTTCTTTGTGCTCTCAGAAAACACTTCCCAGATTTCACCTTAGTAATGCTGTTCTCTTCTTAATCACCACTAATTTCTTAACTTCAGCTAACCAGCATTAATTGTCCCAGTAGTCCCTTCTATTTTTGACTCTAAAGCTAGAGCCACATGGTCAAAGCTGCTGAGTTCTGCTGGAACATGGCCCCCATGTTTTATTACATCACCAGCTTTCTGTTTCCCACTCCTTCACTGCCTAAGCTTGACTGTCCTGGAACTTGCTCTGTAGATTGACCTTGAACTCAGGAATCTACATAACTGTTTACTGAATGCTGGGATTAAAGGCATGTACCACCATGCCTGAGCCTAAGCTTTTCATGGTCACTGTTCCTCAAGATTCAGATCAAAAGCCTTTGTCCTTCACTTCTGTCCTTCACAGGTTCATTCCAGATCAAAAGTCCAAGTAAAAGCAATACCAGATAACAATAATGCCTAGATATAACTATTCTGTGTTCAATTCAAATGCATAGACAATAGCTGGGTGGGATCTTGCCCCGAGGTCACCACTCCCTTAATCTGTTTATCTCCTTCAGCATAGGATTCTGCTCCATTCTACTTGGTGTCCCTTTATTCTTTGAACTATACATTTTGTACTCTTCCTTTCGAAGCTTGCTACACTTGATCAAAATGCTCTTCATGAGACTAAACCAGAGGAAAAAAGTTTCTGCTGGGCTTTTTTTTTTTTTTTTTTTTTTGGAAACTTCCTTTGTCAATGCAATTAATATAAATCTCTTTACCTTAGCATCAGGTAGACTTTTCAGACAAAGGCAAAAAGCAGCCATATTCTTCACCAAAAAGTACAAAACCAGTCTCTAGGCCACTTATTGAAATTCTTTTCCACTGAAACCTATTGGGCCAGGTCTGTGCAGTTCAAATCATCCTCAGCACCAATGTCTTCCATATTCCTACTAGGATAGCCCATTAAGCCACACTTAAAGCATTCCATTACTTTCGAAAGTCCCAACATCTAAATTCCTCCAAACAAAAGTATATTCAGGCCTATCACAGAAATACCCCACTCCTGGTACCAATTTCTGTCTTACTTAAGGTTTTCATTGCTATGAAGAGTCACCAGGGTCAAGGCAACTCTTACAAAGGTCTACATTTAATTAGGGCTAGCTTACAGGTTCAGAGGTTCAGTTCATTATCCTCAAGGCAGAAAGCATGGCAGCATCCAGGCCATGGCTCTGGAGTAGTTGAGAGTTCTACATCTTGTTCCAAAGGTGAACAGGAGAAGACTGTCTCCTACATGACTAGGGGGAGGGTCTCAAAACCTACCTACACAGTGACACACTTCCTCCAACAAGGACACACTTACTCCAACAAGGCCACACCTCCTAATAGTGTCACTCCCTGGGCCAAGCAAACCACCACAAATACAGGGTTCTATGAATAGTTCCTAACGTCATGTTTCTGTGCTCTCTCTTCCCTATCATCACAAAACCAGCAGAGTCCTGAGCCTGGACTAGAGCTTGGGAAGAGTTTTTAACAGTAAGCTCCTATAGAGAGTCAAGGTCACAGACTAAATTTAGTCAGATATGAGCTAGGTTACCAAAGGAATAAGAAGCAAAGTCAAAGAATCAGAGCCTCAGAGTGGACAGGAGCAATGGCTGGCCCTAGACTCCTGGGTTGCAGGAATGGTGTGGTGGGAGCTAAAGCATCGTGCGTAGCAATGGGGATGTGGCCACACAAGAGGAACATTTGAGTGCAACTTTGGTTTGCTGTGGACCCAGACCAAAGAGGGAGAAGCTACTGCCAAATAGGCCCCATAAGGAGACTGGGGCCTTTAAATCAATAATGGAGCAGGTATCGGAGGTGATGAGACACCAGGTCCTCATACAGAGAAGGGGGTCCTGTCAGTGAGAGACAGCTTAGCTCACCTCACTCAAGGGAGCAGATAGACACATGGCAAGGGAAGATGATCTCTTTAGATCTCCCACCCTCTTCTCATTATGGTTTTGGAGCACCTGTATAATTGGGGGGGGTGTTTTAATGGTGTATTCCTTTAAATTTACCTTAGTTTTAAAGCCATTTTCCCTTTGGAAACCATGAAGAAAGGGAGAGAGATGTGGGCTTTGACCCTTGGACCCAGTATGGATTGGGGTATCAACACCAGAAGACACCCAGCTCTGTCCCCCAGATCGCTATCTGCATTAAATGACCTTTGTGAGACCAGGTCCATAGAAATTATTCTGAGAGTTAGGAGAGGACCAAGCCTGTGAGTCAGGACCATTGACATCAACTAGTCACTCTTTCTTGTGAGTAACAAATTGGCCACGCTGACCATCCTAACGAGTTCCTGCATCACTAATGGCTCCCCATCTCCATCTATCCATTTAACTGAAATGTCCAAATTGACCTGGGAAGACAGGGGAAGACAGGAAACAGAAATGGTGCAAAGCCAATAAACCCCTCCTTTGCACCACATTTGCCGAACTGTAGAACATGGTGAGACATGAACCCCAAAGGCAGGGCTTGGGAAGCCCAGGAAGCAGAATGAAGCATATTGGAGGAGGTTAAACACTGACATGCTCAGGAGTCATCATCCTCCATCAGACCGGTCTGCTCCAGCTCAGTTATCCAGGCCACACCTGGGCAAACAGTTGGTACAAGACCAAGAGGCAGAGGCTGATGGAAAAGTTGTGTAAAGGAGCATTCCACAGTGCTGAGAATAGCAGGACTAAGTCCCCAAAGTCATAGAGAATTCATAGATATTCCCTTCTAGAAAATTTTATTTAAAAAGAATACACTGAGCTTTTTCTTCTAGTTCCTGCAAATATTCCTTCAAAAAATCAGTTGATAATTACATAGCCTTGAAAATCTGCTGTATCCTCTCTTTCTTGTAACCAGTTAACACCAGCAACTTTTTATTTTATTTTATTTTTTTAATTTACATTCCAAAACACCAGCAACTTAACAGTTGAGACATGAACCCAAACTAGGAATTCCTAATTTAAACCTTCATTAATTAACCCATCATTCCCCAAGTGCCTCCTGCAAGAAACTCTTTCTCCTTTTCAAGTGGAATTGTTAACATCCCAAGCTCTAAAGATTCTTATTCCCTGGAATGAAGACAATATTGGGTTTTATTTTTTTAATCTTTGGTTGTTTATTGATAGGTTCTAGGACCTGCCACTGCAGTGATGCGTTACATTGGAGAGAATGCAGGTGTCAAACAAACAAGGAATATCATTGTCACATGGGCACCTCACTTTCCACATGTTAATTAATTTATTTGCCACCAAACCAAACTACTTGGGTTCAATTCCCAGAGCCCATAGGGTAGAGGAAGAGAACTGGCTCCTATATGTTTTTCTCTGACTTCTGCCTGTACACCATGGCTCCAGTCTGCTATCCGCCCCCCTCCACAAATCAACATACACAAAAGTAAATTTTATTAAAACAAGAATATTTAAAGGTAGCTCTCTGCTCTTTTCCATCCTAGAGACAGCTTTATCTTCTTGTGATGGTCAGGGAAGATGGATTTGGCTTTTTGAGGTGTCTAGTTATCAGAACTGCCTTCAACTCTTCTATGGCCCCTTTAACCTCAACTACATGGCCTACATGTTCTGGTATGATTCTACCCATGGTGAGCTCCTTAAGGCTAAGAATGGAGAACTTGTCATCATCAGGAAGGCCATCTCCATTTTCCAGAAGTGAGATCCTGCTAACATCAAATTGGGTGATGCTGGTACCAAATATGTTGTGGAGTCTACAGGTGTCTTCACTACCATTGAGAAGGCTGGGGCTTACTTGAATCCAAAAGCATCATTATTGTGGATCCTTCCACTGGTGTCCCATGTCTGTGATGGGTGTGAACCATAAGAAGTATGACAACTCATTCAAGATTGTCACCAATGCCCCCTGCACTACCAACTGCTTAGCTCCTCTAACCAAGGTCATCCTTGACAACTTTGGCCTCATGGAAAGACCCATGACCACAACCCATGCCATCACTGCCACCAAAAGACTGTGGATGGATCCTCTGGAAAATTGTGGTGTGATGGCCATGGGGCCTTCCAGAACATCATCCCTGCATCCACTGGCACTAACAAGACTGTGGGCAAGGTCATCTCAGAACTTAAAGGAAAGCTCACTGGCATGACCTTTCCAGGCAGAGATGGGTATAGTAGCAGGCTCAGTGCAAAAATATACAAGCTCATGGATAGAAGTGGAATGTTTGGCCCTAGGATGCCTTAATCACAGCATATGGCCTTTGAAACTGGTGCTCCCCCAAGAGTACCATGAAGTCACTCTTGTAAATATCATATTTGGTTGAGCACCGTAGTCACCAGGAGTAAGCAGCTGAGTCTGGATGCTCTAGCATCTCTGTTCATAATAAAGAACTGTTGTTCAGATTCCAGAGACAGAAAAAAACAACACTCACAGATCACAAGGTAGTGATTCTGTCGCATGGACGTGGATCACATTGGTCAATAAAACAAGGAATGGTACAGCTCCCCTGTCTCAATTGGGGTTTCTATTGCTGTGATAAAACTCCATGACCAAAAGCAACTTGGAGCAGAAGGGTTTATTTTATCTTACATTATCAAGGGAAGTCAGTGTAGGAGCTCAAGGTCAGAACCTAGAGGCAGGAACTGACGCAGAGGTCATGTAGAATGGAGGAGTGCTGCTTACCGGCTTGTTTCTCATGACTGTTCAGCCTTTTCTCTTATGCCATCCAGAAACATCTGCCCAGAATTAGCCCCACCTACAATGGACTGGGTCCTCTCACATTAATCATTAATCAAGAAGAAGGTCCATGGGCTTGCCCACAGATCAATCTGGTGGGCACATTTTCTAAATCGAGGTTCCTCTTTCCAAACAGTTCGAGTGTATGTCATGTTGGTGAAACAGCCAACCAGGAAATCCCACCTTTCCAGATTTTCAATGCAGGATAAAGGAGCCAGTTGACCAATCAAGATCAAGTTGCATCCAGTATAGACTTTAGATGGCACAGACCTGCCAGGAAGAGGAAGTATGCTGTCAGGTGAATTTGCAGAAACCTCTTGAGGATGGAGCAGATGAATGCATTTCCACATACTTTCTAATAATAGAGCCTAACACTTATTGAATGATCACCCTGCAGCAAATACTTGGATAAGCACTTTACCAGGATTATTTTATTTAATCCTCACAGCAGCTCCATGAAGGTTAAGTAGCTAACCCATAGGTCAGGGTAGCTTGAAGGGATAGAACAATCGTTCGGCACTAGTAGTCTGTCTGTAGGGTCCATGCCTGCTGTCTTTGTGTTCCCTCTCCAACCTGTGGACACTCTTTTTACTTTCTGGCATCTGAGAGAATTACCTTCTCACATCTCTTCCCTAAATACTAGCTCATCCCCTCCTGACTGTCCTAAAGCATTGCTTCCTGATAGACCTACCTATAATGCTCTGCAGGTGAGCTGGCAATGTGACACCCCTCATCACCCTTCAGTACCCAGAGTGACAATGGGGTTGGATCTAACATTGGCAGAAGACACCTTGAGCTGACAATCTGGGGTGTCAACTAGTCTTTTATGGCATCACAGCCACAGGTCCACCTCTGAGGCTAGTGTTAAAGAGCCCCATGTGCATTTCTCTTTCTATAGAGGACCTGCCCAAGAGTGCTCTTGGTAAGAGTGTAAAAGGGTACTGACTGGAGGCAGGTGAGGAAGAAAGAACTTGTTGCTTCCTGATTACTGATCCTTCAGCCCTACAGTAGCATGGGTCTTAATTTCCAGCTTTTTGCCACCTTCCAGACAACATATTTCCAAGAGTGAATGCCAGAGTGCCAGGGTCCCCTGCTCCAAATTCTGATGGTCCCATCAGTCCCCAGTCAGCAAGCTTCCCCAGAAGACTTCCCACAGGTCCTAATAACACCCTTCCAGGCTCCCATTCATTTCCTTTTCTCTTTCCCCAGTCCAGAAATAGGAACTTCAAGGCCTTTCATCAACGAACTTCTGAGTTCCACACCATCTCAGCTCTAATGCCTATGAACGAAGGCCTCGTATTCAACTCTCCCCATTACAGTAATTCGAATGATTTCTGATTGACATATCTGATCATTGCAGTGCTCCATAGAAAGGTCGTTTTCTTTATGTGTCACAACAGTCAAGTTTGTGAAAGCACAAGGTCCCAACCCCATCTTGCAAAAAGACCCTGGGACAGCACTCAGAACTGCCCAAACTCATTTGCTGATGAACACTTAGAGTCAGAAGGGGTGCTGGGAAGTGTTTAACTGATGTAGACACATATCTGACACCTGGGACTGGACAGGCAAGATGTCCATGCTTGTTACCAACTCCGAGTCTCTGTTCATTCTGAATCCCTTCTTGAGCATCAAGAAGTATCATCTTCCCGCTCCAGAGTTTAGCTACCTCAGGACTGAAATATTTAACTTCAGACTTCTTCAAATATTAAAAATAGAAGTCTAGGATGACAGTTCTAGGTTCAGCTTCTCTCTTTCCTGGTAATCAATCACCAGTATTTATGGAGCCCCGGTAGTTGCCATCCCAGGAAGCGCTTCACTTACAAATGAGTATGGAAGGTCACCTCTTCATGGGCATTTGCTTCCCTTTATGGCCCTACCCGGTTTCAGCAACTGCTCAATAGGCACTTTTCATAATCCCCATTGTGTCGAGCTATTTTTATCTTTCCCATCTAACCCCAAATGTGACACACTGTCCCACTGTCACAATCCTGTTCCTGCATAGCCACAATTGCTTATTTGGTAGCCTTAAAAAAAAAGTTTCCCTACCTCGAAACAAAATCAAAATGGTCTCATCATTAAACACCTCATACCAAAATGCCCAGAGTCAATATATAAAACCATTCCCAAGAAGGTTGTGTCTGACATGTTCTCACAACCCAGACACACTGAAACACCCTTAGTCCCCAGCTCTGGCCACAACTGGACAGTTCTGTGCAGGAACACAGGAAAAGTAAAGAGAGGCATTTCAGATGGCCCGACGAGAAATTAATCATGAGGAGAAAAGTGTATGCCAAGTCGTGATAACTAATGATAATAATAGTGTTATTAAGTTCAGCTCAAAATCTCCCATCTTTATTAGCACAGTTATGAACTAAATTGTGCCTTCCCACAAATTCCCATGAG
The DNA here is from genome assembly GCA_036184795.1 of Tokudaia tokunoshimensis. Classification (NCBI taxonomy): domain Eukaryota; kingdom Metazoa; phylum Chordata; class Mammalia; order Rodentia; family Muridae; genus Tokudaia; species Tokudaia tokunoshimensis. Next base: position 74,232,088 of record BTHU01000003.1, read on the forward strand.
AAAACCCTAATACCAGGACCTCAGAGTGTGACTATACTTAATTGAGTTAAAATGAGGTCAGTGGGCTGTATCCTAATCTAATTTGATTGCTGTCCTTATAAGAAGAGGTGATTAGGACAAACAGACAGAGACAAGGCAGATACTGGCACATAGGCACTGTACGAAGACATGGGAAAAAATGGCAGCCTGCAACACAAGGTATCACAAGAGAGCAGCCTCATCTTAGTCGGTTTGTCCTGCAAATGATGAGAAGATAAACTTCTTCTTTAAACCATGTGGTTGGTAGTACTTTGCTATGGCAACTTATGGGCTCTCAAAATACTTCCTAACATGGGGTATACTTAGTCACAGCTCTTTGAATCTCTGGTGAGTATATTGAACCCCTGAATAAATGGTCTCTAGACCAGTCCTCTCCTTCTGACAGGATGAGATGTCTGTGTGGTTAGACAGAAAAACAGTTCTGAGCAGATAATTCTCAATGAGCAATGAACTCTTAGTTGCCCTTCATTAATTCGGGGAGATCCCAGGCAGGAGATTTAAGGCCATGGAGATTCCAAACTCTAACACCATCCTTGTCAGCTTGCTCGGGCAGCCCAGCCTTCGCCAACCCACTGCTTTCCTTCAGGGCAAGATCCCAAGAGTGTTAGGGATCTGTCTATTGCTGCTCTCTATCCCTAAAGCCTCCCAGCCTGGGAAAACCCAAACTTCTGTTTGATAGAAGCATTCTAAAGCTTATATATGCTTCTTATGGGCCAAAGGGAACTTCTCTCCTTGACTTATTTTTAAACTGCAAATGTTAAATTAGCATTTTGTAAGATGGCTCTGACACACAAAAGAGTTGATGTAGTCTTACACGAGTCTGTTTTAAAAAAGAGGAAAATGTGTTTTCCTCAGCCAGCCACTAAAAAAAAAAAAAAAAATCTTGAAATCTCAGTGCCGAGAGCATTCTTACAGATCACCCAGTCTAATGTTTGTCTTTGTTTTGTCTCCATTTTAAGCATCAGACCGAGGTTTCAAAAAGCAATCCTTTTGTGAGGTTTGAGTAGGCAAGAGATGGAAGCTGAGCCTCTTTGATTGAAGTGGGCATGCAGGCCTTGAACTGCTCCCCTGGGCTCCTCCAGGGAGCCTGGGGCTCTGGAAATCCAGGATGAAAACCACCCGCCCACCCCAGTTGTTTACTTCCCGGATTTATCTGGCAAACTGTCACGGTGAAGGTTGAGCATTTTATAATGATATGGCCAAATCTCCTGCTTTGTCACCCATAAACTTTGTCTGTGTCACCGAGTGGCTCACACTGCCCTTCTTTCTCTGGCTGACAAGTTGGGCTTGAGCTCAACTTCATGCTTAGCCAGTTCTCAGTGTACGATGCCAGGAGCACATGCGTAAGCTTTAGTCGCGTTAAGCAAATACCAGGATTTTTATTCAGACCCGTGTATCAGGACAAAAGTTCTAGAACTAAGGTTATTGGCTTTAACAAATATCCATATATCTTGTGCAACGAAGTCAAGCGCAATAAACCTAGGAATGGTTCCTTTGTCTATTTTGTTTAGGGTGTGTGTGTGTGTGTGTGTGTGTGTTGGGGGGGGTGCACACATGAATGTACAAACATAAAGATGGTTCAAGGTTCAAACTTCTGGAAAGCTGTTCTATCAATCCCCACCAAACTCACCCTATTACATCCTAGACAGAAATCTCTCACAGCATCATTCTAACAAATGCCAAAGTGACTGGGTGGCTCTCCTAGGAGACCTCATGGGGAGAAGAAGAGGGCGTCAGATCGCATTTCAAATAGTTGTGAGCCACCATGTAGTTGCTGGGATTTGAACTCATAACCTCTGGAAGAGCAGTCAGTACTCTTAACCACTGAGCCATCTCTCCAGCCCCCAAAAACTGTATCTTCCTCATCCAAGGCAGGGGGTGGGAGGAGAGATTGAGGGTTTTTGGGGAGGGGGGAAACCCAGAAAGGTTTTAGCATTTGAAATGTAAATGAAGGTTATATTCAATAAATAAAAAAAGAAAGAAAGAAAAAAAGGATAGCTCATCCAAATTTGAAAGAGATACAGTACCAGGCTCCAAGGCTCATGCTCAACTAGTGTGGTGGTCAGTCCAGAGAGCTGCGAAGCCAAGTCAGGGTTAGAAAATAAGCTCACATTTTGCACTGAAAAATTTCTGGATGAATCTGTTCCCAAACCAGATGTTTTGACTGGTAATTATTATGATGATAACTCATTTAACTAGAAACAAAATGGGGCATGACTGTTTACTGCTGCCTGCACCCCCAGACATACAGAGAATAAGAAGAAAAATCTCAAAGGTTTTACTTGTGGCTAAAAGGAATAATTTTCTCAGTTAACCAGAAATAGGCATAGCAATAAAATTGTCTGTGTTTACATTCTGCCCTAGTTGTTAACAGGCTCCTTGCATCTCCAGGCATAGAACAGTCAAGGTGTAGACAGCTGCCAGGAACCTGGAAATGCCTTCAGTTTGGGTTTCCATCTGAAAAAAAAAATGCTGTTCTCAGAAATCCCTCAGGTTGTCAGCATGGCATGAGGCTTCTGGGTGCTATTCTTGTCTTCTGTCTTTCATGAAGAGCCCTTTCCAAGACTAAGAGATTATGGTGAAATGAAAGATACTTCTAGAAACTTACAGGGAGGTTTTACGGGAACCGAAGGGAACAGAGAGTGCATATCTCACAGGACATATATAGCATGGCTGAAATTCTTAATGTGGCCAAGAATTGGCACTGATCAGTAAACATTGTGTTTGCAAAAAGTCATACCAACCAACATAAGGGGAAGATTCAACCACTGCTGACTTGGGCTGATAGAGCTCAGAGAATGAGATAGAGCACAGTTGCCTGTGACGCCCTCACACACACCCCAGCAAGTTATTTGTACCTAGATTTGTGACAAATATACACAAACTTAGTAAATATTATATAACATATGCAACCATGTACAGTATATGTCACAGCTATATTTCCTCAACAGCAAAGCAGAAACTACATTTTTTTTCCATTTTAAACTTGGCTCTCTAGAAACTATGAAGTTTGTCAAATAAAACTCTTTATATTGTTAAAAAAAATGTTTTCTCCACCAGTATCCCTTTGAGACCTCTCTCACTGTCTGCCATCTCTGTCCTTCCTTCCTGGTCGTGATGTTCCTGGGAAAAGGCTCCCGGAGTCATTAGCATTCCATCAGCACGGACGTTTGAATTCAGGACCAAGGACAGTGGTTCCTGCACTGAGCCTCTGCTCAGGCCCTCTTCCTTTATTTTTATTTATTTATTTTTTTATTTTCTATATTTTCTTTATTTACATTCTGAATGATTTCCCCTTTCCCAGTTCCTCCCTCCCTGAAAGTCCCAGAAGCCCTCTTCCCTTCCCCTGTTCCCACATGACCTGTTCTAACCGGAGAAATAGATGCTATCCTTCCTTCAAAAACCATAGCTCAGATGAACTTGCAAGAGGAGCTGCTTTCCTAGTGATGGTCTTCCATTATTGGTTTTAACCAGAAGAGAACTCATCCAAAGTCAGGGTCAGGGCCTGTAAAAGGGGGGAAGTTAACTCTACAGACGTAACAGCAGATCTGGGAAACAGGTACTTAAGGACCTCTTTGTCAGAGCCTCACAGCCACGGTGACAACCCACAGAGTGTGTCTCTAAAATCAGCTCATCAAAGCATAAAGACCAATAACACAGCCCATCTGGACACATCTGGGCCAAGTGGTGTCTCAGAAGTGGGCATCCAACTCTAGGACGTCCTAAGTGCTAAGAAACCTCTTTTTTTCACATTCTGGAGCAACATGGGAGCACAGGCATCTCCTGGAATAATGTGCTCTTGTGAGATAGAACAGAAGCTAGAGAGGATATAAATACCCTGCAATTCTCTTAAATACCCTTATTTATAGAAGTGAGAGTTAGAAACCAGGATTCTTGCTGCAATATGAAGAAAGTAGAAACTAAATGAGAATGAACACTAGGCATGTTATGGAAGGGTCAGAGCTCTCTTGGAAGGTGCTCTTTGCAGCCACAAAGAAAGGAATTGTGTTGTGTTCTGGTTTACCCCCCCCCCCCACACACACACACATATACCTGTATTCTCCAGCATCCTGAGGCCAAAGGAAAACAATAAAAGATTGAAACTCCTAGGTCACAACAGTTCCCCAGATCTATCTATCTTATTTTATAGTGTTGGGGGCTTGCATGCATGCACCTGTCTGTATAGGGGTAAAGTTTGACCTCAGGAGTCATTCTTCAGATGATATCTAACTTTATTTTTTTGAGACAGGGGCTCTCACTGGCTGGGAGCTCACTAAATAGGGTAGACTCTCTGGCCAGCAAACCCAGGGATCTATCAGCCTCTGCCTCCCCCAAGCTGGAACTACAAGTGTGTGCTTCTGTACTTCCTTCGGGGGAGGGGGGATCATCATGTCCTCATTCTTGAGAAGCAAGAATTTTACAGACTGAACTCCTGCCCCCATTTTCTCTGTTTAAAGATGAAATGAGAACTGGAGCTCAAGGGAATCTAGAATCTGTACCAAACCTGCCATGGCTTGGGGGGTCAAGGTTCAAGTTCCAGGTGTAGACAGGGTAATACAAAACCAAATAGAAAATGATCATGACTCAGTAGCACCTGGAAGGGATTCTGTACAGAAAGGACATGGTGACATGGCCCTGTGACCCAGCTAGAACTCTGTCCCAGCTGTCCTCATAGGATTTTCCTCATAACTGCTAAAGGCAGTCATTTGTTTCTTGGGCGGCCTCAGTGAACTCTGTAATCCTTCTCTTTCAACCAGATTTCCCTGAGCACTTCATATGTTTAGTGCCCAGGTCATGCACTAAGAATGCAAGTAAATAAGAAAGGAATCAAACCAGGACAACTGCATGCCACCATGGTTTGATTGTTACTTTACTAAAGAAAATAATGTGCAAGATAGCTCAGTGGGTAAAGCCACTTGCAGAGCCTGATGACCTGAGCTCGAACCCTAGAACCCACGTAAAGGTAGAAGCATAGTGCCAACTCTATAAAGTTGACCTCTGATCTCCATAATATACTTATGGCACGAGTCCATGTGGACCCAGAATCAAGATGCTCTGAGCTGGATTGGGGACAGAAGAGATGGCCTTTGGCCAGACTGAGCCTCATCTATTTCTACCCTTAGAGGGTCTGCCTGCTCTTGCCAAACCCACCATACTGAAAGGAGTCTGATTTTGAGCAGCACACTGCCTGCGTGAAGGGAAGCCAAGTAAGCAGGGCTGCTGCGCATTGCCCGGGCCCATGATAATAGATTCTGATCACCCCCACAGAGGAGAACCCTGTCAGCCCCTTGGATTTGCTTGGAGTGATTTCTCTCAGGCTGCATTACCTTAGGAACCGTCTCCTAGGGATGGATTGAATCAAAGCCCAATCATACTTACTTTTCCCTTCCAAAGGAAGATGTCCCCCTTGGGTGGCTTAAGGCATGACTCCCATGCTTATTTACAGAGGGAATGTTCTGTTTCAGATAGCCAGTCGTTTTCTCTCCGAGTTGAAAAGCTGATTTCAGCCACCCAGGAAGTGTTATGAATATATAAACAACATATAAAGCTTAAAGAGCAGGCAAGGAGGCACCACACACCTCCCAACAAAGCTGACTGTGCTACAGAGGAGAGAGATGCACTCCTGCTCTTGGATAAAGCCCTCTTCTGCCTTTCCACAAGACCTACTTCCTTAAGAATTCTCCAAAATTCCCTGTGTGGCATCACCTCTCACCTCTGACCTTAGAGGTCAGCAATACCCCTTAACACAAAGACAGAAATTCTTTTCGTCCATGCCGACTAAATCCTAAGAGACTCTGGGTTGGGTGAGACCTCCTTCCAATCCCAGAAGGAATTGAATCAAGTCCTGTAGAAAAAAAATTAAAATCCTGGATGGTCTCTATGGGGGCTGAAATGAACCGTCCTATTACCCAGCACCTCTCTGACGGTGAGGGTTAATTTATCACCCAAAATCCAATCACTTCTTATAAAAGCAGTGCAGGTTTCATTTAGTTTGATGAGGTATATTGCAAGATTTCAGAAAATCAATTTTACTGAGAGCCATATTAAGCCCCAGGGAATATAACACTACATGTACCTCACATAAGTTTTTGTTATTACTCAGAGGATCACTGGGGAAATTATATACTTAGCCCGATGAAGGGTAATGGCTACCTTCATTGTCTTGGGTAACTCCCACCCTGCTTACCTCTGTGAAGTAACAAATAAAAATGGCCAGACTCCAAATTGGTGCCTACCTGAGCTTCACGGAGCCTGGGGCATGATAACTGTGAACAAGAGTGACTTGATTCTCCAAAGAACTTAACTACGTACAGTGTGGGGCTTTACAAACCAATGCTAAAAACAATGAGTGAGGAATAAAGAATGTGGACAGCATCTGTTTTAACCCAAGCCCCGAGTTTTCTGGCTTGCACTCTCAGCAAAGTGCCTGAAAAAGGGTCCACAGTGGGTTCAAAATTGCTTTCAACCAATCTTCCAGGTTAATATTTCCACAGACATATGTTTCATAGTCAGGAACTTTTCCACTGTGGCTAAGAAGATTTCTAGCTATGCACATCTGGTCTCTTGGAAACTTGTATCCAAGGTAATAAAGCAAGCCAGCTCTTTATGAGCACCCCGACTTGAAGCTAATGGCAGGGACTGAATACTCAAGCTAACTTTTGTGATAGCTTCTTTCTCCAAAGGCCACTTCAAGCTAATAGAGGAGGCAGAGTGGCTGTCGTAGGAGGGGTGGTGCTCTGGTACTCCAGTTCTACAGAATCAAATCGGCAAGTACCAGGGCCGTGCCTGTTCATCCTTGCCCTAGGACTATGCTATCCCAGACAATAACATCTATCCATGTATAGCCATTGATACGGCAATGACTTAAAATTAGAAATCCAGCCCCATGGATACCCTAGTCATACAGGGTGAGTAGCCACTGTACGGGACAGATATGAACATTCTCACCACCACACAGTGTTCTATTGGATGTAGCTGTGTGACAATTCAGGTTGTCATCCTGTTCTAGGGACCTGGGAGCCATCACACAGGCATGCTAGTTTGGTTCAGGTTGAAGTTATTTGCGGTTGATTCCGTGAAACATTTTCTAGGTCCTCCATCACTAGCATGAATCGAGGCCAGATATGACCTCTTTATGGTTCTTAGGTCAGGGTAGCTCTCCCCCATCCCACCAGAGACAGCTACAGGAAAACCAGAAACAGGCTTGGGAAATTAAGTGAGGATGAAAAATATAAGCTCGTGTTTTGGAAACTACAAAGGAGGTTTTCATCAGCTGAACAGATACTCTATGCCAAGAGCAAACCTCACCGTTATGGACTGAAATATGTCCCTCAATGTGTATGTTAGCTTTTTTTGGTATTGTAACAAATACCTGAGACAAATCAAATTATAAAGTATAAAGGGAACTAGGAATATAATGATGAAGGGTATGCACTTGGCATGCTCAAGGCCCAGGACTCCAATATGGTAGACACACATATTCTCTCTCTCTCTCTCTCTCTCTCTCTCTCTCTCTCTCTCTCTCTCTCTCTCTGTGTGTGTGTGTGTGTGTGTGTGTGTGTGTGTGTGTGTGTTTGTGTGTGTGTGTGAGAGAGAGAGAGAGAGAGAGAGAGAGAAAGAGAGAGAAGAGAGAGAAAGAGAGATCATTACATCAATTAATGAACTTTTCGCCATTGTTAACTAATATCAAGTACAAGGTCCTTTGGGGGGACATTTCAGATCCAAATATAAAGTCCTATATTGAGATCCTAATTTCCAGAGCACTGAATGTGACTATATTTGAAGATTTATTTTTTAAAGAAGTAATCGAGTAAAACAAGGTCATCAAAGTAAGCTCCAACCCCAAGTGACCACTGTGGCCACAGGAAGAGAGTGGGACACGGAGACACACACCAAGGGACAACCATGAGAAGAGACAGGAAAAGCAACTGGAACACCCTACAAGCCAAAGAGAGAGGCCCTTGAGGAGTCCAGCCCTCTGACACCAAAATCCTGGCATTCCAGCCCTCAGAACTAGGATGCAATACATTTCCGACGCATGAGTCCCCAGACCGGGACACTTTCCCAGGGAACCAATATGTTTGCGCCTTGAGTTCTTCACAGTGTGGATTCTTCAAGGAACAAAACAGAGACCTGTGAGACTCGAGCTGTCAAGATCTCTTCAAATGCAGCGGGAGAGTTGTTTAGTTTACATTGCCCATCATCACAATTCCTACCTCAAGCATAACAAAGCAGCTGTTTTTGTGCAGAATTATTGTTCTATGCCTTTGCCTGCAGGGAAATTCGGGCTTTGAAGCTGTTCAAGGAGCCAGCAGGGCAAAGGAACGTCAGAAAGTGACAGACAAATTACCCATGAGGAAGGACAGAGCATTTCAGAAAACTGTTTAAAAAATCATTCTGCCTTCATGGATACTACATGGTGACATCTATTACCAGTTGGGGGGTGTCAACTTTAAATTAGATCCGGTTGTTTGTATACACATGCCGAGTAGAACTACACACAAACATAATTCATGGATTTAGCAGCTCGTATGTATAGCTGGCTCCCTTCGGGGTGTTTAACAAAAATTAATTAATACTACATGCAGCCTCCCATACATAGGATGTGACTTATAAAAACCCAGAGAATGTGTGAGCTCTGTGTGTGTGTGTGTGAGTGTGTGTGTGTGAGTGTGTGTGTGAGTGTGTGTGAGTGTGTATGTGTGAGTGTGTGTGAGTGTGAGTGTGTGTGTATGTGTGAGTGTGTGTGTGAGTGTGTGTGTGAGTGTGTGTGAGTGTGTGTGTGTGTGGTGTGTACATGCATTTGTTGCTGAGAATAAAACCTAGGGCCTCATACATGCTAAATAAGCACTGTTCCCCTGAACTACATCTCCAGTCCTCTTTTGATAATTACATTCATTCATTCATTCATTCATTTATTCACTTCATGTGTGTGTATATCTACACACATGCACACACACATACACACACACACACACACACACACACACACACACACACAGTCCACGGTGCAAGTGTAAAGAACAGAAGATGTCTTGGAAGAATTAGTTCTTACTTCTTCCATGTGGTTTCTAGGGACTTGAACTCAGGTCGTCAGGCTTGGCAGCCAGTACCTTTACCCACTAAGCCATCTCACCATACCCATTCCCAGACCTTTTATCATTTAATTTTTGAAACAAGTTCTCACCAAGTTGCTCAAACAGCTTTTGAGTTTGTGATCCTCCCATGTCAGCCTTCCAAGAAGCTGAGATCATAGGCATAGGCCAGTAGGCCCAGCTATGATGCAAACTCAAAAAAAAAAATTATGTTCTTACCATAGTATTTTCTATTTGCTAAGTTTCATAAGAAACTACTTTGTGTTCATACACATGATATTAAGCCAAGAGAGGGGATGAATAATATCTCATAGTTATTGTTATACCTGTGTTTTTTAGATCTATAATAGGAATTTCAACCTTAATCTTCCCCCTATTTCTTCTGACAGCTTGGTGCTCCTGAATCCATAGAAAGATATGAAGAAGTGAGACCTGCGGGAGCCATGCACCTCCCTTACATTCTCTGCAGTCTGGTCCCCCTCGCTAGCTCATTCTGAGTCAGAAGAGCATGTTGTTCACAAAGCTTGCTCACCGTAACACCTGGTGGTCACAGAAGCACATGTATGTACATGACATAGCTACCATGTTCTAGACCTCTACTGAAAACTGCTGACAAAACAGTGCATGTCTCTCATCTGTGACTCTATTTAATTGACTCGTCAGGCTATGGGGTAACAGCAGGCCATGCTCAGCACTGATGCCCTTCTAATAATACAAGGATGGCCAGCCACCTCGGCACCTCCTCACCCCAGTAGAGCTGTTTGATACCATAGAGTAAAAAGCTGACTCCATCAAATGCCCATTCTTGCACACACAGATGCTAGCGTGTGGAATCAAGTTCTCTTCCACACAATTCACACTCTTTGCATTCATTTCCCCTGACGGTGCAGAGACTTTGCGTGCCTGGGACTCTGAGGAAAGATGTTCTACTTTGCTCCTGTTCTCTGCATATTGGAAAAAGCCATTCACCAAGGGGGTCTGGGCAGGTGCTTTCTTGGAAGCTCTAAATAACCCAGCTGATTATGAGTTGTTCAATCACTCAGAGAGGAGTCCCAGGGGACAGGCATAAGCAACATCATCAGCTCAGAAGAGGGACACTGTGCTGCATGGATATCAATCGTTAAGCTAGACTTTCCACAATTTTGTTTTGTGTTTCCTGCATAATTGGGCAGAAATAAATAAATAAATAAATAAAGATACTGAATATTCTCCCCCAAAGGCTCCTGTAGAAAGCAGCAGGAAACTGTCAGAACAGATAAGGCAAAGGTTATTGGTTTCTTTAAGGTCTACTGCCTGATTCCCCTTAGGGCCCCTGCTGTGGACAGTGGGGATCTGCCTAGAAGTCAGGCATGTGTTAATTTGCATGATTGTGTTAACTAAGCATCAGTCACTCCATCCCAGCCCCAGTATAACCTAAATTAATTCAACAGGAGCAGGTGGCTTAATTTGTACATTATTCACATTTGCTAATAAACAAGCAATTTGAGTTGTAGAGAGAATGTCCTCTTGGGGACAGAGGCCAAAAATGTTTGCTCAGGCTTTGACCAAGGGAATTCCAGGCTACGTGTGACCCTCATGCTACGTGTGACCCTCATCGCATCCTGCCTTACTTTTTACACTGAGCTGATGTGGTTGGAATTCATCTCAAGTTCCTCCACAATCTTGCTTCCCACGATCAACCCTGACCATGAGGGTAAGCACAGTCCTGGGTTCCAGTGTTAATATTCAACCTTACTGCTGGTGGAACCAGGTTATGCTTGTCCGTGAAAGAGACAGACTTCTGATGATCCAAGTCCTAGGGTCCTGGGGTCCTAGTATTTGAATGGGGTTTCTGATCATCAATTTGCTTAGGATCTTTTCTGCTAAGCTTGAATGAGGTCTTGTACCCATCTTTTCTCTGAGACTGATGTCTCATCGTGAACTTACTCCTAGAGTAGAGTTCTGGGTACCAATAATTCTAAGAAGGCAGTCTGCTTGCCTGGCCGTGGTACTCCCACCACTGCACTTCCCTCCCCCATTGCAAGTGGCAATGACAGTGGTAATGACTAGAGTTTATGTCTGTGCCTTGGAGACTTTGCAGATGTTGCTATGGAGAAAACAGAAAAGTTAAGTGTCTTTCTAACGTCACCGTGAGTAGAGAGGAACCACTCACCGCCATGTTGGTGCTGCTTTGCCTCCTAGGCCTTTTTATTACTGTCTGGTCTAGTGTCACCTCCTGACACCACTTCACATGACTGGCTGGGCTGTGGGCCAGGATGGATGTGAAGGAAAATGACATTGGAGGATTCCTAATGTAGCACAACTATGAAGAACAAGGGATGGATGCTAAAGATGGAGAGGAAGAGAGAAAAGAGATCCAAGTGCCAAAGCTAGAGAAGCATGCTCACTGGGCAAAATACTTGAGAGCATTCCCCTTCCCTTATGGACTTAAAACCCCAGTGATGTCTGTAGCTGTACTCTTGGCCATGGCTCCCAATCTTAAATGCCACATTGAATGGATTGTTGTCTAATGCCAGGTGGGGAAGCAATAGCATTCTTGCTGTAGTTGGGAACTGCAGAGTCCTTCCAATGTTAAAGACTTGGTCACCAAAAGTTTAGAGCCACTGGAGGATGGTAGAGTCATTGAACAGTAGAGCCTAGTAGACGATCTTCTAATGGCGGGGTGTGTGCCATTGAAGGGGAGCAGTGGGACCTCACTTCTTTGCTTGCTCAGTTCCTGGCTACAAGGTAAGCTGCTTTGCTCATCAAAAATTCCCATCAAGTCTTTCCTCACCACAGACCTGAAAGGAATGGGGAAACTGACCATGGACTGAAATCTCTAAATGTGTGAGCTGTGGTAAACCTTCCATCTTTATAAAATTGATTGTCTCAGGATGGTCATCGACATACAGTAGAGGAGAACTGACTAACGCAATCCAACTTCCTGGTAAGGATCACAGCCAGTGATCAAAACACGTAAGGAGACAGTTTTGAAGATGTCTCAGGAACAGTTCCAGGATCTGTTCTCTGCAGTTTGGCAATGAATGCAAGGTAGTGACCTATGTTTATTGATTGAAGATTTATTTTTATTTATTTGGTTATTAAGGGGTACACATACTTGTGCATACATAGAGGCTAGAAGACAGTGTGAGATCTCTAGAAGCTGGAATTATAGTTGCCTGTGGTGTGTTATATAGGTGCTCCAAACCCTGGTCCCCATGATTGTGTAGCAAGTGCTTATAAACTCTGAACTATCTTTTTAGATCCTATCTTCATTTTAGACTTAGACATGAGACAAGGAGGACTAGCTCCATCCAACAAGCCTACATTGAACTTTCCTGATATGTCTCTAAGAGAAAATGGAGCCTCCATTTGTAGTACTTTCCACCCCTGGGTTCTTCTTAGCAACTCCTACCCCAAGCAAGAGACTTAGGAGCTTGAGGAAAAGCTACTAACAAAGAGAAAAAGGAAACTTCTGGGGATGGGGACTGAATGTCTAACTTTCCCAGAGTGACAGAATCAGGAGACGGAGCTTTGAAGGTTAATTAGATCATTATTATAGAGACCCTGTCTGGCAGAATTAGTGTTGTAAGAGAAGAGACATCACAGAGTTTATTTTCTCCCTACCTCTTGCTTCCTCTCGAGGACACAGTGAGAAGGCAGCCATCTGTATGTCAGGACAATCCTCATAAGGAACTGAATCCTCCAAACCTACCAGCACCTTAATCTTGGCCTTTCCAACCTCTTGGACTGTGAGGAAATTATTTCTCATGTTTTAAGGAAACTCAGTTTATGGTGTTGTGTTATAGCCACCTAAAAAGACCAATACAGGGATGGAAAAATGAAAAAAGGCAGGTGATTATCACGCATCAATATGTTCTGTCTACTCAGGAGATGGCAAAGTTCTGAGATCTCCTTCATGGGGCACCTCTTCAGGAAAGACCTGTCATAGCTACAGACAGTCCCTTTGTTTGGGGACTTAAAGAACTCTGAGAATTCTACCTGCTGTACATGATCTGTAGAATCAGGACCACCTCCATCCTTGGCAGACTGTGAAATCTTTCCTTTGACCTGGTTAATAGGTTTGGAGAAATAATGACCGTTGAGATGGGTGAGTCTCTTCTTTGTTACAGGGGTCTTTCCATGCTTCTTCTAGTCTATGAGGACTTTCCTCTGAACATTTCAGATGAGACTAGAGCTGGTTGGCTGGCATCTTGACAAGGTCACTGAAGTCTTCAGATCTTAGGGATCAAGAGCTTAATTTTGTGAACTCATTGAGGTTCTAGGTGATTAGTTCAAACTAATCAAACTCATGAGACACTGGCAGCTGCTGAACACATTTTTTTCTAAAGTATAAAGTATTTTTGAAAAGCCAAATTACTGGCTCCAGGCAAGGTCGCAGAACAGGGCATGGGAAGATTTTTTAATGGTTGGTGTCATCAAGCTGTAACAATTCTCTGCCCTGCTGAGTGGCACCCACCAAATGGGCCAGAGGACCCCTGGAGCCCATCAAGATAGCCACCCATTCAGACAGGACCAGAGATGACTCTTAACACAGACTTCTCATTTTTATTTTTAATACCCCAGGTTGAGCACAAACTCATTTCTATCATAAATCTGATGCTGTTTCCATGATTACTAGTTACCTTAGATTAAATTGTGTTCAGATGAGGTCTTTGTGGTGAGTCTGGGGAGACTCTCTAAGCTTATCTGTAGTCTATTTCAAGTTGACTCTGCAGCAGATAGCTGATGTCATCCATGAGATATTAAGGGTTTGAGGCTTCAATTTCAGATGGTGCCATTTCCCAACCCTGTCTCCATTCCAGCCTCCTGGGTCACGGTGTTGAAACAGTGAAAAGTTTAATGAATAAGAGATTGACAGGAAAGAGACTGGTGGATGGAGTTTTTAGCTGGGATTGGAACTGACTGAGCTTATTTTGCTGCACTGTAGCTTGGAACTGGGATCTAGAGACTCCCATGGGTTAGGACAAGAAGCTGATGGGTCTTGTAGGAATACTGTTAGGGTGCCCATCTCCCACCTCGACAGCTGCATTCTACCTTGTCAGCAATTTTCTACCGTGGCAGAGAGGAAACTAAAGCAAACACACAGATGAGGTAAGAAATCCTGCTCATTTCCTGACGCTAAACGCGTCCTTCCTAGAACAGCCAATGTGTAAAGCCCTGGGTGGAACAATGAGAGTTTTAGCTTCTTTTCAGGAGGGGGGGTGATCCTACTCTGGTTCCATGGACAGATGAAACCCACCTATGCATCCTTTGCTCAAAGGCTAAACAATTATTGATTTTTTTCCATTTATTTTTTCTTGTTTCTCAAATTAGTGTTCATAGCTCCCCTACCCCCAACAATCAAATAACCTTAGCTAGGACATCTAGGAAGCTCACAGGAGGCCAAGTTTTAGTGGACCAGGAAGGCAGCGGTTTGACTAGCTAACACCCAAAATAGGGTAAGATATAGGTAGAGCAGTTTATAAGACAGGAAACAGTCTAAGGACCAGATACAAGTAGGGAGTCTGTGAGAATGATCTAGAATGGGGGGATTGTGGGAAAGGACTTGGAGTACTCAAGTTCAACCTAATCTAATTCATAAAGCAATCATATCCCTAGCTGATGGGCATCATCAGGGGAGCTGAAAGCTCTACCAGTTTAGCCCCATGCTGGTGTATTCCAGGAAAAGGCAGGCTTTTAGGAGTCCAAGTACCCTGGACTGGCACTCAGTACTAATCCCACTCCTTTGGTAGTTGCTCAGCAACCCACTCCGCCGAGCCTGCACAGCTCACTTACAGAGATGTTAAACACCCATGCTCTCGCCATTCTGGTATTGAATGAGAGCCAAAGCGATTTTTTTCTCACCCCAGTCATCCCTGCCTCTAAAAGCCTGTCTATTCTCTGAAAGTTTAAACAGATTGAAGGATTTCTGCTCTACCATAGCTTGGAGAAAAACTCAATATTTGTTATTCTCAGATCTTAATGCCTGCTTGTGGTGACTTTCGTGTTGCTCTTTGAAACGACCGTGGTGTTTTAATAATACAACATTCTTCCCGGTATTGTTGAAATAGCACATTATTCAGTGTATCCAATTGCAATGCTTTCCTCCTGCCCTTGTGGTGCGTTACAGCTGTGTACCCTTCTGCAGAAGTATGTATAATTGGAGGAGGAATTTTCCAGTCAGCCATTGAAGGTGTTCAGAGTACAAATGTGAGGTGATGTGCCACTCTGCTCATGGACCTGCATTCAAGGGCTGGGAGAGCCTTCCTCAGGGGTAAATACAGGTTTAGCCCAGTGACCCCAGTGGATTCCACCCTTCCACCTTGCCTACCTCAGTTAGCCTCACCCCATCTCTGATGTCTGGTTCACATGTCCAACCTCAGATGTGCTGCCACACAGGAGACCTCATTTGATAATGGAGTCACGTTCTTCCTGAAATTTCTCCATCCTTAGAGCTGGGGTCCTCAGGCCAGGACATGTTTGCTACTGCATTTAACTGGATTTGTCTTTCCCTAAAACTGAACACACACATACCAGTGGTCAACAGGCCACTTTGCTTCTAACCCATATGGGCAGGGGCTTAATTGTGAGTTAAAGATGGTCCCCAGATCTCACAGCCCCAAGACATACCCAGCTCTCCCCAATGTCAGCCTCTTCCTCTAGCACTGTATAGAGGCTCCAACCTACACTCACAAGTATCCTGACCTAAGGTTCATAGTTTACATTAAATCATTCTTGGTCCATGATGTGATTTGGATAAATGTATAATAAACTGCATCTACCATCATATTACATAGTTTCACTGTCCCAAACACCCTCTTCATTCATTTTTTTTAATTATGGAAATTAAAACTGCTATCCTCACATGAAAATCAGAACTTCCAGACTATGTTAGTGGTTCTCAAGTTTGATGGCACTGGGTGCTCAGTCGAGAGAAGTTATTCCTATCAGAGATCACATTTCTAGCACAGGCCACCATAAGCTCCTGTGCTCCAAACTTCTCACTTTCTGGACTTTTTCTGGGTCATTATGTCTGTTGATCCTCGTAGGTATTGAGGTTGTAACTCCTGCCTTCAAAGCTGAGTTAGGTAGGATCCTGAAAATCCTAACCCCCAAAGTCCCTTTTCTCTGAGATACACACTTAGGGAATCTTCTATCCTTGAGAGCAACTCAGACCTGTGAACACAAGAGTCTTTTTCTGATCTATGGCAGATGTCCTCAAGGTTCCAAATCAGTGAGCACTGAGTTAATTAAAGGTGACTTTTTTTTTTCTGGGTGAGCCTGAACTAAGCAGAGAGTCATTCAGGAGAAGTAGTAGCAGCAGCAGATGCTCCATGCTGGGTGGAAAAAGTAAGCTGCCTGCTATGTGAGGACCATTTGCTAGGACCTAGGGGCACTTCTAAGAGAGGGACTGCAGGCTGAGGGCCAATAAGAAAGCAGAAGCCACAGCCCAGCTCTCAGAGGTTGCTTAGCCTGTTCCTGCTGCCAAAATAAACTACCCTGTCAAAGAACAAAATTCCAGATATTGAGTTGAGAAGACTGAATGTTACTAGAGATTCATGATTGGGCAGCAGCGTATCCCTTGAGGTGAGCCAAGGAAACAGGGTATGGAAACTTTCCTGAGTTTTAAAGTTTTGGGTTGATTTTTACCTACATTTAACATGAATGACTCCATTATGGTTTGGTCTGATCCGTTGGGCAAGAGCTCAACCCACAAACAATGGGTGCCCATATATCTAACTGATAACATATACTGGATAATTTATAAATAGAAATTTCTTGCTCAGAGATGTCTAGAGACTGGGAAGTTTAAGATCTACAGATTCAGTGTCTGGGGAGGGCCTAAGGAAGCTAGTTTACACTTTCCATCATAAGAGGACTTAATGATAGCTACCATCTGTGGACCATACAGATAGCCTTCACCAGACACTCCATATGCCGGCCCCTTGATCTTGGACTTGCCACCTTCCAGTATGGAGAAATTATAAGTCCTATATTTTGTTATAGAAGCCTGAACTAAGGCACAGTGTGCCTCAAATGGAAGGAAGAGAGAAATTGCCCATTCAAATGTCTCAGATAGATAGATAGATAGTTGATAGATAGCTGATAGATGTGTAGATGTATAGATGGTAGATAGATAATAGATGATAGATGTGTAGATATAGCTAGATAATAGATAGATGTATAGATGATAGATGAATGAATGGATAGATTAGATAGATAGATAGATAGATAGATAGATAGATAGATAGATAGATAGATAGATAGATAGGTAGGTAGATGATGGGTTGGTGGGTAGGTGGATGGAGAGACAGACAGACAGACAGACAGACAGACAGACAGACAGATAGATAGATAAAATGCTTTAGGGAATGAGCTACTTGACCTGAGTAAGAATCATGGACCATTATATGATAAGATGTTAGATAACATTTAATTCAACTCCACTCTCATGGTCAGATGAGGAAACTAAGGCTCAAAGAAGTTAAAAGGAGCAAAGGAAGCCCTGTACCTTGAATCATTCTTCCCCTTGTGACTGTCAGCCAACAGTCTTGCCTTACAGAAAGAACTTTCACCTGTGACGGGGGTGGGGATGGGAAGGTCCCCTTGTACTTCACCTGTGATGGGGGTGGGGATGGGAGGGTCCCCCTGTGTTTGAGAACTGAATAAGCAGCTCATGCTCAATGCACTAGGCCTAAATGGTTATGAACTTAATAAGTCTCAGTCTTGGGATGTGGCTCAATGGTAGACTGCTTGCCTAGCATGGGCGTGATCTTGGGTTCCATCTCCAGAACCAAGAGGGAAAAGTGAAAACAATTGTCTGTCACCTGAGCAGCTGAGAAAACCTGACATAGACTGCCTGGCCACTGTGCTCAGAGCTCCTGACCTTCAGGACAAGTTCACTGCATTGGCAATTCTGGCCTCACAGGTCACAGCCACCATAGCTTTCCCTCTCACCACTCTGCCAAAGGCTCAGGCGCTCAGCTATCTCCACACCCAGCTCTCTTCACTCCTCACAATGCCTAGAAGACACTCAAACCTTCCGGCTCTTCCCATCTGCTGTTTGTAAGGACCACATTTTAATAATGCAAGATAGACAATAGTAGAGGTCACAAAGTGGTTGTGCCCAGAAGTTGATATTTAGAGAGGGGGGCGGGTTCTTCCCAAAGGGGGGGGTGCATGGAAAAGGCTGCAACAGACATTACAGGTGTCAGAGTCAGCACAGTGGAGGGGGCGTTTCAGGCACTGCAGGATCACGGGAGGCTGGGTTGCTTCTCATCACTCTCTCCCAGCCTCCAACTCTTGCTCAATTTTGCCTCCAAACTATTTCACCTTAGCTCAGGGAGAACTGTTCTCTAAGCACCCTAGTGGCAGACAGAGGCACACCCTGACCAACAGCAACAGCTGTCTCCTCTATTATTAAACGTCTCCCAGGGTGGAGGCACGGAGGCTCCCTAGTCCGTCTTTGCCCTCCACCCAACCGCATACCAGCTGTCTCTCCCAGTTTCCCCAACGTTGCCATGATCTCACCGTTTCTGACCCCATCCCTCTCCAAAGTTGTGACTCTCTCCTTCAGCGTCCTCAAACAGCAATGCAACTGTCCCCGATGACTCAGTAGGGCTCTGCAGTTCCATGGCTTTCATGGACCTAGAAGCGTCATGATCACGTCAGGAAGCCAGACTCCCCAGCTCTCTCCAGCACCCTTCTTCCATGGTTTACTTCCACAGAGGACCCCACCCTCAGAGTTCTGGCTGTCACATGGCTTTCCGATCAAGCTTGTATTTCTCAGTGTTTCTGTAGCTTTGTGACTTAGCCTGAACGGGAGAGAGGTGCCAAATAGAGTTAGCCTGAACCTTCCAACAAACCTCTCGGCCTGGGTTCCAGCATTTTCCTTCTCTTTCCTAGAGATGGAGTGGATGGACTGACAGGTCGCAAAGCAGACTGTCACCTATGCACCCATCTTTGGAGTATTATGTGGGACAGAAAGGGTGACTGTAGGGTTGGGGATTTAGCTCAGTGGTAGAGCACTTGCCTTGCAAGCACAAGGCCTGGGTTCGGTCCTCAGCTCTGAAAAAAAAAACCAAGGTAACTGAAAGGGTCACTGTTTTAAGGTTTAATTAACTCCCCCAAAGTGCACAGAATTTAGATGTTTCCTTCACTAAGTTTTGGCAGTTGTATTTTTGACAATTGTAAGACAATCAAGCACACTAAACAAGGAACAGAAGTTCTCATCTATGTTATACAAACCACTGTATTTAGGGGCCTGATTGTTACAATGACAACCTGTAAACCTAATTAATGTGCCTCATACCTGCCTCTCTGCCTCCAGCCCTCTTAATCCACCAAGACCTTCGTCATCAGCCAGGGTAGGTATTCTGCGTTCCTGATGGAGGTCTAAGCCTTCCTCTAAAATCAACCCACCGATACTTGATACATGTGGTCCTTTTCTGTCCTAGTGAGGACTGTCTTTCTTTATGCAAGCATAATGGCTTCTGACTTGTCCCACTCACAGGTCAGGTTTTGGTAGGGACCCAGGTCATGGTTTGTGCAGGCCAAAAGAAGTGTCCTTAACATCAGGCCTTTCTAACTTCTCTCAGTCAAACATGAAAGGTGACTGAAATAACTGACTGAAGCTTTCAACCATTTCCCAGAAGTAACACCAAAATTTGTTAAATTCATAAGCACACACACCCCCACACCCCCCGACACACCCCCATCTCTATCTGTATTTCTTGTATATAATGAATATTTTAACGTATTGCTTGACAACTTCACACATGTATACAATGTATCTTGATTATATCTCTCAACTCCCTCCGTACTCCAGGCACATGTGCTTCCCCCACCTTTTCTGTCTTTATCACTGTCACTTCCTCCTGCCTCCTCCTCTTCCTCCTCTCCCTCCTCCTCCCCCTCCTTCTCCTTTTTCTCCACTGAGGTCATCAATACTACCTGCATGAGCACGGGCAAACTTCCAGCAGTCATATCCATGGAGAAGACTGACTCCTCCCCCTCCAGCAGCCAACAGTTGCCCATAGCTTCTAGGCTAAGGGTGGGGCTCGTAAGCAACCCCCCCCACACACACACACCCGTCTTTATCTGTGCAATTATTGGCTGGCTTGATCTTGTGCGAACCTCATGGAAGCAGCTCTGTTTGAAGTCTGGATCTGTGTTAGTGCAGTGAATGGTGCATTCAAGGGCTTATGAAGCTGTGGTGAAAAAAAAAAATCACAGTGCGAAAACGCTTTCTGTTTAATGTTGCTACAAAAGAACTGGAAGTGACCTGCCCAGGAAACCCTTAATTGAGGTAATGGGTTTTGACTGAATGCCATACCTGCCGATTATTTTGCCCTTTAAGATGAAAAGCTGGGTGGCTGTCACATGCTTTGGACCTGAGTTCCCATTGTGTCCGAAATCCGTGGGTACACATCCCCAAGAGAAAGAGACAGTTTAAAATTTGCTGGGACTTGGCTGAAAATTTTGGGCTTACAAATAGAAGGGTGAAGGGTGAGACTGAAAGAGAGGAGGGAGGGGGGCTGCGATCAGGCTGTAAAGTGAATAAATACATAAATAAATAAATGAAAAATTAAAAAAAACAAACAGAAGGTTGAGACAAATACTCTAATAATGGTATCATTTTGTTTTGCTGGAAGATGAAAGGACAGAAAGTCTTCCCCTATAGGTCTCCTGGAGTCTTAAAATTTCGTAATTATGGCTTAGTAGAGAAAGAACTGAAGACTGCAGGGACAGAATCACTCCTGATTTTAGCAACTATCCAATCTCGCAGGGCCGCAGAGGACCCTGAGGGACACGTGCATTCTGTGTCCCTGGGCCAGCCTGAGTCTCAGCTCAGACTTTATCCCACACCAGTCTCTGCTTCTCACCACTCCACCTGCCAATCTGCCATTGCAAGAATTTGCTAAGAAAGACTTAGTGCTAGGTCCTTCCATGATAGACAGTCTTGCTTCTCAGGCCTCCCTCCCTCAGCCACTCCCGACAGTAGCAGAGGACAGAAAGCATCATGGGGGCTGAAGGAGGGAAGGGGTGAGGGGAGACAGGAAGGGAAGGGCAGTCCTGTATGACTAGAGCTGTGCACTAGTATGGGGCCCGCTGTCGTGAGCCTCCACCATGGAGCGCCTGGGTGATGTTCCTAGGAAACTTCCTGCTAAGGTGGAAGTTTCCTATCATGCTGAGTTCCCAGGGGAGCTGAGGAGGTGGGTGAGCATCCCTGGAGCTGCCTGATTGCCTGCCAAGAGACTTTCATGGACCATTCTTGCTTTGGAAGAGAAAACGATCATTGCAGTTGTTTTGAGACAGGATTCATTCTTGAACTTGCTATGTAGCCAAGGGTGACCTCAAGCCCCCAGTCATCCCTGATACTGGAATTGCAGGCTTGTGTCACCATAGTCAGTTTAGCTGGGGATTGAACCCAGGGCTTTATGAATCATAGACAGGCAGCAACCCAACCGCACCCCTGGTCTTAGAAAAAAGGTAATTTCTCAAACCTCTTCTTACTATGGATGTCAGGTTTCTGTTCCCAATCCTCCATCTTGTCCTCTCAGCCCTACGGTCTGACTCAGTCTGTGGCTTCCACTCCAGGCTTGGTCCTTGCCCAGGCTCTAGATGGATGATGACTTCAGCCAAGAGAGATCAGGGAAGCCTGGGGCAGACTTTATGATACAGCTGTATCACCTGAGATGCCCCCTTGTTCTTAAAATCATCTCACCCTGAAAACTCCTGTCCCCGGCTTAGGATCCTGATCTCATTCCTATCAGATCTTCTGCAGTAGAATCTATGTAGGTGAGGGTGAGTTCTTTCCATGTACACCCACCTCAGAAACCAGCCAAGACTTGAGCACTAAAACAGAGCCTAAGCATGAACTTATGTAGGCTTGTGCACCAGAGCAGACACACACATACACACACACACACACACACACACACACACACACACACACACACCCCTCCATATTCAGACTCTGGATTTCCAAAATCTAGAAGAATTTCCAAAATCTACAAGCTCCACCAAAGCTATTGAGCCTGCTGACCAAAAGGCTAGGTTTGGAGAAACACCAAACACCAACCACAGCAAGCAGAGTCCCAGGAGGCCTCCGTTGTAGGAGCAATGTCATCTGGGATCACGGAAGATGCCAGCCAGGAGCTGCCAAGAAATAGTTCTGAGGATGACGGTAGCCAATAGCCTCTGGCTTAGAGTCAGGTCTCGGATAACCCTGGCAGGGAGACGCCTGTTGCCAGGCATTAAAGGTGCTGAACAAAATACAATTCCTCTGTCTGGCCTCTCATAGCAATCTGACTGGAACTGCAGGCCTTAGTGGGGCTTAGACTGGGTCGACCCTGACAAGGGAGGGAAAATGATGTACAATTTCACATCCCATAATGCGCACGTGCAGAGGC
Organism: Tokudaia tokunoshimensis; assembly: GCA_036184795.1. NCBI lineage: Eukaryota > Metazoa > Chordata > Mammalia > Rodentia > Muridae > Tokudaia > Tokudaia tokunoshimensis. The sequence goes on from BTHU01000003.1 coordinate 74,254,619, forward strand.
AGAAGAAAAGAGAAGGCAGAACCACATCAATGTAGTTATTCTGGTGGTGAGGCTGGGGTGCTTTTCATGTTTTGTCTGCTTTTCTGCATATCTCAAATTCTCTGTGATGAATATGTATTACTGTTGTAATCTGTAAAAGGTTGGTTTTAAAATGCATACAAAATTACAGTTTTATGGTAGTCATTTTGCAATCAAATCTATTTTGCTTACATGTAGAATTCTTGTGTTTATGAACAAGGATTCCTTCCTGCTCTTCCCCATCTCTGTTTTTTACGGCCTTGGTTTTAATGGCTTGGTAGGCCAGCTGTCCCCTCCAGCCAGGCTTTATTAGACATGTGGGTCATCAGTATGCACAGGAGACCATTTGTATCACTTACAGGTGCACCGGCCTCAAGCCAATGCTTCTCCCTGATCCTAGGTGTATCAAGTCCTCCCTCTATCTCCTGCCACTAACAAACCCAGCCCTTTCCTCCTATTCTCTGTCTAGTCTTCCGTTCCTGTAAGAACGCTTGCACAGGTCAATTGACTCATCCACACACATCTACTTAACATCATCTACACATCAAGTTCTGATCACAGCTAAAACAGGCTGCTCCTCTGCTCCTCCTAACAGGCCAACCTGGAGAATGATTTGTCAGCTCCGGGACCGGCAGCAATATAGCCCATTTACCCCTGCACACCATCAGATCTCCATACTTTGGATGTCCATGACCTGGACATGATCGGGGAATGGCATGTTGACATTTTCAGGATGATGTTAACCAGTCACTATGACAGCAATAGCTAACAGCACTATGCTGCATAGATTACCTAGAGTATGTGTGTATGGTGTATATGTGCATAGATAATAAATTGTTAAGATTATATCCACAAACAAGCATTATCCTCACAGTAGCTAACATTTACTGAGGATGCGCCCCATCTCATTCTAAATGCTTTTATGCTTATAATCCCATTCATTCCTCGCAGAGGCCCAAGGTGATCGGTTCTGCTGCTATCCTCCTGTTATAGATGAGAAAATAGCGCACAATGACAGTTATGAATTGCCCTGGGGGCCACAGAGCCACCAAACGATGGATCTGGTTTTCAAAACTCTCTAGTTCAGAGCAATTCTAACTGTGGTCTACCCACCCTGAGAAGCTTCTGCATCAAATGGGGGTGAAGGAAGGAAGCACAGCAACAGGGGACACACGGGGACACTGGACCGGTCCCTGAGTGGGTGAGGCACAAACCCACGGAGTTGAGGATGAGCATGTGTTGGTCGGTGGAGTGAAATCCAGCTGTGAGTTTCTGAGAAGCTGAGTTGGGAAAAGAGCAAGGGCCTTGTCTATGCTTTGAGAGCTGGCAGGCGTGCATCTGCAAAGCTAATGGGGCTTTCTGTTAACATCAATGGGAAGCTGCCGAAGGATCTGGTTTTCCATTCAAGGTACAAGGTGCAGTGCCGAGCTACACCAGCCCCACCCTGCTTCAGCCTTCAATGGTTTTAAGAAGAGAAAGCCCAGAGTCATGACTTTCAGAATGACTCTCCTTATTGTGTCGGTGTTGAAAATGAGTCGGAAGTTCAAGCCTACAGATGCCTACAAGAGCTGTGGGTCATCCTATGTCACAGTGACCCAGAGAGACAGATGCCAGGAGTATCACAGGGCAGTGGCCTCCAGGCTGGAACCCCGGTTTCTCCTACTTGTAATTTGGCTGCATCTTGATTAGAGGGCTCGACCGTGCCAGTTTGTCCTGCCTGTGTGAAACCTCGTAGTGCCTTGTCTCCTAGCTGACTTTCCTCTCAACTAGACTGGATCTCCTTTGGGACAAGACCCCTTTTGACAAATGTAACCATTAGTCCTTGGCATAGTCCTGGACACTGATGAGCCACGCCTGTGCTCTGAATGAATAAATGATTGCATTTGCTACCTTACAAACCTTATAGTGACAAATCTTATAATCTAAATGCATGTGACTTGCTGAAATTAAAGACCGTCTCAAGCACATTCCTTTGGGCTTCTGTGCATTCACATGCCAAGCAAAACCAGGTAACTAGTCTCCATAAAATACCTAGCACAAAGGGTCCATAGGAAATGGAAATAATGTTGCTATAATAAATTAATCACAATATTAGTCAAGCTATGATTGTAAATTAATCGCATACAAATAGACGTGTGCACACATGTCTCTACCATGTGTTTCCCAGCAGTGAATTTACCAGGGCACTCGGGACACCTTCTTTCCACCTGGATCTGCATCTAAGCTGGAGTTCGCTGTGTAAAGTCCATTTTTCTCTTCTTTAGACCTTCTGAAGGATTCATGCACCAAATAACTAAATTATAACTTGGTAGCTAAACAAATTATGCAAAATTACACTTCATGAATATTTTATCATTCTAAACCCTGAAGCCAGACTCCAGACAGTTTTATGTCTGCAGCAATCTGTATCATACTCCAATGAATTCGGCTAAAGACAAATGACTTCTTCCTAAGACCTAACTTTTTTTTTTCCTCCCTTGTTGAATTTTTCTTAAGGGATGCCTCAAAGGTTGTATTGTAAGTAACAGCAGAAACTGCACTCCACCTTTCTCTTAGCCTGCCAAAGTGGGAACTGGTGCCTGGCTTAACTTCACCGTCTAAATCTGCATGGAATCACTTAAGGTAAGCAGTGGCCAGAGTCTGGAATCCCTGGAGCCAAATGAGAATGAACAGCGCCTGATTGACCATGGTGCAAGTGGTTCCATGCTGTTTGTTTGGTTGGTTGGTTTGGTTGTTTGTTTGTTTGGTTGGTTTTGTCTTAGAAATTGTCTTCTATGTTGAAATTGATTACAAAGTACATTTTTTCCCTCTAAATAATGACTCATTAGTCACCCAGAGTTAAGAGCCAGGAAAGGAGGGGCAGTGGTGTGTGAGGTCTTTGTTAAAATCAAAATTGCTCACACAGGTTGCAGTTGGTTTATTTCTCCTTCGTTCTCTGCTACCTTTGCTAGATTCTGTGCCATGGTTCCTTGCTCTAAAAGAAAGAGTTTCTTACAGGGGTCTGTGGCTTCATTCTCTAAGAAGCCAGCAGAGGACAAATGATGCCCCTCTCATGGACTCCACTTCATGGAGTCTTCAGTTTCAAAATGGCCTGGAATTCAAGGAGGAGCAGATTGAGACCAGAGTCCCTCCTTGCTTTGCCTAACTGCTTTGCAAGCTCAGAGAAGAAACAGAATCAAGAGAAGACTTCTATGTATCCAGACAGACAGACAAAGAATGACAAGAAACAGAAACAAATGATTCTACTGTAGAAAACTCCGGAGGACTTTGGCCAAGTAACACAGAAAGGGATAAATTGATGGCCGTAGAGACAGCGGAATTCTTGGTGAGCGTGACTCCTCCCCCCTCCTTCAGCTCTGTCAGTCCTGCAGGAAACGCATAGAATCAAATACAGAGCTTTTTTTTTTAATAAGGACACTGCTGATTCATGGGCATTCAATAGAGGTTATCGAATCAGTTTGGTCTAATCAGCAGGCTGAGTTTCCAAAGATAATTTTCTCATCTTTCCCGGAAAAGGACAAAGAGAGAAAAAAATGAGCAAAAGGGACTTGCTATCCTCAGGCACAGGGAGATCCCACTGGCCCTGAGAAGCCAAGATCCTGGGCTCAAGCTCTAGAATGTGTCCAGGACTGGGTTACAGTAAAAATTGGAAAGCATCCACATACGGTACCATCCCCCATCACCCCTGTCAAGCAAAGGATGTGAAGGAGTATGGGAAGTACCAGCTATTGGTGGAAAGATCGAGAAGCCAAACTGCGTATTAGCCAAATGACCGGTAATGAATGACTTCGGCCTGACTGAGCCTCTGCGTTTTACTCTTAAGAAGGCTGTAAATATGCCTCTTTCCAGGGTTATTAGAAGATTGGGTGCAGAGTCATACCACCCGAAATGAATGCACTCGAGCACGTCTTAGACAACTAAATTGATTAATGGCCTGAAGTCGGTGTGCGCTAGAAGACACATCACTAAGGGCCTTTCCAGCAAGCCCCGCCCCCATGATTCTACTCTTCCGTTGCTGCCCTGTTGATGCCTTCCCACGACACAGCTGCCAATTACCTCTGCACTCTTCCACCCTCATTTCTTTCCCTTTCCCCACTTCTGAAATTCTGGCTTGGGAAAGTTTTACGTCAACTTGACACAAGCCAGAGTGATCTGAGTGGAGGGAGCCTCTGTTGAGAAAATGCCTCCATAAGATCAGGCTGAAGGCCGACCTGTGGGGCATTTTCTTAATTAGTGGTTGATGAGGGAGGGCCCAGCCCACTGTGAGTGAGGCCATCCCTGAGCTGGTAGCCCTGGGTGCTATAAGAATGCAGGCTGAGCAAGCCAGTAAGCAGCACCATTCCATGGCTTCGGCAACTGCTCCTGCCTCCAGGTTCCTGCCCTGTTTCAGTTCCTGTCCTAACTTCCTATAACGATGGACGACAATATGGAAGTATAAGCCAAATAAACCCTTTCATCTCCAATTTGCTTTTAGTCATGGTGTTTCATCAAAGCAATAGAAGCCCTAACTAGGCCAGAAGGTATTCCACAGAAGTGGCAAGGTAAAGGTTATAAGTCCTAAAGTAGTCACTTCTGGACTGTCTGCCACCACCCATGTGACAGGTGTCAGTAGAAGAACCTCCTCACCATGTTTCCTGAAACTAGGTCTTCAGACACTTATGTGTCAGAGGAGCAATGTCTGAGAGGAAGGAATGGCCGTTTCACTAGACTTTCCTTGGCTCTTTGATCTTCACCTCAAAGGCTCACTGTCTCCTAAAACTTTACTAAATAAATGTGTCTGGTGCAACAGGGATACCAGCCATGCCTTTGTGATATGTGAGGAAAAGACATGCTTTTCTCCTCTACAAAGCATTCATACTGGGAAATGGGTGCCTAATAAGTTTTTCCTTTTCTAGGAGTATTTGCATTTTAATTGAGAATTCAAACAAAATGATTCCAGCAGTGCAATCTTAGGTTTCATTCAGCTAATAAGGGAGCCATGCCGGCTTTGTTTGTTTTGTCTATTTGCAAACAAGGAATCCTTCAGTGGGTCTTAAAATTCTGCAAATACAAGATTTAAAAAAAAAAAGGCTAGCTGGGTGTATTAGTTGATTGTCTATTTGCTGAAATAAATGTGTGTGTGTGTGTGTGTGTGTGTGTGTGTGTGTGTGTGTGTGCCAGTCATAAGCAACTGAAAGAAGAAAGATCTATTTTGGCCTATAGGTCCAGGGTACATTCCATCATGGCAGAGAAAACATGACGGCAGGAACAGGAAGATAGCTGGTCACATTGCAGGGACAGGGAGGCAGCAAAGACCTGTCCAGAGGCTAACCTGATCTAGATAATCCTTCACTGGCACCATCAAAAGCTCCCATCCAACCTGCGTGATTGTACGTGCTATCAGGTATATAAACTATGACCGGGCCACTATATCAAACAATGAGTTTATGGGAAACAGAACAGAGGAACAAGACGAAGGACACTGAGGGAATGTGGCCCATATAACCCAGTGTCAGAACCTCAAAAAGAACCGACTATAGATTCTAAAATCAACTGTAAAAGAGAGAGGGAAGTATAAGCAGAAACCTGTGCATTAAAATATATAAAACATTTACTCATCTAATCACAATGTGTGGACCACAGTTGAAGCCTAACTAAAACTAATACATTGTAAAACTGTAACACATGGACGAATTGAAAAGTTAAGCGCTAATTTCACTTGATATGTGATTACATCAAGGACAACTGTTAATTGACCAAGTGTGACAATGTCACAGTTGTTTGAAAGATAATCCTTTTATTTTAAATTAGTTAATTAACTTTTGTTTTTCAAATGTTTTTGCAGATTTGTACATTGTTTGTTGTCCATATCTTCCATGAGTGATGTGAAATAGATACTAAGAGATAACAGATACTTATTTTAAGTGTATCCCTGGCTAGGCTGTGGCTCCTGGCTGATTGAACAAAAGCAAATAAGGCATTGCTTTTCAGATGAGGTTCTTGCTCAATACAAGGGAGAGTGAGTCATGCAGACCACCTCTCGTAGTCCAAGCTGTCCTCATGTGGGCAACTGAAATCCATTAGGATCAGAGGCTGGTGATGGAGAAGCATCTGTGGCTTACGACAGTAGCAGAGATTCAAGCTGCTTTTCAGGCCTGTACTAGTTGAACTTAGAACTGTGATACCCATTCAGCATTTCCTGGATTTCCAGTCCCCAAAGTGGTACTCACCAATTCCAAGGACAAAAGTCACAGGCCCCTGTATTATTCTGCTCTTGATTACTCTACCAATATGCTTGAAGCTTAAAAAGAGGAAAGGGGGTTGGGGGGGGGTCACAAGTTTCAGAGACTTCAGCCCATGATTGACAGGCCCAGTTGCTTTGGGGGTTCATGGCAAGAACACTATCTCTCTTATCCCAACAGTAACCCTATTAACCTGCCAGGACTGTCACTAGCAACTTCTGTTGTAGTGACAAGACATTCCCTAACCCTCTTGTGCAACCCTGGTGGTCCCTAATTTTATCTTATCTGACTGTAATCCCATCTAAGATGACCCAAAAGCATACAATGATCTCACTTGTAAAAAGAGGGATGGGACAAAATGTCTTAGCTACTCTGGGCTGTAACTTGAGAGCCACCAGAATGGCCTTATCATTTCCCTGTGTTCTAGTCTGCTTTCTATGGCTGTGATAAAACACTGTGACCAAAAGTAACTTGGGGAACAAAGGTTTCATTTGGCTTACACATCCAGATCACAGGTCATCATTTAGGGACACCAAGGTAGGAATTCTAGCAGGGCAAGAAACTGGAGGCAGAATCTAAAGCAAAGACTGTGTAGGGGGGCAGCTTACTAGCTTCCTCCCCTGTAGTTTGCTCAACCTGCTATCTTATACAACCCAGGACCATCTTCCCCACAGATGACACTGCCCACAGAGGCCTGGGCCCTCCCAAACAACCATTAATCAAGAAAAGTCCCCCATAGGATTTTCTACAGGGCAATCTGATGGAGGCTTTTTCTCAATTGAGGTTCCCTCTTCCCAAATGACTCTCGCTTGCGTCACAGTGATGGAAGACTAACCAGCACAGCCCACATCTCCCTTTCTATTTTCAGAGGGTCCACTTCTGCTTTGTACCAGCTCACCATGAAATCTCCTCACATGGTGGAGTCAAGGATCCAGCTTTGCCGAATGGCAGCCCCTGAACGAGAGCTTCTCGGGCTTCCCTGGGCCACAGTATAGAGCTGTGCCCCCTAACCTGCCGATGCTATTCACAAACACGTCCCCTCCTTGGACTCACTCCTTTGGTGACATTGTCATGCATTTTATTTTCTTTAAAAAATTTTAAAAAAAGTTTGTGTTTTTATCTCTTGCCTGATCACTGATCTGTCTCTTTTCCTTTTAAAAGAAAAAAAGATGGACAGCCTTAGAGGTATTTTAATTATCATGATCAAAAAAAAAAAAAAACAAACAAAAACACTTGCACCGCATGCATGCTACCCATCAATAAGATACAGTATCATTACCAAGACACTTTATAATTTGGCAAATGTTTCCGTAGCCTTAGCATTCTGTGTGCTTGCTTTGGAGGCTCGACGATGTTTTCAGGGTCCTCAGTCCTGATACACATGACTCTTCCTCATCCATCTTTTTACACCTCAACTATGACCCGCTGCGTAGAGGCAGCAGGCTCTGTGGATCCATGCCTCCTGCCACTAAAAGTCAGGCTATTTTCAAGTTTACAGATGAGGAGGGACGAATAGCCTTGTGGTTTCCTTGCACTGTTGAGAGCCTTTCTCAAAGACTTTTTTTTTTCAACCCTGCCTCCCTCTTTATTCTCCATGCTCTGTCCCTCTGAGCTCAGGGGTGAAATCTTGCTCACACTCCAGCATTGGTTAATGCCACTCTCTGCCTCCCCAGGCACCATGAAGAGAAACATAGAGTGGTTATTTAATGAGCCCAGGAAAGCATCCCTCAGTGGCTGGCTGTCTCCTCCTGGGGTAACACTGTAAGAATGAGTTGGGGGAGCTAAGATATCTGAATAATTGCCCTGTCTAGACTCAACTGCCACCTCCCTGACGTTCTTGGCACTGTCCAAAAGAGGTCAGCACTAACGGAGCGCAGTTAAATATAGACATCGAGGAATAAAAGGCCTAATTAAGAACCAGGAAGTTGCTCTTGGGAAATTAGCAAAGTTTGCCAAGGCATCTTTAGGTGCGCCAAAGCCCAATTTGGCAGAGAGATGCTGATGAGAGACCCGAACAGGGAGGTAAGAAGAACAGGCTCATCCCCCCCCCCCCCCCCCCCAGTTCACTAGGGCTGGCTGGCTGGCAGTGCACCACATCCCCAGGCCACACTTGCTCTGATAGGAAAAAGGGAAAACGCAGCTTGGAAGCTGGAGGTGCCTTCCTCCAGTATCGAGCTTCCTCCCAATTATGAAGTTAGCAGAAGGAAAACAAACCCAAGCCTGGAAAAAAAAAAAAAGCTTTTCTGTGTTTGAGATACATTTTCCCTCCTTCAGACCTGGGAAGGACTCTCCATGAATTCTCTCGGTGTTTCATTAGTGCCGTGTGATGAATTCTTCATGCTAATCTGGGTATGTGGCCATGTGTCTAGGAGATTCACAGGGGTTAAAAATAAGCTTGAGTTAGGGCTATAGCTATACATAATATGAAGTCGCCGTTTGTATCAGGTCATGGAGGCTGCAGGGCAGAGTCCATAGCCGTTCTGAGCCATTGCCTTCGGTGAAGGTGTCCACAGTGACCTCTCCTGTAAAATGGGGTTATCTGCCTCCTAGGGTGCCTGGTAGATCAATGGGGATAATGTACTGGAAAGCACTTTGACAAATACCAAGTGCAATTCAAATGGATTATTGACAGCCCTTTGTTAAGTGTTCGTTTGATTGCCGAATGTTCTTGAATGCAATGAAGCATCGTTTCTTATAAACCGTTTTATAACTCAGATTTTTTTTCCCACTAATTCTGAATGACCTTCCCTCCAATCAGTTCAGCTCTTGTGGTTTTCTTCTAAAGCCCAGGGAGCCACTGCATGGAATCATAAGAAGCAGAGGAAAAGCTTTCGAAGTCACCTGATGTGCCTCCTTCCAGCCTCCCCCGTTCCCTGCATCCCTACAGACAATACCTGTGCCCCTGGCTACAAAGTTCTAACCAGAGAAACTTCTGTGGAGCAGCCCTGGACTGACAGGCTCCTTTCTCAAATCTGTTTGAACTTCAGAGAGTTCAGTGTGTTTCCAGCCACCAGCTCCAAGCTGCTGTCCACAATAGGAGTAGGCCTACCATGGCCCTTAGGTCGAATCTAAACAGAACAAAGTTTTATAGTCAGTAAGCTAAAAATGGTTTCTCAATTTAAAATACCTTTACATTTTTAAGGGGTAAGAACCTTTTATACCAGCATAGTGGTGCACACCTTTAACCCCAGCACTTGGAAGACAGAGGCGGGAGGATCTCTATGGGTTTGAGGCCAGCCTGGTCTACTAAGAGAATTCCAGGACAGCCAGGGCTATTACACAGAGAAGTTCTTTCTCAAACAAACAAACAAAACTTTTTTTACATTTTAGGAAAATGTTATGATATGAAGCTACATGAGATTCAAATTTCAGTATCTATAAATAAAGTTTTATTGAGACTCAGCTACACTCAACTGTCTCCATGTTGTCTTTGGCAGCTTTTGCACTACAGTGGCAGAACCCAGTAGAAACAGCCTCCTTCGCAGCCTGCAAGACCTAATATTGGCTACCTATATCCTTACAGAAAAACTTTCCCTATCCCTTCCTCAGAATTACACAAGTAATCCTAAACTCTCTATAATGTCTGAGCAATATCACTATGCCAACAGTTCTGGCACTGGGCACTGGGTACTAGAAACATTTTAAAACAGCATTAGTAATATTAAGTGGTCCCAAACTTCAAGGATTCATGACTCAGTAAAAAACAGTTAGGATATAAGCAGTACATCAGTCTCTCAGGAGGAGTCTGGGAAGGGCTTTATGAGTGAAAAGACCTTCTCACTTCAGCACCATCGCCTGCAGCTCCTCAAGACAAAAGCATGAGGTCATCTTTGTTCCCTTTCTCCAGCCAAACCAAGTCATGACCACCCTGCCCCTCACACAGCTTGTCTCTATCTACACCGGTTCCTCCTTATCTCTTTGCATCTCTGCCCTCCTCTAACCACCTCTCCCTGCTCTCAGGATTAATTCCCACTTCCTGAGAGTGGTGGTTTGAATAAAACAAAACAAAAAACACGCAAGTGTCATTATTAGGAGGTGTGGCTTTGTTGGGGTAGGAGTGGCCTTGTTGGAGACAGTGCTTCACCAGGGGGTGGGACTAATCCATAAACCGAGGGGTGCAGAGGCTCCAGCTGCTTATGTATCAGAGGGTTGCCTTGTCAGGCATCAATGGGAGGAGCGGTCCTTGGTCCTAAGAAGGTTCAATAGATGCCCCAATGTAGGGGTATCGAGGGTGGGGAGGTGGGAGTGGGGTGGGTGGAGGAACACCCTCAGAGAAGCAGGGGAAGGGAAGATAGGATAGGGGCTATCCGGGAGAAGGGGAAACTGGGAAAGGGGATGACATTTGAAATGTAAATAAAGAATCTATCCAATAATAATTTTTTAAAAAAAGAACATCAACAACAACAAAAAACAGAAGTGTCATTATTAGGAGGTGTGGCCTTGTTGGGGTGGGCATGGCTTTGTTGAAGAAAGTGCATCACCAGGGGGTGGGCTTTGAGGTCTAAGCATCTCAGGCCACATGCAGTGTGACATTCTATTCTCCGCTGCCTGAAGATCTAGAGGTAGAGCTCTCAGCTCCTTCTCCAGCACCATGTCTGCCTGCAAGCTACCATGCTTCCCACCATGAAGATAATGGACTAAACCTCTGAAACTGGAAACTGGCCCCAAATAAATGTTTTTCTTTGTAAGAATTGCCAAGGTCATGGTATCTCTTTACAGCAATAGAAACCCTAACTAAGACACTGAGCATAGAGACTTCTTCCCATCTTGCCTTCTCTCAACCCTCATAAGTTAACTGCTTTTCTTTCTAGAATATTCTTTCTTGCTTCCCATCCCCAGTCTTCCTGCAGCCCTCAGTGGTAATGTCACTTCCTCAGGGACATCTCCACCAACCACCCTGTGGTCCTTGTGCTGAGTTACTACTCTCCCTGGGTTCTGGCACTTGCTACAATCTAGACTGATTATTACACATGACGTTGTGGTGAGAACTCTATGAAAGCAGAGGCGTTTTTAAGGTCTTTTTGCTTTGATTGCTGAAATGCCCAGCTCTGAAAACAAAGCTGAGAGCCACTCAAAAAACATGTGCTACGTTCTCAACCTGAGCGTTGTGACCCTTTGGCATATCAGAGACCTTGAATATAAGACAGTTGCATTACGATTCATAACAGCAGCAAAATTACAGTTATGAAGTAGCAACCAATTAATTTTATGGTTGGGGGAGGTGGTCACCACAACATAAGGAACTGTGTTAAAAGGGTCGCAGCATTAGGAGGGTTGAGAGCTACTGACCTGGAGCAATGGCTAGAGTGGCACAGCTCGCCGCTGCCTGCCCAGCTCCAGTGAGTTTTAAACTATGAGTTACAACCCATTAAGAAGCAAGCAAATCCATTTCCTGAATGATCTGGGCAAGCACTTTTAAACAGCTTCGATAAAGACTAGACCTAGACAGAATAGACTAGAATAAAACAGAACAGACCAAACCAAAGCCACTTCAACCCAATAAGGGCAAATGATTTTTCTAGAATGCTTGTTTCAGGAGCCTATGGGTGCTTATGTGCAGTCTGGGCTGAGATGCAAAGTGTAATTCTTACTGTGGGCAACAGTCAAGTCTGAAAGGCACTATCCTAGAAGTGGGTTCAGGTCTTTCCAGTATGAGAAGAGCACTCAAGGGTCCTCCGAAGTTCGCCCGTCCTAGCTGAGTGCAGGGCCCTGCATTCATTTCCCGGATGGTGGTGGGTCCTGGCTGTTTTCACTGAGTACACTGGCTCCACTCCTATGAAAGAGTGGCCTCCAGGAAATCACAGTTCCAAGCATGCTCTGCTGATGACCTTCTCCCACCATGGTTGAGTCTTAATGTGTTCCTGAAAATAAGATAGTCAAAAAATTGGGGTGAGGAATTCTGCCTCCTCTTGCTAATCCATCAAATTATGGTAATGACTCCAAACCTCTAGCTATTCTGTTCAGACCAACTAAAAGCTAAGGAACTGGGTTGTCTCCTTCTATTTCGGCTTCTGCCTGTCACGTGATGCTATTGTCTCAGATTAAGCTTCCTGCCACCCGGTTCTTGCTTACTCAAACTCCCAAGCTCCTCCATTCCTCCCTATACTGTAAGGGCCTGGGGTCCTGTCGTTAACCTCCCTCCAGGATCTTCAGTTTGCTCAGTAAAATTGCTTCCTGTTTCAGTTGTGCCCCTGGAAATACCATGCTGGCTCCTCCTGACCTCAGCCCCTGTGTTCCCCATCTGCCCTCTGCCTGCAGCCAGCCCATCAATGTAAGTAAACAGCAGTGGCCTGGGACACAGGTATTCTGAAGCTAAAAGACCAGCCTCAGACTTCATCTAATCATGCAGTATCCTGACACACAGTGGGCTTGTAATAAATATTAGAATAAAAACAACGATAATATAAAAAAAAATTGAGGCAAGACAATGAAGAAAGAGCTCGAAACCATTAGAAATTGCCTTCTTGTTGGAGATGGCTGATTAAGGACTCTGACTAAGTACATTCCTCCCCCAAGTTTTTAATCATTCTTTCTCTCAGCAACAGCATCATGAGAGACTAAATGAAATCTAGACATACAGTTTAGTTGACCTCTGGGGACCCTAGGCCTAAGAACATCAAAGGAAAAAAAAAGAAGAGACTGGGTCGCATCTCCTGCAGGAGGACCTAATTGAGGACTGCCTGAGAGACCAAGGATTGCTGGCGCAGACAATGCCAGCCAATCGGGAACTGCGGTTTAGAAGAGATGCTTTCTTGGGACCAATGAGGTGTGGGTATTAAAGGAGCTTGCAGCAGTGCTCAGGTGAGCTTGCTGCTGTTGTTGACTCTTTGCCGTGTCACCTCCAGCCCCCAAAGGCAGGTAGGGTCAGCCTGCGAGTAGTCCAGGTCACAGGCAGCAAAAACCAATTCCTACCCCAGGTTGTCCACCAGCTTCCCTGCCTGTGATTCTAAGAGCAAAATCTGTGAGCTCAACTGCCTCTCTGTTTCTAAAAATAAGCAAATGTGCTCACCAGTTCTTTTTCAGCTCACCTTCCACTCTCCGAGATTCTTCCAATTTCAACCAGGAATGACTGCAGAATCTCATTTGCAAGTTGCCTGGGTACATAATTCATTCACTGCTGCACTCTGCACCCAACTGTGAGCTCACCCATGATACCCCTTAAAGACTCCCTGGTCCATTGTCATTTACCAAGGACCTGTATTCCTAAATGCTATCCCATTCCCCCGTGATTCTTGTTGGAGCAAACAGACAAAAGTACTTACTGCAGGGTCGCCATCCACTCAAGCCCTGGATGGCCTCTCCCTCCCCTAACCTTGCCTAAGACCTTCTGTTCTACTATCTTTTTTTCTGTTTTGCACACTCAGCTTCTTTTATACTTTCATCTTCCTAACACTTCTCTTCTTTTTTTTTTTCAAAAGATTTATTTATTTATTATATGTAAGTACACTATAGCTGTCTTCAGACATTCCAGAAAAGGGCATCAGATCTCATTATGGATGGTTGTGAGCCATCATGTGGTTGCTGGGATTTGAACTCAGGACCTTCGGAAGAATAGTGAGTGCTCTTAACCACTGAGCCATCTCTCCAGCCCCACTTCTCTTCTAATCATACCTGGTCTCATGCTTTTTCTCAATTTTCCGCAAAGGTCTTTGTAAACTCTGAGCTCATTAAGTCCATCACAGCTTCTTTAAAACCTTTGCAAATACCCTCCCAGTCTCTCATCCCTTTAAAGAGCTTTGTAGTGACAAGGGGTTCCTCCTCCATGATGGCGCCTCTGAGGAGCACACAGTAGTCCTGGGTTCTCTCCAGACTTCCTGATAGTTGCCCTCCTTTGTGGCTTATGTCATTTGAGACAAATATGAAGTTCACAGTTGTGATTTTCTATTGCTTCTTGTGTTGGAATAGCAGTATACAGCCAAAGCGTTGCGTAGCAAACCAACCACAGCCAGAAAAATGATGCAGCTACTTAGGATTTCTCTGTTTTGCTTGTCTAGAAGAATCTTTTGTGTATGGTAAGTTATTGCTATTAAATCCCCATTAACTCTTATTGAGCGCTGGCTTCTTTGCCAAGCAATCTCATAGGCACATAGAGTAGGCACATAACATGTATCATCTCACTTAGTCCCCCAACACTGCTTTCCAGTACGATCTATGATTAATTATGTTATGAATTTCTACTTTTTAGATGAGGACATTAAGATGTTTAGGACTGATGCAGTGTTTCCATGCAGACAAAGCAACGACTGGAACATGGGACAGTGGTACACCCCTTGACCCAGGTCTTGACCCACTGTGTCCTGTGGAGGTCATTACTCCACGGTCTTTAATGCCAATTCATTACCACATATACATTGGCATTAAATATCCCTGCTGCTTCCTATGACTTAGGACTTATAAATGTTGTCTTGGATTTGGTTGTCTATAAACTCCATATGTCTGCCCAAACCTCTGCTTTCTGTATCTACTTCTATGATGGTTAGTGGTACCATCCTGCACTTTGATCGTATATCTGTGAGCTCCTGAATATCAGGGGCTATAATATTACCTTTGAGGCTGATACAGGAAGGAAGGAGGGAACAAATGAATGCTGAGTATTTATTCTCATCAGCTTTAAAATGCTGAGGAGACAAACTCTTAGGCAGAGGTAACAGCATCTCTTGTCGTCTATGGTACTTAGGACTGAACCTAGGACCCTACACCTGGCAGGGAACCACTGACTCACCCAAGCTCTCTCCCCAGCCCAAGGCACCCATTTCATTCCAAGAACTGATTCATGGCAGGGCTGCCTTTCCCAGGTGTGCTGCCTGAGAGAGTGCAATAAAACTTCCTCATGCCTCAGTTCCACATTGGGAGACTTTTTTTTCTTGCCTCCTGTTTTACCAGCTTCCTAGACCTCAGCATCAATCCTCCAAAGAAAAACAATTTCCCAGAACGTAGAACAAGGTACACAAAGGCCAGGGGCAGAAAAAGCACCAGGACTTCCTAGAAGGTCACAGAGCTGTCACTGTGCTTTTGATGGAGGCGTAGCTTCCATTAAAACTACCTTTGTATAGTAAAAGAGAGGCCCCAGAGCTACTGAGCTAGGTGCCTCTCAAAGCACTTTTGAGTAAGATGTAGGTTGATAATCTTTGAATCAGACCTTCTTCTTTAAAATTGAAAATCATTATCAAAGCAACTCTTCAAAGAAATTAAACCAAATGGGGTCAGTTCAACATGTGGTGTGTGTGTGTGTGTGTGTGTGTGTGTGTGTGTGTGTGTGTGTGTGTAAGGAGAACCAAACTGAGTTGTACTTATCAGCAGAACACTGAGTCAGGAGAAGAGCCAGCTGAACCCCAAAGTGACCACTTCTGAAAGCAAGAGCCTGTCTCTAACTTTAGCATGACTCCTGCCCATCACTCTCCTACGTGCATTTCTGACTTCCCAGCTGTCCACACCCAGGGCTGCCATCGTCTAAGTGTGCAGTTTAGCCCTCACTCAGGCATTTCTTTAAAGGCCTCCCTGGCCTTCCTAGGTCTGAAGACTCTAGGAATCTTAGGGCTGCAATCTCAGCTCCCTCTGCCTCAGTTTCTGACACTGGTCCTAGGGAGGAGAGGCGGGGGAGGAGGACGCGATGGTTACGTGAGCGAAGCACTCTGCACTAACCATGGCTCCATTCTGTGCACCGACCTTCCTTCCTTCCTTTCTCACTGGGATATTTTGAGGACCAATGAGGTAATGTGCTTCAAGTAGTCAGAAGAACCTTGGAGACAGAAAGCTAGTGCCCAGTGCATTGGCCTCACTCCCTCCTCGGCCGGGTGTAGATCTCAACCATGCGCACCTGATGCAATAAAAATTAACTGGGGTTTTCTACCTCGCCTTAGCTCTTTCAGTTCCAGGTAAAAGACACAAAACTTTTATATTTATAATAAGCCTTAAAAAAAACACTAGAGCTGAGCAGATATCAACTCTCTATGGCTATTTTGTCTACTTCCCTGTTAATAACTCCGAGATATGATTCCATGCTCCGCCTGGGCCGCTCTTACTCCAACTAGCCAGCCCTCACGGCCAGTTCCCATGATCCCTTACCCGGTGGCATCTTCTTCTCTCTTCCCTTCTCTGTCTTCCTGGCTCCTGACTCAGACCCCAAAGGGAACCAAAGCCCCGCCTACCTTTCTTCTGCCCAGCTATAGGCTGTATAGGCATCTTTATTGACCAATCAGAGATAACCTAGGGAGAAAGGTTACATAGCACCATTTGGTGAAAGTGAAGGTTTTCTCCTTCCTGGGGGCAACCAGAACTTGGGGGCGAGTACTTAGCATTACAATATATAGCTGCTACCTCAACATTCACCTGCCTGTAGATCAAAGGAGTGACTTCAAAATGTAACACTGCAGCAAGTCACACACAATGCTGGCTGGTGACACATTCTCTACCAGTTCCACATTGGGAACTCAAATTCCCACATTGGGAATCCTCAAAGCCAATGAAGACCGCAAATATACAACAATTCTGGGAAAGCCCAACAATTGTATATTTAAAAATAATAAACAGTAAATTAATAGCAACAGATAACCACTGGATCCAAATGTGTTTGTGTGCAGGAGGAGAGGGTATAAGATTTTAGTAAGGAGAGTGCTCCTCTGCCTGAGGTGGGCGCCTCTAAAGAGTTTATTTGGAACATAAAAGGAGAACGGAGCTAGTTCCTCAACAACCTCCTAGAGATCAGCTTAATTAACTGATCAATTTGGAGTTGGGGCAGGTTAGAAAAATCCATTCAAGTTTCTCTGAGGAAATTGACAAGTGAGTTTGGTGTAAACGGGCTGGGGCGGAGGGAGGGAGGGAGGGAGGGACAGAGGGAGGGAGGGAGAGGGGCACGGGTTTCCAAGGGGGGTGGTACTCATGAAACCTCCCATTCCAGGTCTTTGATTGGTTGGTTTTAAGGACCGCCTCCTCTCCAGCTTCCCAGACTAGCACATTTTAAACATCTCTCTCGAGTTGAATTTCTTCCTTTCAGAATCTGCAAACGATTTTTGTCTTCTGTTCGTTTGTGTTATGAATTCAGAGACTGGCACGAAGCAGTGCAGGCTGTGGGGACTGGGGAAATGACGTTAGAACCATTTAGATTTCTGCTTTTCAGTCTACAAATATTGGGGGCAGACTTTAAATATTAGATGGAGCCAATGAAATATGGATAAAGAGACATTCAGACCGTCTTTATGGAATAGTAATTGCAGACCTTTCCCAAGTCATCCTCCTAATTGTGCCTTGAATATTGAGGCTGTCCCCACACCCTGTCCTTATGGCTACATTCACTGCAGGTTTGAGGGAGGAAAGGAAGAGAGCCTAATGGGGTTGGCTATGGCTTCACCCTAGGGTCCTGACAGCTGGGAAGGTTGTTGCATTAACTCCATTACAAATAATGAAGAATTGAAACTTATCAATGATTTATTATGCAGCCCTTACACAGAATATCTCAGCATTCCTACCATATAAGGATACCTTCTGCTCACCCGAATTCCGATTTGATTTTACCTTCTTTTCCTCTCTTTCGGACCAGAGATTCACAGGGCTGAATTAATTCTGCTTCCTAATGCCACGTGCCTGACAGCTAACAAGCCCTTCTTAAATGTTATTGTTCTCTCGTCTACATCCTGACCTCCACCCCCACCTCCACCACCTTCTAACCCCCTCACTTCTCTTTATTCAGTTGTATGACTACCCTTGAATAATAGATGATACTGCTTTGTGTGTGTGTGTGTGTCTAATTGACAATCATCTTACTTTTCCATGCTTCCGGTCATGTTCAATACAATTATGGCGGCCAAGGACTCTACTTTCCCCCCAAGGGCTTTGCCTGGGATCCTGGCCAGGAACACCTCTGCCTCCAGGGACACAGGCCATTGCACAGGAACCCCTTGTACAAATATGCCCTGTGGCTGCCACCACCCCCACAACCCTCCAGAGATTTGTAAAGTCTGTCTCTGGAGTCCCCCAGGAACAGGATGCTGAAGTGCTGTACGGAGTATTTCTCTCTCTCTCTCTCTCTCTCTCTCTCTCTCTCTCTCTCTCTCTCTCTCTCCACATTCTCTCCTGCACTTGACACATAATACAATCTTCCATTTGTATCAATCTGATGATTTTGAAGTGGATCAGATTGTAACTTAAATGTGCAGTTCTCTGATTACCAGTGAAAGGAGCGTCTCTTTATGTGTTTATCAGCAGTTAGGTTTCTTCTTCTATAAACTGCCTCACCCCCCCCCACCTCTCACCCCCTCTTTGCCCTGTTTTCCTGGGGAGCTCCCTCCTCTTCTCTCCACAGTTCATGGGAGTCCCTGGAAGCCTCCAGTCCTTATTGATTTCAGGTCCAACAAACATCTTCTCTAACTCCATCTGTCAGGTAGGTTAACTCTTCCGAACTGTAATCTCTAATTTTGACTGTATATAGCCAGTAATTTTTCCTTTAGATGTTTCTATTGTTTGGGTCTCAGGTAGGAAATTGCTCCAAACTCCACAGCCACAAAGACTATGCCCTCTTTTATATGGCTTATGTCTCTCTCTCTGTTATACACAGGATCATTAATCCATTGCGAATTCAGTTTTGTCCAAACTGAGAGGTAGGAATAAACTTTTTTTTCCAGAGTGAGTCATTTTGCTCAACACTAATCTTCTCAGCTACGTCCAACCTTTTCCCACTACAACCTAACAATGTCATCTACAAAGCTCACACTTGAGAACCACACAATTGAATTACATACTTTTACACACACACATAGACACACACACACACACACACACACACACACTGCAAAAAAAAAATCTAATGTTTTAGCTAAGTTTACCATTTTGTGTTGGGCCACAAAACAACAGCTATCCCCAGCTATATGGATATTTCTGATGGGAGGCTCAGAGATCTAACAGCTTTGGGGAGTATAGCTGAGTACCAAATTGCCCATGGATACATGATTTGATGTCTGAGTTGGTCTCATAGCACCTACACATCATTGCCCCATACTTTTGCTGTGGTTATTTTGAACTCTTGGCCAGCACGCTTTCTTAAGTGGAAGAGAAAGGGTAGGAATATGTGAGTGGACTCATCCTGGTCTCACCTACCCTGTCCTCTGCCTACGTCACTTCTGCACAAGATCACGCATGAGAGTGAAAATAATCTCTGTAGCAGTCAGAATGGGGGAAAGGGTTCAAATGCCTGCAAGATTATTTGCTTGTCCTACATGATCTCCTGAAATTAAAATGGCACATCTTTCAAAATAAGAGATAATAGTTTACTTCTACGTAACAGTTAATGCTTGGGAAACCTACATGGTAATTCCTCGGAGGAAAGCAAAGTCGGTGAGGATGGTTCCGCTGGATCACCAAGAGTTAAGAAGAGAGCAGGATGTCTGCAGCTTCACAAGGGCACATCTGATGGCTGCTGGGTTCTTAACGGTTGCACTGTTTCCAGATGAAGCAAAGTGTGGCAGTTTGAATAGAAATGGCTCCCAGACTCATGTGTTTGAATGCTTGGCCATAGAGAGTGGCATTATTAGGAAGTGTGGCCTTGTCGGGGTGGGTGTGGCTTTTTTGGAGGAACTGTATCACTAGGGGATGGATTTTGAGGTCTAAGAATCTCAGGTCACACCCAATGTGACATTCTCTTCCTGCTACCTGTGGATCTAGATGGAGATCTCTCGGCTACCTCTCCAGCACCATGTCTACCTGTGTGCTGCCATGTTTCCCAACATGATGATAAACTCCTGAAACTAATCCAGTCTCAATGAAATGTTTGCTTTTATAAGAGTTACTGTGATCATGGTGTCTGTTCACAGTATTAGAAACCCAAACTAAGACAGAAGTGATAGAATGCTCAGATGTAGGTAGACAGAGAGGTCAGGAGGTAAAGAGAAAGGGAAACAGATCAAGAGATAGGGAAGGAGCTAGAGAGGGAGGGAAGCTGGGAGGGAGAAAAAGATGGAAAGGGAGGGAGAGAGAGAAGGAGGGGTGGAAGGGAGGGAGGGAGAGAGGGAGGGAAGGGGGAGAGATGGAGAAAGGGAGGAGAAAGAAGTAAGAAAGGACAGAATGAGGGAGAGAGAGGGAAGGAGGGAGTGAAAAGAGGAGGGGTGGGGAGATGGAAGAGGGAAAGCTGCACCCTGGCTGGGCTTAGCTGAGCAGTAAGCTAACAAATGTGTAGCAGCAACAGCTCCTCTGTTTTCGTCCTTCACCCCTCTGATTTGCCTCAGAAGTTCATTTTGAACCCGAATTTTTTGTGAGTAAATATCAACACTTCAGCAGAGCAGACAAAATGTGTCCAACACACAGAAACTGTTCCTTGCATATTAAGCATTTTTAAGGGGACTAATTAACTCTAGCAACACTAAGTCAAACCAAACACTGCCCCTGCCTTCCCCTTGCAAGTGTAAACCCCACGGAAAACTGTAGATGCTGTTCTGTCAGCCTTTGCTTTTCCTGCAGCCACACACCTGAAGAAATCATCTCATGAAAACATAGTCCAGATATTGGTTAACATAGCTAAAGGTAAAAATAAAATATAAATTAAGATGGAAAAATAGAAATGGAAAACTAACATTTGTTCAAAGAAACTTTATCACACCCACCCTTTGGGAGCCTCTTCATAACCATTCAGAATCACATAGTCCATTATGAGGGACAGGGTGTGTGAGAGTGTGTGAGCTAAAAAGCAGACAGAGAGTAACAGTGTAGCCCTGCCGAGCCATGGGCTAGCCTCAGGTGCTCCGCCTCCGCTCTTCCACCTAAATTGTTGAGAGGTTTTGGGCATTTTTTTTAATCATTATTATCTTTCTAGGAATTTTCACTGTGTTGCCTAAACTGTCTTTAAACTCCTGGACTCAAGCTAGTGTCCTGCTTCAGCATCCTGAGTAGCTAGGCCTGCTGTAGTGCCACGGAGTGTGCCTCCGAGGCCTCATGTTTTAGTTTCCTCACCTGCAAAATGGAACTAGAAACTAAACACACCCCAGTGGCTTCTTCAGATGATTCAGGGAATTAATCTACATATGGGAATAGAAAAGCTGAGTCGGTGGTGCCTGTTACCCACTGAGAAAACAGGGCAGGGCCGGATGGCTCAGTGGCTGAAGGGGCTTGTAAGCCTCTGAACCTGAACTCAGTCCCGGGGACCCAGAGAGTGGGAGGAGAGAGCTGACTCCCGGATGGTGTCCTCTGATTTCCACATGTGCTCTATAGCTCTGTGTGCGTGCGTGCGTGCGTGCGTGTGTGCGTGCGTGCGTGCGTGCGTGCGTGTGTGTGTGTGTGTCTGTGTGTGTGAGTGTGTGTGTGTCTGTGTGTGTGAGTGTGTGTGTCTGTGTCTCTGTGTGTGTGAGTGTGTGTGTGTCTGTGTCTCTGTGTGTATGTGTGTGTGTGTGTGTCTGTGTGTGTCTGTGTGTCTGTGTGTGTGAGTGTGTGTGTGTCTGTGTCTCTGTGTGTATGTGTGTGTGTGTCTGTGTGTGTGAGTGTGTGTGTGTCTGTGTCTCTGTGTGTGTGTGTGTGTGTGTGTGTGTGTGTGTGATTCTGCCTGTCTGCATGCTCTTGGATATTCTCTCTCTGTCTCTCTCCCTCTTCCCCTCCTCCCTCTTTCTCTTACACACTAAATAACTAATTTAGTGTTTACACAAATGAAAACAAACTTATAACGCGGTCAGTGATGTTAGTTATGATTCACATTATTATTATAGCATTATTTCATAGCTTCCTATTGATACAGAAAAGTGTCCATAAAGTTGTAACATAAAATCTTAACAATATTTCTCTCTAGAAGATGGGAGTATGGATTTTCCTCCTTCTTTTTGCCGATTTGTGTTTTTCTAATTTTTCCGTCCATGAAAATGCATTGATCTCCTAATAAGTAGCAACAAATTATTTTTTAATTTGTGGGGAGACCATTTTGGGGGTGGGCATGGAGGTTGGTGTCTTTATAATCGAGAGTGACCTGAATGTATACTACACTGCAAGAAACAGTCTAGGGTCCTGCATAAGCAGTCAGGAGGCACAGGAGAGAGTGGCACTCTGTGTTTTGTGTCTTGGTGAAGGACCCATCTGAGAGCAAACTGAATGAGCAAGAAGTCCTGTGAGGGCTCAGGAACAAACACTGACTAGAGTCTTGGAAGGTGCTGGGCAATTTCCCAGCCATTAATAACATCTGCAGTCCTGCTGAGCAGGCTAACACAGGGGTCATTAGAGACCTGCCTCTAAGACAGTTGAGGACCTGTGAGACAGGAGAACACCCAGCGGGGTACCACCCAGAGAGAGAGCCCTGCCAGATAGGACCCTACCCCATCTTGCAGAAGGGATGAGCCAGACTGACCCCTGGACAGATTCTGAAACCGCCATTGTAGGGGCATCGAGGAGCCCTGGTGTGAAGTGGGTCACGCTCACGTCCCGTAGGGAAATGCGTTTACGTGTCACACACTCACTCGGGGAGTAGGCTCATGGGAAGATCAGGCCAAAGGACTACGCTGCCATCCCACTGCATTGTTATCCAGTGTCACCGGCAGAGGTGACACACTGTGAAGAGGCTTTCAATCACCAGAAATAAGCAGTGCTTGTTAGAAGAGTTCATCATTCTTCAAGACACGAAACCAGTGAGCAAAGGCTTTCTGCCTTTCCTTGACTCTAAATCACAGAGAGAAGTTCAGCTCTTTAGTCAGGGTAACTAATATGTCTTTTCTGGAGTGTCGCTAAGAAGTGCAAATGTTAAAGATTTCCATCTAGATAAGCCTCAGACAAGCTCCCCCTGCACCCCCAAAGGGACATTCCCCCTGTACCCCCAAAGGGACCCACAGAGACTCCCTGCAGTGGCTCTGAAGAACTGGCCCTGGTCACCTCCCCTCACTCAATCTGCACCCAGCTGCTCTTTCAGCAGACTTCCACCTGAGTTTGCTCTGTTGGAGATTTTAGACTTCCTCACGTAAGATTACACACTTCTAAAAGAGATGCCTAAGCAATATTTATTTAAACATCTTGAATTTCTCCAAACCCCCCTCAAAATGATAGCAAGGGAATGGAAAATGTTTACAATTACACAAGAAACAACGGAACAATAAATAAATAAATAAATACCCAGAGAAGAGTTCTGTTCTCTGGCTGACTAGAGATGTCAAATAAACATACAAGCTGGGCGGGATTTAGGACCTTCTTTTCCAGAAATGTGACAGCTGATTCATCCGTCAAACCATTGCTCAAATGAGAGTCTAGGTAAATTGTGTTCCGAAAACATAAAGAAGAAACAGGTGGAAAACATAAAGAGAGGCCAAGAGTGCTAGAAGACAAAGCAAGGGGACTGACTGACCTGGACAGGCCTGACACAGAGCCCGAGGGAGCAGTCAGGGCCATGGTGGCACTAATGAAAAAGTTCCCATTCACTCTCCTAGGAAGCAATCTCTCATAGGGGAAATTTCCTGATCTTAGCGATGTGCTGCTTTTCAAATTGGATGGTAGGTATGCTGGTGTCCATTTTAGCATTAGGCTTTAACACACTTAATGTTAAGCTTGTTCTTCTTCAGTATATTGTAAATGGCATATCTCAACAGATTAAATTATTTGAGTAAGTGGGGTCAACTTAGACTTGAGCTTTCTTAACTTGGCCACATCTTGTCAAAGGCACTCACAAGTGAGTGTATTCAGGCACAGGATTATGAGATCAGGA
The DNA here is from genome assembly GCA_036184795.1 of Tokudaia tokunoshimensis. Taxonomy (NCBI): domain Eukaryota; kingdom Metazoa; phylum Chordata; class Mammalia; order Rodentia; family Muridae; genus Tokudaia; species Tokudaia tokunoshimensis. The sequence goes on from BTHU01000003.1 coordinate 74,278,508, forward strand.
GTTTGGTTTCTAGAGAAATAGGCTGGTCATCTCCCAATACATTAAGGAACTTTATTTTAGGGGGTTCCCCAATGAAACCAGCATGCACCTACTACTCGTCTTTTGGAAAATGAAGTTGACCTTTTCATAAGCCCTGCTTCTCCACCTAGAGTCTCTAGATATCTATCTGATATCCTCATCTTAAATGTAAGCTTATAGCTGCCGGAAGTCAACAGATACTTAAGGAAAGTTCCCAGTAAGAAAGCTGTGCACTAGAATAAACAGATGACGGGGAAGGAAGGGAATTAGGAACCAGGCAAAACAGAAGAAAGTCAGACCGGTGAGCTACACTTAGTACTGATGAGGGCATAGTGCATGTGTGAAATAAGAGAATACATATGCAACATAAGAACTGGATTTTCAATATTCAAAACAGCAAACACTTAAACATTCAGTAGAAGGTATTTATTATATGACAAAGTTAAGGCCTCTTTCAAGATACAAATTAAAAATAGGAGGAGGGGAGGGGAAGGGAGGGGAGAAGAAAGGAAGGAAGGAAGAGGAGGGGGGAAAAGGAGGGGAGGGGAAGGGAGGGGAGAGGAGAGGAGAGGAGGGAAGGAAGAGGAAGGAAGGGAAAAGGAGGGGAGGGGAAGGGAGGGAAGAAGAGGGGAGGGAAGAGGAGGGGAGGGGAGGGAAGGAGAGGGAAGGGAAGAGGAGGGGATGGGAAAGGGAGGGAAGAGGAGGGGAGGGAAGGGAAGGGAAGGGAAGGGAAGGGAAGAGAGGAAAGGAGGGGATAGGAGGAGAAGAGGAAAGGGAGAGAAAGGTGGGAGGGAGGGAGGGAGGGAGGGAGGGAGGGAGGGAGGGAGGGAACAGCAGGCAGACAGGAAGGCAGGCCAGCCATCTTGTTTAGGAATTTGGAGGTGACAACTGAAGGTAGGAAAACACCCCAAACACTTGCAAGTGTTCACTTTGAGATGATGAAAATGGAGTATACATGGGAGAAATATAGCAGTTTTTAACATTGACATATTACTATTTAATGTTTAAAATTTATATGTTCATTTTATAAAAAAATTTATATGTTTATGAAAAAAAATGTTCATAAACAAAATTTTTATGTTTCATATTTTTAAGTTAAAATATGAAGGTCAAGACAAATCTAAAACGTCCTCAACTCTAGGCCACGTTTTAAAGGACAACATTAGACATAGTTTACTTTTCTGTATCCAGAGCTATGAAGCACATTAGAGAATATGAGAAACAATAAAGAAACAGACTAAAAAAGACGTTACTCAGAATCCCACAACTCTTTACAACCATCCTGACCATTCTACAAATTTCCTTCCAGTGTCTCCGTCACAAGCAAGCGGGTAGATACATGTAATTAGTATAACAAATGTAACATGCTGTTATGCTGAGGGTTATCACACCATGTTTGTACTCTAAATTTCTAACAACTGTCTAAGCTTATCTCCCCAAGGTTGCTCACCTATAGGTCATATCTTAGCTGAAGGTCAAGTCCAGTCTCTAACAGAAGTCTCTGATCTGAGGGTCAGGATCCTGGAGGAGACACTCCAGTCACAGGGCAGATCAAGGTGGCATCTCTCCAGAGGTGCAGAGCAGAGCATTGCTCTTGGCCTCTGCTTATATACTGTGCAGTGGGCGTCTTGGGGATCTAGGACTGTGTCTGGTTATTTTGAGTGAGTAATGTCACCTTGTTCTGGTTATCAGGTGCAGAATTGGGGATCCTAACTATGCTCTTTTTACATATATAAAAAGTCTGGTTTTGGTTTTTTGGGGTTTTTTTTTCGTTTGTTTCTATGCTCATTATGGTCTCTGTGTGTGGTTTCACAGCTCCAGCAATGGCTTCCTTTGGTCAGCATCCAGCCATCTGGCTGAATGGCTTTTCAATAACCTTTTTTAATAGCTTGATAAAACTTTTTGATATGTTCTGTTCAACAAGTTAGATCAGCTCTATATTTGTCAGAACTCCTCAGAGAAGAAGAACCAATCTGAGGATAGGAGATAATAATAATTATTGTCTCAATGTTTATAGATATCATTGCTATTGCTGTCTTATATACACACACACACACACACACACACACACACACACGAGAAGATTCATTCTGAGAAATTGGCTCCTGTGTTTTTGAATCGCTGAGAAGCCCCGTGACCTGCCATCTGCACACTGGGGCCATATTTGAGCCTGATATCCTTAGAGCCAGGGATTGGGACATAAACCCAAGTCTGCAGGGAGAACATGCATGGCCTGACCCAGGCAGGCATCCAGGAAGCTAAAGAGCTAAGAGCTGAGAACGTGCCAGTGTCTTCTGCCTTTTTGGTCTGGTAGGGTTCTCTGTAGGTGGAAGGCTGTCCATCCATACTACAGAGGGCCATCCTCATGGCCTATCTACTGATTCAGACATGAATTTCATGCCTATGCACCCTCACAAATGCACCCAGAGTCCAGATGACAAGAAACCTGGCACAGAATGAGCCATCCAGTCGCTTCACCTGCACACTGTTCTTTTAAAATGTTTTTGAGACACTCCAAGAGGTGTTTTTGCACACATACTCTTCCCAGCCGCCATTTCCCATCACCCCTCAGCCTTCTGCCTACAGACACTCCCAGGGCTGTCCAGCCCCCAGGCTGCACTGAACTTTTTTCCTTCCTGCCTACCTCCTGGCAGTTTTCAGTCTAATCGTTTGTATATTTCTTGGTTTGTTTACTATGGTCTGTCTCCCTCAAGAGACTATAATCTCTGCATGCAGGAAGGGAATCTGTCCCTTGGCGTATTCTATACCCCATAGAGAGCAAAACCTGGCACAAAGGAAGCATCAGCAAATGTTTTGGGGTGAATGAATTAATGAATGAATGAATGACTTAATATCACACACACACACACACACACACACACACACACACACACACACAAAAGGCCAGTGAGAGAAACCCAGAGTGGAGCTGGGATAGTGGAGAGCTCTTTATAAAGTGACTTGGGACACCGGCCCTAGTCCAGGCTCTCTGCTAACCAGGTACACGTTACCTTCCTTACGCCTACCTCTCTGCTTGTGAAATAAGAATGATAGCTTGCCTCCATTCCCTCTTTCCCCAACAGGCTCTATGTATTTGCCAAAGCTTTTTGTTGAGACTTTTAGAGAATAACATTGGTTTCATTCCCCAGGATGATGGATGGATAGAATTTCTATCAGATACATCCCATCTCTCCATGCATGCCAATAAGCAATTAGTCTCAGCGTTCCTTGCCTCTGCTCTCTCTGGTGAAAGAGGGAGACTGACTCGTTGATCAGGTAAATGCAACATCCTGAAACTGAAGGATCTCTCAGAAATGTCCTTGGGAGTTGCTATGGTTCCTATAGTTTGGATCTCAAATGCCTGCACTAAAGGCTTAGCCCCACTTTGATGATTTGAAGGTAATAGATACTTTAAAAGGTGGGACCTACTGTGATGCTTTAGACTGTCAGGGCATGATCTCAAAAAGGGCTATCGGATCTGTGGTGGTTTGAATATACTTGGCCCTGGGAGTAGCAATTAGGAAGTGTGGCCTCTTTAGGTCTGTGATTAAATAAAAGAATGCAATTTTTGCATTCTGCATAAATTTTTTTTGCAAAAAAAATTTAGGTCTGTGATTAAATAAAAGAATGCAATTTTTGCATTCTGCATAAATTTTTTTTGCAAAAAAAAATTTAGGTCTGTGATTAAATAAAAGAAGATCTTGAGGTTATACCTATTGAGTAATTTTTAGACCAATAACTAAAGCCTACTGGTGCATCTTTGTACAGTTTGGGTCCTGGAACCTTGACTAGGGGCAACGGGAGAAGGAAGAAATGGCAGACACTTGAACACAGAAACAGGAAGGCTGGGATTGGGTAGTCTGGGCTGTCTAAATGGAGAATCTATAATCTCTCAGAAGCTCAGTGATGCGGGGTTATTGCAAGTAGCTGAACAAGGAGGTAGGGTTACTGTACACAGATAAACTAGCAGACAGCCCTACTATGTAGAGCTGAACAAAGAGGCAGGTTTAGCTAATCTTGTAGGTACAGTTTCTGTAGGGGAGTCGTCTTTAGGCAGTAACCATCGGGAGAAGAAAACCATGGTGGACATTTTCTGCACACTACCAGAATTTGCACTCAGACCTGAGGAAAGCTTTGACAACCATCGGAGCCTCACCCAGAGCAGGCTTTCTCATTCCCTTGTGGCTGAGGCACCAGGGTCCTTGACGTAGCCACACCCATGTCAGCATATACATTCACTCAAGACCTCTCTCTACCTGCAGCCTGTCCTTACACTAGAAAGCACTTCTCTTTTGTTCTATACTAAGAATTCTTATGAGTGTCCATGTTGTAACCAGTTGCCTTAACTAGAATTTAGCAAAACTCAAAAGTTTCTCCTTTAAGAACAAGTGGCTTTCATATTCTCAATCCCCATCCAACTAAACCATAAAACCTTTAAGAGCTGCCCACATGCCTATTTTGTCAATGACTCTAAAATAGAGACTTATCTACTTTTAACACGAAAATATCTCTCGAGTTGATGAATTTGTCTTAGCTAAAATAGTTATGTTTAGGATGTTCAAAGAGGCACTAAAAAAAGAAATAATTAAACAAAAGCAGATAATGCTCTATGAACATTTAAGTGAATGAGAAGAGGAACCAATTACAAAGATCATAAACAAAAAGAATCATTAAAGCAAAAGAATCAGTATATGCAATAAAATCTAGATCAGATGTAGTTTCCATGATAATTGGTGAATTGAAAGATAGGGATAGTAATGAATATGAAAGCTGATCTAGGAACACAGTGAGAGAGTTGTCCTCAAATGATGACCGCCTCTCTTTCACTCTCTGGACATGCATTACTCTTTGGCCAAGAGTTGTCACTTCCATCTCCCCTGGAATCCGTACTGGCTTCAATACTTTACTTGGTCATGGGATGTGGTAAAGGTGCTGTGTGAGTCTTCCACAGCTATATCTTAAACTCTCAGCCATTTCTGACTAGGTCCCTTCAAACATTCAAAAAAAAAAAAAGGAGCCAAGTAAAATACTGTGAGAAGCTTGGCCACAGGGAAAGATCATTAAATAATGTAGGGAACAATCTAACATGGAGAACCCGTGTGTGACTTTTGCCCATTGACTGTCCCTACTGAGTTCCTGCTGTGGCTAGCATCAACTGTCTGATATCTTGGGAGAGTCTGCATCAGCTTGGATGTCCAAGTCAAACAAGCCTGAGATAATCACAGCTGTTGCTGACCTCTAGCCTCAGCAACACAAGAGACCAAGCAAGTCTAATCAAGGTATAGTACCATGAGAAAGACAACAATAAATTACTGTTACTGCACATTGGTGGTCTATGATGCAGCACCAGATAACTGAAGCTTATATGCACTAAGGAATTAATAGGAATTCTAGAAATGAATGTGGCAGAAATATAGTATTTATCAAAGTAATATACATGATATATAATATACAATATATTATATATTATATACAATATATTATATACAATATATTATATATAATTATATATGTGATATATAATTATATATTATATAATATATGTGATATATAACATCATGTATTATATAGTATCATATATAATTCACATATATAAGAATTTTCCATAATTAAGAAAAGAAGTGAGATGTCAGTGAAAATGTACTCACTACTTCATACAAGATAGGGGAGGAGGCTCAAATATCCAACAGCATCTTCATATGTAGAGAAGAGTTTCAAAGACACACTAGCATCTTTTTTCTATTTTGTGCGTATGCGCGCGCTCATGTGTGAGTGTGTGTGTGTGTGCACACGCATGTGTGTGTGGTGCATAAATGTCTGTGTACATGTTAATGTGTGCATATGTACCCCCAACCATGTAAGCAACTGAAGGACGCAGAAGGTCTCCCGTACACTCCAGGCAATTGCTCCCTCGTCTGCATTTTCAAGTTCCCACATCCCACAGTTATTCACAGTCAGACAAAGTCCAATAATGTTACTACAACACAAATAGGAATTAGGGAATGAGAGAGTGCACATAGTTATAACTGATCTATTTATTTATTATTTGTTGTTCTTAATCTTTTACTTGCCTAACAATCAAACTGTATCACAGAAAAGCATGAGTAGGGAAAAAACAGTGTACATAGGAATCAGGCATCCAGGCATCTGGTGGGCTTGGCACACACCTTCCAAGGCTAACGGGACCACTATCTTACATTTACCTTGTTTTTGCTCAAGCTATATCTTAAAAGCCAGCAATTCTGCCCTGTGGAGCCCGTCTGTTTTGTGGAATGGATGCTGCCTACTTCACAAATCATTAATAAAAGTCCATTAGAGCCTTAAAGCTCAGTTTGTTCAAGTTCTGTTCTTTGACACCCACACAAAATACATGTTTTTCTTATAACTCAATGTCTTGGAAATGAGGAAACCTGATGGTAGATAATAAAAATGTGATCATAAATCACCATGTCATGTGAACACTTGGGTAAACTCTAGGTACCAGTGAATACACATACAGCCAGTCTCTAACTACTCATCGCTCTTCAAAGCCTGAGGACCTCTGCTCTTAGAAGACTCTAGGAAACAGGAATGGATTTCATGACAACAAGCAGCAAGAATCTCTGAGTTGAGTTTGGAGAAAGTGCCAACCATGGCCCAGGGTTCCAAAATGGACTGGTGAGGAAGTGGAGGAAAGAAGTCTCCTGAGGGTATCCTGTCTCCCCCAATACAGGAGTCTAGCGGCCTGAGGTGGGCTGGAGAGAGGTGATCAGAAGTATAAGCTGGGGACAATTCCTGGCTCTACTCTTGTGTTTCAGACCCTGGAAGAGGTCTTAGCCTTGTCCAAACCCCAAACTTCCAGGAGCTTCATAGAGTGGGAGTGGCAAGCTAGACGGTTTAAAGAAGGGGAGGGAGAGAAGCAAGTGGGCCTGGTTGGAACCTCCTCAAGGTGCCACTGCAGACAGACAAGCCGGGGATTCAGTGACAACCACAGACAGAAATCAAATCCCCAAACTGCCCAGTGGGGAGACAGAGCATTGTCCACTATGTCTTTCAAACTCCAGCTAGGTCCCTGGTTACTGAAGTCACTTCGGAGTCATGGACAATGTGGCAGTTTTTGAAGCTCTCCTTGGTCCTTCTAATCTGAATGGCCAACCTTCAGGAGGCCAAATAAGGTGATTGTTCACCTGATCAAGACAGGATTGAGAAGGTTTATGAAGGAAAGGATCACCACCACCACCAGCAGCAGCAGCAACAGCATCACACACACACACACACACACACACACACACACACACACACACGAGATAATTACGATGATGGAAACTAATTAACTATACATAGGATTTGTTTTCTGGAACAATCAGTATAGGCCATGAGATTCTTTCCCTATTTTAAACCTTCCTTAAAGTCATTTCTCTTCCTTGTCTGTGGAATTCAGTACCTGCCTCTCTGAAGACCTTTTGTCTTCTGTCTAGGCCAAGCAAGGACTACATTCACCTCCATCCTTATCCAAAGCATCCTTTCTCTTCTTACTGTATCACCCTCTTCTAGGGCCCCTTTCTTCCTTTCCCATCTCCCCAAAATTATTTTATTTGTTTGGACTCAGCAGTGCAGACTCGGGTGTAGTAGCACATGCATGTAACCCCAACACTTGGGAGGCAGAGGCAGGGTGATCTGGAATTTAGGGTCATTCTTAGTTTCATAGTGATTTTGAGGTCAATCTGAGCTATGTGAGACCCTGTCTTCAAAAGGAGATGGGGTAAAATATTAATGAGAAATTAGCTAGATCAGGTTGAGCATGACTGCAGGAGATGAATGTAGGAAGACCTGCCCCACTGTGAGAGGCATCATTCCCTCGGCCAGGCCCTGAACTGTATGAGCGAAGAAAGCTAGCAAAGTAAGCAAGTAGGCGATTTTAGTTTCTCTCTGCCTTTGACCATGAGTGTGGGGAGACTAGTAGTCTCAAGTTCCTGATTCTGTGAACCCCCTCCCTCTGTAATGACAGATCACCTGACAGATAACCTGGAATTCTGAGATAAAAATAAACTCTCCCCCAAGTTACTTTTTTGTGTTACTTATCACATTAACAAAAATAAAACTAGGATACCTGTAACCTACGATAGTAGGTTACATATGCCGTTTCCATTCCAATGCTCAGACAACCCACAATATCTATTTTATGAGCCTCTTCCAGTCAGCACAGATAGTGGGTAAACAGGGGTCAGTAAGTGAAATACAGCATGATTTCACAACACTAGTTACCCCGCTCTACCTATCCCACTACGTGCATATAGATCTCTTCTTGAAGAAGGTTTGGCCCCTAGTTTGGGGATCAGAAAGACCAACAGGTATTGCAAGGGGAGGCAGGTTTGCCTGACCTCTAGAGGATGCTCTCCCTGTAATTCCTCTTTACCCCTCTTGTAGAGATCCTCGATGCTGTCTTCCAGGCCTCCTTCAGCATCCCATTTCCCTGGAGGAAGAAAGTAGAAAGCAGGAATGGCCATCGCCTTGTTTCTCATTTCCAAAAGTGAAATGAGCTCAGTTTCAAACTTTCAAAGACAATAAAAGATTTTTTTTTATGCATAGGCAGCAGCTATCAATCACTGGAGAAACATTTCCCTTTCCTCTCTGCATTCCTTAACTGGGTTGATCTTTGCAGATCTAGGGGCTCAACTGTGGGACTCAGGCATGATAAGCAGATCCCTTTCCACTGAGCTGCAACCCCAACCCAAGGTGATCTTCTGGCTGGAGAAGGAGGACCCTACTGAAGACAGAGTAATAGACTGAGTTTTGGCACCAGTAGATGATCGTCTTCAACCAAAACCACTCAAGAATGTCATGAGCAGACGCATCACCTGTCTCCAGCAGTCTGCCTTTTCTCACCCCAGAATTTTGTCTCTGGCTGTGCATCTCCAAGCTCTTGCTAGGAAGTGGGAGCTAGACTGGTCAGCCCTCACACTCGCATGCTTAAGCAAGCTACGCCCCCCCTGGCCCTGCCTGTCCGCCCCTGGAAACAGTGAATCAACCTGCATCGTTTCTCAGATCCCGTCCAAGTTTAAAATCCCATGGAACCGAGATGCAAGTTGGCGTCTATGAATCATCAGAGTCCATTAGTGATCATTAGCCCCTAGATATCAATCACCACCAGGATACGAGCCGTTGGTGGCTCTGAGCACTTTTATTTAAAAAGGAAAACAATTGATCAGGCAAGATAGCTAAGCCGGTAAAACCTTCTGCTGAGCAGGCCTGGCAACCTGAGTGTAAGCTCCAGAACCTACATAAAGAAGTCATGCAGCCTGCGCAGTGTCAGCCCAGTTCCGAAATCCCAGCACTTGGGAGGCTGAGGTGGGAGAATCCTGAGTTCAAGGCCAACCTGAGCTTCAAAGTGAAACTGGGGGGGGGGGGGGAGAGAGAGAGAGAGAGAGAGAGAGAGAGAGAGAGAGAGAGAGAGAGGAAGAGGAAGAGGAAGAAGAAGAAGAAGAAGAAGAAGAAGAAGAAGAAGAAGAAGAAGAAGAAGAAGAAGAAGAAGAAGAGAAGAGAAAAGAAAAGAAAAGAAATGTATACAGTTCCCACATCTAAATCCCAGCATTACCATAGCAAACTAGGAGAAAGAACTGACTAGAAGCACCTAGACCACCTTAGCTAACCTGAAGTACGCAGAATGGCAGAAACAAGAAAGGTCTTGCCTTCTAACCAAAGCTACATAATAAGAACCTGTCTCAAAAGCAATAAGATGATAATTTTAAAACATAATAAGTAAAATAAAGACCCTGCCTTAACACAGTAGAAGAAAAAATATGGCTCCCAGAGGACACATGTGCACTGTTGGATATGTTCAGCTACACACACACACACACACACACACACACACACACACACACACACAGATGCACACAGACAAATAATCGTAAGTTTAAAAATTAAAGAAAAAAAGGACTGAGATATACACATAAGCAGTCATGTGACTGTGTAGCTCAATTGATTTTCCCACACTGAGAAACCTTGGGTAGTCAGTATCCCATCCCCTGCCCGTTTCTAGACTCTAGTATTGATTAATGCCTAACAAATAACAAATTTTGACTCTACAAATAACCTGCCTTCAATTCTGTTACTTAGGCAATTCATAAATAGCACACACCTGCATTGTAGTGAACAAAGAAGACAAAATAAGCAATGTCAGGTTACTTGGAGTGGTTCTTTATTACACTGAGGAAGAGGTTGTCAGACACAAAAGGGATACACAAGAGCACAAACAAAAAGAAAAAGGACTTAACTCATGACAGCTGTGGCGGGGATCGCCCACATCCGTTCACTGAGCATCCCTGCCTCCACTCAGAAACTCGGTGGTACTCAGTGGAAAATAATAACAATCGGACATTTCCAACACATGCTTGCACAGACACACACGTCACACATGTGCACATACACACAAAGTCATGTGAGTCAGTAAATGTCACTGCTTCCTTTAGAAAAAAACCAGACCTTCAGAGCCTCCCATGTCAAACAAATTCTAGGGACTCCTGGAAATGCATGAAACGCATTACGTGTTATGGACTGGACACGAGTCTTTGAAGGAAGGAGAGAAATGCAGTCTGTATATAAATTGTCCATGCAGACTCAAATGTTGAAGGCTTGGTCTCCAGCTTGTAGATCCAATCATTGGGAATCGATTGGCTCTTGACAGCTCTGACCTAATTAGTGGATTGATAGATTCATGATATGAAGGCATTGTCGGGAAAGGAGGAGAGAGTAGGTTATGAGTGGCTTTCCATGGAGAGATATACCTCGCCCTCAGCCCCCCCCCCCCCGGTGTCTGTCTTTCTGTTTTCTGGCCACAATGAAGTGAGTGTTCCTGTTCCACCATTTTTTCTCCTCCATACTGCTTTAGCTCACCAAAGGCCCATAGTGATAAAGTCAAATTACTATGAGTTAAAACTTTGGAACCAATAAGCTGGCATGAGCCCTCCCTCCTTTGAAGTTGTTTCTGTCTTGATGTCTGCCACAGCAACTCTCTAATTCAAACGACATCATCCTCACCCATCTCTGCTATGTCACTCTTGTTGGGAGAGGCGTGCCTGTCTATAGCAATGAGTTAACTCTATCTAAACAAGCACTAGGACTTGGTTCATCATTGGAAAGAGATGAGATCCTTCTCACCTTGATCTAAAACCTGGGGCTATTGCTGCCTTTTTACTGGGGCTGTGTATCAAGCCAGTGCAAGGGAGATGCTCAAGTCTGAAAAGCCATAGAGATACAAGGACCAAAACCCTGATAGAACTGCCTCCAAACCCTAGGGCCAGGTCAGCTTAGCTAGTAAATCTCCTTTCTTTGAAATGGCTAGAGTTCAGTGTACAATTAATTTGCAGCCTGATGTACTCTAAACCATGAGGACCAGCATAATCATTATGCTTCAATTTCCTCTTTTGTAAGGTAGGATTTTAAAAAATTATCTCACCTGGCAGAATTATATGTCATATCTTACTTACGTAGAGTGCTTACCTCTGTTTAATGCTTGATAAACAAGCCTTTGGTAGATGGCTTGTTTCTCCATTTATTTTCTGCCTTAAAGGATTAGCCACATGTAGGGAGACAAGAGACACTTAATGGATCCAAATGTACACAGAATGAAGAGAGAGAAAAGGAAATGTATGTTGTGCATGCAACTCACTGGCTGTGATGCCCTTATGTGAGAGGACTGAGGAGCCCAGCAACAGGCTGACTCCATGACAGGCTGCAAACTGGTAGTCTGGGCGACTAGGCCTGAGTTTCTGTTTCCCAGAACTGGAAAAGTCCCAAACAAGTCAATTCAAGAAGAAGAAGAAAAAAAAAAACTACCCTTCACAGGCAGCCAATCAGGAGCTGCCAGGAACTGCTCCACCACCCAGCCTGAGTCAAGAATAGTTAATAAGTCTCAGTTCTGAAAAGACCCCAAAACTCCCCCGTAACCTTGACCAATTCCAAAGGCACCTATACCCCTGAAGATAGAGCCAACCAATCAAGTGAAAGAAAGGTAGAAGTTACCCACCCCTACCCTAACAGACTTTAAATTGACCCTGCAAAGTCCACACCTCTGTCTTCCATCCTGATGTGTGGTAGACCCCTGCAGTCTAGATCTCTGAGGAATAAATGCTTGCTCTTTGCTATGACATGCTATCTGAGTCTGGAGTATCATCCTTCAGCAAACTACAGACCCTTACAATGTATGTAGACAAAATACTCATACATCTAAAAGGCAAACTAATAAATATTTTAAAAGAAAAGGCTCTTAAGGTGACACCTGGGGCTAGAAAGATGGTTTGGCAGATAAGGGATTCACTACCAAAGCTGCCAACTGAGTTGGACCCCAAGGTCCCGAGTGATAGAAGGAAAGAACTGATTCCCACACATTGCCTGATTTCCCGACTCATGGTTTGCATGCACCTACACTCACCCACCCACCCACTGTGTGTAAGTAAATAGTAGATACAAGTAAAAGACGAGTCTGAGTGTGTGTGAGAGTATATGTGCATGTGTGAGAGAGAAGGGATGTGTATGTGTGTGAGAAAGTGTGTGTGTATGTGTGTGTGTGTGTGTGAGAGAGAGAGAGAGAGAGAGAGAACTATAAAGAAATAGTGTATGTGTGTGTTTATGTTCATGTATCTATAGGTGCTCATATACATTCCCAGTGTCGCTCCTCAGGTGCCATCTACTATCACCCTCAGCTGCCTGGTCAGGGTAGGATCTGCCTGTCTCCTCCGGTTGTGAGGATTACAAGTACAAAGTGCATACCACCACCATCTGGCATTTTACCTAGGTTCTGGGGATGGGACTCAAGTCCTCATGTTTGTACACCAAGCATTTTACAGCTGGCTGAGCTATCCCTCCAGCCCAAAAATACTTTTTTAAAGAAAAAAAAAGTTAACAGAAACTCTTAAACATGCACCAGAAGGAGACAAGCATAGCAAACCCTGAGTGTCCATGGCAGGCTTCCACGGTGTGACCCAATGGACAGTGTGTCACCTGCCCTGTTCTATGTGACCCTTGCAGCAGATGCAAAGCACTATACATTTATCAGAAAATGTTTCAATGTATATAAAAGACATGGGTTCTTTTTTGAAGTGTAACAGATTTATCTCTGTCAGGTCTAGAAACTAGCAGTATGAGGAGACAACTTCTAAACTCAAACAGGGGCTGTTATTCTTTCTACCTGGTCTCCCTGTCCTGATTCACAAAAGCCTTGTTATTTTAATGTTCATTGCTTAGCCACTTAATGAGTAGACAATAACTAGCAGGCTAGCACAGAATTTCTCCAAAAGAAAATAAAGAGAATTCATCAACACGCCAAAAGAAGTGCTTTATTTTAGTGCATCTACTACTTCTAGAATAAAATCTTTATGAAAATCCACTATCAAGCTTTATTTTATTGTCCTGTGTTTGATATTGTACCAGAATGTATCAAATTTCAGCGTTGAGGATGAAACTTGGGCCTTCCCATATGCTTAACATAAACTCGTAGCACAGATGTAGCCCCTGCCTTCATTACCAAACTCTAAAGCCTAGGAAGTGATGTGCTTAGAGTATACCTAGGTGACAGTGGCTATTAGATAAATTAGCTATTAAAGAATGTTGGGGAGAGGGACTGGGGAAATGACTGGTTGGTTAAAGAGTTTGTTACATTAAGAGTGATGACCAGAGTTCAGATTCCCATGACACACCTAAATGCCTGGTGTGGCACCCTTGCCTATAACTCCAGCCTCAAAAGGCAGACAAGACAGAGGCAGAATCTCCCATAGAAAGCTTCCTAGCATAGTCTCTCAGTCAAAATCAGAGCTCACAACTCTGATTTTGACTGAGAGACTAACTAGCTCAATAAATATGGTGGGCAAGCCTTGAAAGATGATTCCCTGGCATCAACCTCAGACCTCTATATGCATACAAATATGCATGCACACATACACACACACACACACACACACACACATGAAAAGGGGGGAAATGGGGCAGAAGATAGATAGATAGATAGATAGATAGATAGATAGATAGATAGATAGATAGATAGATAGATAGAGACAGAGATAACTATAGATACATATTGTCCATATAAGATGCCACACTCTCAATTATCTTCTTCAGGATATCATTGGATGTGATGATGGTCACTCTATAAATATCCTGGTCCTTGCACTCTGGCTGGGTGGCTCCATCTGGTCATGCAAAACTGGGATTGTGATGATGCAGATAATGCAGATGATACAGATGATGAATATTCCTTTCTGTCTCCTAGCCTTGGGCACCTGTGTTCAAAGACCCTCTGGCATCCTGATGGCATGACTACTCTCCCAAATGGGTCCTTAAGTTAAGGGAGATGATCAATGCTTTCTTGTACCTTTTAAAAGTATAATGTTGAAGAGCTGCTCATCTTTATTTCCCATTCCCAGGAAGCCCACTTGGTAAACTGGAGGAGGGGTTACACTCATTTCTATTTAAAAATGCATTACTTTACCTCAAAATAATTTTCTGAAAGCATCATTTGGGATTTGGGAAGAGCTATGATGTACTGCTCATTTCTTAATTTCCTTCTGCAACCTGCACCTGTTTTGATCTTTGATTTCCTTTAAATGTACAGTGAGGCAAATGTATTCTCTCACCATCACCTTTAATGCATCCAAAATTATACCCCTTGGAATTGTTTCGGTATTATTCATTTCAAAATGGTTTCTCAACATTTCTTGAATTTCATTTATCCAGGTAAAGTCTTTAAGCAAAAGGTTATTTGGGGGCCAGCATGCACAGGATCCCAAGCTTACTCAGCCTCCTGAGATTATTTTCTTTGGAATCAGCCCAGGAAAGAATTCAGGTTGAGAGCTACAAAAAAACTCAGCAAAATGGCAGAGAATTAAACACATATCTGAATGCATTTGCACTTAGCAGGAAAACCTGAGTAGAATACTTAGATTTTTTTTCCAAAGACCTATTAGATGGATATGTTTGTTTATTTCATAATCTAATCTTTCAATTGGAAACTTAATATTCAATTAAATCACCCCTTTAAAGCAACACTGGTTTCAGAGACTAATTAGCATGTTAAGAAAGGAAGTTTGCTCATTATTTGGGGTCTGTATAGAGCTGAAGCAACAGTAGTCGACCTCACTAAAAAGATGATTTCCAGGAGCCAAGTAGATGATTGGTGGAGTAATTATGTTATTCAGGGCCCTTCTCCAGCACTGAAAGATGAATCGCATTTGCATAGGTGAAACAAAGACTCAAATGGAAGAAAACAAAGCAAAGTTGTTTCCCAGAAACAAAGAAAAATAATGCTGCAGTGGCTTCTCTTCTTGGAGAGGAGAGAAGACAGTTCGCTTGCTGCCACCCACCCAGGCAGGCTGCAAACCAAGCCTGCAGCGAGTCATAAAGGGCACTCGAGGGCACTCGTGCTGGTCACTGAGGCTCTGCTCTCAGAGTAGCTACAGAGTCACTGTAGAGCTCCATCAAGTTGCACTTGGCAGGAACCAGGTTTAAGGAGACCATAAACTGTTTGCCTGTGTTCACAGCAGCGAGATTCATGATGGCCCAGACACGGAAGCAACCTTATTGTCCATCCACACAGGAGCTGGTACACAAGATGGAATATGAACATGCAATTGTTAGTCAGCCTTGAGGACAATGGAGACTGTGACCAGTGTTAGAACACAAGTGACCCCTTGAGCACATGTCGCTAAGTGGAATAAGCTCACGGTAAAAAGGGTGCACACTGTACATACAGTTGCCCTTAAATGAGGTTCCTAGGGCTTTCGACTTTGCAGGGACAGGAAGCAGAAAGGCGATTGCTGGGGTCGAAGGAAGGGAGAAATAAGATGGTGCTGGTTCATGGGAACAGTTTCAGCTGTACAGAACACGAAGCATTTTGGAGATGGGCGATGGTTATGGCTTGACAACAATATGGATGGGTTTAACAGCACTGAACTGTACAGTGAAAGTCAGGAAAGACTTCAATGTCTCCATTCTATCTACCACGATAGAAAAAGGTATGGAGAAGATGATAAAAAAAAAAAAAAAGCCCAGACTTAAACAGATGGAAGCCCTTCTAAGGTGTCATTATGGAGTAGCATGCATGTATAGGGCTCCCCCAAATGCCCACATCCCCCTCATTTACCTTAGAGCTGTAGGATTGATAGACCATTTCAACATCGCTGACATTGCTTGAGGTCAGGACTGGTTTCCTTGGATGACAACTGGTGCCAGCTCTGGGGCTTCACTAGATTAGATGGTCAGTGATCCAGCTATCCATCTTGAAATTCTGAGGTTTGTGACTTTTGACCTGGTGTTTGGCATGAACTTCAACTGGACAATGGAGAGAATGTAGAGATGTTAGAATCTCTGTTTCAACAGTTCTGCTGCCTTCCCACCTCTCCAGGAACTGCTTCCAGCTGCCCTTGTCCTGCCTCTGTTCATTCACTCCGACGACCTGTTCTGAGTTCTGTGTCAGAAATGTAGATGTACTGACATAGAGAGCACAACACCTTTGAAGGCCACATGTCCTTGCATGGTGACTCCTTGTAACTTTACTGCCCCTGGCCTGGAAAGGACATGTTTGTTCGATGGCTGGAGGCTACTGGACAGACACATCATGTTACATGCTCTGAGCTATTCAGAAGAATCTGAACCTTTTCTGAAAGTGTGCACCTGTCTTTGGCGTGTCACTATGCTGGAGGATGGGCTCATTCCATGGCTAGGAGACTATCCTTCCTTGGTACCTTCCCAGTCTGCCTGTGTTGTTCTCCTTTACGTAGCTGAACAAAATATGAATTGTGTGATTTCAGTGATTCTGTATACAAGTTAAGTTCTAATATTTGCATTTAAATGAGGTTTTGCACAATGCAAAGATGAAAGGTAAAATCATGTTAATAAGTGGATTTTTAAAATTTTTTTTCTTTACTTCAATGGCACTGACTGGCCAATTTTAAAAAAAAATGTAACAAACAGAAAGGCCTAGAATGAAGGAAAAGCTCTACATTTTAGTACCTCCGTTAGCACTACTCCTCTCCCTGTATTTTAAACAAAGAGCAGGGAACACACACTGGCTTTCTCTCTAGAGGATGTTTCCATGTGACTTACAGTAAGGTGAGTACCAACTTTATTCTGTAAAGGGTCAGAGATAGTACTGTAATATTTAAGGCCTTACCCGTTTTAAGTTATCTTGCCACAACTACTCCCCCACTATGCCATGAAAGCAGCTGTAGACAACATATAAACACTTGAGTACAACAAGTGCATGGTCAGATAGCAACAGTGCAGAATCAGTCCAGCTTCTTGAAAGATAGTATGTGATAAAGGCCTGTAAAGATGAACTGGTTAATAACTGGATTAACAGAGAACTTGTATAGAAAGGAGAAACTTGAATATTTTATCCCCCCCCCAGTCACAATCAGATGGATTTCATTCTGACTGAAAAGGCAAGGTGCAGGTCCTTTCTGGGGGAATACTAGTTCCAGTTCTAAGGTAAGAGATCAAAAAAGGGAGTTTTGTTGTTTCAGACAGTGAAAGAGTGACTTCAGACTACAGGAACCACATCTGCCTGTGTCATGCCCACCTAGATGCTGCCTTGTTCCCACATTGATAATGATGGACTGAACCTCTGAACCTGCCACCTGTGTGCAGCAGTGCCCAAGGAAGCCAGAGGAGGCCACTGGATCCTCTCAAGCTGGAGTAACATGCTGCTGTGAGCTGCCTCAGGAAACCAAACTCAGAGTAGCAAGCACTGCTAAGATGGTAGACAAATGGCTTCTGGAAGCTCACAGGGCTACAGTCCAGTCACACTCTTAAGGGAGGAACATAAAAGCTTCCTGTAGAACCATGTTCAAAGACTGTTGGGCTGGAAGACTGATTGGATTAACTCAAGTGCCCCATCTCTGAACAACTTGGTCTTTTTGATATGGCAGAGTATGAGAAGCTATGGTACCCTCCTACAGGAGCCATACTGTCAGCTCTCTCAGTCAGAAGAGTAATCACTACTGCAATAATCTCAAATTAATTTATAACTAGAGATGTCCTTTGGTCCCTTTATCCCCTCCAGTCATACAAGTCTAATTTAAAAACAACAACAACAACAAAACACTTCCAATTTCCATCTGCACCGGGAGCTGATTTTGTGACACAGTGATCCATATCCAAATTCCACAGAGAGAGAACTGGTCTCCCAAGAGTGCTGACACACAGGCTTGCAGGAGGGACAAGCCACAGTCAGAGACAGCATGACCAGCTAACACTAGAGATACCCAGATGGTGAGAGGCAAGAGCAAGAACACAAGCATCAGAAACCAAGGATAGTTGGCATCATTAGACCCAGTTCTCCCACCACAGTGAGCCCTGGATACCCCAACATACCAGAAAGGCAAGACTCTGATTTAAAATCACATATCATGATGATGATAGAGGACTTTAAAAAGGACATAAATACCTCCCTTAAAGAAATGCAGGAAAACACAGGTAAATAGCTAGAAGCCCTTAAAGAGGAAACAAAAAAATTCCTTAAAGAATTACAGGAAAACACAAACAGGTGAAGGAATTGAACAAAACCTTCCAGGATCTAAAAATGAAAATAGAAAAAATAAATCATAAAGGGAGACAACCCTGGAGATAGAAAACCTAGGAAAGAGACCAGGAGTTATAGACATAAACATTGCCAACAGAATACAGGTGGAGAAGATACCACCGAAAACATTGACACAACAGTCAAAGAAAATGCAAAATGCAAAAAGCTCCTAACTCAAAATATCCAGGAAATCCAGGACAGGATGAGAAGACCAAAGCTAAGGATAATAGGCATAGAAGAGAGCTAAGAGTCCCAACTTAAAGGGCCAATTCCACAATAAAAAGGCATAGACTAACAGACTGGATATGTAAACAGGACCCAGCATTTTGATGCATACAGGAAACACACCTCAGTGTCAAAGACAGACACTACCTCATAGTAAAGGGCTGGAAAACAATTTTCCAAGCAAATGGTCCCAAGAAACAAACTGGAGTAGCTAATCTACTATAGAATAAAATCAACTTTCAACAAATATTTATCAAAAAAGATAAGGAAGGATACTTCATACTCATCAAAGGAAAAATCTACTAAAATGAACTCTCAGTTCTTAACATCTTTGTTCCAAATGCAAGGGCACCCACATTCATAAAAGAAACTTTACTAAAGCTCAAAGCACACATTACACTTCACACAATAATAGTGGGAGACTTCAACACCCCACTCTCATCAATGGACAGACATGGAAACAGAAATTAAACAGAGACACATTGAAACTAACAAGTTATGGACCAAATGGATTTAACAGATATCTATAGAACATTTCATCCTAAAACAAAAGAATATACCTTCTCAGCACCTCACGGTACCTTCTCCAAAGTTGATCATATAATTGATCACAAAATAGGCTTCACCAGATACAAGAAGATTGAAATAATCCCATGCATCCTATCAGATCACTACAGACTAAGACTGGTCTTCAATAGCAACAAAAACAACAGAAAGCCCACATACACATGGAAGCTGAACAATGCTCTACTCAATGATAACTTGGTCAAGGAAGAAATAAAAAAGAAATTAAAGACTTTAGAATTTAATGAAAATGAAGGCAACAATAATAGCGTAGCTTCAATAGATTAAAATAGGTTTAAATCCAAGAACTGAGACAGAGAAACTCATTGGTCACATGTAATGGATTCTAGAAAACTGGCAATTTTGAACCAAACATTCATTTTACCTTTTCTATATAAACTATTCTTTATGGTAACCAAATAGTTGATCAAAGGTTAAAATTACCTCACCTATGGAGTGGTGAAATTAAGTCATTACCACGATCAGTCCTTTGAACCATCACAGCTCTGGGCAGCGATTGTTGGTAACCATGGGTATCTATTACCCACAGGAAGACAAAAACAAAAACAAAAACCGAACCTGTTCTGCTCTTCTGCTATGCAAGGGTGTATTGCCATGTGGGCACACCTGCAACATTGCCCTCCCAGAGCTGCCAGGAGGTTGAACCTGAATCTGATTGAGAATCCAATCTAGATATAAAAACCAGCTTAGCAAAAATGCAAGGCATAAAGGGACACTGTAAATAGTAGAAGAGACATAGTCAGCAGAACCCAGACTAGGTAACTCCTGGACAGCAGGCCTCCTCAACACAGAAACTGCGGGGAAAGAGCAAGAGGTAGGGAAAGGGGACACAGAGAAGTAGTGGACTGTTAAAACAGAATTGATCATACACCCGTCACTGTGAGCTCTTCAGCTTATTTGAACTTGATCCAAAAACAGAAATTATAACAAGGAATTGATAAGACATTGGGGGAATTAATCACTGGTATTTGGCAATATTAAGTAATTATTAAATGTTTTTGTAATGATGACTTTTTGGTTATATTTTAAAATAATTACCTTTTTTTTTTTATTTTCTATATTTTTTATTTACATTCCGAATGATTTCCCCTTTCCCGGTTAATAATTACCTTTTAAATTAAACTATTTAGTGTGTGTGTGTGTGTGTGTGTGTGTGTGTGTGTGTACATGTGTGCATGTGTGTGCACAGATATGCGTGTGCCACAGTATATGTGTAGAGGTCAGAGGACAACTTCTTGAGGTACAGCTTCTCTCTATCATGTGGGTGTCAAGGATTCAACTCAGGTCACTAAGGTTGGGAGCAGGCACCTTTACATGCTGAGCCATCTCAATGACCCTTAAAATAACTCTTTTTTCTAAATATACATAGTACAAAACAATATTCCTAAATGAAGCTGTATGATATCTTGTATTTGTTTCAAATCAGCATGAGGGAAGAGACAATAAAGGAAATGTGTGAACCAAGATAGGTCCTAAGGTGATCATTCTAGAATCTGTTGTGGGTATATGGGAGTCTCTCCTGCTATTTTCTCTAATTATGTGTGTCTTTGAAATTTGCCACAGAAAAACACTGTTGCTTTTTTTTTTTAATTTTTTCCTTTTGTTTACAAAAGGAACTTCTACAATTTCAGACCGAAATATCAGCTGCAAGATTGTGTCTTCTATATAGTCAGCCGCTACAGTTAAATCTCATCAATATGGCCTCCTAAACAAGACCTTAACAATGACAGCACAAGTTAACATGCCAGTGTGGATGGGGGAATTTCATAGGGGTTCACCCTTAGATGAAGAACTATATGCAGTTAATAACACCTGAGAATTAATCTTCGTCAGGGATAAACCATGTTGTCTTAGTCAGGGTTTGTATTCCTGCTCAAAACATCATGACCAAAAAGCAAGTTGGGAAGGAAAGGGCTTATTACACTTCCGCATTGCTGTTCATCTCCAAAGGAAATCAGGACAGGAACTCAAACATGACAGGAACTTGGAAGAAGGAGCTGAGGCAAGGGTCATGGAGGGGTGCTGATTATTGGCTTGCTCAGCCTGCTTTCTTATAGAACCCAAGACTACCAGCCCACAGATGGCACCACCCACAATGGGCTGAGCCCTCCCACCCTTGACCACTAATTGAGAAAATGCCTTACAGCTGAATCTCATGGAGGGAGGCTCGTGAAAACTTTCTCCCTCTCCAGCTTGTGTCAAGTTGAGACACAAAACCAGCCAGTACACATGTATTTGTTACTTTTCTGTTGCTGTGATAAAATACCATCACTAAAGCAACTTATAGAAGAGAGTTTACTTAGACATATAGTTCCAGAGGGGTGAGAACCCATTGTCATTATGGCAGGGAGCAGGCAGACAGGCTGGAGCAGCCGCTAGGAGCTTACGTCTCAATCCACAAACAAGATCAGAGAGAGCTAACTGGAAGTGGCACGCATCTTTTGAAACCTCAAAGCCCACCCCAGGCACCATATCTTTTCTGGAAAGACCACACCTTGTAATCCTCCCCAAGCAACTACCAACTGGGGACCAAACATTCATATTCCCAAGACAAGGGGGACATCTAATTCAAACCACCACAACACACCCAGCCGATTATTTAATAATAAGTAGTCAGCAAATATAAGCAGCACTAAATAGACTTGGCAGGCTGTATTTATACTTTTGTAAGTATTATACATGTAACAATAATAATTAAACAGAAAAAATAAATATGTAGAAGAACAAAAAATATTTTTAAAAGAAATGAAACTTTTGAGATTTATATTTTAATTGTGTGTGTGTGTGTGTGTGTGTGAGAGAGAGAGAGAGAGAGAGAGAGAGAGAGAGAGAGAGCTGTGTGTCTGAATGCAGGCATGTGCATGCCACAGCACATGTGTGGAGGGCAGAGGACAACTTTTGGGAGTGGATCCTCTCCTTCCACTGCTGATTCTTGGGATTGAACTCAGGTTATCAGGTTTGTGTAGCAATTCCATTTAACCGCTGAGACATCTCATTGGCCCTATTGAGGAGCTACTAGCTTTGGTATAGCAGAAGCATTCAGCAAGCACTTAATGAGCACCTACTGCATACAGGGCTTCAGGAAATCAAAGATCAAGAGACACAAGTAGCATATATGTAGGACCAGTAAGTCTAGAAGTCTAATGCACAACTTGAGTTTTAAAGCAAAGAGTATTGGACTGCCCTCAGAATGGTCCCTAATAAGTAGGTTTTCTTTGTTCTTGCTTTACACACATTGAAACAGCTGACTATGTGAGTTCAGTTAAGTTCATTTGCTATAATAAGATTTTTATCATCTATCTGTATCCCTTAGCATCACGTTGTGTATCTTAAATATGCACAATATGTATTGTCTGGTGAAAGGTTGTTCAGGTGAAAGGTACTGTAGAATTATCACAGCAATGGTAGAAATTGGAAAAGAGGGGATGCCTCTTTATTAGGGAGAATGTTAGCCACTGTGAAATCTATGCAGACTCTAACAAAGGATCACTGAGATGAGCTTTAGTTACTGTCCTTGGAAGAACCAATGAGCATACCAATTGTCTGAACAGACAATGGGGTTCTCTATTTGAATGGAAGTTTAAGTTCTTTGAATTCTATTAGAATCAAATACCTTGAGAATTTGCATCTTTTTTATTCACTTGTATTCAGAAACCAAGCGCACAATTGGAATTTACAAGGTCTGTCCTATTATTTATAAAATAAAGGGATGACAAGGTTTCTTGCAGAACAATTAGTGGTGATTTCCACTTCGATGTTCCTGCATTCCTCCAACACCTGACTTGAGAGTATGGGAAGAACTGCCCCTGTCTAGCTGCCTCAAGCAGAGGGGCCTACCTGAGAGACTGTGTAGAGACTATAGAACATCAGTGGCCAGAGCAGCACCTGAAATTGACCAGTTCACTATGGCCTCTTTCTCTGACAAAATCTCTCTGCCCACTGCCACAACTCCCTTCTAGTAACCTCTGTCCAGACTTATCTCATTTGGTTTCTTGGAGCAAGCTTCATCTCTTGGCTGCAATTATATAGCTGTAGTTTTTAAAGTTACAAATAAAGAAGTATGATCAGTCCAGCCTGGTTTCCCCTAGTTGGAAGCCTATCAATTAGCCCTTGTGAAGGGCCCATGTTTGTCATACCAGCCACGATCAAGTGTTGAGTCACATAGTGTAAAATAATAATAATAATAATAATAATAATAATAATAATAATAATAATAATAATAGATGTCTATCATAGTCACTCTCAACACCTTTACAAGAGGCCACAGGGCAGCCACTGCTATATAGATTCCAGTACATTCTACCAGTTCTTGATCTACTATTGCTAATTTTGATATGAGTCTCAAAACCAATTTAAGTTTCTGATTATTGTACCCCAAATTCTAACACAATTCAAGTGAAATAGGACTGATTGTGGGCTTGACAACCTACTCAGGAAAAGCTACTCAGGACACAGCCCCTCTATACACACACACACACACACACACACACACACACACACACGCACGCACACGCACACGCACACGCACATGTGTGCAATCACGTAGCAGGAAAAAAAAACCTGTATATCGTTTTCAGTTTGCACAACCTCTATGCTTTTTAAAAGCAATGGAATTTTAATCTGACAACATGGCTCCATTGGCAAGGGATCATGTCCGAAGACCCATGTCTGTGCAATCTGGCTGGGATATAGACACACCTTTGGTACACACCTTTAATCCCAAACAATGATGTCTAATTTAGGGTCAAAGTGATGAATCAAAGAAAGATTTGACAGAATGAGTCACAGATAAGACAGGCCCAACTCTCACGAGAAGAAAGCGGATACTTAAGAGCAACATAGAGTGAGTCAGGAGCGGAGGGCAGTTCAGTGGGTGCAGTTTAGTCGAGTTCAGGCAGTGCAGCAGAGTTCAGTTGAGCTCAGTTCAGTGCAGTTCAATGCCTTCAGTTGGATGCAGTTGAGTTCAGTTGAGTTCTTGTGGTTTCGTTCAGTTCGTGCAGTCATTGCAGTTCATTCCGTAGAATTCAGAGGCAGCTTTTCTAAGCTGAACAATTCAATGAGAAGTCAAGAGAAACCAGCTTGGAGAAGAGTTTAAGCCAGAACAGTTGAATTGAACCAGCCAGTCAGAGTTCAAGAAAGAACTAGAAAAGGTGAGCTTATTCAGCAGTAAGCTTCCGAGATGGCAATTACATCTGGTGAATAAAAGTTACTTTTCTTGGACCCTGGAGAAATGCTTGGGAGCTATAAACTTCGGTATTTACCAGTGTTTGAAGATATCAATAATTTTTTAACGAGCTACAACTGGCTAAAAAAATTGATATACATTAGCAGTGGTGGCATTTACATGTTTCATTGAGTTTACTCCTAACAAAGTAGGTACAGTCTCTATTTGACAGACAAGTAAACTGAGGCTTATAGAGAATGTGTAAGGTCAGATAGTTATTAATGATAGCTCAGACTCTGAGTCCTGAATTGATGCATTTATCAATATGTCCTAAGGTCTTCTTGCTGGCTTCTGTCACTGCTGCCCTGTGACCCAGGAATCCCACTAAACTTTATGTTTCAGCTGCCTCATCATGACTTCAGTGAAGAAGAACACATATACTGACCATTGTCCTGTTTTTATGAACTTGTTTGGACATGGTTGGAAACCAAAATAGCAGTCTCCAAATGCCCTCACTCATTCCAGGGGAAAAATGTCCTTAACTTGGCAAACTACTCCAAGAAACACAAAATTTTCTGAGAATGGGGCCGTAGCATGCCAACAGTGTACAAATGTATTTTGAAATAAATTCATTTCTGATAATATTGATAAGGAGATTTTGTGGTCCTGTTTATGACAGGGGTATTCAGGGTTGTCCATTACCCAGAGCGGCCAGGCAGTAGAGAAAACCAGCATGTTAAACAGCTATTGCAAATGTTAAAGAAATGAGAGTGGTTTGATTGAATTTATTAGATATGTGTTGCTGGCATCTTAAGATATAAAGCATTTATCACAAAACGATGATTTCTTCACTTAAGCTCATTAGAAAATCACACATCAATCATGCATAATTACAGAGTAATTTCTGCTGCTCCCCACAAATCATTACCATGTTTGCTAAAGTCAAATGGACTTTTTTCATGACTTGGAGAGGTGGATTCTTCACAGAAATCAGTGGGGAGAGGAGCTCCTTCTCCCTGGGGTCACATCTCTGAAAATCAGTCCTAGGTGAGAGGGAAGACTCTGGGACCAGAGAGCTGCCTCAGGCACACATGATGAGCCAAGAGTCTAGAGAGTGTAGACAAAGAGTGATCTATACTCTGGAGAAAATTGAAAGAAAGGGTTAAGAGAGTGGTTTTCAACCTTCCTAAGGCAGCAACCCTTTAATATGGTTCCTCATGTTGTGGTGACCCCCAACCATAAAATTATTTTCATTGCTACTTCGTAACTGTGATTTTCCCACTGCTATGAATCATAATGTAAATATTTTTGGAGACAGAAGTTTGCCAAATGAGCCATGAGAACATCTGTTCTAGAGGTTAGGTAATAGCATTGTTAATAGTGTGCAATGTTGAGGGGTCTGTGGGGGTCACACTAGCCAACAACTCCAAAAAAAAATGTAACCCATTCCTAGCACTGGGCTCTTTGTTAGTCTCTGGTGTCTAGGAGGAGCATTGATGCCTCTTGTAGGGCAATTCCAGTTTAACTCTCTTTATGTTTGCCAAGGGGGTTCACAGCCCACAAATTGAGAATCACTGGGTTGAAAGAAAAGAAATAATGCAAACATCGGTTTAAGACTTTTGTTGACTCTGGACAGTAACTAATAGCAAATGAGCAAGGATGCAAAGAAGCCAAGTGCCCAACAACCAATCAGAGAAGGAACCATTTTCTGATGCTATAAACTGTGTATTTACAGTTCACTCAATACTGACTTTTATTCTTTTGGCCTTTACATACAAATAAAATAGTGCAAATATACAATGAAGTAATGATAGAGAGGGGGATAATATAAGAGCAGAAACTGTTAGAAGAAAAAATGAGCTTATATAGCAAAAATCATTGCTTCATTTTCTCAGTAATAAAGAACTCTTACTAGTCAACAAGAAAAAAGACCAATTGTTCATAGAAAAACAAAGATCATAAAAATATAGTGCGTGAGAAACTTGAATGGCTTTCAACAGGGAATGTACTCATATCATTTCAAAGTGAATAAATGAACTTAAAATAGTAATAAAATGTAACTTATCAAACACATCAAACTTAGAAAGATCAAAAACTTAAAGAGTGTACTACCCAGTTAGTTCTTATCATCAACTTGACACAACTTAGAATCATGTGATACAACCTTAACAGAGGAGTGGCCTGTAGCCATAGCTGTGAGAGATTGCTTGGTTAGTATGAGAGGCTGGCACCATCTCTAGGCAGCAGGTCTGGATTGTTTAAGAGAGAGAGCCAGGGAACTAGCCAGAGAGCAATGTTCTTTTATGGTTAGTAGCGGGATGGAGATCTTTGTGCTCACAGATAAGGGGGATCTGGAATGTTAAGCACAAAGTTGTTCCTTCAATGGAAGGAATGCAAGACCTGTTATTTGTCCAGAAGGGAGGAGGCATGCTTTCTAGCCTGATGACCTTTGCACTGTCTGTGTGTCTG
Source organism: Tokudaia tokunoshimensis (assembly GCA_036184795.1). NCBI lineage: Eukaryota > Metazoa > Chordata > Mammalia > Rodentia > Muridae > Tokudaia > Tokudaia tokunoshimensis. Next base: position 74,305,522 of record BTHU01000003.1, read on the forward strand.
GAAACCACACAAAACCCTCTTCCAGACCCTTATCAAAAGCTTGTTTTTCCCAATCAATCTATGGAACTTATGGAAGGTGCCACGTGTACTTTATAAAGAGTTATGATGTAGTCACATCCAGTCTTTATTTAGCTTCCTTTGGTCCTCTAAAAGATTATGAATGTTTTGTTGTGCACACGGGATAGAGTTAATTATCATCAGATAAGTTTTTACCAAATTGTCTTCTACTTAAATATGCCATTTGTGGTCAGACTCTGGAAGTCTGAACCAGTGCTGGCTACTGAGTCATGCTGAACCAAAATGCATTCTTGACTCCCATAAACAGACTCTCTGCGGGCCTGTGAAGTCACACACACACACACACACAAACACACAGACACACACACAGACACACACATACACACACACACACACAGGTTCCTGGATTTATTCCATCTGTAATAAACCCTTTCTTTCTGAACTGAGTTGCTTTTGGTCAGATGTTTTATCACAGCACCAGACCAGAGATCAAACTAGGAAGTGCACCACATTGTTTAGGTAACACTGACATAAGTGGTGAGGTTAGTTGATGAAAACAGAGGACAGAAATTGACCAATCACTTTAAGGTAAAGGACCCAAAAGGCTAATAGTTTCATTCTTGTCCTTGGTCAGAAGCTGAAAATGGCTTTGATTTTGTCTGACAAGAGGTCGGGGATGCCAGAAGGAAGTTCCACTTTCTTATCTCTTTTCTCCGAATGGGCACCCCTACTTGGAAGTTCTTCATGAGGCCAGACACCAATTCCTCTAGCTAACAGAATGGCTTTGAAGTTGGATTTCTGGATGCTCATGGTTGAAATTGGTTATATCATCAACTTTGCCCCATATTCTAAATTATTTTAGAGTCTTAGTTCATGAAGTTAGACTGCTATATAGTTACATAAGATTTGTTAACTTTGGAGGCCACTGGAGATATAGCCTACACTCAGGGTTGTCTTTGGTTCCCACCTTCTATTTCCCTGCCAACATGAGAAAGGGAAGCATCTATTGGACCACAAAAGAAAGTGGAGTTATCAGGGCTTTGTTGAGGCCCTCTTACATTCACTTCCTGGAAAGAGAAAGCAAACATCCGACCACTTCATATGGACACTGACAAACTAAAGCATGATTGTACTGCAGGACAACACAATGAGAGCAAGTTTATAGGGAGTTCATAGGTGAGGTGTTACGTACAAGAACATGAGTGACCCCCAAATAGCTTCATCACTGCAAAGTCCCACCCCATCGTGGATGGTGACCTTATGGAACTGCATTATGGAGTCCTGCTCTCTTCTTTTTCTTCTTCTTCTTCTTCTTCTTCTTCTTCTTCTTCTTCTTCTTCTTCTTCTTCTTCTTCTTCTTCTTTTTTATTAGCTATTTTCTTTATTTACATTTCAAATTTTATCCCCTTTCCTGGTTTCACCTCCGAAAACCCCCTATCCCATCCTCCCTCCCCCTGATCACCAACCCACCCACTCCTACTTCCCTGTCCTGTCATTCTCCTACACTGGGGCATCAAGCCTTAACAGAACCAAGGTCCTCTCCTTCCATTGATGTCCAACAAGGCCATCCTCTGCTACATATGCAGCTAGAGCCATGGGTCCTTCATGTGTACTCTTTGGTTGGTGGTTTAGTCCCTGGGAGCTCTGGGAGGTCTGGTTGGTTCATATTGTTGTTCCTTCTGTGGGGCTGCAAACCCCTTCAGCTCCTTGGGTCCTTTCTCTAGCTCCTCCATTGGGGACCCTGTGCTCAGTACAATGGTTGTCTGAGAGCATCTACCTCTGTATTTGTCAGGCACTGGCAGAGCCTCTCAGGAAACAGCTATATCAGGCTCCTGTCAGCAAGCATTTATTGGCATCCACAATAGTGTCTGGGCTTGGTAACTGTATATGAGATGGATCCCCAGGTAGGGCAGTATGGATGGCCTTTCCTTCAGTCTCCTGCTTTCTTCTTGTAGAGTCTAGTATTTCCCCAGATCACCTGCACCCAGGGGAGGGAGTAACAACTGGGATTCCAATCAAGGGCCTCTTGACTCCCTTGGGAAGGCCTGGTTACCAGTGTATTGTTCTATTCTAGTTGCCATAGCTATGGGACAAAGTCTAGAATAGCATCTTGTCCTGACCCTAGGGAAAAGCACCATACAATAAACTCATTAAGAGAAAGTTACTTCCTTCTATCAAAAGAATAGAACCAACCTCTGGTCTTCAGTGGAGACATGACATTCTAACTTGCTCCAAGGATTAGAGTGTTATAAGCTTATGTCTCTCCTCCAAAGAGTTAATCTAGTTGGGTCTGTCAATCACATGGCCAGGAGACAACCATCAGGAAATCTAATTCACCTGAAGACATGTGAAGGCGATGGGAGGTGTATTAGTCAGGGTTCTCTAGAGTCACAGAATGTCTGGGTAGTCTCGATATAGTTAGGGAATTTGTCGATGACTTACAGCTTGTAGTCCAACAAACAGTCAGCAGTACTTGTGGATGGAAGTCCAAGGATCTAGCAGTTGCTCAGTCACATGGGGCAGTTGTGGATGGAAGTCCAAGGATCTAGCAGTTGCTCATTCCCACGAGGCAGGCCAGGAAAAGCCAGAGTGAATCTTCCTTCTTCCAATATAGGTCTCCAGCAGAGGGTGTGGCCCAGATTAAAGGCGTGTGCCACCGCGCCTTTAATCCCAGATGACCTTGAACTCAGAGATCTTCTAATCTTAATCTTCTGGAATTCATAGTCAATATGCTTCAAGATCTCCATGCCAAGATCCAGGTCAGAAACTTGTATCTCTGAGCCTCCAGATTAGGATCATAGGTGAGCCTTCCAATTCTTGATTAATTCATTCCAGATTTAGTCAAGTTGACAACCAGGAACAGCCACTACAGGAGGGGTAATCTTCCCCTTGATGAGATAATGTACTTAGCATCCTTCACAGAAGTTCTTTTCCCGTGTAGTGGTTTCCTTTCTAAGTTACTCAGAACTAGTCCTTTTGTCTCTTCCTAAAAGATACTGACCAAATGTATAAGCATGCTTTTGCTGTGAGTCTGGGCTTTCTCACTCATTCCCTGAGGACATTCCTCCCTGACCGTCTCCCTAGCAGCTGCTTGAGTCTAACTGAAAAGGACATGACCTTCTCTCTTTATGTTCTCCATATCCTCCCTCCCAGCATCTGTTGAGCTTCACAGTTTGCCTGCTCTGTTAATTTTTCTCTCCAACCCTAATAAAATTGTCCTCAAGTTTCCTCCTGAACCTTTTTCTAAATTCTTTTATTAACAAGGCCAAGAACTCAAAGAGAATCCCAAATCCTTGGTAATACCATGTAATATAATGTCCTTAGGAAGTAAAATTCACCAGTGTTTGTTAAACTTGAAAGTGTATGTGTCCTTTAACAAAGCAATTCCACCTGTACAAAGTTATCTCATATCTGTATATATACATATTGACAATTTTGATGGACATACCCACTGTAATATTTGACAGCAGAAGACAGGGAAACTTTAAAATTTTTCAACAATTAGAAACTAGTGACAAAATATTTTGCTCAATAGGTTACTTAGCATTATGTGGCCTGAATTCTATCCTCAGTGTAGCAAAAGTGGGAAAAAAATGGAAAAGGAAATAACAACCAGAACTCTCACCATAAAAAAAAACTAATTAATTAACTAAAAAATGATTCTACTCAAGTCTAGCCCAGTGAAGTGATGGGTTTAATTGGAATTGGTTACAGGAGCATAGGTACAGGAATATGGGCAACTCATGGCCAACTGCACAATGGAAGGAAAATTTTCTCTCTCTATCCCAGCAACTAATGACTATTCTTAGCAAAGGATATGGGTGGCCTCCTGAGCCTCTCTCCCTAGCAACTATTAATCACCTATGCATATTGAGGAGAGCCAGGGCTTCATAAGCCCCTTTCCTTCCCATCGTCTAATCGTAAATTCTTGAGGAAAGACAGGACCTCATGAGCCTTTCCCCTTCCACTGGACCCAGTCTTGAGCAAGTCTCCTTCAAGTAATAATAGTTGCTGATAGTTCAAGAGGGCAATGGCCAGACCCAGAAGACAGCATTCTCAACATAATGCTAACCTTTACATAAATGCACAATAATATATGTATGCACATATACATAAATTTAAGTTATATTACTATTACTATAGTTAGCTTTAGTTGTCAACTTGGCAAAGTCTAGAATAACCTAGGGAAAAATGTATCAGTGAGAGATTATGTAGATCAGGTTGACCTGTGGCCATGTCTATGAAGGATATCTTGATTATGTTGAGATGAGCAGACTCTCCCACTGTGGGTGGTTCCATCCCCTAGAAAGCACTTTGCTCATGACTGTGGATGTGATATGATTAGCTGCTTCACATTCTTGCCACCTTGACTTTCTCACAGTGATAAAATGCAACCTGGAATTGTGAGCTAAAATACCCTTTCTTTCCTAAATTGATTTTATCTGAATATTTTGTCAAATACCATATAGGATATAATTTCAATTGAAGACTAAGATTATCATTGCCCACCCCAAAACCATGCCTAGAAATTTTAGTATTCAATATGGTTCTGAAGGCTTTTTCCCCATTAAAAGAATAACTTTTAAAATTTGAGCCATGTGTGCGTGTGTGTGTGTGTGTGTGTATGTGTGTGTCACAGACATATTTATGCATTTCTAAACAGTGTGTTTTTGGACAGACATCAAAGTGTAGTAGCTTCTACAGGAAATGATCTAGGTGATTTTTTTTTTTACTATAAACTCATCCATAGTATACTTTAAAATCAAGTATATATATTTTTTAAAATCAGAAAACAGACTTAGCAGGGCACTCCTTGTGACAAAAACAGCAATGGGACCTATGAGAATTAAAATTGGGAAAGTCACAAGTTACATTTTGGGGAGCAAAGAAGCCCTCCTCTTGGAAGGAAAGACGATGACAAGTTGAGACTGCAGTCTCAAATGGGGACACCCCAGTCATCATAGGGCACACTGGGGTTTCAGTTGGCCTCCTAAAATAGGGAAAGTTTTCTCAGCATGTGAGTGTCCCTCAAAACTCCACGAGGTAGAAGCTAGATTTCCTGGGCAGAGCCATGTGGATGGAGGAATCTTCTGAAGGTGGAGACTAGTGGGAGGTCTTCATGTTGTTGGGGGCATGACCTGAAAGGTTTCAGAGGGCACTGAGATGGATTACTGGAGAATTAGAAGCTTATTAGAAAGCCATGGACAGACAGACATACAGCATGGGAAAGCTCTAGGGCATCAGGCCTCAGAACGGACTGTGTGATGAAGTCTCTAAAGAAAGGAATCAGAGCCAACAGGACACAGTTGGGATCTCCTTTATTTGTACCTTTCTGATGATGGGAAGGTTTCACAACACAGCCTTCAGCCAGGTCCTCTGATTCCCAGCAGGAGGCAGAGAAGAGGGTGGAGAGTAAGATGTGACACCAAGTATCCTCTTTGATGGAATGTCACTTCCCAAGTAAGAGATCCTGGCACTGGGCAGTATGCATGCTGGAGACTCAGTCGGTGCTCAGTAGGATGGCTGTCAGCATCTGTGAAAGGCAGAGAGGCAGCTGGATTCTAACATCACATTCTCAAATGCCTCGAAGGGAATGGCACAATCCTCACGTGCACATCCTTGAGAGAAGCAGTTTTACTCAGTCATGTGCTCCCAACACGATACACCAATGCCAGCCCAAAGCAATGTGGCCAACTGCTTACAGCTCAAGAGCCCAAAACTGTGAGCTAGTTCATCATCTCGAGGACTTATCGTAACAGCCGATAACAGCATCCACTTCACTCCAACCAGGTGACGTGCTAAAGATAAAGGAACCTCACTATGAAGTGCTTCTTAATGTCTTCTCTTAGACAGCTGATGGACAAGGATATCCTTCAGAGAGCTAACAACCCTTCAGAAAAAAAAAACTGTTTCCAAATGGTCTTCCCAAGGAATAAATGCAAGTCAAAAGCCTTCAGGGAAAACTGCTTCCCACAAAACCTCAAGACTGTCTCTTACTGGTGGTTCCGAAAGCTGGAATTCTCTTCCCTTTGCCTCCGGCTTCAAAGGATATTTGTGCTCCTCCAGCACAAAGCTCAACAACCATTAGCCTGCCCTGAGACCTGCTCAGAGCCACAGGTACACATTCTGCAGCCCCCATATCTTGCAATACCCTCAAAGACTGTGATGTTTAATAATGTCTGCCAATGTGACAGCATCTAGGATCATCAGAGGGACAAGCCTCTTGTCTTTTTTTCTGTGCAGTATTATCTAGATTAGATTGGGTTAATTGAGGCAAGAAAAGCCATCGTAATTGTGATCAATGCCATTCCATGTCCTGGAGCCTAAACTACATTAAGAAGGGAGAAAGTCACTTTGCCGAGACAGAACCATTCCTCCATCTCTGCTTTCTGACTCAGTCACCACCTCAACGTTCAGTGTGACCAGCCAGTCACCTCCAGCTCCTGCCCACCATGATGGACTGGACCCCTGAACTCTGAGTCAAAGTCAACCTTCCTTAAGTCACTTTCCTTGGACATTTTGTCATAGATAGACGGGAAGTCATTATTGTTCATTTCTCTACTCCAGATGGGAACACCCCAGTTGCTGGGTTTTTTGTTTGTTTGTTTGTCTGTTTTTTCTTGCTTCCCAGGTACCAGGGTTGAGTGTCTCTTAGCTTTCTGGGCCTCCTCAAGGTTTCGAATGCTCTTATCCCAATCCACAAAGACCAGATGCCCACTAGAACTTTCCATTTCAGAGCTACAGGAGGCTTATGTAAGAAAACAGAAGCGACACTTTTGTAAAACAAAACAAAATAAAACAAAGCAGCAAAACCAAACCCTCAACACTGTGCTGAGACAGGCAGCCCAGTAGTCCAGTCATCCAAGGTATTTTCTCTCAGGAACATGCTTCACATAATGAGAACAGTGTGCTGCTAGCCTGCCATCTGAACTGCTCAGATCTGATAATCCAATAAATGCAATCAAAATGGGGCAGAATCGGGTGGGATTCCGAAGTCTTCTTACAGGATAAAGTGAGCTGATCCCTCTTCTCTCCTCCCTCTCCCTCTCTGTCTCCCTCTGCCTTCTCCCCCTCTCTCTCTCCCTTCTCTTTTTCTCCCTCTCTTCCTCTCCTCCTCCCCTCTCAAGTCGCCAGAAAGGTGGGAGCAAGGAAGAGATTCCCTTGCTAAGTATGAGAAGTGCAGCAAATCTTCGCTTCATTTCAGGAGCAAAAGGAAGCCGTGAACGGAGGCATGAAGCTTTCTCCTCCTTTGGGGTAAAGAATAGTTTTAACCTTCAAGTAACTGCAGAGGTTATTGCAGCTTATTCAAGGAAACTCTTCAGAAAGACAGGGACATGAATCATGGGTCGTTTTATCTCCACTTTAAAGCACTGGAACATTCTCATTCCCTAAAGAAAAGAGAGCGGGTGGCGCAGATGATGGGATCTGATGGATTTATTAATATCCCCAGGGCCAGCCCCGGAGGTGCCTTCCTTTCTGCTGGTGACACCAGCGGTGTTTTTCCCCCAGAGGCTGAGTCACACTTTCCCAGTCACAGGGTTGAGGTCACAGGAGAGGGGAGTGTAGGCCACATTGTGTGTGCTTTTTAATTTAACACACTGTGGAGACGTCCACCAGACCCGTCGATGGGAAGTCATGTGCTGGGACAGAGTGGTTTGACTCCGGGAGTTTGATGAATATCTAAGGATTCCTGTTCACAACCAGAAGGCTCCAGGTGGCAAATTGAGAAGAAGCAATCCAACTAAGAGCCTAAAAAGCCCTAGTGCAGGTTGCTAGTGCACTTGCAGCCCCTTGGGGTCAATGGTTACTAAGAACACTCTGCAAGAGATGGCAGGCCTGGCTCCCAAGCCTTGTGGTAGGAATTTCTTTTCTACGAGAAAGAATTGATACATCTCCTCTTCCAGTGGCATCCATCATGGACTGACATGTATTTGACATCCTTTCATATATTCATGAGCACAAAGTCTAAGTATAGCGTTGTTGTGGAACAGTGAGGGCCAACAGGATGGACTAGGGGAGCTAGCGGGCTCTTGGGAGACTCACCTGGGAGGATTGCACTGGGTAAGACACAAATATGGGGTCTCTTAGCAGTTGCCCTGTGGGTTAAAGGTGTCATGGAAGAGGCAGTTGACTCTAAGGAACCCGAGGGAAGTGGCCCAGGTGAAAAAAGAAAGCAGTATATGCAAAGCCCAGCCCCCTGACAGAGATCCTAGCCTCTATGTTCCCCACCTTATTCATCTATTCAGGATTTGAGCCTTCAGGGTGCTCAGAAGCTTCCAAGCCTCACCCACCATGCCTGTGGTATAGCCCGTGTCGAGCAGTTCCAGCCGCAGACAGCCCAGCTGATAACACGTTCCACGCCAGATCTGACAGCCCCCATCTAAGCTACTACAGAAAGTTTTCTCTTTCTCCTCCATTTACCTCCTACTCAAGGAAAAAGACACAGAAGGTAAGAGGCTTGCCAGGAATAAGGGCAGGTGAAATAGCCTCTGTGGATGGCTCATACAGGAGCACACCCTATAAACCCTAACGCCACACCACACCACCCCTGAGGAACTGGGGCACAATTCCACCTTGCTTCTCCTCAGAACAGGAAGAAATTCCAGCTAACAGCTATCCCTGCCCCCTAGTCCCCGGTCCCCTGCCCCCTTCCACCCCTTACAACCAAATATCCCTTTTGAATGACCTCCCATCAAATTGCTCAGATACTTTTGTTTTCTGTCTTGGATTCTTGGATACATGAGATATTTTCAATTAAACCACAGTGGACTTAGATAATGGCCTCATCTCATTCTTTCTATTCCCGTCGTCGTGCCTAAGGTACTCATGACATATTGTCAACTGAATGAATGGATTAAAATGGCTCCCAGGAATAAGTTTGAACTTGTTCAAAGGCAAAACTCAAAAAGACAGCCTCTCTCATCAGGGCAAGGTTAATTTAGTTTGTAGAAATCACAGATGATTCTCCCTGCCCAGGAGATAGAAGAGAGGGACTCTAAACTTTCCTAACTCACAGCTAATAGGATCAATGCCCAGCCGCTCACCGAGAGCAGAACACATTCAAATTGCATCAACAAAGTAAACTCTGCCCAAAGGTATTTCATCTGTTAAAACTTTCCAAGCTCGTGTTTCCATGTGAGACATGGAACCGTGGGAGAGGAAACAGAGGCACTTTGTGGTGCAAATGTCTAAACCAATAAATAACCTAGGAACGTCTTGATGCTTCCTCCCGGGACTTCAACACCACATACACCTCTTGCCACCACTTTCCACAGATTTGTAAATCCACCCTCAGGAGCTGCCCCCATACACACACAGCCTGACTTACTATTCTTAAGGGAATTTGAATCTGGAATTCAATCTAAGATCATGACCTGGACAATCACTAGAAATATACCCACATCCATGGAATGAGGCCATGACAAGTGTCCCCAGATGCCCAAGAATATTTTTTTTATTTTTTTTTTAACCTTTGAGACTTTAGTGCCCTTCTTGTTGGGTTGAGAGTCAAGGGGTACCCTAGTTTGATTGTTTGTTTTACCCTTCTGTATGTTGTATAGAAAGTGGGAGGTTACATAGGTAACTTCTATGTTGTGAGACTCTTAAGAGTCCTCAATTTCATAATTTCCCCTCAGGACTCCAACAGCAAACAGGCAGTAACAAAGCAAGCTTGAGGTATGGAAGGGTCTTCATTGTCCAAGGGGGACCACCCACCCATGCTAGCACCTGAATGACATCAGTTTTACCCAAGATGGGACACATATTGGGAAGCAGATGCTGGGCTAGAGAGCCAATCATTTCTCTTCTTTCTATCACCAGATAGAAAAGATTTCTTTCTTTTCTATCTTAGAAAAGGCAACTCAAAGGAAGAGGGACTTACTTTTTAATTAATTAATTTATTTATTTATTTATTTTACACTCCATATTTTATTCCCCACCCCTGTCCACTCTCCAACTGTTCCATATCCCATACCTCCTCTCCACCCCCTGTCACCATATGGATGTCCCCATCCTCCACCCCACCTGACCTCTAAACTCCCTGGGGCCTCCAGTCTCTTGAGGGTTAGGTACATCATCTCTGAATGAACACAGACCCAGCAGTCCTCTACTGTATGTGTGTTGGGGGCCTCATATCCACTGGTGTGTGCTGCCTGTTTGGTGACCCAGTGTTTGAGAGACCTCAGGGGTCCAGATTAATTGAGACTGCTGGTCCTCCTTCAGGGTCACCTTTCTCCTCAGCTTCTTTCAGCCTTCCCTAATTCAACAGCAGGGGTCAGCCACTTCTGACCACTGGCTGGGTGCAAATATCTGCATCTGATTCTTTCAGCTGGTTGTTGGGTCTTCCAGAGTGTGGTCATACTAGGTCCCTTTTTGTGAGTGCTCCATAGCCTCAGGAATAGTGTCAGGCCTTGGGACCTCCCCTTGCACTGGATCCCACTTTGAGCCTGTCACTGAACCTTCTTTTCCTCGGGCTCCTCTCCATTTCCATCCCTGCAGTTCTTTCAGACAGAACACTTATGGGCCAGAGTTGTGACTGTGGGATGCCCCCCCCCCTCATTTGATGCCCTGTCTTCCTGCTGGAGGTGGACTCTATAAGTTCCCTCTCCCTACTCTCAGGCATTTCATCTAAAGTCCCTCCCTTTGAGTTCTGAGAGTCTCTCACCTCCCAGGTCTCTGGTGCCTCCTGGAGGGTCCCCCAACCTCCTATCTCCCAAGGTTGCCTGTTTCTATTCTTTCTGCTGGCTCTTGGGGCTTCAGTCCTTTTCCCTCACCCAATACCAGATCAGGTTGCCCTCTCCCCCCAACTCCTACTGTCTTGTACCAACCAGGACCAGTTAACCAGGGGTGGCACTACCTGCAATGGGCTAGGCCCTCTCACAACAATCATTAATCAAGAACATGCCCTACTGGCATACCCACGGTCCAGTCTGATGGAGGAGTTAAGATTCCCTCTTCCCAGAAATGCCTAGGCCTGGGTCAAATTGACAAAACCTAACCAGTGCATGGGGGAGGCACATGGCAGGAGTGGTTCCCAGCCGAGGCAGTGGGAGCCTGAGCATGCGCATTCACATCTCAATACATTAGGAAGCAAAGCAAGGGGTGAGGCTGAGTTTTAGACTTCACCCCACCCCTGCAGTGACCCACTTCCTCCAGCCAAGACCCCTCCTCCCCAAAGTACCACAACCTCTCAAAACAGCAGCACTGCCTGGGGACCAAGTATTCGGACACATAAGGCCAGAGGAGAGACATTTCACAGCCAAATAAAAACACCCCCAAAGTGAACTGTTAACATGTGCAGACTCAGGGCCTCTGCTACAGAACAACCTCGCAGGCTTAGTTGTTTCCAGGTCAATACACTCCCACCACTGTCCATGACAGTAATGGCAGCAAGATGGGGATGGGCCTTCTGGGGAGTCTCAGAATTGCTTCCATGCATTAGACATGACACAATAAATAAATAAACAGCCAGCCCATCCAGGAGAGACAACTGAGCATCTGTCTCTGGGTCCCTGTTGAAATCATTTCTGAAGGTTGTTGTATTGGTTTCTTTGAAGGAGGGGAATGGTTCCTAGAGAAGGGCAGGGGACCCCAGAAGCGCACCTCCAAGAAGCACCCTTCACCTTTGTTGAGAAGAGCTGGGTTGCCTTAACAGCCAGAAGCTTGGCCAAGCCCCACGTATCTACCAAGCCGAAGAAGGTGTTTCTGGATGGCAGGCTGGTGCAGAACCGGGAGCAAACAGTGGTCAGGAGCAACACTCTACCTAACTCTTAGGTGCTGCCAAAGCACCACAGACAAAAGCTCTCTGTCCTTGTGCACATGTCCCCTCTCCTCTGAGGCACCTAATTCTGCACAAAGGCATATTAATCACTAAAGGAATGTGTCTAACCTATCTCATCCCCCTCCAAGGCTCAAGAACAGAAATGAGAAGATGATAACTCATCTTCAGTCACCTTGGATTCCTGAGGCACAAAACCTCACAGGACAGACCGTCGCCAGATGGGGATGAGCGTGTACACCAGAGCAGACATGAAATCTATAATGAGCCAGATGATCTGGCCAAGCGATGACAGCCTCATGGACTCTAGAGACAGTGACCTTACAGAACCGGAAGTGAGACAATGATCAGCCAGGCAATACCAAGGCAAGTTGACCAGGGCAGTTTAATTATTTGCATCTCACCTATCCCCTACCCCTATTCTTCCGCTGCTAAAAGCTCATGTCAGCATCTGGACCATCCGACTCCCTTCATCTGTTCCTCACATTAATTTGGTCTCCTCTTTCTGTTTATCACCCATACTCATCTCTCTAATTAACACATTGGGACCAGTGACCAAGCCTAGACTAAAACTCAAGGCTCTGCTCTACCATCCTGCCATCCCAACAATGCCCTCTGCCTCAATATTATGTTCTCCTGATCCTGTTAATCAGAAGAGAAGTACGGAGTATGGGGAAGGAGGACAGAGTGTGCCTCTGTGGAGGTCATCCTTACAGTCCCTACACTGCGACTTCTTTGGGGGTCTTCTGAGACTTATGTGACCCATGTGACTGCTCAGGTGGCCTTTGTAAGGTGCGTCAGCCTCTCACATGAGACAGGGTCCTAGCAATGGAGTGTGTGCCACCAAGTCCAAAACTGTCCTACTGCTAAGGAGTCCTTAGAGGTTGTGGCTTGAACCTTATCGATTTCAGCATGAACATACTTGGTCCCTAGTTGGTGGTACTGTTTGAGGAAGCTTTGGAGGTGGGCCTTGCTGGAGGATGTATTGTTAGTGGAGGAATTTGAGAGTAAAAGCCTGGCCTACTTCTAGTTGACTCCCAGCTTGTTGCACTGACTGCTATGCCTGCCACTTGCTCCCGCACTCCTACCATTATGGACTCTAAACCATAAGCCAGAATAAACTGTTTCTCTCAGAAGATGCTTAGTCTCAGTGTTTTATCACCAGAAGAGTAACTAATATAGCAGCCAAGGTGACCAGAGCAGTCAGACCAACCTCCCAAGGGTATGTATGGAGGGCAGAGGACACGTGGCCCTCTTCAGGACATCAGAGCCTCGTGAATGTGCTTTCATTACTGCTTCCCCCTTAGTTCACAGAGCTCTCTCCATCCCCAAATGTAACATTCCAAAGGAGTGATATCTCCCAGGTCGGGGCATAGGAACAAATTCCTCATCTGCCAGCTGGGACACAGCAGCCTGGGGACACACGCTTCTCAGTGAAATCAACTCAGCTGAAAGTAGATTTTACTACGCCAATGCTTGGAGCCAGAGCCCCTTTGCCAAGATTGCAAAGGGCCCCTCTAGGTGCAGCTGCCAACAGCTGGGACCCATAGCCTCAGCAGAGAGGGGAGCCAGGGCCCTCACATTCCACTGTCCTCGTTTCTCCCTTCTTTCTGAATGAGGAAGAGCTACCAGACAGGCCTATGCTGTCTACCACATTGTGCAAAGCAGGTGGTAGTCACCTCTCAGATGTGCCTGGGATATCCTGATCTTTGTGCTGCCTGCAAGAGCTCACACTGATTCCACTTGTGGGGCTGTTCAGAGAGTCTAAGTGAGGACTTTGTCTCTTCCACATTTTTGAATCTGGGAGCTTACTGTATCTAGCTCACATCCCTTCAGATATGAGGATCAGAGATTTCACAGGAGAACGGAGACAGAGAGAGGCAGAAGAAAATCAAAAGGAGGGAAAAAAACTGCAACTTCATACAAACCTTCACAAACATTTGCCTACAGTAAGTCAGTGTGAAAGATAAAGTGTAAGTTTGGTAGATTCCTTTTCTTCCTCAACAATGCTTACTGAATTTCATGTGCCAGGTCCTATTCTAATTGTCCCCAGGTCACACTGCACCAACTAGGGCTCATTGCACAGAGCTCATCATTGTGGACATCTGTAGGATAGTTTGTGATTGCTGTTCCCATAGCAACTGCCTTCCAGTCTCTAGTGGACAAAGTCCAGCCAGGCTTCCTTGTGAACGGTCAACATCTCCTGCAAAGGTCACAATGGCCATGGTTAGAAAAAGGAATGATTTGTGCCGAGCTGGATGCTCAGAAGAGTCATGGAAGTTCCCCTGGTACCTTTCCAGAGCTAGAAAGCCTGCTCAGCTCAGGTTCCTCCATGCAGTTCCTCAAGCTCTGGACCCCACAGGGCAGAGACAAAGAGCTTCCTCCAAACGAGGGCCTATACAAAGAAGGTAACTCACACCACTGTAAGAAAATAGGAGGTGTGTGATAGATTCTAAAGTTTTAAAGGAAGAGATTCCATGATTCAATGTTAGTTTCTGATAGATGGAGGAATCTTTATAATGCAGTAGTGCTGTTAGCCATAAAGAATATTAACTAATTTTATAGATATCTGAGGTATAGGCATAAAACAACTGCCAACCACCACTTTATTTTATTGACAAAAATAAGATAAGATTTTAGGGGGGGTATCGTATATTAGACTCAACTTTCACAGATACTATCTCCCAACCCCAGACCACCCACTTCACTATACAGAGAGAGCGCTCAGGGGACTCTCCATATGGGATGGAAGGGTCAGGAAAAAATCACTTACCTTAAAAGAGTCATTAAGAAGATGGTGCCAGAGTGGTGGAAATGGCAATAATGACAATGAAGATGGTAATGATGAGAAAGGCGATTGTGATGGAGATGGTGGTGGTGATAATAAAGGCGATGATGGTAGTGACGGCAGTGGAGGTGATGGAGATGGTGAGATCGGAAGGAAAATAAGTGACGTACAATATGGGATATTTCAAAACAAGGGCTCCAAATACAGTTCAGTTGGAGAGTGTGTTCTTAGTAATGGAACTAGGCTTCAATTTCCAACAAAATCACAGTCTCACTCAGGAGGTTTATTAGAAGGGATGCCAAGGCTGTCTCTGGGGAGGAAGGGAAAGAAGAGAAGGGGAGGAAAACATGGCTCTTCTATAGGGACCACGGTATGTGCACAAGAGGACATTTCTTCAGGGGTAACCATAGGAATGTGTTGCCTCTGAGCAGCTAGTGATGTTGTCAATGGTTGTCTGATGGCCCGGTCAATGCAAGGCAGGGCTAGCCTCGGAGGTTGCCTAATGGTTCCCTTGTCACCAGGCAGGGATGACCACAGAGGTTGCCTGACGGTTCCCTTGTCAGCAAGCAGGGTTGACCATGGAGGTTGCCTAATTGCTAACATTTAGCACACTTAAGGCTGAGTTCAACACCCAGCAGCAGTAACAACAACAACAACAAAAGTTAAAGTAGCCTAGCTTAAGAATTCAGTAAGAGAACCACAGACTAGTTAAGCCCTTCCATATCTTCCTTCCCATTATACCCAGACTTTATTCTCCAGGTGCCAGAGTCATGTCAGGATTTAAACTAAGAGAAGGCTCCAGGCAGAGGCTGGTAGGCCCTCACTCCTTCCAGACATCACCCAGGAGAACAACGTGCAGTCTGCTAATATGTTTACTGCCCTAGCTATTAGTAACACTTTTCTGATAATCCTGACACCTTTTCCCTCTGATCCATAGAACACTAAATCATTAAGACCAAGGCAAGCCAAGTAAACATTGAAAGGGGGGAAAGTAACAAATATAAAGAAAGTGTCTACAAATGTTCCCTTAATTGAGTGTATCATTGGTAAGAGTTTCCACAGACATCTAGTCACTCATTCAGTCAGTGAGTCTGAATGATGCCTCAGTCACTCCTCATTCATTCAGGTAGCTCCTCCCAGCATGCTGTGCAAGGTCTGATGGGAAATGGGAAACCAAAGACTTGTACCTTTCTCCCAGGAACCTAGACTCTGTAAGATCTATTTGTCTATTCTTTACCCAGTACGATGCTAGCCTTGTTACTGTAGCTTTATAGTCTTGACAACAGAAAATATTTGTTTTCCAGCTTTGTTCTTCTCCTCCAAAAGCATGTTGACTACTCTAAGTCTTTTGATTCTCCATAGAAACTTTAAAATCAGTGTCTTGGTAACCACAGACAACTTTCTGGGGTTTTGATTGAGATTATATTAAGCCCAGAGAGAACTGTGGAAAGAATACATATCTTGGCAATATTCACTATTTATGTTCAAGGATAGTCTCTGCTTTACATGGTTTTTGCTGGATTCAACTAATCTTGCATATTTTGTTAGCTTTATAGATAAGCGTTTCATTTAGGATGCTGCTGTAAATAACAGTAAATATTTAATTTTAAATTCCATTTAAAATTGTAATTTGTAATTGATGATGGTATATTTTTTTTAAGTGGCTGGTGTTTACATATCAACCTCGTCTGAATCTCACTTCAGCTCTAGAGGTGTTTGCTGATTTGCTAGGTTTTCTACATAAATGTCATCTATAAACAAAGATTTCTACATAAATGTCATCTATAAACAAAGACAGTTTTTTTCCTTCCTTTCTAATCTGTGTATTTTTAGTTTAGTATTTTTTTTTTATTTTGGTCTTATGGCATTAGCTAGAGTTTATAGGAACATTTTCAAAAGGAACAGTGAGCAAGAGGGAACATCCTTGCACCTTAGTGAAAAAGACTCAAGTTTCTTATTAGAGACTATGATGTTACCTACTGGCATTTTTGCCCATCTTCTTTATTCCTAGAGGAAGTTCGCCCTCCATTTCTAGTTTACTAAGAGATTTTTGTTTTGTTTTGTTTCTTACAATTTTCTCCTTTATTTTTTTTCTCCTCCTTCCCTTTCTCCCTCTTGCTCTAGCCCCACTTGCTCCGTCCTGTTCGCTCCAGCCCATAAGTTCTTTATTTATTTCTCATTACAGATGGTTGTGAGCCACCATGTGGTTGCTGGAATTTGAACTCACAACCTCCAGAAGAGCAGTCAGTGCTCTTAACCACTGAGCCATCTCACCAGCCCCAAGAGATTTTTTTAAAGAAAAAAAAAATTAATAAAATGTTTCATTTTGTTAGATTCTTCTCTTACCTCTGATGGTAGGATCATATGAGCTTTTCAGCCTTCTGATATAATAGATTGTAGTTATTGACCTGTTGAGTTGACCAGTCTTATATTCTTAGGACCAATCTCATTTGATTATGGCTTACAATTATTGTTTACATGTTATTGGATTTAATTTGCCTAGATTTAGTTGAATAATATCATAGATAGTTAAGAGATGTTAGTCTTCCATTTTCTTTTCATACATGCCTTTTAAACATTAGAGTAAGGCTGACTTCAGGGAACTACTTAGGACATATGCCCTCAGCTGCTATGCTCTAAGACTTTAGAGAACAGTATAACATCTTCTTTATATGGCTGATGGGATTCACCCATGAACCCATTTGGGCCTTGTACTTTTTGTTTTGAAAGGTTTTCCATCGCTGATTCTATTTCTTCACTGGATACAGCCCATTCATATTATTTGTATCTTTTTTCTGTGAGTTTCAGCAGAGTCCTTCAAAACACTGGTCCTTATTACCTGGGCTAGTGGGTATTTGTATAGAAATAGTTGTCTCTGGTGCTTTTTAAATTAACCATTTGTTGTCTGTGAGATCTGTACTGATGTCCCATCTTTTCATTATTGGTATTGGCAATTTATATCATCTCTCTTTTTAGACTTATTAATATTATGTTTGTATTCAAAGATCTGGGAGTTTTGTTTGTTTCGTTTCATTGATCTTTCTTTAATGATTTCCTAGTTTTAATTCCTACTCTAATTCCAATCATTTATTTATTTATTTATTTATTTATTTATTTATTTCTTCCTCCTCTGTGTTCTACTTTTCTTGTAGAACTTTACTGTTTCTAGTATCTAAAATGGAAACTCAGATAATTGCATTCACTCCTTAAACAATCTCCCTGGTAAGTACTATTGTCTGCAACCTGAAACCATTGACAATTTGTACTTTGTTTCCACTTAGTTCAATATGTTTTTAAATTTCTATTGAGGGTTCTCCCATGCCCTGTGTGCTGCTAAAGAAGTATGCTTAATTTTTATGTACTTTGAAATTTTCCAGTTGTCTTCTTGATATTTATTTCTAATTTAACTCCATTGTAGACTAAAAGTACACATCATGTGACTGTTATTTAACATTGTAAGTGCATATTTTGTGGCCCAGAATTTGGTCCATCTTGGTGAATGTCTCATGTGTGAACCTGACAAGAGGGTGCACCCTGCTGTTACAGGAGGGCATACTTTACAAGAGGGCATACTTCCAATCATGAACAGTTGATTGGCAGCATTGGAATGAATCCTCCAAATTTATTGCTAATTTGTATTTTTTGTCCTTGCTTTATATTTCCACTTTTATTTTCAAGTTTTGTTCTGTTATTTTAATTGAACATTTTATATTATTCCATTTTCTGTTTTTAAAGTATTTGTTTTATTTATTTTTATTTGTGTGTATGTATATGCATGCACACATGCATTCTCTACCCATGGAAGTCAGAAGAGGCTGTTGGATTCCCTGAAGCTGGAGTTGCAGGTGAATAGCCCAATATAGGTGCTTGGAACTGAACTTGGATTCTCTGCAAGAACAGGGCTTTCCTAAACCACTGAGATATTTCTCCAGCCCCTCTCTCTCCTTTCTTACTGTATAATAGTTAGGTTTTATTCTTTTATTTTGTAGCAACAGTCCTAAAATTTTCAATGTGCATTTACAATTATCACCCTTAAACAACACCATTCCAATCTCAAAAACCACCACACTGCCTCACAGGTTGTGTGGGTGTCTGTGATAACAAGATCTTAATCTCTCTTACTTCTTATGGCATTATCTCTTCCTCCTCCTCCTCCTCCTCCTCCTCCTTTATATGGTTGCTTGAAATTATAAGTTAGGTATACAGCTTACCTTTGGTGCTCACTGTTGATCTAGACAACCTCTAAACAAGCATTGACATGTTGTGCAATTTTTAGACAGATTCAGAGTTGACAAGAGGAGCTAGTTGAATTGGTTTGGGCTCAAGGCTTCGACCTGGCCAGAGCCAGTCAGCTTCTAGCAGGAAGTCCTGCCCACCAGAGGGAGAAGCTGCAGGGAGAAGGGAAGAACTCTACAGAAGTGGGCCATGGCACTGCCTCAAACACTTTCCAAAACAAATTCTAGCAATGCTGAGTCACTTAAGAATCTTTTTCAAAGCTACCATTCCCCATCCCTGGGGCTTCTGTTAGAACTTTCCTGGCCACTCTATAGATGCTGATAGTTTCCTGGGCACTTTGATATTCCTGGCATTGTGTTTTTAAAGTAAATTTTATTCCCATGAAAACATTAATTGGAGATAATATTTGAGTAAAAGGACTCACCTTGGGGGTTGTTGTTTTTTGCTTACCAACAATGAAAATTTTTTTCTTTTGTCTTTTGTGCTGGCAAAACCAAATTTTCAAAAATATTTACTCTCAACTTGCTAGTTATACTATTCTTTACCAGCCTGAAACAAATGCCCAGTTCATGGACCATGTATGAACTCCAAAATCACCATGGTTTCTCCTTTTTCTTTGCTTATTATTTCTAGATCCTTGTCAGCCTGCCTCATTGATCCTGGCCCTTCCCCTCCTCTGGACCCTGGCGCTAGTTACATCCCTCCATTCTCCAGTGGCATCTCCTGCCACTTCCCTTGTTCTTCCCCAACATCCTACCCAGTATCCACCCAGGACCTGGCTTCTCTTCTGTGTCTCTATGCCATCCACTCAAAGCCTTACCTGTGTGTAAGTGACACACGAAATCCTCATCCCAGCTTGGCCCTTCCTCTGAACTCCATGTGACTCTCCATCTGTCTGTTACCTCCATGTCTAGTGAGCATCTCAAACTGAACCCTTGATGCTCCCAACTACTGACCTGCCCCTTCAGAAGCTTCCCCTCTGTTACTTAGAGCTGCACCAATGATTGATGTTGTTCACACCAATATCTTTTTCATCTGTGCCTCCTTCTTCTGGACCCCAGCCCACTCATTAGTAGAGCCTGCTGGCTGTCCCTCCTACAGAGAAAGACTGTCACCACTGTCATCCTCCACTGCCACCATTTTGGTGTATAATGAACTCTTGGATACTCTCCTGCTTCTACCTCTCACCATACAACAGGCAGTGTAAGCCTGTTATAACACAAAAGAGATGAACTAGTTCATTTCTCTGCTCTCTTATACTGATCCCTGACTTTGACCTAAATGTTCTGCCAGAACCTGACCTCTAGCCTGCTGTTTCATGTTTGCTTTTTCTTTAAAAAATACCTAACAAACTTGGCATGACAAATTATCTCCTTTACCTTGTGCTTCCTTCATCTAGAACATAAGGGTCTTAAAGATAGAAGCTGGCTCTTTGGTTCAATGTCATTTCTCAGCAGTTAGAATGGTGCAACAATTCTGATAAATTAACGAGTAGCAGGTGTTCTGTAATATGAGTCAAAGGACAAGGACCAAGGACAAGTGAGTGATGAAATCAATTAACACATGACACATGCCTGCATGACGTTCTACTTTCAACCTTGGGAATCCAGGGCTTAACCTCCTTGCTTGGACTAACATGAAGGAGAGGAGGCATTAATGAAAGAATGGTTTAATGTTTACTCTCCTTCTCTTGTCTGTGCACGTCTGCATTTAGTCCTATTTACTGATGCATGTGCTAAGCCCAGAACACACACTCATGGTCTCCCATAGGCTACCATCTACCCAGAATTCATGCCAATATAAGATGTTAGAGATGGATAGGGGCTATCTTAGTTACTGTAACTATTGCTGTGATAAAACACATGGCCAAAGCAACTTGAGGTGGAAAGGGCTTTATTTGGTTCACACTTCCATATCACTGTTCTTCATTGAAGGAGTCAGGACAGGAACTCAGAGCAGAAACTTGGAAGTAGTAGGTAATGCAGAAGCACAGAGGAGTGCTGCTTACCAACTTGCTCCTTGTTGATTTGCTCATCTTCGTTTCCATGGGAACCCAGGACCACCAGTCCAGAGGTGGCCCACCCACAGTGGACTGGAACTTCCCAAATCAATCATTAATTGATTCCCTAATTAAGAAAATGCCTTATAGACCTTTCTATCAGCCCCTATCTTATGGAATCATTTTCTCAACTGTGGGTCCCTAGTTTCCAATGACTGTATCAAGTTGTATAAGTTGACATAAAACTAGCCAGGACAGAGACAGAGGCTGAAGTGTTTCTGAGCACCATGAAAAGGTGGAAAGCCACGAGAAACCAAGAAGGTTTTGTCTGCAGGGTTGCAAATGAGATCGGTCCTGGAACCATAAAAAGAAATTCTTCACAGCAAAGATAAAACAGAATCTGAGGAAACAATAGGGGAGGCAGAAGACAGCAGTGCACTTCTGAAGAACTTCCAGGCACTGACACATCCAGAGTCCAGAACAAAAGTCAGGGTTAACTCAGAGACACAAAGCTAGAGATGCCAGCAAGAGAGGCTAGCCAAGGCTTGCCCACCAGGCTAACAGGCATGCTCATGCTCTCAAACAATGTAAGGATTAAGTAGATTAAGAGGGCAAGAAAAGAATGCCACATAGACCCAGGGGTGGGAGTAGACCTGTGTGGGGTCCTGTCCGGTCTGGAAGCAGAAGCAGTGCCCACACTCCTCGTTTTGAGCTGGTGGCAGAAAGGAATCAGGAAGTGACACAGCATCCCTTGGGACACACATGGGAGAGCCAGGCGGACAGGAAGGATGAGGCTTTCCTGAGAGAGGAACAAGAAGTTTCAAAGGCAGGGTATGACTTTAAAACCCACCACCCACATTAATACTCTGTCCTGATCTGGGCTGCCCAGATCCTTTCACTACTCCATATTGCAGAATCCTCCTTCTACTTGATCTCCTTTGTGGAGCCAGAGAAAAGCTCGAGGGCATCTTTGAGTGTGTCCAATCTGCCTTTTGACTCCCTTCTCAAATATCCTCAACAGTAGGAGAGAGAGCATGAACAATTTTTTTTGACACTGCCCTTTATATCCTCCTTTTTTTTTCTTTTTAAAAGCTTACATTTGCATTCTGAGCAAAAATACCAGCATTTGTTTTAATGTAAAAACCACAGTTTTTCTTCAAAAATTTTCAGTCACGTTGATCTTCCACAGGAAGCTGCATCATCTGTTCCCTGCTATCTTACCCATACCACACCCTGAGGCATGACAGGAGCCCTGGGAGCCCCCTTACAAACAGATGAGGACCCAGGGGCCAGTGAGAGGTGATGTCTGCCCAGGTTATAGTTAGGGAGGACAGAGAAGCCTGGACTTGGACTGCAGCTCTTCCTGGGCCCAGAGCTGCCTATACCTGAGGCCACACTTCTCTCTAGACCCAGAGTCTCAGCACTCTCTGTGCCCAGACCCAGGGTCCCTACCCCTCCTTGGCCCTCTGTCTCTATTTGACACTGCAAATGCCTTTTTCTTGCTGACTCTTATCTTCCTTCTGGTACCCTGATTCCACTGACATTGGCCTGTCCTAGCTTCCCCATTCTTCTCATTAGAGATCCAGGGGCTCAGAGCAGAGGGAACTGAGGGAAGGGGACAGAAAGTCACATGAATGAGAGCAGGGCACAGCCTGCTTACTAGGCTCTGTGCTGAAGCATCTTGGCTCATGCTTGTGAGGACTGGCCCCTGGCAGCCTCAGATCCAAACTAAGGGTTATGAGGGCTTTCAGGGATGCTCTTCCTTAATTATGTCTTTGCCTCCTAAAAGCACTCAGATCTTCCTAAGATCTGCCTGCAGTAGAGCAGAGGAACCAACAGTCCTGCCCTGTCCTAGAAAAGCCTCCAGTGCCTGTCCATCATCTGTGCCTCCAACAGCACCACCCCCAACCTGAGCGGACATACCCAGACTTCCCTCCCACAAAGCAGAGAGCTGCTGTTTGGAAAATGCCAGAGTCATTCTGCAGTCCCCTGAGCCAGGCCACTGCAGTAAGAATGGCTAAGAAGCTTGTAGTCTGTCTTCAAAACAAACCTGATGTGGGCATTCTCCCTGCCTAAAATCTGTTGGCAGCTACTATTGTTCCCAGGATAAAAACACCTCCCTGCAAGGAAGATTAGAGGTTCCATCTGCCCCAGTTTTATCATTCTAGACTCCACCTGCTCCCCTCTAACCCCTCTGCCCACCCCAGCTACAGAGGTCCTAACCATTTCTTAGCTTTGACCTCCTGAGGGCCAATAGTTTGGTTGTAGGTTCTCAGAGCCCCGGATGTTCCCTCACAATCATCAAATTCAAAGACTCACATTTATGCAAATCTTTGTGGTACTCGCCCCTCCCTCACACATGGCTGCCTGAGCCTCGTGGGTGGAGTCCACGCAGGGTTGGCTCATCTTCACAGCCTCCTCACTGGACATGCTGCCTGGAGTGTAGCTGATGCTTCCATTGACTCAAAAACACAATTATTTATTAAAAAGAGACAGTGTCTTCTGAAGCCAAACATGAGGGACCATGACCCAGGAAGACAATTTAGACTACTCCAGATTCCATGGTCTATATGATAACAGGCCAGTGAAAGGCTTACAATAACAAAACAGGAAAGTCATATTTTTAAAAATCAGTTTTTAAATACAGTAACAGAAACATCAGGTAGGCAGCTTTTATAATAAAGGAAAGAAATCTCATCCATGGGCCTTGGATAATGTCTGGTGGCATGTTTAGCCTTTTAGTTGGTGGAATCCAGGATTCTGTTTCAATGTTCCAAATGATTCACCTAAGGAATAGTCACCAAGATGTTAGGTCATATACAGAGCAGAGCGATACATGGCTATTAATGCAGGCTAAAGATTAGTCCAAGATAGTTTGGCCCTACACTTGCAACATTCTCACCTCTACTCAATACTGAAGGTCTCTCCAGTCAATAAGCCCTACAGAAGGCTCAGAGGAAGGTGTGGTTCTTCTTTCCAGGAACTTTTGTTCAGGGTTTAACAGAAAACTGTTTAACTGATAAACTAGATAATG
Source organism: Tokudaia tokunoshimensis (assembly GCA_036184795.1). NCBI lineage: Eukaryota > Metazoa > Chordata > Mammalia > Rodentia > Muridae > Tokudaia > Tokudaia tokunoshimensis. The sequence continues at coordinate 74,329,373 of BTHU01000003.1, forward strand.
AATAAATGTAAAACTGAAGATTTGGAAAATTACAATGAAGAACTGGTGAATAAATGAACACAGCTGCCATTGGTGCAGGAAGACCATGGGAGCCAGGACCCAGCTGCCATTGGTGCAGGAAGACCATGGGAGCCAGGACCCAGCTGCCATTGGTGCAGGAAGGCCACGGGACCCAGGACCCAGCTGCCATTGGTTCAGGAAGACCATGGGAGCCAGGATCCAGCTGCCATTGGTGCAGGAAGACCACGGGACCCAGGACCCAGCTGCCATTGGTGCAGGAAGGCCACGGGACCCAAGACCCAGCTGCCATTGGTGCAAGAAGGCCACGGGACCCAGGACCCAGCTGCCATTGGTTCAGGAAGGCCACGGGACCCAGGACCCAGCTGCCATTGGTGCAGGAAGGCCACGGGACCCAGGACCCAGCTGCCATTGGTGCAGGAAGGCCACGGGAGCCAGGACCCAGCTGCCATTGGCTCAGGAAGACCACTAAGGAGCATGCGCTTCAGGTAAGCAATACTTGGCAGGACACTTCTTATTGCTTCCTATTATGTCATCCATACCTACCTCCACCATGCGTGACACTGCTAGAAACTCTCCTGGATCCCACCCCCCATCTTTATCCCATAGTATCCCTTTATTTCTATTACCAGCAAACCCTGTTTATCTCTTTCCAATACATATTCAATTCTATCAGATACATAAAATCTGATAGTTTGTCACCAACAAATTATTATAAAGGGAACTTTAAAAGATATGCTTTGGAGACTGATAACAGCTCAGTAGGTAGAATGTTTGCCTAGCATGCTCAACACCCTGGGTTTCATCCCCAGCACCAAACAAAACAGGTGTGTGATGGTGGTTCACACCTATAGTCCCAGCTTGTGGGAAGTAGATGCAGGTGGATCAGAAGTTTAAGATCTTTCTTGGCTACCGTTTGAGGCCTGGCTGAACTCTGTGGTGGACTGAATGAGAATAGCTCCTATGGGCTAATGTATTTGAATGTTTGACTCCTGGTTGGTAGACTATTTAGTAGGGATCAGAAGGTTAGCCTTATTAGAGGAGATGTGCCATTGAAGGTGGGTTTGAGGTTTCAAAAGGTCATACCAGGCCCAATCTCCTCTGTGTCTCTGTTTCTCTGTCTCCTGCCTACAGTTCACGATGTAAGCTCTCAGCTACTGCTCTAGCGCCATGTCTACCTGCCTGCAGCCATGATCCCCATCATGACAGCTGTGGACTAACCCTCTGAAACTGTAAGCAAACTCCCAATTAGATGTTTCCTTCTGTCAGTTGCCTTGGTCATGGTGTCTCTTCACAGCAATAGAATAGTAACTAAGACAGACCCTGTCCCCAAAATTTAAAAAAAAAAATGTAAAGGATATACTTTGGGGAGGAAGAGAGAATTATCTCAGAAAGAAAAATTAATATGATAAAGAAACAAATGACAGCATCAAAAAGAATGAAGTTCTAGGAGTAAATTTGACCTAGGAAATGAATATCTTCACACTGAAAACTATTAAACATTGGTGAGAGCAACTGAAGATAAAACAGGAAGCTATTGCAGATGCTGAGACTGGAAGAAGTAATGCTGTCAAAATGCCCATGTCACTATAGATTTAGTGTGGTCCCTATCAAAATCCCAATGAAGTTCTGCAAGATAGAAAAAAAAAAAAACCCAAAAAGGCAAAAGAATTCACTTGGAAGGAAAAAGAGGCCTAGTAGTTGGAAGTGACACTCTACAGAAGAAAGAAAGCTGAAGGTATCACAATTCTTGGCTTCAAATATATTATAAAGCTATAGTAATCAAAATGATATATTACTATCATAGAAAAATGGACCAATGGAACAGACTAGAAATGCCAGAAGCAAACTATTCATATACGATAAACTAGTTTTCACTAAAGTCACTAAATTACAGAAGTTGAAAAGTCTTCCATAAACAATGTTGGGAAAGCTAGATATTCTGTTAAAAAATATTAAATCCTTATATTGCATCATGCACACAGATGACCTCAAAGTGTTTTAAAGATTTAAATTTAAGACCTAGAACAGTGGAATTTTATTGACATTTCTTTTATGGATTGACGATTTCCTCTAATATGACCAAATATATGTATGCAACAATAAACAAATAGGATTGTATCAAAATATGACTGAGCAGAAAATGGATCAATCAACAAAACAAAAAGCCAGCCCATGGAATGTTAGGAAACACTCAATAACCTTATTAAAAACTAAGAATATATAAAGGGTACATACAACTCAATGGAAAATGTGCTTATTATCTGTGGGCAAGGATTGGAACAGGCATTTTCCAATACAGATCTATAAATGGGCCAGGCAGTGCCATGGTGTGCCATTACCTTATTCCTATAAAAATGACTGTGATCAGAACAACTAAAAGACAGCAGGGATCGGCAAGCACAGAGGAAGTGGAGGATGTTCTTCACCAGTGGTGGTAATGTCAGCTAATACAGTCACTGTGTAAACACTATGGAGCTGCCTCAAAATTTAAAAAACAAGATTGTCATGAGATCTAGCCACCCCACTACTAAGTGCACAGCTTAAAGATAGTTCCTCCCAGGTCCATTGCAGGATTATTCGGTCAATGAACAATCTTAAGTGTTCATTAAAGGATGACTAGTACAAGGAGTTGCTATGCTGTGGGGCAAGTGGAGCCATATCACCAGACAAAAACTGGGAAGGTTGAGCTGATTCAGAAACCCCGGTAAATCCTCATAACTGGGTGTTTCATCTACTCCCAACCTGGAGTGTGTGATCACCACACCCTATTTGAGGATCGTGACAGCTAGTCTCATAGCACAGAGCACAGAGATCTCCATGCTAATGAGACATCCAGATGGGTATCCAATCTGAAGATATCCAATAAGCCTTCCTTCTCAGACATTCCTTCCTATAAAAGGTATTTGATCTCTGGTCCACCCTGAGTAAGTTAAAAGCACCCATTTGACACGATAAACAATGAATAAACAGTTTGGACAAGCAAAGACTGTCTCTCTCATCAAGAACCTCCTCGGGGGTGGGGGGGGGTGGGGGGGAGGAAGCCTTCGTCATACAGAGCAGTTGTCTAAGTCTCCCAGAGAAGGCTTCTCTGCCCTCTGGACGCGAACACTACTCACCCCCGAGCTAAACTGGAGTCCACGCGGTTTGGGAAGCCCTGCCTCATCGGCCTCAGCCTGCGCCTTTTCTCACCAGGACTGGGGCCCCATCTTAGGCTGTGTTCCACCACCTCTCACCCTGAGGACAGTGAGGATCGAATGTAGCCTAGAGCCATTCCCTTTCATCTCCCGGAGAGGTGTTCACACACCCAGCATCCAGGAGGCAGAAAGTGGAAGCCCACTATGCATGCACTTTCGTGACAGGAACACAGCCATTTTCACTGCTACTGCTCTGGGATGTGTCAGGAAAGCTGCTTCCCCTGCCTCGCTGTGCACCCCCAGTGAATGGTAGAAAGTTATTCAGCCTAAAAAAGGGGAATGCAGGGGCTGGGAGGTGGTTCTGTGACTGAAATGATTGTCATGCAAGCACGATGACATGAATTCCAATCCCCACAACTCACTCAAAGCCTGGTGAGGTGGTACACCTGTGGACTCTTCAAGCTGCTTTGTCAAGATGAGATGTGGAAACAAATGGATGCTGAAGCTCTCAGGCCAACTAGCCTGGCCTGGACAACACAAACAGTAAAGGACCCTGTCAAACAAGGAACGACATAAGGCAAAGCCAACGCCTGAGTATATCGGATGGATACCCACATTCTACAAACACACATACATTAAGATTGTGTGTGTGTGTGTGCGTGCGTGTGTGCATGCATGTGTGTGTGCATGTGTGTGTGTGCATGCGTGTGTGTGTGTGTGTGTGTGTGTGTGTGTGTGTGAAATCCTTGGAATTCCTGAAAGTATGAACGAGACTGAAGGGCACAATACCATTACGTGATAAAAGCCAGTCTCCAAAACAGAAACATTACCTGCTTCCCATCCACACAGCATCTAAAACAATTGAACTCACAGAAACTCATAGAGAAGAGTAGTTATAAGCACTCTGGAGCTGGGGGACCCATAAAACTGTTGGTCACAGGGCACACGTTTTGTAATCCTCCTGCCTGATGTTTCTGCCATTGTATTTTTAAACTGTCTTTATGGCCTTCTCATTCTGTTACTGTGAACTCTTCATCAGATGCTTACTTACCGTGATAGACCAGGAAATTTGGAGTAGTCTAAATTGTCTTCCTGGGTCAAGGTCTCTCATATTTAGCTTCAGAATAAATTGTCTCTTTGAATTGGGAATTGTGTTTTTGAATCAACAAACACATCTATATGCCAGGCAATGTGTTAGGTGAGCAGGCTGTAAAACCAGACAAATCCTGCACGGGCTCCATCCATGAGGCCTTCTTAAATATCAGGGAGCTGATGTTTGAATAATGTTAGTATTTAATGTGAATAATAAGGCTAACTATTACTATCATTAGTTTATAATAATCATGAAGCATTGCATTGACTAGGGGAAAGTAACTTTGATCTTGTATGAACTCGTAAAAAAGTCTCAAATACATAAACCAAATCTGGCAGAATTACATGGAAGGATTGACAACTTGTTTTGTTTTCCTCAGAGTAGTAGAAGGTTTGACATGTTTACGTGAAACTTACACATCAAAGAGATTAAAACTTACAAAAGACATAGAGAATCTGACAGCACGATGACACCTTGGCATTTTTGTTTCTGTTTTTAGACGGGGCATCTCTGTGTATCCCAGGCTGGCCTGGAACTCACTGTGTACCCCAGATTCTTACTCAACTCTCAAGCCTCCCAAGTGATGCAAGTAAGTGTGTGCAGGGCATCCAGCAACAACTTACTTTAGTGGATACAGGTGGAGCTCTGGATTGAGAATAGAAAACAATGCATATGTGAAATGTATTCTAAAGCATATATGAAGTGGTGTCATAAAACTCTCCTTGAAATAGAAACTAATAAACCAGCCTCAACATATTCCAAAGAAGCCATGTACTTCTGTGCAACGTTTTATTACTATATGCAATAAGCTTCCAACCAAGTAAGGGCTGGAGAGGCAGCTCAGTGGTTAAGAGCATTTGCTTTTCCAACGGGCCCTAGTTCAATTCACAGCACCCACACACATCAAGAGGATATAACTGCTGGTAACTCCATGTCCAGGAGATTTAACTTCTGTGGGCGTCAGGAGCCCATACAAGATGCAGGCACTCACACATATACATAATAAAATAAATAAAAATTTTCAAAAAAGACTAGACAATGTGCAGAGAGGTACACAGAGGCAATGCTGGGGATGCGGGGCATTGCCACTTTGTTTCCTTTCTCTTTTACACAGCTCATTGACTGACATATTTGCTCAATAAGAATTTATTGCAGAAATCAGTGAATGGAGGTTGTGAGACTCTCCAGCACTGTGGATGACTATGGTTAGAGAGTTCCAGAGTGGGAACCCTGAGCCATTTGGTCTGTTTGCAACTGCTTATAGGTGAGAGCTGCCTAGAATTTAGCCTCTCTTGCAGTCAGGACACTACAGGCTATAAATTTCCCATTGAACATGGTCAGAGGCACAGACAGTTGCTACCTGGGCATAGAGATAGCAGTATAGGAGTCCTTCAAATCAAAGCAGGGCACAGCATCACTGGATGTTTTCTTGTCTTCTTGGAATTCTGCATGAAATTGGATTTTCTCATCTCTCTTTCAATGGGAAAGGTTCATACCACATTCTGTCCACTGGAAAGTGAGATACTGCATAGGGCCAAAAAGATACATATATTTCTAGCAGCTATATCAAATAATTTGGAGGAAACAACAACAAAAAAATTCCCTGGAGCCAATTTTAAACAGCACTATAAAACCAAGAGCCTCTAGAATGTCCCCAATGTCCCCAGATTCACAGTGACAGAACACTATGGTACAATACAGACTGGCAGGAAGCAGATTGTGAAGAGCTAAGGACAGCATGTTCTCTTTGTTGGTGATATCATACACACACACACACACACACACACACACACTGTCTCACTCACACACACAGACACTCATACACACACACACTCTCTCTCTCTCTCTCTCTCTCTCTCTCTCTCTCTCTCTCACACACACACACACACACACACACACAGGGGTGGGGGTCAGGTGATTCTAGATAGGTTCTGTCTTTAGTACCTGGCTGCCCCAGGTCAGCAGTTGATGTCAGGTAAGTTCCATTCTATGTTTCTCACCTCCAGGTCGTCTAACTCTCCCAACCCTGTTTCTTTGTAAAGGAAAACTGCTAGTTATTTCTCAATTGCAGGGTTGAGTTTTGAGGACATGGATCAGTAGGTGGATTTTAAATCGGATCTACATCCTGGCACTTCTTTATCCTGAAATATAACACTTGCTGTCCTTTATTTATTGGACTTCCTGACTATGTAAGACATTTTAATTACAGTGCTATCATAGACTATGTTAGATATGACTCTTCTTCTGGTTAAAAATAGTGTGTGCAATGCGGCTGGCTTCAGAGATGCTGCATCTGGGCAGATGACACTGTCAGGGAAATGTGTACCAGGAAAAAGAAATACATCTGCTGATCATTGCAACCCACTGTACAACCCTTATAACTGCACTGCTCAAGTCAAGACAGGAGCGATGAGTCACTCGGGCTTCAGAAGATGAGTGTGTTTAACCAAGGATTTGCACATGCGGTTGTGCACCGTGCCGAGGCTGCTGCAAGCCCCTGAACTGTGAAGAAGCTCAGGGCCGAGTGCAGAAAGCAGGAATCTGGGCAAAGCAGGGCCCCAGCTTGTTCGAGGAACCACCTCTCCCCAAAGCTGTTCTGTTATTCCTTCACAGTCAAGGCTCCATTGGTTGGGCTCAGCTCCTGGAGGAACTTACTAGATGACCAACCTTAAAACACTAACAATTTATAGATCTGGAAAGTGTGTGCTCTACTCACATGTGTGGCTTTTTATAGTTGTGATTAGGGCACATTCAAGATGCTTAGATCGAGTACAAACCTTCGCTGATAAATCTCTGAAGAGAAAACACTATCTGCCTTTTCCTTTTGAGATTAAATTAAGAGCAGCCTTTAAAAATTCCTGTTTTACAGACTGGCACTGCCCACTTTGTATTTTCCCTTCGGTCATTTTTAACAGTGGATTGCCTCTAGCTAATCTCTAGTGCTAAATTCAGATATAACACCTCAATTCTGGAAGAAACTAGGAGGACTTAATTTTAAAACAGCATCCATGACAGGATTTCTTTCTAGATTAAACAAAAAAAGTATTAAATGTTTATTATAAAAATATTGTTGAAAACAGAAAAATAAGAACAGTAAATATGCCACCCACAATCTTTCTATTTCTGTCTTCTTATCTAGACATCAACAATTAAGATTAAATAATATATGTGTATTTGTGCATATGAAACAACTTAAAATTTTTCATTTTGTACATTATAGTCATTTTTCATACTACTACATATTGCCTGAAATTCACCTTTTCATAGCTATACGCTATTGTATCATATGAATACACATTAATGTTTAAGATAGACCCTAAATACATGTTAGTCTATTACATACTCCTACCATGATGACCTCCCTCTCCATAGACCCAAAAGCAACTGGACCAACCCACAATGAATGAATGAGATGTCTTAAATTATCCATTAGTATAAATCCCATAATTGCCTTTGCATGAAGAACCAACTTTGCATTCTTATGTGTATTAATTATTTAATATACTATTGAGTTCAATTTTCCAGCACTATATTTTATTTACAGTGTCTACATCTGTTGACAGGCTGTTCCTAAAGCCTACAAGGAATGCTGCACACAAAATGACTGAGTTCCACATCAAGGAGAAAGCCGTCTTGGGGAAGGCGATCCAAACCAATGGTATTAGATCCTACAGAGAAGCAGTCTTAGTACCAAGTGCATTAATACTGTGCTTGATGCAGGTCCTCTGAAGAATGCAAAACCAAAGTTATTCGATTGGCACTGGGATTAGAACAACTGTTCCATTATTGTATGCAAACTCTTGCTATAAATAACCTGACAGTATCCATCTGCATGGGATGCAGGGAAGGAGGAAACATGCAAAGTAAAGACCAAAATAGACCTGGGATCCATCTGGTGCACCCTTTCCATGGAGCCCCAAACAGATGGTCCGAATTCCCAAGATATACCTGCCTAATGCCGCTGGGGGAGCAGTGCAGGGTGACTGGGGTAGGATTTCTTTCAGCAAATGGCCAATCCAAAAAGAAAAAAAATAAGCAAAAGAAAAGAAAGAAAAGAAAATCCAGTCACAGTTTCTTGAACATTTGACAAGTTCCAGACACTCTTCTGGAACCCAGGAATCCAATCATAAAGATGAAAGACAGGGTCCCTGAGTTCATGATCTAGAAGAAGTTATTAATTTCCCCTCCCATTTTGCCAGTTTTTCTTTCACCCTGACCTCCTGGCTTTTCTCTGTCTCATAGTCACATTGCTTAGAAAATTGCCTGCCTTTCACTATACTGGGGCTTGAGTTAAGTGTCCTCAAAGGCCCAATTATTAAAAGTGCGCAATATGAGTAAGAAGTAACAGAACTAGTAGTGGGAGCAATCCAGTGAGAGAAAGTTACATCACTAGGGACGAGTCCTTGAAAGGCATGTTGGACCCAAACAGGAGGAAGTTGTTGGAGGTTCATTGAGGGGCATGTTGAAGCCCAGGTCCTGCCTCTCTTTGCTTCATTCCACCATATGGTCGTCCCCACCATGGGTCCCAAAGCAAGTGAGCCAACCAACAAAGAATAGAAACCTCTGAAACCCTGAGCCAAAATAAACTCTTCTTTCTTATAAGTTGGTAGACTCAGACCATCTGTCACAATGACACAAAGCCTTCCCGACACACACTTTTTTTTCTAGGCCAGTCTACAACCTTACTGGTCAAATTTCACTAGTCTGCAGGTGTCTCCAGCTTAATTCTTCATCCATTAGACGTATTGGTCAGTTTTAGAAGTCACAGCCTTGACCTTTTCGTCTTTGAACCTTCTGGGCACCTCCAGGGTTCTCAAAACATGTGCAGTGCTCCGCAGCAGTTGGTGAAAGATTTCAGCCTCCCAGAAGAGGCCTATAGTCTCTGGAACACTCTAGAAATTGGCTTTGTTTTCTCTCCCAATCCCCTTCCCAGAAGGTTAGAAAATCTAATAAAACTCTCCTCAGGAGGTCTGGGGGAGGATAGAATGTGTCATTTCAGGTGTTAGGTGGCCACTACAGTACTCAGGCAGTACATTAAACTCAGAAGGGCTCTTTTCTTCTTGTGAATCTCGCTGGCAGGTATGGAGATATATAAAGACAGACAGATGGAAATATATAGATAAGCCAGAAGATAGAGATGGATGGATGATAGAGGAAGTGAAAACTGGCAGGGAACACCATGTATCACGGTGAAGAGATGAAGGATGAGAAAGCAAGACTGATTATAGCTCAAAGAACCAGTGCATGAAGTGATATCCAGAGGGGAGAGGCATCAGGGGATTCGGGCATTAGCACTTTCCTTAGGTGTTGGCAGGGCTGAAAGGGTTTTGATTTTGTTGTTGTTGTTTCTTTAATTATTCATTTCACAAACACTTAAAACTTAAAAAGAATTGCATTACATTTGTTTATTTAATTATCTATTCTGTATGATTATGTGTGTGCTTGGATGCCACAGTGGTTATGTAAGGGTCAGAGGAAAACTTGGCTAGAATCATTCTCCCTTCTTCCACCAAGTTGGTTCAAGGAATCCAAAGGAGGTAATCAGGCTTGGGAGCAAATGTCTTTACCCACTGAGCCATCTCACCAGGCCTAATTTTTCTTTTAAGCAGGGATTACTCATTTTTAGTGCTTGTGACAAGAAGCATGGTCCATAGTGCTTTTGGCTAAGGCAAATGTAGACATATGCCCATATGCACAGAGATTCAAGTCATAGACACAGCTGACAGGTGGCATGGGTCATGAATTTCCACTGAGTTCCAGCTCTGGGTGTGTCTTAAGCATATGCAACAACAACAGTATTGTTATTTTGGATGTATAGGGTTCCTGCAGAAATCAAGTCAGCTCCTTCTGGCAGCTGGAAACCTGGGGTTCTTGCAAAAAAGGTTTGGAGAACAGAGACTTGAAAGGCAGAGAACTGCCTGTGTTCTACCCCTCAGGTGCTGTAGTTTTCCATAGGACACTGGAGTGAAGAAGCCACCCCCATGCCCTGCGAGTAGGTAAACAAAGAGAAAACAGAGCAAGGACCTGGTCCAGCATCTCTGGGCTGCATGGCCAGCATGACTCAGAATGAAACAAGCCCAGTAACTGAGAACAAATCTGACCCTGAATGTGGTCCTAATCCAACCCTGCTATCAGTGCCAAGGATAAAAATCAAAAAGAAAAGTTACCTGCTCTCTAAACTGCAAAAAATATCTAGTTGTTTGTCTTCTTGTAAAAATGCTAGATATGTGATTGGCCTTTCTGTCTTCACTTTCATGAAATTCATCTCCAGATATTCAGTATTGTACATGGAAGGCTAAAGAAATAGGGGAGTGTCGACTAGCAACTGTACTCAACATCTCTCCAGTAATGCTGGTTTCTAGGAAACTCTTTTTTTTTCTTTTTTCTTTTTTTTTTTAATGATTTATTTATTATTATAAATCAGTACACTGTAGCTGGCTTCAGACACCCCAGAAGAGGGCATCAGATCTCATTACGGCTGGTTGTGAGCCACCATGTGGTTGCTGGGATTTGAACTCAGGACCTTCGGAAGAGGAGTCAGTGCTCTTAACCACTGAGCCATCTCTCCAGTCCCTCTAGGAAACTCTTGAGCCAGTCTCTGGATCCATGGAAAGTTCTTCCTTTAGCGGTTGAGTCTCCCTTAATTCCATCTTCCCTGTCCATGGGATTAATAGGAGTCATGTCTTGATATCCAAAGAATAAGGCACCAAATGAGGCAAAGAGATGGGCACAAAACAAGTTTTAAATGTGATCCATCGGCGACATGTACAAAAGACATCAGACTCCATTTCCATTCACGCCCTCGTGAAAGCGATTTCAATGGCTTTACTGTGGGGCATCACCACAAGTGTCAGTCCCGCTATTTCACCTCGAAATTAACAAGGCTTTCTGAAAGTTGCTTCCACTCACCTGTCAAAACTATAGCTATGAAGCATAGAGCCTTTCACAGATGGGAAGGCTGTGATGTCAGACCCGGGTCCCTCAGCTCTGCAGAGACTGAAGTCCCGTGTCAGGTCTAAATATATCCTTAAAGAAAATGGTTCAGCTCTTTCTTTGGCAAGGAGCTGTTGGCTGGGTTCTTAATCTGTATAGGGTTGTACATAGATCATAGCAATGCAGTCTTTTCTCACTCCAAGATGAGCCTGCCAGCCGTGTGATTCTGTGAGCACAAGCATGAAGGAAGGATCTGATCTATGTCGTGTGGTCTGTTCCACATGACTGTTTGAGTGACTGTCCCAGTTGCTGGGCCTCTGTGGAATATATAGAGCCAGATGAGGCGGACTATAACTGTGTGGCTTTCCATCAGTTCTCAGCTGTAGGTAGCTCATCTGCCTATGGAGCATATATGTCTTACAAACACGGACCCAGGGCTAAGTGTATTCTTTACAGTGTCTCCTTCCTCATGAGGCCATCCAAGGAGGCAGATGCTTTTATTTCCATTTGTGTAGATGGGAGAAACCTAACCCTGGGTAGGGAAGGAGTGATTACATGCCCAGAGAATAGATGTGATTGCAAGGATCTAAGCCTGGCATTTCAAATCCTATTCTTCCTATGATGTCCTATACACAGTCCCAGCCACATAATGCTTCTGCAGCTTTTGTTGGTGAGAAGGAGCAACCTATTGCTATGTAGGTTGGGACTAGCACACAAAGATGACTGGAGAATACTAAACAGAAAAGGAATCAGCCAGTGATACCCTATGTCAATCTCAGTTCAGCTCCCTCTTGCATCCAAACCCAGATCCAGAACAGGAGAGTCATAGTTCTCTGCGAACAAGAGATCATCAAATCTCTATAAGAAGGTCTGTTCCAGATAAACACAATGGAAACAGAAGTCTCCCAAGTACAGGGAAAGGAGTGTGTGGGAATTAGATGGGAGGGTATCAACTTCCTCAGGAGAGATAGAAGGAAACAATCCTCCCTCAACACCCATCTTCCTCCTGGACTTTGGACATCCTCATTAGATTCTTATTCTGCAAAGTCAGGCTTTCACCTCCTGGTGTCATCCACCACTTTAAGCTGGAGTCTTTTTGAAGCAAAAAATAGCAAAGGGAGAAATTATCTTCCTAGCCTGGCTTAAAAATATCACTGAAACTGCAGTCAGTGTGAACATCTATGACTCCATGTCCAGTGAGAAACTCACGAAGTTTGCCTGATAAGACTTCATAGTAACTCAAGAAACCTTTCTAATGGGCTTAAAAGTCACACAGGCTGGAGTTTGCTATTGTAGCTTAAGATGCATACACCAGCCTCAAGGACAAAACAAGGTGGCGTGGTGGCCATATTTATATGGGGGAGTTGAATAGAGGTAGAGTTTGAGGTGAGGGAATGCCACTGGAGCTCACAGAGCAGGCAAATTATGGGCTCACTGACTTGTTTCAGTTCAAAGCGAGATATTCAAATACTTCCCTTGGTTTTACTCTTCTCGGGTCCTTCCATTGAGAATTCTAGCTAAGTCAAAAGAACAGATACTTCTCAAGAAGATGGAGTCTGATTTACAGTGAGATGCTCTTGGTTTTTAGACTCTAGTAGATGTCTAGAAGAGCTGCAGAGGCCAGCAAGACCGTTCTAGAAGATTCCAGAAATCCAAAGAACAGAATTAACCTTCCTGGTGGTTAACATCCCTTCCTAGTCTACAAGGCAATGATCATGGAGATAATGGGCAAAGGATGACAGGGAGACTGAGACACCTGGAGAGGAGCCTCCTGGGGGAAGACTTGGTGAGCCCTGTGAGCTCCAGAGGCACCCTTGCTTTTCTATTGCTGTGATAAAGTACCATGGCCAAAATCAGCTTAAGGAGGAAAGGGTTGATTTGGGCTTCCAGTGAGTTCCACAGGTTTCCAGTGGGGTGGGGTGTGGAATGCATGGGGACAGAGAAAACAGTTTTCCACATATGGGAAGCAGAAAGAGATCCAGAAATAGAGCAAAGCTATAAAACCTCAAAGTCTGCCACCCATGACATGTTTCTAACAGCAAGGCTCCACCTCCTAAAGGTCCCATAACCTCCCCCAAATAGCACTGCTAACTAAGAATCAGCATTCGGATATATTAGCCTGTGGGGACATTTCTCATTAAAACCACCACAATGCCAAATTCCTAAGAACCTTTGGGAACCTGCCTGTCTCTGGCCACAGTGAGCTCTTGTTACTTTCTTGAAGGAAAAGTGGGGGTGAAAACCAGAATATCACTTGCCCTGTGACTTCCTGCTTAGATATTTCTTATACCCTTACAAGAACTTTTCTCCCTGAGCCCTACAGGAAGGAGAGAGGCCTACTGTGCTGTGTGAGAAAGACTATAAAGGAAGCAAAGATATCAGTCAGGAAGCTCAGATTTTAGTATTCTGGGATTCTGCTTTATGACATTTTCTTTCTAGTATCATTTTATTTTCCTAAATATTTCTGAGAGACATTAGTCCATAGTATCTGATGTCTGAATTATTCTTCGAAGAATAAGGGCGAGACACTGAGCCATGCATGAACCATCCAGTTTTATCTTTTATGAAGTTTGCAAAGTTTTCTTCGTAGGGGGTCACATGTATTTCTCCAAAACAAAGTTTTTCCAAGTGATATTCTATTTCACAAATTGCTTACTTCATCCAAAATCAGGATTCAGGATTCTAAGTACTTGGTTGTGAGCCAGGTGTCCTGCATCTGTGACTCAGGGAAGCTCACAATCTAACTTTATTGCTAAGTGGTACTTGGTAATTCCAATAAACAAGATAATCGTGGAGTGGTAGCAGAGTTGACGGGCAGCCACAGTCCAGCAGCCTAAGGGTCTGTGAAGTCTCCACTGGCATGACGTGCCATAGGTGGGAGAAGGAAGGTCTCCAAGCAAAACACTGCAGTTCACTCATCACTTGTACTGTTCTGGCTAAGCAACCCAAGTCTATAGGAATGTTGGTTTTTATAAAACTTCCCTTTACATGGACCTTGTGTGGAATGAATGCTTTAATTCTAATAAGTTTTGCTGAATATCTCAGGGTTTTACAAGTTAGCATGCTATATGCACATCTAATATTTTTAAATCATACATATAAGTTTCAATTTTGTCTAATGTCTGTCTCGAGACAAAAAAACATTGGAAGAGTTAGGAAGAAAGAGGTGTCTGGATTAGTGAAACGCTTACTGTACAAGCATGAGGATAGACATTCCTCATTCAGAAGCCAGTTGTTGAGCAAAAAGTCGGGCATGGTTGCAAGCCCTACAATCCTGGCACAGGGGAGGCAGACACAGAGAGATCCCTAGGGCTTCCCAGCCAGTCAGTCTAGCCAAATCAGCAAGCCTCAGGCCCCACTGAGCAGCCCTGCCTCAAAAACATATCTTATCAGTGGGTAAAATAGATGGCACAAGCCAGGCAATGGTGGCACATGCTTTGAATCCCAGCACTTGGGAGCCAGAGACAGCCTGGTCTACAAAGCAAGTTCAAGGGCAGCCAGGGTTACACAAAGAAACCCTGTGTTAAAAAGCCAATAAAATAAGAAAAACATAGATGGAACAGTGGATAAGAGTGCTTGCTTCCAAACCTGTGCTAGGTCCCAGAACCTGCAAGGTAGAAGGAAAGAACTCCAAGTTATCCACTACCTTCAAGCATTCTGTGGTATGCGCGTGCACGCATGCACCCCCTCCTCCCCCCCCCACACACAAATTTTATTCTCTACTACATAATCTGATATGTCCTTCTCTGTGCACTAATGAGCCTCAGTCAAACCTCACATATTACCCACGAGTTCTAGTATACCATGATACATTCTCCATACTTCTAGCTTTCACACACACACACACACACACACACACACACACACACACACACACTTGGAAAATTATGGGAATAAAATAACCTTGAGTCTTCCCTCTTCTTTTAGGGGAGGAATCCATGACAGCACAATCCAAGTGGGGGCCATGCTCCTGAGTACCACAGGAAGAGCCATTTAATTGACAACTGTGGCCTGTGAAATGTAATTCAATAGCAGATTCACAAACAAGTCAAATTCTTAGCACAATAAAGGTTGGAGCTAATGTTATGTAAAAGACAAAAACAAGGCATTTCTAATAGGAGGAATGATCTTTCCTTTTTCCAAGAATGTAGAGTTTCCAAGGTGAGGGAAGCCTTCCCATGTGATCATGATCTTCCTTTCCCTCTGAGATGACACACCCAGCAAGCAGCCACCGTAGAGAATGCCAGTCTGTTCCTCACCAGCCCCTCAGAGTTTCTACTGGCATCTATCTAGTCCCTTTACTAGCGTAGGCAGTAAGGCACATGTGGGAATAGGGTGAGCCCTTGACCTCTTGTAAGAAAGTCTTCCCAAGAACGGTGACAATATGGGACAAAGGACTTGGAAAGGTGATGTCTACGTAGGAGGGTATCAAGGATAGAAAGGGTAGACAAGAAGAAACATCTGTGCCAAATTCCCTTTTCCAGGGCTCAGGTTTTGAAGGGCCTTCCCTCAGGAAGGATAGGGGAACTGACCAAGTTTATAAAGTACCAGTCTCTGGCCTCCCATACTGCTTAGTTTCTGAGGACTAGCTGACCCTTCAAGCAAAGCCTTCATTTACCTCCTTGGCGCTCCTTGCCTTGTCTGAGGGGTGATGAAGCATGGTGGTTCTACTCATGAGCACTGGTTGCACCATTCCTCGCTGGAGACACCATTTGTGGCATTGAAATACGGGTCCCTGCTGTAATCCACCCACATGAGCCATGAGTGTATCAGGAAAAAAAAAAGACACAGAAACACAGGGACACAGGGACACAGGTCCCTATAAGCAACCAGAAGAGTGACAAAGGCCAGCTACATGCCATGTTTAATGGAACCCTAGCCCCTGGATAGGGGAAAGGCCTTTTTCCGTTGCTATGATAAATTATCCTGACAAAAATCAGCTTCAGAAAGGAAAGGATCACTTTGGCTCACAGTTAGAAGGTACACAGTCCACTACAGTGAGGAAGTCAAGGGAACAGGAGCTTGGAATAGATGGTCACATGGTCCCTGAAGCTAGGAAGAAAAGAGCTCAGCTAGCCCCCTCCCTCTTATGTAATCTATGACCTAAATCCAGAGAATAATCTAAATAATCTGTCACATGTGTACCTGAAAGCTTGCCTCCCAAATGATTCTAGATCTCATCAAGTTAAAAATCACAACACCCATGCTCAACAATCAACCTGTTCCAGAGAAGACAGCCATCCTCAAGTCTCTAGCCTCCTGATACTCTGGGAGAGAAAAGTTGGAAAGTAACAGCTTGTTCATCTCTTTGTGTCCTCACAATATTATAGATTTGGGCATTTGTGATTCCATTGTTACCAAAGAAAAGACAGAGACTCAAGTTGATTGTATCAGAATCTGTTAGTTGCCAATCCAACTATTCATGTAGGCTCTGTCCATCTTTCTAATAAAACTCAGGTTTCACTTGGTATCTAGACTTCTCTGTATGATTGTGCACTTCAAGAGTCCCATGACCAGTCCAGCAGGGAGGAGGGAAACACTGTGGTCCATGTCAGTCAAGCATGATGTCCTTGGCCACACTGGTTAAGAAATAAACAAGTGATAGATTTCTAGAAAATGGCAAATGTTATAATTTCATCAAGAGTTTCCTGAAAATATTTTCTTTCTGAAAAAAAGAAATGAGATTTTTGGAAGTCCAGGCAGGCAGGTTTTAATCGTGAGGTTACCAGGTTACAAGTGCAGGCAACCCACTGAGGAAGGCAGACAGAAGTACTAGGAAGAACAGGGTCTCTTCATGTACATTGGTGATCTGCTCAGTTATTTTAAACCCCAGCTTTTTAATAAGGGTTATAAAATATAATCTTGTTTATTAGGTGACTGGACTGTATTTCTCTTTATTGCAGCCTCAAACACCCAGATAGGTAGAAGAGGAAGTTCACTTGCTTGAGGTTGACCCAGTGGGTAGTCAGGAGTATAGATATGCACAGTATATATTCATAGATATAGATAGATTAGAAATTCAAATTCTAGTCAGGTGGTGGTGGCACACACTATTAATCCCAGCACTCAGGAGGCAGAGGCAGGCAAATCTCTGAATTTGTGGCCAGTCTGGTCTACAGAGAGAGCTACAGAACAGCCAAGGCTACACATGGAAAAACAAAACTGTCTCAAGAAACAAAAATGAAATTCAAGTTCTGTAGGATTAAATCGATTTTACACTCTCCTCAGCTGGGGTGGATCACAAAGTGAGAGCAACTTCACAGGCTCCACTGGGCACCTTCCTCACAGAAGGACCTCTCCATTAGACAGCTGTCAACTACCTCGTACTAAAAAACAAAAGTTTAATAAAAAAAAAAATCTCCCAATAACAATTTTTAAAGAACATAAAACAATCTCCTTTCCCTTCAGTATTTTTCCTCTCTGAAGCATCACAAGTGATTCTTATTCTGCCCACAGTGCCAAGATAACAGGATTTAATTACCAAATTTATATACCACCAGCATGACATAAATGCATTGGCCTAAAATAAAATGAATGCGGTTATTTTAAAAGAGAGAGAAAAGAAAAGCTGCATCAATATGGTGACAGCAGACACTGAGATGACAGTTTTATTTGCTTTATCTCCTTGCAGGAAGCAGTTAAGCTATTTCAAAGAGATTATTGGGTTTTAATGATCCAAGGCATTAAAAGACATCATCACAGCAATACTGACACTGTACCTTGGGTGTAGAGGTAATAATTCAAGAAATAATGGACTGGGTTTCCCTCATCTTTCCTTGTGACCCTCAAAGGAGGACTCCATCCTGTCTACTCTTCACAGAGTGTGGGCAGTTGGGTGGGGAGGTGAAGCCATGATGTTCTGCCCTCCTCCCAGTCTGGGGAGATCCTCCTAATTAGGGACTCGGCAGCAACTTACAATCTCTCCAGTGGGCACCAGCCTGGGTGTGGGGCACTGCCTGGAGATCCACAGAAAAAAGAAAAGGAGGATAATGGGAACTTTGGAGAAAGGGTGAGGAAACCAGGCAAGGAGACCTCTGAGTTTGTGTCAAAGAGGTCTGTTGCACCTAGATACTTAAAGTCGGAGTCTAACATGTTCTGATAGCTCCCCTGAGCTTGGAGCAAAATGGAAAACTCTTTTTTTAGTGGGGCTTCCTTTTCTCTGCCTAATCTGGGAAGCCTGACTCCCGATCTTCTACTTGAGGAATGTCACATAGTCCTTGACAAACCTAAAAGTTCAACTTCCTCTTCTCCCCCCATTCCTTGCCTCCCCCTCCCCCCCCTTAAGAACCAGTCCAACAGGGTGGAGAGATGGCTCAGCGGTTAAGAGCACTGGCTGCTTTTCCAAGGTCCGGAGTTCAATTCCCAGCAACCACAAGGTGGCTCACAACCATCTGTAATGGGATTATGTGACGTCTTCTGGTGTGCCTGAAGAGAACAATAGTGTACTCATATAAATAAATAAATAAATAAATCTTAAAAAAAACAAAAACAAAAACAAAAAACAAGAACCAGCCCAACAAGTACCCAGGATCCCTGGAATGCATCTCCATAAAAGTAAGGCATTCACAGTACTTTCAACTCTAGCCCTCGATTTTACATTCACTCTGAAAACTCCTCTCCACTCTCCTAGGTTTGAGGAACCAGAAAGGCTTTTTCCCATCCCACACACTCCTTACAGCTTCCCTCTCCTGCCTGGGGTCAAGGCTAGGCCAAGTTCCTTTCTCCACTCACCCACTGTTCTCTGGAGGAGCAGGAACATTCTTCAGAAAAACCGCAGAATGTACTGACTAATAGTCACCTGACCCTCTGGAAAGTTCCAGATAGAGTTCAAATGCATGTCATGATCTGCCTATGCTTGCTAGCCTATAGATTTAAAGGTCAATATACTTAGGCAATAAGTTTAAACTGTAACCTTGCTGATGTAACCCATGCCCCTAAAAAGTTTAAAAACTGCTTGTAATAGACATTCGAGGATGGGAGTGCCTTCTAGTCACTCGCCTTCAGGGACTAATTGAAGGTCAATCCCGATGTGCCTGAAAATAAACCTCTTGCTTTTGCATTGATCTGCATCTCTGTGTCTTACTGGGGGGGGGTGGGAGGGGGGCATCTCAAAGTAAGTACTGCTGACCGAGGGTCATGGTCTTATAGGT
This sequence comes from Tokudaia tokunoshimensis, assembly GCA_036184795.1. NCBI lineage: Eukaryota > Metazoa > Chordata > Mammalia > Rodentia > Muridae > Tokudaia > Tokudaia tokunoshimensis. The sequence continues at coordinate 74,348,704 of BTHU01000003.1, forward strand.
TCATATACAACCCTTGGTCACTCTGAATAAGTTTCTTTGAAGAGCATCAGAGAAGGCCTTCATCTAAAAGAGCTATAACACTAATATCCTCCCAGAAGACTTTCTGCCCCTTTCCTGTCCCTCTTACTCCCCCAGCAACTCACTCCCAGCCAATCCAGGATCCTGCAGACCCCACCCATTCTCATCTCCACATCATCCTTCCAGTCTGGTATGCAGTGGCACCTGGACACCCTGAGAGAGGAAATGGAGGACACAGAACCACACCTAGCCCTCAAACACATACCACAAGTGCCACCAACAATGTTTCATGGCTGCCCCACCCTCCAAGGCTTTAGCCAGCCTTCATCCTGATTAGATGCAATTGCAAGGATCAGGGTCTCTTTTCACTCTCCCAAGCTGATGAGATTCTAGAGACTAGGTGGGTTGATTCTCTAGATCTGATAATCCACAGAGAAGACATCTCTCAGCCAGAGAAATGCCTTTGATTTTTTAGACTCTAGACTGTCACAAAGAATTCTTTTGAAGAAACAGTAGTCATAATCATGTATGTGTACTAGTGTGCCAAAGATCTAACCTAGGCACTAAGCACACAACTACCACCAAGCTACAACCTCAGTGACGATCTAAGTTTGGGAATCAAGGATCAAGGCAATATCTTTATTTTGTGGAGACTAAAGACCAGAGACTGGAAAGTTAAGGCTAGGAGGCAGTGGAAGAAACAGATGAAGCCAAATCAAGTCTCCCCTCCCTGGCTGCTCCTGAATTCTTCTTGAAGGGAATGTCAATCAACCCTGGAAGGAACTAACTTTGAATAGCAAGCCTCCAGTCCAACAACCATGTTATCCAGTCCCTTTCCCTGCCCAGGCATGCATCAATGATCAGATGGAAATGACTCTTACATCTTTAAAGATTTGGTCTACATCCCAAATCAAGTTTGAATTGAGTGTCCACATAAGCAACAAGCTCCTGATGTCATACTCAAGAGCTCCACTCTGGAGATGTTTCTCTGGAAACATGAAGAAAATAACAACTTGGTTAACCATTTTACTAATAACCATTTTGATGCATAGTTGAGTTTTGTAGTTTTGAGTACTGTGTTTGGATGCAAGCTTCAAAGGTCATGACCATTTGGGACCATTTTACCAGCTAATATGGATGGGGCTTCAGTTCTTTGTCCCCTGGGACTCTTCAGGGCCATACAGCTCAGAGAGTCCACCCAAAGTCTTGATCTTCTGGGAGTTCAGAACACCAGCTTCTGGGGAGTTGTATGTGCTCGTGCCAGAGCATAGCAGCTGTAAGCAGGCTGCATGGTAATATTGCAGAATGAGGAGAAATATAGTTTGGAGCCAGGGAGTGAGGGAGCTGTGCCCTTGTTCCAAAGGCAATGAGCATTTCCTAGGTATGCTAGGGTAAGGTAACTTCTGAAGAATTGAAAAATCTCCATAGATCAGGATGCTGGGGGGGGGGGGGGGGGGGGCGTGGTACTACAGGCACTAGATCCACAAAAGTCCAGAGAAATAAACTGTTGCTTGCTTGCTATGTGATTGCTATTTGGAAATTTACATCCTCCAATGGCCCATGTATTGGATGAAGACTTCACATCCAGCTTGATGCTATTGGGAGATAGGAGAAACCTTTAAGACATAGGGCCTGGGGCTGAAGAGATGGCTCAGCTGATAAGAGTACCAGCTGTTCTCACTGAGGACCTGAGCTGGGATCCCAACACCCACCCAAGTCCAAGGAGTCACAATAGCCTGAAACAACCAACTCCAATGGACCCAATACCCTGACCTGCACACATGTGTGCATACTGACCAACAAACATGATTATAATAAAAATAGCTTAAATCTCTATAGAAGAAAATAAGTTGGGTCTTGGTGGGAGGTCCTTAGGTTACTGGAACATCCCTTGAAAGTTATTCCTTGAAAGGCTTGTGGAGAGATGACTCAGTGGTTAAGAGCACTTGTTCTTGAAGAGGATCCGGGTTCATTTACCAGATGGCTGCTAACAATCACCCATAACTCCAGTTCTGGAGGATACAGCCACTTCTGCTATCAGGCATGCACATGGTACCCATGCATACATGTAGGTAAACACTCGTACATATTAAATAAAACATTTTTCATCTAATAAATAAACAAACAAATAAATAGAATTGTGGAACCCTGGTCTAGTATTCCCTTGTTTGAATTCTAGTCTGTGAAATGAACTTGTCCACTGCACATTCCTTACCTCAATGGGCTGTGTCCCCACAGGCCCGAAGCAACAGGACCCGTCATCCAAAGCCTTCAGTCTCCAAAACTGTGAGTCCATCAAGCCTTGTCCATTTACATGTTAATTCTCTCAGGTATTTTGTTAAGGTAGTCGAGAGCTGACTAATGTGGTATGTCACTGCTATCTATAAACATGGTATGTGGTATGAATATTACAAATCATGTTTACCATGCAGATATAGAAACAGGCCAATTTCCAAAGAGGTTATAAGTGAGCCCTCAGCTATAACAGAAGAGAAAGAAAAGAAATCCAGTTGTAGGGGGGAAAATCATTTTAGAGAAGTAACCCTTCTCATCCTTGCTCATACACATGGAAACTAAGCTCTCTAGATCAAACTCTTCAGTCTCCTCCCCAGGCATCAGTTCTCACAGCTGTGAAATGGGGCTAATGACACTAGGCCTTCCCCATTGGAGCAGAAGGAAGCCTTATGTAAGGCATTCAGCATTGTGTCTGGCAAAGTAAACAAATGATAGTAGCTATTACCATCATTGATTTGTTCTTCACACTTCTAGGTATGCTCTGGACATGACAAAAGCTAAAGTAGGAATCCCCAAAGGAACTTCCTATCATTTCATCAGTGTACACATGACTTTTGTGGCCCTAGAAGTTCTGGGGCAAGAACAAGGTTTGGTCTGAGCAGCTTGGAAACAAAAGACCCGGGAAGGGAGCATCACACAGAAATCATGACTGAGTCTCAGAGAGAAGAGGGAGTCTCAGACTGTCCCAGAGGGTGGGCTTGAGTCCATCTAAGTAGGGAGCTGGGAGCAGCCCTAGGAAGTCTACCTCTCTAAAGAAAGTAGGTCAGGAGCAGAAGGTGCTTCCCAGAAAGGCTCTGCACTCCCTTCTCAAAGGTCCTTTTTGCAGTTATGATGTATGTGTGTGCAGTGGGAGGACCCACCCTCAGGAGAGAGTTACTGAACTTCTACCTTATGGAAACATTTAAGCCCAAGCCTGATGATCAAATGCCAATGAGAGGCACTAGCACTAGACAAGGTAGGACCAGGAAGCCTGAACCTGGAATGTAAATGTTTACAGCTCAACTGTTCAGGACTTAACATATACCAACTGACTTTAGCCCCAGTCCTGACACAAGGCAGACACTGCTTACAACTCCATTTTACAGAAAAGAAAACTGAGGTTCATGGATGTGCAGCCAGGCATGGCCTCGGTCCTTTTCATGATGCTGTAACAAAATGCCTGGTGCTAAGTACTATATAAAGAAAGGAGGTTAATTTAGCTCACAGGTTGGAGACTGAAAGTCCAAGGCGAGGACTCCAACTGGTCACCTCTAGTGAGGACCATGTCACAGCATGGCAGACAGCATCGCATAGTGAGAAAATATATGTGAAAGGAAAGCAGATGGCATGTTCTGAAGAATTTGTTCTCAGAGTCACTTATCCACATATGCAGAAACCTAGACCATGCTGGAATGCTAGGATTAGTCCTTCTACAAGAGCAGTCATGAGCTCATCACCTCTCACTAGGCCTGCCCCTTAATGATCCCTTACCTTTCAATACCACTACAATGGAGACCAAGGTTCTTGCATATGAAATTTTAAGGGACACACTCAAACTGTACCCAACCCACAACGGTCCCTCACCCAGAGGTGCTCAGCCATTAGAATCCCAATTCCAGCACTGCCCCTGAACCTGTGAGCTAACCACTGTTTTGCACTCTGTAGCCATTCTTTATCCCTTGTCCTGCCTTCATGAACCTTCTGGTCCTGGCTTCTGGTGACAAGGATGGGGGCATGGGGCCTGAGAAGCCCGTGGGACAGGCAGGGTGGCAGGCTGGGGAGCAGAGCACAGTCACTTAACCATGGCATCCATTGGATGCTGACTAGAAGTGCCTCAGGCTATCCTGGCTGGCTGGTTTCTCTACCTGTCTCTTGCTTTCTGGGTAGCAGACTCCTCAGCACCTGACAATGGCACCTCCCGTGTGTCTTCCCTGTATACCCAGCTTCTCACTTGGCAGAGTTATACCAGCCACCCACTCCCTAAGTCCCCAGTTTCTGGTCCTCAGCTGCCCTTCTCCAGCCTGGCGGGGGTGTTCTCTTCCTCCTCCTCCTCCTCCTCCTCTTCCCCTTCCATACAGGGATCTGAGTCACTGACAGCAAGTGGGTGAGAAGAAATAGAGAAAGCAAAATCAAAAACTAAAAACTCCCGAGGGCAGTAACAATTAATATTTAACTTGAAATTTCCTGGGAACAGATAGTGTAGGCTATTCATGTGCAAATTGTATGCAAATAATATGCAAGCATTCTCCACCCTGGCCTGTTGTTATTCTGTAAACCTACTGGGCCGCTCTGAGGGCAGCTGGAGAGTCCTCACACCCTAAAACTGCTGCAGGTGCACAGGACCCCAAAACAGGATTGGGCAGGACTCCAGATGAGATCATTCAGGGGATACCAGCCGGCCCCCAAATTCTCACATCAGATAATCCCTTCCAATTCTCAAGGTCATGCATCTTCTGCCTGACACAGTGCTCCTAAACCCACATCCTGGCTCCTTGCCCCTCTCCAGAATTCCTGCCTGAGGGTGGCCTCCTGATGACGGAGCTCACTTCTCTGCACCACCCTAAGGTAACCAGAGCTTCTGCTGCTGACCCTTGTAGCTGCTCTGTCTACCGGCTTTCCTGTCCTACCCTTCTCAGGCCAAGGGTCAGGTGTAACCTATCTAGGACAATGTCAGCCTTGCAGACGCACACTGGGCAGAAGCATGGATCTTTCTAGAAGATGAGACCAAGCCCTGCCCTGCCTGGGCTTCCTTTTGTTCTGTCTGTGGCAGGAAAACAATTCAGTTCCCCAATTCTCCCCAGGTTATCCCCCAAGTCAAGAGGAACTGGGAACTCAGGTCCCACAGTCCAGGCCTGAGCCCTCCAGCTGAAAACAGAGTTACACTCAGATGCTTCTCTCTTCTTCAGAATTGGGAGCTCCCCAGAAGGAAGGAAGCTGTTTGTAGGCCCAAACTTCCCACCATGCCTGGACTGACTCAGCATCTAAGCTAGCTGCATCTGTGCTATGAGAGTAAGCAAGAAATCCAAGGAGGGGCCTTAGTCTGGGGCAGGAAGCGTCGGTGCTGGCGCCTGTTCATCCTAAAGCATCCTTCACTCAATCCTTCTGTGCACCTAGCATCCACCACGACTGACCATATACAGAGGAGAGTCTGCAGAGGTCAGCACAGCTGGCCTGGTCAGCATCGCCTCAGTGGCAATTGGCCTCCATGATAACTGGGACATGGGACAATTGCCCGAGATCCAAAGAGTTTATGCATCGACCCTTTCTGTAGTCCCCAAGCCTGGGGATACATATGGGAAGAGAAGAGCCACACAAGGTCATGTCACCACCTTGTCTAGATCAGGTGGGAAGGGTTGATGGAGAGTGGGAACAGTGCTGCTTTAGTGTCCTGAATGACTTCTAAGTTCTGAGGCCGCCCCACAAGAAACTGAGGATTGCCGGGCGGTGGTGGCGCACGCCTTTAATCCTAGCACTTGGGAGGCAGAGGCAGGCGGATTTCCGAGTTCGAGGCCAGCCTGGTCTACAGAGCGAGTTCCAGGACAGCCAGGGCTACACAGAGAAACCCTGTCTCAAAAACAACAACAACAAACAAACAAAGAAGAAGGAGGTTGTGTGAAGGTGGAGCTTGAGCTAAGATCTAAGAGCTGGGGCGATCATTTTAAATGGAGGAAGAAGAGAGAGCACTGAGACTGGAGCTGTCTGGCCCTGCGTCTGGAAGGTGAGTTCACAGATACCGCTTAGTCAGGGGCCTCCACTGCTAGCTCTATAGGACAAGTCCATGATTTTAACTCTAGGTTCATTCCATGAATATGTCGTCTAGCACTGTTGTGGCCATGGTAACAAAACCTTTACTCTGGGGCATCAAGACCCAAGGAAGAAGCTCTTCCAGAGATGGATCCAAAACTTAAGAGGAAAAGAAATAAGATGTTGGCCATGGTCAACATTAACGAGAGGTAACTTGTGAGATTTAAAAGTAAATCCAGGCTGGAGAGATGGCTCAGTGGTTAAAAGCATAGACTGCTCTTCCAGAAGTACTGAGTTCAATTCCCAGCAACCACACGGTGGTTCACAACCATCTGTAATGGGATCTGATGCCCTCTTCTGGTGTGTCTGAAGACAGCTACAATGTACTCATATAAATAAATAAATTAATTAATTAATTAATAAAGTAAATCTCATTTTCAGAAATATTAAAATGTGAGGGAAAGAGGAACCTGAGGTCTGCAAGGCTATAGTAATACTATTTACTGTAGCATAACAATAGGAATTGAATATGTAATATAGTGGAGTAATAATAAAGGGTATTTATGTTAATTACAACTCCCCACAGCTCACAGCAGCTGAAGTAAAAGAACACAAGGCAATTTATGCCATTCAAGAGGGAGATAGGCACCTGGTCTCATGAGGACCAGATTGGCACTGAGGATGATGGCGACCACTCTCACGTGGTCCCTTTTCTTCTCCTTCTCATTTCACAGTAACTTCACACTTCTTTCCACTAGCCAGCTTACTCCACCCCACCTTCTGTAGGGCTGAGCCCGGCCCTGATCTTCACCATGACAAGTCAGTTTCCTTGCAGCTAACTACCAGGTTTCTGCTTCTAAATTGCAGAGTTTGTTTCAATTTGTTCAATGATTGTCTAGATATCACATGACTTAAATCGATAAGGAGGCACTCAAGAAACTACTGGCTCAAGCATGACCAATGTTCCTTTCCTCCTGCCAAGCCTTGTGTTCTGTGAGGACATTTAGCATCAGAGCTCTTTCCACGCTTCACCCTGTCACTCTCCTGGACTTTGCTCACACAGCTCATACCGCAGAAGCAGGACAGAGGCGCTGAGCGGGAATGAAATCAACCCAGTCAAGAACAAATTACATTTATTTGGAGTTAATTAGGATTGCAACCTGGGAGAGCACAGACTCACGGAATCCTGGAAACAAGCTGAAATTCTGATGTTAAGCCTATTATTAGCCAAGAATTGACATAGGTGCTGTAAGCCTTAGACTGTCTTATCAGAGGAGAATCGAATCCAGCAGTGTGCCTCCAGGAGTATCCAGGGTTCGTTCATTGTACTGGACAGTAGAAGGCAGCAAACAGTGTTTAAGCAAACTGTACTTTGGTCTATCCAAGAGAATGGCTTGGCCCAAAGGTTCAGCAGAAGACAGATCTGAGAAATGCTTAGCAATGGCCCCCTGACTCCATTTCAGGTGTCCAGGATCAGGGTTACTCCATTTTTATTATGATCATTATTAACATAATCTCCATTCCCATGACTAGAATTTATTCATGGGACTAAGCCTCATTTGAAAGAAGCACAGAAAATTACATCCTTGTTCAGTAGATGACTGGCCATCTATTGTCTCTGACACAAGTAGGCTAGCTAGCTATAGCTATGGTAGCAGTAGGGAAGGAGGGACTACCTCAAGCAACTGTGTGGACAAAGCTCACCTAGTTCACACCACCCTGGCGACTCCATATCTCATCTTGTACTACATACCACAGCTTTCATCTCCTTAGGTACATAACAACTTCCTGTGGGAGGTGGAGACATGAACTGAAGCGCGTGTCTCACACAGAACCAGCATTCAGTCACGGGAGGAGTTCAGTTGTTAGACCAGAGCATCCAAAGGAGGAGTGGCCGAACCAGGTGAGGCAACTCTGCATGCTACTCGGTCCGGACTCTTGGGTGCTCTTCCTTTGCCACCTCCAGCTCTTGGGGAAGCACTTCTTTCCATCTTCCACTCCCAGAAATTCTGATCCTGTTTTGCCCGGGGTAGAACCCAGGAACCTGCCTTTCCATGCCAGGAAATGTGGGGCCCATACGTGAAGAGCTATACTCTGAGAAATAGCATAGAAGAAACAGTCATATCCTAGGTCACTTCTAAGTACAACCATTAAGCCTGTGCTTGCAGAGATTTTTCACTCTGCTCTTCTTGGTTTTTCCAAAGAGGTAGAAGATGGGATGGGATCCACAGGACAGAACATTACAGTAGAGTTGTTTGGTCTTGAAATTTAACGTGGAGTATCTCAAGCCCAGTGATGACCTCCTGTTAGAATATCAGAGGCCCCTTGGGCAGCATCTGTGTTCATCTCAATTACCAAAAAGTACATACTGATATGAGCCACTATTAATAGTGGCACTAGGTTGGCCAAAATTACACATGTAAAATGCCTCCTCAGGGAGATAGTTAATCCCTTGAGAGCCCAGGTCATCTCAGGTGTGACTTGATCCCCTCAGACATGACTGCTGGGATCCAAGAAGTAAGAATGGACACAGAAGACCCAAGTACAGCCCTTCCTGCATTCACCTACTTTCCTGCAACAAACTCAGAAGAGCCCTCAGTGTGTGAAGAACTCTGACTGGATATTATATGGTTATGGAAGAAATATAAAATTATCTTAAGTGGTTTTTGAAGATATAGGAAGGCACAAAAGAAAAACAAAAGTCACCTGTGATCCTGCTATCCAGAAATAACCATTATTATCATTTTAGAGTAACACACTACTAGCTTTTCCTATGCATATATTTGCATAAAATTGCATACATCAAACCTGGATTTCATCAAATTCCCAGTTCTGTAACCTGCTTGCTCCACTTAACAATACATACCATTTTCCTGCATCATCAGCTGTTCTCTGACAACCTCATTTTTAACAGTCACATCCTAGCATATGGGTACACAATGGTTGGAATATTTTAGACTACTATTTTTTTGTTTTGGTTTTATTTTTGCTTTTTCTATTATAAATCTTATTATATGTCAGTAATGGTTTTTCTCAGAATCGATTCTGAGACACTAATTCTGAGGTCCTTAAAATACACTGTTTAAAGTTTTAGCCACAAAGCATCAAATTATAAATATCAATTAACACTTGAGTAGGGTAAGGTGAAGACTGGGGACCTGGGTCAGGCTGCAGGGTGTGAGGAGGGTGGTGCTGAACTGAGAACTGTCTGTCCCAGCTTCATCTCTATTACCTCTGAATATTAGTAGAACCTTGCTTTCCCATCCCAAGTCCCCCAATCTCAAGGACTCCCTTTATAATTCACAGATATTTCTCTTCTGTGAAGATATTCAGCCCATTTTAGGAATCCTATGCAAATCTTTATCTGGCCTACAGCAATTATTTCTGAAAAACCAGACTTTTGACAGAAGTACATTTAAGTTTTTTAAAAATAGCATTTTTTTAGTGCATGCTATTATCATTGTTACTTATTCAAATGTGTTGATGGTGGTGTAGGTGGAAGGGTGATGCTTGCATTGGCATGGCAACCAGTGACTAATTGAATTCTTCACAGCCCATGATGGCTTCTGTGACTTAGGTGGGGCCAGAAATGGATTTTCCTCCCTCTATGTGTCATGAGCTTATGGTAGAGAAAAGGTTACCCACTCATGATGGAGCCCCACTCATGATACAGCCCTTTCTTAAGCTATTTCTATTTTCAGTTTGTGCCACTTCTTGGGATGAGAGGTTTAGAACATAGGGCTGTTTCTGATCTGAAGACACCTCTTTTGGGTAGAATAGGACTCCTGGTTATTGTAATAGCTAGAACACAGTGGGCCTTCCCAAGGGTACCAGGCTTTCCTCGAAGCACTTTGTGTTTTTCATTTAATCCTTAACAAGCTGTGTGATGTGAGTACTGTTTTTTTGCCATCCCTCTCTGTTTTAGTTCCATTTTGCAGTGCTGAGAATTAAACCCAGGTATGTGTGTGTGTGTGTGTGTGTGTATATATATATATATATATATATATATATATATATATATATACCACTGATCTACACTCTGGCCCTTTTATAATCAATTTTTATTGTTCTCATTTGTTGTTTGTTTGCTTAGGGCTGCTGTGGGGAGGGTTGAGACAGGACCTCATGTAACCCAGGCTGGCCTTGAACACCCTCCTACTTCAACCTGGATGTTGAGCTTTCTCACACAGATGAGGAAACAGAAGTGACACTTATATGACTTGCAAGGATGCAGAGTTCACATGACGAGGGAAGACGATGAGCTCTGGAAGCTGAGGGTTTAACCACAGTCTGCTCTTGCTGACCACGGAAGGTGTGGAGAGTCCTTCACCCACACAGAAGGACTGTGGCCAAGTGTAGACTTTTCTCTTGAATTTAGGACAGGTCTTCCATCTTAACTAACCTAGTCAAGATAATCCCTTACAGATACAACCAGAGTTTTGTCTCCTACATCCTGTCAAGTTGACAAGATTAACTGCTACACTGTTTTACAACCTACTTTCATAAAGGTTCAACCTCTCCTTTAGCTTACCACCCAGCAGAGGTAGTAGAAGAGAAAAGTTATTAGGGCATGGGGGAGTGGACCTGTTTGGCAGTAGTTCTTTAGGGTCTAGCTTAATCTTCATTGTCAGAAGTTCAGTCCTGTAGGAAACCCCACACACAAACTAGCAGCTATAGTCCAGTCCTCTCAGCAATGAGACACCACGCACAAACCAGCAGCTGTAGCTCAATCCTGAAGAAACCGCCAGGCTTCACCATCTGGCCTAAGGCCCCTGAAGAGGCCAGCAGCTGCAGGAGCCTCACGAGCAGCTCTTGGGTGAGTTTCTCTCAATGGTGGCATTACCACAAGCAGAGCCCAACAACGCTATGTAAAGTGAGCCGATGCCTGTGTGTCCTTAGCAAAGAACAGCAAGGCAGAGCAAACCAAAGCAAAGCTTAGTGTTCGTCTCCCACTGTCAACGGGGTCATATCTATACTCCTGCGTCACACGTCCTCTCACGCATCTGCTATAGGAAAACACAGCAAAACCTGTATCTGCTTCAGAAAAGCATACCTCGCTTGTCTGCTTTAGCAAGACATCCTTTCACCACGCAGCTGGTCTTTAGTGACCTTTATCCCCCCTGCTACATTTTGTTGTTCTATTTTTGTGACTTCATGCCTCCACCAGGACAACCATTGTAATTGTTGACCAGTTTCTAGAACAGCTGACACCACTGCCCTGTGGGAAAACTCTGCTAATTAAGGCCAAAGTCTACCATTGTCCAGATAGCATTCTGAGACTTGGTGCAATATGGAGAACTCCCTTCATTGGTATGACTTTTTCTTCTCTGACCTTGTCTGGGGAGTTCAACTCCCCCTATACCTCTACCTGCAGAATGTCACCTACCTTTGATTAAGATTGCAGGTTCAACTTCCTTTCTAGCAATAAGAACCCATTCAACTAGCAACTGAAATTCCTGAAATGCTTCCCCATGCTAATGAGGCATTTGGTACCCTAAGACCCTAGCCAATGAGCTTTGCCCAACCTGGATGTTTCTACCCCACCTATACCCCTGTCCCCTGAAATTATATAACCTTGAATTACCCCAAGTAAAGTTGATTTGCCTCCCTGCAGCTGGTCCTGTGCCAAGGACCAACCTTAGCTTGGAGGGGTGATTCCTAAGAAAAAGGGTGTTTGAGAGCAGCAGAAAAAATTTTTGAACTCAAATCATGGGTTACAAGCTGATGGCCTATGTTCTGCTCAGACAGTTTTCCAGATTGGGCACTCTCTCTCTCTCCCTCTCTCTCTCTCTCTCTCTCTCTCTCTCTCTCTCTCTCTCTCTCTCTCTCTCTCTCTGTCTCATATACATAACTCCAAAAATCCTCTGGATAGCTCATCTCTAGCAGATCAAAAGCCCAGTCTTTTATTTACACATCAATTCAGTCATTACCCCAGATTCCCTTTTGATTATTCTATTAATCAGCAGCCCATGATCTAGCCCCTGGATTCTTAGAAAAAGACAGCAAGCACATTTTTTTTTAACATTGCAAATGAATTCAGAGATCTGCCTGGCTTTGTAAGCACAATGAGCTAGCTGGGTGGGATCCTGTCCTGAGGTTACCATTTCCACCACACCTGGGCCCAAACTAGCTCTGTCCCAGGCTGACCTTGAACTCAGGAATCTGCCTGCCTTTGTATCTTTCTGACAAGCTGACTCAGTGCAGTTGTTCTTTAGATTTGTGAAACATCTCATATAATTCATATTACATCCTTACATTTTGCATAGTTGCAAAATTATATATTTTTGAACTCAGGTTTTTAGAGTTCTTTCCCACCTCAAGGGCTGTCCTAAAGGTCTCAGTGTTTACCATTTTTCTGAGACATAGACATAGCCTCGGCTCCCAGATTAGAGCTATCTCTGAATGTCATGGAGACATTAACATTGGCAGACAGGACATTCTCCCAATAACCTTGGTAGGGAGAATATTTCCCAAAGGAGGAACATGAAGTTATATATATATGCATGCCTCATGCCCAGCAACTATCAACACTTGTGGAGGCCCATGCCCTGGCTCTGTTCCAGGGGCAGGGTCGTGCCATCTCTTCTACATGACCATGCAGGATTCAGGAGTCCTGGTGTGTTTTCTTCATTGTATATACACTCACAGGACTCCCAACATCCCCCACCTCCCTCCCCCTGCTGTCTGTCTGTTGTCTCGACTCCCTTTGCCCACGTGGACTGATATCAGCCTATGATCCATGAGGGCAGGGATAGTCACATTACACCATCCATTTTTTTCTTTTGGAAACAAGAGTTTGTATTTTGCTTTGGAAAAACAATTTTTTCTACTCTCAGGCCCCAAGTACAGGTGGGGCCAGCTTCATTCTAACTCAGGCCTTGTCCTTGGTCACAGTCACTAGTTAAAGAGATGAACACATGAACCAAACTGGTCCCATAGGAACCATACCATGCTCTTTTTACTGGTTACTGGTTCGGCCAAACTGATAAATTACAATGTTGTATCTGCTACAGGCAATGAGCTAAAGCATGTGTTCCTGGACAACACCATTAGCACTAATAGATGAATAAATCAAGCCTGGGTAACACTGTATGTTACCTGGTTCCAGCCATGCCTTCCCCACTTTTAGCTTTACCAACTAATGAGCTAAAGAACTCAAACACTTTCTTTTTATTCTTGCTTAAGTTATTTTTACAAAATGGATTTTTTCTTATTCCTTGTTTCTAAGAGTCAAATTCTAACTGCCCAAGCAGGGAATTCATCTAGTCAGAGTACTGAAAAGAGGTTGTGTGTTCTCCTCCGCGTGTGTAAATGAAGACAGGTACACGCCAGCCCACACAAACATATGCACAGACATGTGCATGTGAGTGTAACATATATGTATTTTCTCTGCTCATACCTGGGCCCTGTTTCTAAACTCTCTACTTTCAAAAAATTTAGGTAGACAGCACCAGAAAATGAGAAGAATTCTCTCCTCCTCACCCTTTCTGTTGGCTAGTCCCCACCCCCATGTTTGCAAAGGAAGTTACAGATCTTGAAAATAAAATTAAAGTGTGCACAGGGACTCGTCATAGCTGAATGCTTATGACTGTAAGACTGATTTTACTTGGCAAAATTTGAAACCACAAACAACGAAGGCTATAGGGAAAGTCACAAAACAAACAACGTTCTCCAGGGATCTGGGCAGGGGGGAGCTTCCAAACAGGGCCAAACATTGGCACAGCTAATGCAGGTAAGTGCTGACACACAGGTACATTTTCCTCACAGAGAGAAGGGGGGCGGGAATCAATAAAATATGCAAATAAGGCATCAAACTTCAGAGCATGTAAATGTGGGTATTTTAATTTCCCTTGATACAGACAAATGCAGCCATGAGAAGTTTCTTTGGGAGTTTTTGTCATCTGCCATTTGTAGAGGGGGAGGGAGAGTTAGGGAGCAGTGAGCAGAGGAGAGAATGATCCAGAAGCCAGCAAGACCCTTGCCCACAATGCAGTAGGTGCAGTCATTCCCCAAGGGCCTGACTCCTCCTCCCAGAAGCCACTTAAAAATCACCAACGTGAGGATGAAATTGTCAAACTGCACCTTATTCTTTATGGCAGCCAATGCAGTTTGGAGAGAGACTGAAAGAAGCATTTGCAGTACTAGAAGCTTCCCTGTGGCCTGTGTGGACGATGTCTCTTTCTGTGGGAGAACACAGTTGAGCTTCTGAGCCCTGCTTCTGAGAGGCTGCTGCTTCCGAGGGCCTGATCAGGCTGAGGAAGAGCTTAAAGGCTTAAAGGATCCACTAGTGGTGGCATACTTCTGTAATTCTGTGGTCAGGAAGCTGAGGCAGGAGAGTTATGATTTCAAGGTCAGTTTGTGGTCATTTTGTTTCTTCCTGTGAAGAAAGAAAAGAAAGGGAGAGAGAAAGAGAGGGAGGGGGGAGAGAGGGAGGGAGGGAGGGAGGGAGGACATAGACTCATGATCCCTTCACAAACAGAAATAAGTTATGGACTTTGCTGTATACCCTTAAGTTTGTGTCTAGAAATCACACAGCAATTCTCTCTCTCTCTCTCTCTCTCTCTCTCTGGAAATCGAGATTAGAGCAATAACATAATGGACAGATTTCTACACTTTGGCCTTAGCCACTGAAAAGGAGCCAGAGGGATTAACGCTGGAATGGGATGAGAATGCAAAGGACCGAGAATGCAAAGGACCGAGTCTCTCCTAGCACTGGAAGGACAAGAGGAACTTTCTGAAAGTTACCTGATGCTCCTGGGTGAGGGCAGCTGTAGGGCAGGCAGTCAGGAGGGGGAACATATTACCTGGGCCAGAACCAGCTGCTCGCCCCTTCCTGGTGGGAGTTGCCACTTCCTGCCTCTGAGCAAAGACAGGTGGTCACCAGACAGGGTTAGTGTGGCATTAACTGAGCCCACAGAGGGAAAGCCTTCCTCCCTGTGCCTGGCAAGAAACAAATGCCAAGAACTGCTACTATCTGAAGAAATTTGGATTCCAGGTGAGTTGAGGAAAAACAGTTTTTACAAGGCAACAGAGGAAATAGACACATAAAAACCATCCATGACCTGTCAACAGACTACACTGCATCCTTTCTGCTTTCCAGTTTAGCGACACCCCTCTTCCCTTCAATGCAGCCTCAACAGCACAGTGCTCTGGATCTACAGAAACCCTGTGTCTCAGCAGGGAGACCCCTCAGAAATAAGACCTTAAACTCTGTTTCTAACTTGGAGAATTTCAGTGTGGGTGGCTCTGGTGTGACACTCTGCATTAGACAGAGAACTGGGGCACCTATGCCCAGTGCAGGCTATGAGAGGGTTGGTTTGCACCAAAGGGCAAGCCAGAAGGCTGGAAGACTGCTCAGATCCACTGAGTCAGGTCTTTCTACTTCTGCCTCAGAAGCTGTTTTAGCTTATTGGATGTAGTTGAAGCTGTTTCCCTCAACATTAGTACCAAAACCTAAGAGCTGACTCTGGGAGTGATGGTTCATTTTAATTGTCAACTTTATATATTTTAGAAGCTCATAGGAAAGAGTTTTAGTGAAGGATTATCCAGATCAAGTTGGCCTGTAGGCCTCGTGGATTGTATTGATTACATTAATTGAAGTGAGATGGCCCAGCCTAAAACAGTGGGCGGCACCATTCCCTAGAAGATGAGCTGAGTGTGAGCTTGCATGCGCTCTCTGCCATTGACTGTGGATGTGTCAGGCTGCTTCCAGTTCCTGACTTGACTTCCCCACAGTGATGCACTGTAGCTTGGAATGGAGAGTAGAATTAATCCTTTCTACATTAAAGTTGTTTTTGTTAGGACATTTTTATCAGAGCAACAGAAATGACAGTGCCAAATGGGTTAAATGGGGATATTTGGGAGACCCACAACTGCTCCTAGGATCTGATCCGTGCCCTGGCTGAGCAACATCTCCCTGGCTTGCTTTCTCACTACAGGCATGGCTGCAATCACTTTAGGAGTGACTGATGCTGGCCTGAAGGAGGGACTGATGATACCATAGCTTATTAACTTTCCGTGCATCGTGCCCAGCACAGTGGCTAGACTAACAGTATTCCATATAAACAGACACATTTTAGATTCCTCTCTCCCTTCCCCCCAAATGACTTTGTGGGCCTGCAAGATGGCTCTGTGGGTATAGAAAGCCCTTATAGTGCAGCCCTGACAACCTGAGTCTGATGTTTTTAAGGAGAGATGCCACTCTACAAAGTTGTCCTCTGACCTCTATACATGTGCTGCGGCCTGCACACACCACTACACACATCATACACACACTCAATAATAATAGTATGTTGATCTATAAGGCAACTTTCCATACTGAATAAATATCAACTGGTTAGAAGCAGCTGTGCACAATTAGGCAAATGTACACCACTAAAGCATGAATTGAGAATCTATTATGTGGACCACCCTGTGGTAAAGGCTAGAGAAACAAAACACGAGCTTCCCTTTCCCGGAGGTCAGTCTGATGGGAAAGAAAGAAGCCAGGTCTACAGCCACAACCCCTGGGCACACCCGATGTCATCTCAGGGAATGAACCCAGCTTTGGTCAAGGTTCTTGCTTACAGACAATGCACTCTACCCCAGCTCGTTTAAACTGAAGGGATTAATTGGGGTTTATAAATATCTCAGAAAATCACTGGGAAGAAACAGGCTCGTGCCTGAGCTTCCACAATCCTGCCAAAATAGCCTGCCAAAGACATGCTGTCTCTGCTACAGACAGGAGCCTCTGAATCAGGAAGCCATTGGCACCACAGCTGGCTCCATCGCCCGCCACTTTTGCCATTATCCAAGCCAGCAGAATGAAGGTCCCATGAAGCTTACATCCAAATCCAAGTACTTCATGAGTGTATCTGGCTGTCAGACTATAAGTCACTATTAGCGGCCCCCACAGAGGAAGTGGGGGATGTGGGAGTTCTTCTGTGGGAACTTGAGGTGCTTTCCATAGAGAACTATCACAATGTGAAGAAACTGCTGAAAATCCTTGGGGTTAGGAAGGACCACTGTCCCTTCAACAGTTAAGTAGGCAACTACTATGTCAAGTGCGACTGGCGCGTCATGCTGTGGGACCCCAGAGACTGCTTTAATAGCCCAGCATGACAGAGGTGTGGTATTAATTGATCTCTTCCTCTTGACCTTGACTGTGTAGGGGCTGCCGAAGCAAAGGATTGTAGGAAGAAACTATTCTAAACATTCAGATAAGTTTAGGAGCCCACAGGTTTCCTATCATATGTAGAGGACAAGTTGTGAACTAAAAGACCCATTTTTTACCTTGATGAGCCTCAAAGTTTGGAGTAACAGTAGAAGAGCTATAAGAATTTGCCAGAGGGCCATTGATAGCTAACATGGAACTCACAGTGCCATGGTTTAGACAAGAGCTACTCACAATCCTGTTCGTCACTCTGAAAGACTGTTGGGTTGGGGGCTGGCAGGACCTGTAGGAGGTGAGACTTGCTGACCGTTAGATGACTGGAGCTTTGACGCGCAGTTTCCTCTGTTACAAGCTCTTGCCTTGACATGCCACCTGGCCACAAACTCAAAAGCAGCAGACCAACCTGCCACAGATTGAATTTTCAAAAACCGCGAGCCAAAATAACCCTCCCCTCCCCATTAAGTCTATTAAATTAGATATTTGTTGCAATAGCAGACATCTGAGTAGCCCTGGGAGGGAGGTGATAAAGACAGTCTTGCTGTCTATCTTTATAAGGTTTCTGCCGTCATCCTAGATGTTAGTAGGCTAACCCATTTGCCAGTCAGTGATTTCTGAGTTAGTAATTAAGCACAACTTAGCTCAAATTGAGACAACGGTGGCTGCCAACACTTGATCCTCTCTCAGAACTGAGATGGGGTATATGAGAGGATGGATAAGCTAATGGATGGAGAAACGTATAGAGCTCATCTGAATATCAGAGTTGGGAGCTACCAGGGACCATAAGAGAGCTCAAGCTCTGTGTGAACAGATCCAATATGAAGGAGGGTAGCAGGAACAATAATCTGCTGAAGGATGAGGGACCTATTGGGAAGGCAGGGATGCAGAAGCAAGGCAGAGTGGTTGAGTCTCTGTCAGCAACGTCAGGAGAGCCATAAACTCTTGAAGAGAGCAGTGAAGGCGGGTGCAACCACCGTATTGGAGTCTTCCTGGTTTTTGGTTTTGGTTTTTTTGTTTTGTTTTTTTGGATCCTGTTGTGGGCTCTGCTCTATGGCTACTGGTACTGGTTCCTGTTTTTTGTTCCTATCTTCAAGGTTCCCCTAAGCTCCCACGAGTCTGTCTTCAACTCTTGATGAATGGAAATCTGAAAGGTCTAGACTCCACCTAATCACCCACCATGGTTGGAGAAATCTGTTTTTAATGAATAAGAAAAAAAAGAGCTAAGTATTGGTTGATTTCAGTTTAAATTTATATTTTTTAATATTTCATTTGTACCTATGTATTTATCTTAGCAAGATGCCATATCATGCTTACTAATTGGTCGGTGTTGCTATGGAAATATCAATTAACTATGATGTAAAACAGATGCTATACTCCACCCACCCACTCCAATACCCCTTGATACTCACACCCACCTCTGCTCCTAGGAATGAAACCTGTGCGAGTAAGGGAGCTAAGGTCACCAGGAATGCATCCGCAGGGATGGATGTTTTATTTTATCATTTTTAAGGAAGCCTAGTTTACATTCAGAACAGCAGTGCCCTCAGCGATCAGTAATCGCTAACCACATCCCTGGGACTCCTAAGAGCATATTGACCGGTAACTTTTCAAATCAAAGGCTGTTTAAGGAAAGTTTGCTGCTGTGTGAAGTTTTATTGAGAAAGAAAGGCTGCAGGTGCCCTCCTAAGTAGGGTGGCTGGATCCTATTACTGGAGCTTCTTTCTAAGAAATTGAATTTTACTTCCCCTCTACCCTTCTGTTTCTAACTCCCACCACTACCCCAACTGGTCCAGCTGGTCCAGCAGGCCCAGAGTAGGGAAAGGGAGACTGTTCCCAAGGGGAGCCAGCAGCAGAGGGCCAGGTTAAGCGGGGAAATGGAGAGCATGAAGACACAACCAGAACTGGAATGGGGGGTAGTTTATACATTTATTCACTCACTCATCTGTTCTTTCAGCCGATCGGCAAAGATATATTTGGAGTGGAGATACAAGTCTATAAGACTCAGTCCCTGTTTTCAAGTGGATAAAGGGCCTAGAGCCATCAGGGTGGTATTGTAAAGTGGTATGGAGGTGCTTAAAAGAAGTCTAGCCATCTCAAATTTGTCCATCTCTAATGTGGAGTATGTTGGAGGAGTAGGGAGCTGATTCCTGTGTGGAAGGCAACTCTGTCCTCTAGGAGCTAGTTAGACGAGACGTGCAGCAAATAACAACAGGACAGGTAACGGAGACCCAGGCAGGGTATCAGTGGGGACCCAGGCAGGGTATCAGTGGGGACCTAGGCAGGGTATCAGTTTGGTTGCCTGGTTACCATTATAGGTATCGTCTACTACTCTGCTAAGTATTAACTAATATGACTTTTATTGAGTACTTACTACACACTAGACATCACATCAATTACTCTTCTTAATTTTCCTCATTAAATTCTTACAAAAAGCCTTCAGGGGCAGATATTTTTCAGGTAGAGACACCAGCCCACAGGATGGGATGGGATGAGGTAATAAGTCAGAGCTACCAGATAGAAATATAAGGACAAGGAGCAACTCAGAACAGCAAGACTCCCATTGCTACTCCCCAAACCCTGACGACTCTTGTTTCTGCCTGGGTGAGGTTCATGGGCACCCTGGAAGCACAGCTGGTTCTGATCCTAATCATGCTGCAGCAGTAGCAGCTACAGCAGCCCTGATTGGCAGGATGAACTCAGATATGCTAGTAACAGTAGAATGTCAAGGGACTTGAATCTTGAGGCCTTCACCTTCCACCTACAGTCACTATAAGATGCTGTGGATGTCCCTGACAGAGCCCAATTCAGTAGCAAATCACCAAACAGGGCACTAGGTAGAGGCTGGAACCAGGAAGATTGTTCCAGAGTGTCACTCCTGAGAGGTTGCCTTTCAGCAATTACAATGCCAGAGTGGAGACTGCAGTTGTCAGAGAAGGCTGGGGGGAGAAGGTGAATCTTGTTAAAATGAAACATGGTCAAGGGGTGGGACCCTGAAGGTCCATCTGTTGGCTGTTGACACAAAGGAGCAACTGGTATGGGAAGTCAAAAGAAAAACTGGATGCCTGTCTTTGGACAAGGGAAATGAGCTTTAGAATGTCTTACAATGCTGTTGGCTTTACCCCAGCAATGTCCATATCCACCAAGCCTTCATTCTTCTCTCCTGATTCTCTGCCTACTGGGGGCACCTGCCTGAAACCCACTGAGAAGATGCAGGCTCATTTGAACAATAGTTAATATTGCTGTGAGAATTCATCTTTAAACTGAAGACTGTGGGGCCAGTCTATCCTGTCACCCTTGGGATGTTGGTTTATCTGTCTGGGTTTTCTTTCTCCTTCTTTCCAGGCCTCTCCTGGCAGTTTGACTCTTCATGCAATCAGTATGTTCATGGGGTCTTATTGTCTTGATGCTGGTGGAATGCTAGAGAAACCCTGAATTACTCTCAAAGCCACTTCCCTGCTCCTACATGCCGTCAATTGATTTTAGAAATCAACACAGTTTTGCAATGCTCGGAACTGAACTCAGAGCCTTGTGTATGCTGAGCAAGTACCTCCCAAGCCCAAAGCTATCAATTTTTCCCAGCCCTCATTTCCATTTCTGACAAGCAGATGCTGCTGGCTAAAGACAGCTAAAGGACAGAGCAAGAAGCTGAGTACATCTCACCCCCATCTGCTTGGATCTGGATAACAACCGGATGATTCTTTATAAGGAAATGTCATCAGAGCCAGGGTGATGGCTCGATGCAAGGCAAGCGTAAGGACATGAGTTCAATTGTCAGAGCCCATGTTAAGAAAAAAAAAATCCAGGTGTGGTGCTCGTGTTTGAAATCTCAGTGCTGGAGACACAAAGACAAGCGAGTCCCTAGAGTTTGCTGGTCAACCTAGCCGAATTGGTCATTGGTGAGGTCCAGGCCAGAAACACCTGAAGAATGAAACATGAAACCCAATGATTTCTTCTTCTTCTTCTTCTTCTTCTTCTTCTTCTTCTTCTTCTTCTTCTTCTTCTTCTTCTTCTTCTTCTTCTTCTTCTTCTTCTTCTTCCTCTTCTTCTTCCTCCTCCTCCTCCTCCTCCTCCTCTTCCTCTCTCTCTCTCTCTCTCTCTCTCTCTCTCTCTCTCTCTCTCTCTCTCTCTCTCCCCCCTCACCCATATGCACACACACAGACACACACACACACACACACACACACACACACACACACGTCTGCAGCTCAGTGCCCCCTAAAAGATCCCCAGGTTTCAGATAACAGCCTTAGTGGGTACAGTTCCTGCTAGGGAAATTAGGAAAATGCCCTGGGTGGACCCCATCTGAGCCAGAGAAGGCCAGGAGATAAGATGCCTAGTTTACAGGTTTGTATCAGCCACAGTCTCCTGTCCTGGGCACTCCTTTTTCCCTGGGACCCAGACAGATGATGCTCAAGAAGTCACCTGAATGAGTTCAGCGACCAGACTCCAAGTGTCCCCCTGGAGCTTTGTGGGGACAGAAGCCTCCTGTGCATATCTGGAAGCTTCAGGCTTGCTTCTCAAGAGGTGATGCTACTCCCTGCCATCACCTGCTGCTGTTTGGATTACCCAATCATTCAGCTCCTGGGACTACCCATCCTGAATCTTTTTTTCCATTTATGATTGTTCAAAAAAAGAAAAGAAAGAAAAGAATCTCTTACACAGTCATGTCCTAGATGTTTTGGGAAGCATAGGGTCTCTTGGCAGGTCATATTTACATATATATGTAAAATGCATGTTAACATAGCAATTTGCTTCCTATTTATCACAGAATTTTCTAAAGGAATCCTTTTGTACTCCCTTTTCTCAGTAAGCTCATTAGTCTGCTGTACATATTTTATCTAGAGCAAAGCATTCCAGGATAGGGAGGAGGAAGACTGGGGAAGGTTCTTTTCCACATCACATTTTAAAAGAATTATTCATTTATCTTTGCCAAGGACACCATGAGATACGTAGAGCATTGTGGTAATAATAGTTATCTGAGGAGGTAGATTTTGTGCAGTTTTTATTTATTCTTGGCTTTTGTGATTTGTGGCCAGAAAGACATCCCATATCTTAAGCATCAATATTAGCTCCCATTGTCTTCAGAGTATGGGTGTGGGGGGGTGGGGACCATGGGCAGAGGCTCAAGTGGACGGGTGTCCATGGGCCAGGACAGAAAGGTCTAAGGAATAGGGTTGGGGTAGGATTCTGTGGATCTGTGACTCAGACCAGAAATGAAAAAACGTTAGTATTATTTCCACAAATGGAAACTGGCCTTCCACTGATGAAAGATTAAAAAAGAGAAAGGCCCCAAGTTTCAGTTTAGGGGGAGTGAGGGCTTCCCCAAAGGCAGGTGTGTTTTGTATTCAGGGTTCAGGGCTCACCTCTATTCCTCACAGGAACACATCTTTCTCCGAGCAATAAGGTCTGGATCTTCATGACTTTGCTGAACCAAGCTGTGCATGGCATCTCACCGTGGAGAGGACCTGGATCTTTCTTCATTTTCCTTCTCTGTGCCTTTCTTCCCTCCCAAGTCAATAGAATAAGCCCTACAGCCTCACCACCTTCTGCCTCTGCAGAAGTTCTGCCTTCCCTCAGGTCCAGGGAAGCACTCTTCCCCAGCTTTCCCCAGTCTCCTCTGCCCAAGTCTCCCTCCTTTCCCCTGACTACTCCATGCAGCTGCCAGAGGGTGTCCTGCTCAGCAGGCTTGGGGATTCAGGCTTCCAATGCACTTGATTGAGGAGCCTTTGAGGCTCACACTAACCAGAAATAACCAGTTAAGAATGAAATAACCACACATCGAAACTGTGTTCTCATTTACTTCCTTTGAACCAAGATGTTGAAGTGACCTTGTGTGACACCACAGGCACAGATACTCTACTGTGCAGGACTAGAGCAGTGGTTCTCAACTTGTGGGACACAACCCCTTTGGGGTCACATATCAGATATCCTGCATATCAGATATTTACAATTCATAACCATAGCAAATCATAACCATAGCGAAACTATAGTTACGAAGTAGCAATGAAATACTTTTATGGTTGGGAGTCACCACAACATGAGGAATTGTATTAAAGGTTCACAGCAATAGAAAGGTTGAGAACCACTGGACTAGAGAGTGGAAGTTAACATGACATTACCTGACATCTTGCCAACAATAGAGGAGCTTTCAGGTGACATCTTAACACTAGAGTTAGCAATTGAACATTGAGTAATGAGGTTTTTTTTTTTAAAGATTTATTTCATTTATATGAGTACACTGTAGCTGTCTCAGACACACCAGAAGAGGACATTGGACCCTACCCCATTGCATATGGTTGTGAGCCACCATGTGGTTGCTGGAATTTGAACTCAGAACCTCTGGAAGAGCAGCCAGTGCTCTTAACCACTGAGCCATCTCTCCAGCCCCGAGTAATGAGTTTTAAGGAAAGAGAGATGCCCACAAACAATCTTTTATGCAAAAGTGTTCATTGGGACATTATTTACAGTAAATATTTATTTTGTTCTTTTTAGACAGGGTCTCCCTAAATAGTCCATGTTGGCCCCAGGGCTTGAAACTGTAGGAATAAAGTACAGATATGCGATTCATCAGAGGGGACAGGTTTATTTGGGGATAAACCCAAGAAGGGCTCTCATCATGAGAAGACAGGAAAGCCGTGAGCAAGAGAGCAAACGTCTCTCTTAGGGTAGGGATTCTGTAGGGCTTGGGAAGTTAGTCCTGGGGTTGAGGTGGGAAGGGGCAGGAATGATGTTTGCTGTTTTGACTTCAGGAAGCTGAAAGTCTTAGCAATTGGACAGAGAAAGTGGTTCGGGCCAGAATGAGACTGCTTGTTGAGATAAGAGGGTCCTGTTCTTGTTCTTGAAGCCCCCTTCCCCTGATTCAGTGGGTGGTGGGGTTCCAGGCATGGGCTACCACAGCAAGCAGTGTATTAGTATAAAAAACAGCAATGGAGGTTGATGCAGGATGCAGGTAATAGAGACAGCAGAACACTGCGAAGCAGCCATATTCATGTACAGAGGCGATGACTGGGAAACCATTTGGGCTTTATTGTGAATCAAAATGCTGACAAGAACATCCAGTCTGCTGTAAGCACAGCCCTTCCCTGGACAACTTGTTCATCAGTGGCAGCTGCTGTGTGTGTGTGTGTGTGTGTGTGTGTGTGTGTGTGTGTGTGTGTGTGTTTGTGTTGGGGCAGAGTTAACACCACCTTTCACCCAGTGCAGGGCACTAGTCTGTGCTCTAGAAAACAAGACAAAAATCAGCGTTCCTCAAAGCAGATTTTTCTAATTGCAATGAAAGAGAACTCAAATGAAAAGGGCTTAGGAATCAAAGGCATCTAACTGGCTAAGAATCCAAAGGCAGGATTGGCTGCAGTTGAGAAGCCATCTGGTAGTGGCACTTTGTCACCGAGGACTTGGTTTCCTTCTGGGGAGAGAGAGATCCCTCCTCCCCACACTTTTCCTTAAGAGTAGTCTCTGAGCATTAACGGACAAGGACAATCTGTTGAATGGCAGGCGGGCCGCAGGAGCCCTCACGTTGGGCAGAGTCTGTACGACTAAAGCTTCTCTGCCCTCCAGCAAACTGATGACCCAGTTAGGCTCTTTCGCTTTATGGCTGCAATAACTCTTTCACATCTCCAAGAAGAGGGAAAGGGTGGGCACCTCTTGTGCACATTCTGAAATGCATGCTCTCATATGTCCAAATGCTTCCCCTCCCCCTAACCAAGGGCGGGAATTTCCTAATTGGCTAGAGCCGGGGAGCCTGAGAAGTTATCACAGGTCAAAAGAGCCTCTCAGACAAGTAATACAGACAATCCAGGACAACAGACAAATTAATACAAATAATGATTCAGATTTCTTTCTCTGACCACTGTTACACTAATGTACACACAGTAAACCAACAAGAAAGAGGGGAGAGGGAGAAAGGACTTAAATTTCAGTATTTCACATAGAGCACACTTTGAAAAAACAGTGTACTAAGAAAGAGAGAAGCCATATAAGCAAAGGGACCATCTGCCCCCATCTTTCTAGCCTCAATTTATCTCTTTCTCCAGTCTATTATTAGCCCTTCTATCCCCTAATTTAAATGACAAATTATCTGGTCACTTCTGGTGACCGGAATGGAGAACTCCGTGTTAAATAGTGAGTCATGGACCCTTCTCTTTGAGGGCTAGGGATTTGAGACTTAGGAAAAGGGGAACACGGGACAATTGAAACAGAAGAGCTAGAATCCTGTGCCTGAAAGAGAAAGATGGGTTGGACTCAGAGCTTCGTGGGCAGGTTGGACTAGGGGACGCATAGGGCGAGTTCCCAGAATAGGGAGGGAGGTCACCCAGCCATGTACCCCATTTCTTATTGTTAATTCACTGTGGATATCCACAGTGTCAGCTTACTGCCTAGGATACTTGCTCAGTCTTGACTCCCAGAGCTCATCTGAGCACATCTGTGTTGCCTAAGACTGCCTTTCTCAGTATGGCTCTCAACTGTGGCTGCATGTGGGAATCACTGTTGGATGTTCTAAGATACAGTGTTTTGTTTGTTTGTTTGTGATGCTGTAGCGGTTAATACTGATTGTCAACTTCATAGGTTCTAGAATCACCTGCAGGCAAACCCTTGAGAATGTCTGTGAGACTTACCCTAAATGCCACTCCACAGCCTGAGGTCCTGTACTGAATCAAAAAAGGGAAATTGAGCTGGGCACAAGCATTCATCTGTCTGTGATTCCTGACTGCAGAAGCAATATGATCAGCTACC
Organism: Tokudaia tokunoshimensis; assembly: GCA_036184795.1. NCBI lineage: Eukaryota > Metazoa > Chordata > Mammalia > Rodentia > Muridae > Tokudaia > Tokudaia tokunoshimensis. The sequence goes on from BTHU01000003.1 coordinate 74,374,622, forward strand.
GCATACTGCAACTGAAATGCCCAGCCCCTATTATGGACTGTGTCCTTAAATCGTGTGCTAAAACAAACCGCTCTTTCCTTTCATAGCAATAAGAATGTAGCTTACCCTGCCAGAGCCTTACAAATACAAAGGCAGATGCTCACAGCCAACCATTGGACTATGGGGTCCCCAATGGAGGAGTTAGAGAAAGGACTAAAGGAGCTGAAGGGATTTGCAACCTCATAGGAAGAACAACAATATCAACCAACCAGACCCCCCCAGAGCTCCCAGGGACTAAACCATCAACCAAGGAGTACATGTGGCTCCAGCTGCATAGGTAGCAGAGGATGACCTTGTCAGGCATCAGTGGGAGGAGAGGTCCTTAGTCCTATGAAGGTTCCATAGATGCCCAAGTGTAGGGGAATAGAGGTCAGGGAGGTGGGAGTGGGGTGGGTGGAGGAACACCCTCATAGAAGCAGGGGAAGGGGGGATGGAATGGGGGTTTCTGGGATCGGGAAAACTGGGAAAGGGGACAACATTTGAAATGTAAATAAAGAATATATTCAATAAAAAAATTACATTAAAAAAAAAAGAATGTAGCTTACACTGACAGGGTTTCCTTAGCCCTGGCTGAACTTGAACTCATTATGTGTCTGAGAATGACCTTGATCTCCTAATCCTTTTAACCCCACCTCACAAGTTGTCAGAATCATAGGGCTGTTCTACCATACTCCCTTGCTCCAGATTTGTTTACAAGGAAAAATATTATTTCAAACTTGTAGCTTCAAAATGTGATTTGCTCATCTAGATGATGAGATTAAATATGTTTTAATATCATCTCCTTTGTTCTTTGCCATACTTTCCAAAAATGACTGCAGTGATACTTTGTAATATGAAAAAAAAAAACAGCCATGCACAAGGAAGTAGAAATAACTCCTTATGTGTCTGGTCAGCTGTCAACAATGACCAGGTGATTCAAAAGGAAATACAGGAATCATTCAACAAGTATGTTGACATGATTGTACACACAAGCAAGAAACTGAAGTTAAATTCCTGCCTCACACCACATACAAAACCAATTCAAAAAGGATCATAAACCTACAGGTAACAGCTACTGCTATAGGGCTCTCAGAAGAAAACCTGAGTTTAAATCTTCACGATTCAGAGTTCCAAAATGCTTTATTAGATATGACAGCAAATGAACAGGAAAAAGAAGGAGAGAGTTGGGAAAGAGGGAGAGAGGAAGGAGAGATGGAGGAGTGGAGGGGGTTAGAAAACACATGTGTATTGGAGTTCAACGACATTAAAAAACTTTAAGCTATTGTGCTTCAAAGGGCATTGTATATAAAAATGAAAAGGCCATCCACAGAATGGGAAACATATTTTCAAGTTGCATGCCTGATAAAGAACATGTGTCCAGAAGGGTTATACGTTAGACCATAGCAGAGAGTATCTCAGGGTGAGACAGACTAAGCAAGACAAGGAGTTACTTTGATATCAAGGCCATTCCATTGATAATTAACTTGTTAATCTATGAATGAATTTGTCTATTTACATGCGCTGACTTGGAACTCACTATATAGACCAGGGTAGCCTCAAATTTATCGTAATCCCCATGCCTCTGTTTCCCAAGTCCCGAGATTGTGTGTGCTCCATACTTGGTGCCTAGCGGTCTCTTAAAGCCCAACCTAGTCCCACCTCTTAATACATCACTATGAAGATTAAATTTCAACATGTGTTTTGATGGGGACATTGAAACCATAGCAATAGAAACAAGCAGAGTAGCAGTTGCCAGGGGATCCGGGCTAGAGGGCATAGCTGCCGAAAAGTGTGGTACTCCTCCTTAGGCTGATGGTCATGTTCTAAGATGCAACCATGGTGATGTTGTGAGATCTCAAGAAAGACATCTGGGTCGTGTACTTTTAGGACTGAGCTTTTGGGTATGTGAATTATTAAGCAACAAGCAAAGTCATGTATGAGGAAAGCAAGGGCATGTTCAGCCATGCTGAGGTGAGATAGCTGAGGAGTACAGGGATGAGGGGTCCTACCTCCTCCGGCTACAGCCTGCTCATTGATTCACCAAACTGTTAGAATTCTTTTTGTTATCATAGAGCCCTAGACTTTTTCTTAATGCAAAATTAATTGGGGGATAGAGGAGGTAAGTAATTCTTCTAATATACCTGTCCATCTGTTCTTAGTATTTTACATATTTATATTTTATATGTTTTATAAATTTTAGAATATATATTTTATATTATATTTATAAATTTTATATATTATTATAATATATACATTTTTAAATATATACATATATATTATAATATATATATTAGAATAGTTTTCACCACTCCTGGCTATGGTTGAGAATAGGACAGTTTTCAATTTATTACATTTTTAATGTAAATTTAGACTTATAGAAAAATTATATAACAGCTTCCTCATATGCCTAATTCACCAGTGCCTGCTATTAGTAATAACCTCCATTAGTATAGTACATTAGTCACAACGAATGACCCCAAAATGATGCATTATGATTAACAAAAATCCATGCTTCATTCAGATTTCCTTAGTGGTTGTCTTTTTTTTTTTTTTTTTAATCTAATGTGTTTCCCACCACAGGATCCTATGCAAGATACCACATTTTGTTCAGTTATTTTGTGTACGTAAACTCCTATTGTCTTCCACAGTTTCTCAGACTTTCCTTATCTTCGGTGACCTTGCTGTTTTGAGACATTTTGCCAGATGTTTCACATGCCCCCTCTGTTTAGATGTATCTGAAGTGCTTCTCACCATTAGACTGGTGTTGTGAAAATGTTGGAGGAAGATCATAATAGTAAATGCCATATCAGTTATATGTCAAGGGCACATTTCCGCAAAATATCTTCCCGCTGAGGATGGTAACCTTGACCACTGGGCTGAGATGGGATTAGGTTTCTTTATTTGTGAAGTTCCTGGTTTCTGTTGTTTTCTCTTCTTTTTTTTTCATATTTGACTCAAGAACGTCTGTATGAACACCCCACAGAGGCAAGCTGCAATATCACAGCTAGAATTTAGATCTAGAATGCTCTCAAAAGACTGATGGGTAAAAGGCTTGCTTCTGGGAGCTGGTAGAAACCTCAGGAGGTAGGAACTAGTGAGAGGTCTTTAGGTCATTGAGGTGTGGCCTTGAATGGGACTGTGGGAACCCCAGGTTTTCTTCTTTCTTCTTGGCTTTGTGGTTCATGAAATGAGTTGTTTGGCCTTCCCACCTTGCTATCATGAAGCACATTCCCACACGCCCAAAGACGGCAAACCAAGAATAACCCTTTCTCTTAGATTAACAATTGCCTCAGAACAGCCAACTAACAGAACTTCCTTGAAGGAGGAATATTTACACCAGTGATCTGTAATTCCTCACCCGGAAAGATTCTCTCTTTTCCCCCGTTATTTAAGCAATGCCCTTGTTATCTCATCATGAACACACATATTTGTCTTAGGTGCTCCGTTAAAAGCTAATTCTCATTTTTGTTGTTGTTTGTTCGAATTGTTCCACTGGGAGCTCTTTCTGTCGATCACTAGTGTGGGCTTGGTCATTTGTTGCTGTGTTGCTGTAGGGTTTGCCTTGCTTGAGGAACGTTTAAGTCCTGCTTTTGGTTTGGTTGGTTTTGATAACATACAAAAAATTTTCAGTCATAGCATGAAGACATGTTACACACCTATCTGTTTGAACTAATACCTGCTAACACTTTTTTGGGCATATCTACCTATATTTTCATTTTCATCTGTAATGGATAACTATTTTTAATTAACTATAATATCACTATCTGGCTGTATACAAGTCACAAAAATGATTCCTAAATAGTATGTGTTATAAACTGCTGCTCAATTTTTCTTACTATCAAAATCTTCTTTTATTTGCTTATTTGTTCGTTCGTTCATTCATTCATTCATTTAACTACATTTGGGTTGCTCAAATCAGGGCTGCCCTAGATTTGACTCACTGTGACCTCACTGTGCCGTTGTGTGCTCTCCTGTCAATATTCCTTCTGAACTACAATTAGATCTAGAAGTTCATGACCTCCAAAGGTAACAACATTAACATGGAAGCCCACATCTTGACTCAGACTTTTAATTCTGATGGATCATCTCCCTCCAGGAAGTGACTGTCCTCTGATTCACATTCACAAGGAGAACGACAAGAGTTCTAAGCCTAGACTTTAAAGCTGCCAGGACTTCACTCCTGTCCCCCTCACTGACATATGGAAATGCCAGGAAAGAGGCAACTGGGTCCCCGTATGTGTTATAAGAATTGTGATTAGTTTTTGTTGATACATAAACTCTATTTTCACTATAAGCTCTATTATTTTTCAACATGCCATTTTTAGCAAAATATATGTGACATTAGGTCAGAAATGTTGATACATTTTCATTTAAAAAAAAAAGTTGAGAATTCAGAGAGTCCTGGAGATTTCAGAACATTCAGTGTCTATTTAGTTCCCAGGCCCTTCCTATTGCAATTCCAGATCCACTTCAGTGTCCTCACAGAGGGGTCCAGGCTTGCTCCTGTGCACAGGTCCCCACCTGCATCTCCAGCCTCTCTGGCCCCTTCAGCAATGCTTGGTTTGTACTCAGAGCTCCCAACCTTCCACCAGGAAGTTGATATGCTTTCTTTAATAGACTCTTGGGCATCAGTGGCCTGACTGTTCTTGGGATAGCAAACTGAACTCTCTCATCTGCCACATGCAAAGAGAGATAGATGCTGCTTAGTGATGAGGCTAGACATGAACAGGTCAAACCCAGGACATGCTGACAGGCTAGGCTTCCACTCCCAGGTAAGGTAGCCAATATGCCACTACATTAAGTAATTTCTTCATAGCACCAGGAGAAGACTTTTCATTTCTGCTGTTTCTCTTTCACTCCTCATCCTGCCCCTTAGTCACTTTTCTTTCTTTTTTTTTTTTAAGATTTATTTATTATATGTAAGTACACTGTTGCTGTGTTCAGACACACCAGAAGAGGGCATCAGATATCATTACGGATGGTTGTGAGCCACCATGTGGCCGCTGGGATTTGAACTCAGGACCTTCGGAAGAGCAGTCAGTGCTCTTAACCGCCGAGCCATCTCTCCAGCCCCCCTTAGTCACTTTTCAACAAGAGACTAAAAACTTATGAGCTGGCTTGGTAGAGTACTTAGGTAGCATGCATGGGGACCTGGGTTCGATTCCCAACTTCAAATAAACCAGGCTTAGTGGTAAGTTAGAAGGATCAGGAGTTTAAGGTCATCCTCAGGTACATAGTAAGTTTGAGGCCAGTCTGAGCTAGACAGATACCCCAACTCAAAGAAAGAAAAGGATCCAACCAGATTTAGGGTAATTGCATTGATATAAATTCAATACATTTAAATGTACATCTTATAAAAGGAAACAAACAAAATTCCCTTTCTGTGTACTTAGAGGTGCTGGGTGAACCCTGTCTGGAAAGTTCTGACACTGTGCCTTTCCATTAGGGTGCCTTCACTGCCCCAACTCCCAAGGCCCGTGGGACACTGCCAAGAGTCCCCTTTGAAATGTGTCATCACCTAGACTGACGTGGCACTGAAACTGCCTTAGAGATTGCTAGTGAAAGAGCTGCAGGCCTCAGCTGGTTTGACCCAAGCAGGCTACTACCCAAGCCCCCTGATGCATGATGGCTGATTGCCACTTTGCAGATGGCCCTGGAGTGGCTTGGGCCACATTCCTGTCATTCTATGCTGGCTGTGATCCTAGGAGGGCTTGGGAGTTCTTAACTCAAATGAAGTTGGGAATGGGATGGAGTGCCACCTTCTGATGTCTAGAACTCGCTGGCCACTAGCTTTATTCCATCGCTAGTGCCTGCCTTGCCCCCACCTCCCTCTCAGAAACCAGCAGTTTTGTTTATTTGATTCTTTCCATGCTCTCCTGAATCCCTGCTTTCTCCATTTTTTCTGGACGTTCTACTTCCTCCCTCCCACAGAAATCATGTCCCAAGTCTGTTCCTGTGACATGTTTCCCAGTCAAAAAGCTTTCTAAATCTAGACAAGGGTTGGAGGCCTGTTTCTGCCATCATGCATTTGAGTAGCTTTAAGCAGATGGAAGGGTACACATAAGCCGTTAAGTGTCACTGGTGAAATAGAGCTCAAGTCAACCTCGTCTTTTTAGGTTCACTGTTGCATCAAAGTCAGCTTGACAAAAGGTATCTGTGATGGCTGCACTACCAGTGTCTAAACAGTGTGTCCAGACGCTTGCTGACAGAGGCGCCATCCCACAAAGGTAGACTGGAGGCTATGGAGACCCTGGAGAATCTGCCAAGCCAGGACCTCCAGCCAGCTGGAGCTTCCTGTCTTAGATCTTCTAGGGAGCTTTCCAGGGGTCCATTTCACTTGCTCAGGCTCCCTGTTGAGTGCTGACCCAGGGGACCCTCTGCCCTGGCTGCTCTGTCAATGCCTTCCAGTCCCCAGGCCAAGGGTGAGCCTTCTTCAGATTCTTGCTACATTTTTCCAATGTTTAACTCATAAAAACTGAGGGGAGAGGAGATGTGGGCCACAAGTATAGGCAAACCTGGCTCTCTTGGGGTTTCTGGTTCAGCTGCCTACAAATAGTTTTACAGCACTGGGGGACACCCAGGGATTTATTCTTTGAGAAACGGGCTGCAAGGTCAGTCTGTAGGAATCAGGTGAGGTCCATCTTCCTCTGTTAGTTCAGTTCCTTTAATGTTATAATGGAAGCTCAGGGAAGGATAGGTCCAGCCACAGAGGAACGCATGCCTTGGATTCAGATGGCAGAGAGCAATGCTTTTTCTCCAAATCAATTTTGCTGAGGGACGGTATGCCCTCCTGTGCCCTGGACACCCAGGAAGCTTCTTCTGCCTTGTGAAGCAACCATTGAACATTCACTTGATAAAAATAACTTTTTAATTTATTGGCTGACAAAAATGCTTTATTTATCAAACCATTCTGAGGCCCTCCAAAGATAACATGGAGGCAAAACCCAAAAGGAAAACCAAAGCTTTAATGCAGGCTTGCAGCCTTCTGCTCTATTTCATTGTAAATGGAGGGCGATAAAGCACAGCCTTGGCTGCAAACACAGCAGTGTGATTTTCTTTTGTGCAAGAGACAGAGGTGCAGGATTTCTTACCTACAAGAAGGCTGAAGGTGGTAGATGGCTCCCATACACTAATGATGTCTTCCTTTGTATCTTTGGCTTGAACTCTAATTTGCTTACAGTTTAATGAACATCAGTTCTTGCTGTGAAGTGTCTAAGTACCTGGGAGATTGAACACTTAGGCAGTCAAATGGTCTCGCTCCCACACTAATCTTCAAGCTCTGCATTCTAAAAAGACTTCTAAAGGAGAGTGGCTCTTTCAAGGCTTGTGAGCCACTTCTGAAGAGTAACAGTACACTCAAATTAAAAGCCATGATCTGGACGGAGACTTGGGTTGTGCTACAGGAAAAGGAAAGGGCTTCTCTTCTGCAGGCAGTAGTGAATTTCTGGCTGCCACCATTGCCAGGTGTCGCTTCGTGGCTGTTTCCTTCCCTGACTTTGGTTTGCTCAACAGTTACTTCCAGCACTTCCCTTCTTCAGGCATTCTCTTTACCTCTGAGAATTTGGAAAAAGGAGGTGATGGTGTCAACAGGGGCCGTGGAATAGGTTTCCAGAGTGACCCCTGTTGCTCATTTCTGAGGTCTCTTTACTTCAACACTTTGCCCCTGGAATATGCTGAGGTTATTTGATAGGGTCATCTGAATATACATTATTATCTTCAGCAGTCACGATGCACTTTGCTTACCATGACTTCTCAAAGCTCAGTGTTTTAGGTGAAGCAAAATCCATAGGAAGGACCCTGAATTGAGTAGGGGTTTTACAGCAGCAAGTCTGGGATCCAGCCCTGTGATGTCATGTTTCTGGGGAATTCCCAGGTGAGTCTTCCCTGCACTGGTCCAAGGACCACTCTTGCAGTAATCTTGAAGCCCTTCACCTGGGTGATCCAATTTCATCTTCCTTACAACCCGTGAGGTAAGGAAGACTTTGGAGGTACAAAGAGACTCATTTACCTGGCCACTGAGATGAGTTGAGATGTGAAGTGGGAATTGGATTTCCCTGTGTCTGACGTCACTGCCTAAGCAGAGCACTACTGCACATGCCCCCTCCTCCCCTTTCTAGCAGGTGCTCCTGTGTGTCAGTTGCAGTTCTCTTCTGTGTGGTTAAAAATTCCTGATAAGAGTGTTTAAGGAAGAAAGGTTTATCCTGGCTTACAGTTGGAGGGGATACTTTTGATTTTTTATTTTATGCATTTGTGTGAGAATGGGGTCTCTCTCTCTCTCTCTCTCTCTCTCTCTCTCTCTCTCTCTCTCTCTCTCTCTCTCTGTGTGTGTATGTGTGTGTGTGTTTATACACAAGCACATACATGTAGGTGCCAAAGGAGACAAGAAGAAGATGTTGGGATCCCCTGGTGTTGGAATTACAGGTGGTTGTAAACAACCTGACATGGGTGCTGGGAACTGAATTCTGGTCCAATGCAAGAACAGCAAGTGCTTTAACTGTTTACCTATCTCTTCACTGCCCCTAAACATACATTAACTGCTTACCTATCTCTCCAGACCCCAAAGATAAATTTTACACCTTCTATAATGGTAGAGAAGGCAGGAGAGCAGGAGCAAGAACTTCAGCTGGTCACATTGCATCAACAGTCAAGAAACAGAGAACAGAAAGTGACGTTAGCCTATAATACATCAAGGCACCCCACCCCCACCCCCAGTGACCTACCAAGGCATATGCCCAGTGACTCACTTCCTCCTGCAAAGCTCTGCCTCCTAAAAGTTCTACCTCACCTAATTGTATCACCATTTGGGGATCAAGTGTTTAAACACATGAACTATGCACGGGGTCATTCTGCGTCCAGCAGTAGGGTAAGAAGAGTGGTACACTGCTTTCAATTCAGACTCTTTTTTTAGTGAGACTTTGTTCAAAACAACATGCTATCTCAGAATCTGCTACATTGCCTGTCAAGGTCATTGACCAGATGGGCATGACCACGTGACTATAAGGAAAGCCCAGATTCAGCAAACACTCCTTTGAGTTCCTAATACAGGTCAACAAGAGCTCCCAGCAAGACACAGAGAGCCTCTACAGAAATCAGTTTCTCTTTGATCATTTTGGGTCTCTTGACTTTGAAGTGACTGGAGAGGTAAATTTGTACCTCCCTTGAAGATTGCAAATGGCACAATGCACTTTCTAAGTGTCCTTCTCCATCGTGTTGGAAGAATCCACTCTTCTCCCACAGCCTAGGCCTAAGGCACACAAGGTTAAATGTGTCAAACCCTGGCTTAGCTGGCTGCTGTGGTTGTGGACAACTTTGAAACTGCCTGTGCCTTAGTCTCCTCAGCTGTAAAGAACAGGGCAATTGGTCATGGTGTCCACAAGATTACCATGAACAGTGCATGAATGAGTTCATGTGAGGAACCTTGCCGTGGAATAATCTCTCAAAAAAAAAATCGGATGGAGGGATAGCCCAGTGGGTAAAAATTCTTGCTGCATCAGCATGACCTGAATTTGGGGCCCTAACACCCATATAAAAAGCCAGGTATGAAGTTAGAGGGATAGTCCAGTGGTTAAGAGCATGTATTATTCTTCCAGAAGACTAGAGTTCAATTCCCAGCATCCACATGAGTGGATCATCACAGCTACTTGGAGCTCTTCCTCCAAGGAGATCTGATCCCTCTAGTATCTGCAGGCTCCTGCACTCATATGCACATATCCACACACATGCATATAATACAAATGCAATGAAAAAAAAAACAAAAAGCAGGTGTGGCTGCCTGTGCCTGTAACTCCAAGGCCGAGGGTGTCGAGATAGAGGGTTCTTCAGCTTGCTAGACCATCAGCCTCTCTCGTGAACGGTGAGCTCCAGGTTCAGCGAGAGACCCTGCCTCAGAGAATAAAGTGGAGAGTGATAAAGTGGGGCACTCATTATTCTCATCTGGATTCCACATACTCACATATACCATATGTGTGCACACATGCACACAAATAATACTTTAATTTTAAGAAAATGTGACTTTTTGTACGTATTAAAACCTCACAAATAGTCCAATTTTTAAAATGGGAAACAAATTTAAACAGAGAATTCTCAATAGAAGGATCTCGAATGGCTGAGAAACACTTGCAGAAAATTTTAACATCCTTAGCCATCAGGGAAATGTAAATCAAAACAACTCTGAGATTCCATCTTACACCTGTTAGAATGACTAAGATCAATAACACAAGTGACAGCTCATACTGGCGAGGATGTGGAACAAGGGGAATACTTCTCCATGGCTGGTGGAAGTGCAAACTTGTATAGCCACTATGGAAATCAATATGATTTCCATATGATGGTTCCTCGGAAAGTTGGGAATTGATCTACCTCAAGACCCAGCTATATCACTCTTGGGTGTATACCCAAAGGATGCTCCACCATACCATAAGGATGCTTGCTCAAGGACACTATGTTCATAGTGGCTTTATTAATAACAGCCAGAAACTGGAAACAACCTTGATGTCCTTCCGCAGAAAAATGGATAAAGAAAATGTGGTACATTTACACAATGGAGTATTATTCAGCTGTTCTTGCTTTTGTTTTTCAAATGGCATCATGAAATTTGCAGGCAAATGAATGGGACTAGAAAATCATCCTGAATGAGGTAACTCACCCAAAAAGATAAATATAGTAAGTATTTACTTATAAGGCGATATTAACCATTAAGTAAATGATAACTGTTTTACAATCTAGAGGCCCAGAGAGGTCAGGTAAAGAGGAGCAGCCTGGGATATGCAGAGATTTCCCTGGGAAGAGTAAATAGGATGTCATGGGCAGACTGCGGGTGGGATGAGAGGAGGGAATCAGGTGATGAACAGGTGGGGTGGAAGGAGAGGATGTGGGGATGTGGCTGGAATGGGGGGGGTATGGAAACCTAGCACAGTGAAAACTTAGAAATCTTATAATCTTATGTAATCTTACAGAGGTGATCCTAGTGAGTACTCCTAGTAACAGGGGATTTGGAGTCTCAAACGTATATCTCTTGTAGCCAGGCAAGGCTTTTAGTGGTAGAATTAGATTTCATTCAATTGAGTTGTTGGCCAAAGGGGTCCCGTGGATATCCCCCAAAGCCCCTGCTGTTGCCTAGACAACAGGTTTCTCTCTGAAAACTGACAGTGGGGCCCTATTGCTGAGGACATCAGCCACACAACTCATGGAGCATGGAGAAGTGAAGCCAGTGTCCACACGGAGCCTCTATGTTCTAGTCTCTTCACTGCAGGATGGTAATCAGTAGGCTACCAAAAGGGAAACATGAACACCAAACCAGCCATGAAACCTTTGACCTACAATCTGTCCTGCCTGCAATGGTGGCACAGGACTTGTGGGAGTAACCAACCAATGACTTAAGGCCCATTTCATGAGAAGGAACCCACACCATACCCTGCTTGGGTAACCAAGAACTAGAGTCTAGATAGCCCAGATATCTACTGTAAAACCCAATGATACTGGTCTAAAACAAAGAAAGAAAAGAAGTCAACAAAATAATTTCTAATGATATTCTGCTACACTGGACCAGTGCCTTATCCAGGTATCGTCAGAGAGGCTTTCTCCGGCAGCAGATGGGAAGAGATGCAGAGGCCTGCAGGCATTATGCATGGAAAGAGTCTAAACTGGAGCTTTCCATCATCCTCCCTTCAGAGCTCAGAGAACTCCACAGTAGAGGCGGTGGAAAGAGAGTCAGAGGCACCAGAGGACACCGGGAGAACATGGCCCTCTGAATCAGCTAAGCAAGGCACATATGAGCTCACAAAGACTGAAGCAGCAAGCATAGGACGGACCTATGGGTCTACACCAGGTCTACACTGGGTCCTCTGTCTATATAGTACAGCCATTAGCTTAGTATTTGATGGGACTCCTGACCGTGAGGACAAGTGTGTCTCTGACTCTTATGCCTGCTCTTGGGGCTCTTTTCCCCGTTGGGTTGTTGTATCCAACTTTGATTTTATTGTATTTTTTGCTTTATTTTATTATATTTTATTTTGTCATATTAAAAAAAGTGGCTATCAGTACTAAAAGTACTAACAGTGACCTGAACAGACAACTCTGCTGAGCACATCCATGAAACATGGGTGATGTTCTTTTGGGTTTTGTTTGTTCCTGTATATTTTAGGGTAGAGGAACTAATTGTATTGATTCTTCCCAATAGAGAACAATGGGAAACTTCGGGGAAGCATTACTGACAATCTGAGGCAGAGCCAGTGAGACAGCTCAGGGGGAATGCGTGCTTGCCACCAAAGCCGACCATTTACATTTAATTCCTTGAGCACATGTACACACACACACACACACACACACACACACACACACACACACACGCGCGCAAAGCAGAGAGAGAACAAGAACAAGAGTTAAAGCCCACCTCAGTGCTTCATGAATCCCCCCCAGTCTTGGTGCTGTTTAAATGAAGAATATCTTGACTAATAGTTGTGGTGGTGACAGTATGGGGTGAGCCCGCCTCCCCAGCGACTTCTTGGATGCTAGCTGAGGATGGACTAGCTGCGAATGGGCTAGCTGTGGATGGGCTATGCATGCTGAGCCTAGCTCCTCTTTACCACCACAGGACAGAAAGGCAAACACGCCTTTCAAATGGAAACACACTTTTATTTCCTGAGGGCCCTCTAATCAAGGAAAAAGCTATTACTTGATCGCATAATTAACCTTAGGAATAGAAGTGTAAACAGCACAATTCATGAAGCTGTTAATTGGTCTTCCCCGCTACCAATATTAGCCCAAGTTGATCTGTTGTTTCTCCTCCGTTGAGTATTTTAAACAGGAAGTTTTCTCATTTGGATTTCTCCGGCACAACCTAGAGGGCAAAGAGGAAAGCATGGTATTTCCAATGGTCTGAGAATATTTTGTAGGTAAGAGCTATTTGTTTTTCCTGGAGGAAGAGACCATTGGGTATATTTAGCTTTAGCTCTAGTTTGCCCTTCTGTGCACTCACTAGCCATGGATTCCTGATGCAGGAGACCAGACCCCTAGGCAGCAGAAACATAAACCAGCCAGGAATGCTCATGTGCGGTCATGCTGCCCAGACTTGGAATCTCAGTCTCGTTTAGCAGTGATTTATTTGCACCACTGCAACAGTTCCCTGACTGAGTGGGAATAGAAATAGTGGGGAGTGTGCATGCTTGGGGCCTGCAGGAGGAGTGCCTATTCACATGCATGGCATGTGTGCATCTGTGTGCTTACAAAAGGAATGTGCTTTGGGGAGTCCAGCACAAGAATCACCACGAAGCTTCCATTTTTTGTTTTTGTTTTCTGAAGATTTTTAAAATTTTTATTGGGGTATATGTGTGAGAATGTGTGTGACTACATATATGTGTACACCAGTGCCATTGGAGGCCAGAAAGGGTGATCTGATCCCTTGAAGCTGAAATTACAGGCATCTGGGAGCCACTTGACCTTGGTTCTGGGATGCGCACTCCAGTCCTCATGATACAGCGCAAATGCTCCTAACCACTGAGCCATCTCTCCAGGCCCATAGTCCCTGTGAATTTTAAAGAACAGCACATGGCCCAGGTGTTGTGGCGGATACTTGTAAGCTCAACTCCCGAGACGCAGAGGCCAGAGTTCAAGGCCAACTTGGGAGATACAGCAAGCACTCAAAAAAGAGAAGGAAGGGAGATAGAGGGAAAGAAGGAAGAGGGGGAAGACAGGAAAAGAAAAAGGAAATAGTTGTATTCAGCAAAACAGGAGATACAAGTTCTAATACAAGACACGTCACAGACATGTCACAGCACTCTCTCCTTGTCCACAAGGCACACCCATGTGGGAAGTTGGGCCAAGGTCCAGAGGTGGCAAACAACACTTAAGGGACTCTTTCATTGAAACCCTGAATGGGGAACCTAGTCATTTAGTTATGTTAGACGCTGAGCCTTTAAGAGCTGTTTTAACTTATAAGGGTGTGTGTGTGCGCTAGGGCAGTAAATAGCATGAGCCTTAATCTATTCACAGATACTTTAGTCTGAAGGCTTGAGTGAGCCATCACTGATACTTCAGAAAATTAAGAAGCTGCCTGCATCAGCAAACAGCCAATTTCAGTTGATAAGTGATAGTTACAAGGTTCTACAAGACAGATAAAATTGCTCACGATCTGTCTTTGCTTTGAGACCTGAAGTCATCTTGCTGTATAAAAGTCTAGGCCACTGACCAGAAAGCCACAGTGAGGCATGCACAGATGGTTAGCCTGTGACTATAGGACTCACAAACCCACAGAGTGCAGACAGACCATGTCTGTGGTTTAGGGACTTTGGAGCAGGCTAGGGTGTATTCAGAAGGATCAGGTGACAACTATTTGCCTGTTATTTAGACTTTGGGATTTGGCCTGCACAGATGGGCTAACACCAGTTAGCCTTCTGCACTGGCCACCACACCCTGGGCCACAGTGGCTCACTGGTTCTAGAATTTTCAAGGAGACCAAGCCAGGGCACATGAATTCACTCGAAGAACAGCTGTGACTCTGCCCTTGAAAATAGAAGGCCAGCAGTAGCCCATGGTACCAATGTCCACCCACTCATTTCCCTTGCCACTTCCTGGGGACAAAATGCCTTTGGTGTCAGGGACTTGTGTATTTGCTTTAAGGACACCACCATGTAGTTACTATATACCCAGAGAACTCCTTCCAAGTGACTGCCTTTACTTCTCTACTCTGGCCTTGTTGAAATTTTGCTCTAGACATTTTAAAGGGAACAACAGAGTTATAAAAATGGATACTCTAAACTTAGGTTTCCAGAAAGATCAGTTATTTACACTTTCCCAAAGGGTACTTCCCAATACAGAAAAACAAAACTTAAAACTCTCAGTAAGAAAACTGCAAAATATATCCCTCTATGAGTTAAGAAGACATAATGGGGAAACAGGCTGATGAAGAGAGAGGGGTTACTGTCCTTGTGGGTCCAGGTCCTCTTCTGGAAGTACATACAGGCTGTTTACCCACCTCCATGTACTTAATTCAGAACCTGGAGCCAAAGTTCCAAGTCCATAGAGGCAAGCATCTCACTACTGCCTTATAGAAAGTACACACCTAGAGTTTCATCTTTAGAGATTAATAACGCCTAATTATGGTCAGTGAGGAATGAACTCTCTTCTTCCATTTCTTCCTCCCCCATTTTATCAAAATCATTAGTATTTACATTTTATGGTATATTTTAGGGCTAAATAATGTACTGTGGCTATTTTTTCATCTTTTTGGAATTACCAGTTGCCTCATCTTATCTATTGCATAGCTTTTCATGTATGGAATCTTTCTGCTTTCTAAAAGTATTGTTTGAACTTCTGAACTTGGAAGAGTTTCTTTACTATCATGGTGGATGATTTGTTGTTTTCTTCTGCACTCTTGGGACCTGTCTTCAGGGGCCCTCCAGGCTCCCACTCTAACTGCTTCCCATCTGTCATCTCAGAGTACCCTTTGCTCAGCTCCTGGGTTGACATTCTATTTTCTGCATGACACACCATCTTGGTCAGTGTTCTATAGCTATGAGGAGACATCATGACCATGGCAACTCTTATAAAAGAAGGCATTTAATCGGGGCTGGCTTATGTTTCACTATCATCATGGGTAGGTGTTGAATCCTAAATTAAAAATAAACCACCTATGTAAGTATGAAGGTTCCTGGCATCTACCACTGCTATTGAGGAGTCTAAAGTTTCACTTTTCCTCCTTCTCTTCTTTTTGCAGTGTCGGGAATGTATGTATAACCAGAGGGGTTCAGGGATCATCAGATGGAACTTGGTGTCTTGTTCAAAGAATTGAAGCTGCCCGCAGAGATAGTGAAGTAATAACAAGTTTTACTCAGAAGCAAAGAGAAAGCGCAGAGTGGATGCACATGGAAAGGGAGCTGCCTGTCCTGAGCAAGCACAGAGCTAAAGAGTGCCTTCCTGGTCTCCAGGAGGAAGGGCCTAGTTGCTAGGGCCAGTGTATGGTAGTTTTCTGTCTTGATTGATAGGTTTAGGTTATGCAAACCTCTGTTCGTTGCACGTGTTCTTTCCCATGTTGTGCCTGCTCTTAATCATATGCACATCCAATTGTGCATAAGTATTAGATGTAAATTCAGTTTTATCCCGAAAACCTTAGAAGATATAGTTGGCCTTACTGCATGCAGACCTAACCAGTGTAGACTGAACTGGTACATTGCCTCAATTCTCAGATTATGTTCCAGGATGTGTTTGGTCACAAAAAGGAAGTTACTAGGGGTTGCTAAGGCACACCAGGTTGTGGTGACCAGTTACTTTATTTGGAGACAGGTTTGTGTGTTACTTGATGCAGGTGTTGGGTGGGAGAGTCCCAGGTTACTAAGTTATCCCTGTAAACTACCTGCTTCAGCTGGGACCCAGAGCCTTGTACATGTCTGGTGAGAGCCCTGCCAATGCAGTCATTGCCCAGCCCCTCCAGCTCTTTTTTAATCCCTGATTTTCTTTTTCTCTCAGGGTTTAAAATCTTCTCCTCAGCCCCACGGTATGGCAAATTTCTTGTTTGTTTTTCTCAAAGGCACCTCAGTGGTCAATCCAATCAGCTTTCAACTCTGTTCATTTTCTTGTATTATTTTTAATAATTCATTCTATAATCTCTACTTTCTTTTCTGACATTCATGTTATTCGGACAGTAGGTAACCCATACCAATCTTCTAATCTTTTATATTTTCCCCTACTTTAGCTTTCCATTTAATTTTGCCTTTTTAAATTTTTATTTTGAATAGGTTAAATTTTTTCTCCCATATTTTAGTTTCCACGAGTTCTTTTTAAAAGTTGCAATTTACCCCCTTACACAATTCAGTGTTCCCTCCTGAGAGGATAACATGATTCTTTATAAGATTTCATATTCTTTGTGTGTGTGTGTGTGTGTATGTGCACAAAAGTATAGGTGCCTATAGATGCCAGAGGCATCAGATCCCTTAGAGCTGGAGTTGCAGGCAGTTGTGAGTCAACATGGGTGCTGGGACCCAAAGGTGGTCCTCTGCAAGAGCAGTATGTGCTCTTAACCACTGAGCCATCTCTAAAGTTCCATGTTATAGTCCCTTATCAAGGTTTCTTATGGTGTTTGTTTTGGGGGGAGGGGTTACTCTGGAATTTCAGCCTTTTTCCAAATGCTCAGCAATCCTACCATATTTAAGAGACAGACAGTAAAAGACCAAGAAAGCTGGGCACGATGGTGTATGCTTTTGACTCCCAAGAATGGGCTAAGAAGGAAGTACCGAAAGTTCAAGGGCAGCCTGGGCTACTCTGTCTCAAGCAAAATAAGCATAAAGCAATAAATATATGCCAACAGGGAGCTGTGTTGACTGAGTGGGCCAATAGCTCTTTGGAGGACCCTTGTGCTCACCACTGTGATTGTCTGAAGCAAGTCCTTCAGCAAAAATGCAGATGCCCATATCAGTTTGTGCAGACATTTTCTCTCTTTCACCTCTCAGGAAATGAGGCTCCACCGCACACGACATTCCCATCGGAAGACTGCTCTCAGATCCCTGGCACATTTGGGAAGGCAGTTTGGACACTGTGTCCTGGAAGTCTTACCAATGAGTAAGTCTGAAAATGGCCACCAAGACATTGTCAGTGACGATGATGGTCACATAATTAGTCACACACTCTGGCCTCCACACATGTAGAGTTCCATGTGCATGTCCCCCAGTAAATAAAAGGTGTAAAAAAAAAATGAAAACTTGGAGAGTCACACAAGTGGCTGAGGTGGAATTTGAATCCGGTTGTCTCTCCTTCCTGATGATGATAATAGCATTTGGCTGCTGACATGTGTTGAGGATTCACTTTACCTTCTGCATGGTCTGGCCTCCTTTCAAGCCTCAGAATGCAAAGGCTTGCTGTTCCTCTCTTTGGATGGCTGTTTTTGGCACACAAGTAGACCAGTAACATTTATTTTTAAAAATCCTTATGTAACTGAAGTATTTTACTTCTGTAGCAATACCCTGCCCCCATGCCCAAGGACCTGAAAACAGACATTCTTTAAAAGATTATAATTGCATTTATTATTCCTGTAGGGGGAGGGAGCAGGCACGCTGAGGTCAAAGGGCAACTCGTAGGAGTCAGTTTTCATCTTCCACTGTGTGGGTCTCAGGAATTGAACGCAGGCTGTCCTGCTTGATGACAAGCTCCCTTCTAGCTGAGTCATCTCACCCACCCTCAAAGAGGTGGCTTGTGACTTTACCAACACAATTTCCCCACTCTTCCTGTATTTTCTCTGCTGTGCGGATCTCAGAGAACAAATTCTTCTTTGGCAACTCCTTTGCTTTTGCAGTTGGAAAAATTGAGGGGATCCCAGCACACAACACTAGAAAACTCCTGTCTTCTACAGTTCTCTCCAGTTGAGTTAAGGTTCCTGGTTGTTTTTATATCTTCCAAGTTGATAGGTGAAGAATGAGGACCACTGGTGTGGTATGCACACATGCACCTGTGTGTATTCATGTATACATACATACATACACACACACATATGCACACCCCCCTCAGGTTTGTAAGACAGTTCTGAATGAGCTATACATAGTGCATAGTGCTGCATACCTTTAATCCCAGCACATGGGCAATGTAAACAGACATAGCTTTGTGAGTCTGAGGCTAGCCTGGTCTACGTAGAGCATCCCATGACATTTAGGGCTGTATCATGAGACCTTTTCTTTAAGAAAAGAAGGGGGGGAAGTCTCTGGAAACCTAATACAAGTTTCTCTTTTCTGTGTGTGCTTGACAGTAAAATGAGATCACCCGTAATAATAGTGTTTCATTACACAGGCTAATTAAAATTATTTGAAGGGTATAAGGCTACCAAGGTTTTGGTAGTTGTTAGGTTTCAAACCTAGGACAAAAGGCTGAGGTGCTGATTTAACATATCAAACTGGACCTGGCTGTCAGGTTCTCCCAACATCCCTCAGTCCCTACCTGTTACAACGTCCTCTTGGCTGGCATACTCTGTCCTCTCCCTAAACTTCTTCAGCCCAAGGGCTGGGCTGCCCTCCCCCCAGCTACTCTTCCCTATATAATTCAGCCATTTTGGCTACACCAATCCGTTTGGCCTCTTGCTCCAAGTTCCCTCCTCTCTATCCCTCTTCTTCCCTCTTGCTTCTCACATGATCCACCCAGTCTGCTGGTCATGTCCACTATGGCCTCTCCCTCATATCTACAATGTCTTCTCCTTTACCGTACCTAGTATACCATGTCCTCCTTTTATTCGCTTTTTCAATCAGTAATAACTACACATCCTTAATGACTACATGTCAAGCCCTATACTAACTTGACCTACACTGTGTCATGTTGTCCTCATATTACCTCACCTACCATGAGGAGACTGAAGTTGAGAGACAGACCAATACACCTTGAAACTGAAGAAACAACATAAGGGCAACGAGTTGCTGGGAGTTGTATTCTAGATGGGCAGAACCATGCTACAATGAGATGTACCTCTAATACACAAATCTAATGACCTCTTAGACATCTCACAAGGAAGGGATCCACATCCATCACTTTGTTGTATGGCTCTGATTCTAAGCACTCACTTTGGATTAAGTTTTGACACATCTTTCTTAAGTTAGTAAGCTTCAGCTCTCCCAAATCTGCATCCAGAGCAGGTGCTCCCTATTGCACCCTTACCTTTGCGGATCCTTCTGATGTGTTTAAACTAATCACCTTACTTTATCAGGAGAGTCATCAGATTGACAAGCTCATCTTTTCTGATTATTAGTACGGTGAAAGGAGGGTTTGAGGAAGTCTTATGGACTGCAATGTGAATCCAAGTCTAGCTAGCAACCTCATACTGAAGAGTGCTTTGCGGTTTCTTTTGTAAGCTGTGAACCTCTTGGGGGAAAAAGAGTAAATTGGCAAAATGTTTTTGTGGCTCATTATAGTGGAACCTTTGGTTTGCAAAGATCACTTCAAAGTAATATTTTTCTTCTTGCAGACCACAGCTGTCCATGTGAAACAAAGTCCAAAGACAAAGAGCAGAAATAGGTTTTGGCCCAAGATGTTCAGGAGAGAGCCATCAAATGGTCCACTCAGTGGTTCCTTGTCCTCCAGAATCCTGGGAAGAATCAGATCTGAAATAGGAACACCGCTATTTTTATACTCAATTGTAATTGGGAAGTTGCCAGGCTTTTGCAGCGAGTCTTCCTAGGAGTTGGATCTAGAATCCCTTTATACATTTCTTCACTGGGGAAAGGTATGAATGCTCTGGTACTTTCAGCCAAGGTGCCTTTCCTTTCCCCGAAGAAGCTTTCAAATTTCCTTTTGATAGTTTTCTGTTGTTGTTTTGCTTCATCCACCTAGAAAGAGGCGGCAGTTGGCAGGAGCATCACTCATCTGGGCCTCACTAGTATTAATTGGGTGGCCAGTGAGACAGCTGGCCAGTTACAATGCCAGATCATGCTATGTTTGTTTACAATTCAAAGCAATGACTAAGAGAGCCGAGTGCAGCCACTTTGGATCTAACAGGATCTAGCTTGTGGGTGGCAGAAAGTGCCAAAATGAAAGACTATGTACCAACTCTTCAGATTGTCATATGGTTACTTAATGCGGGAGTCCAGGTAGTGTGTGAACATACATGACCACCTCTTATATCCAGTGGTCGGTGGTCCACTGAGGAAGACACTGGGGTCCCCTTAGTCACTAAGCCCCTTTTCAACTGTTTGCCTTTGGAGGCAGGTCTCATGAGGCCTCGATCTCCTGATCCTCACACCTCCGGAGGGCTGGGATTACAGAGAGGAGCCATCTAGCCTGGCTTTTTGTTTTCTGTTTGTTCGTTTTCTTCCTTTCCTTTTTTTTTCTCTTGGTGGGTGAAGGAGGAAAAGGAACAAGGAAATGATAGGATATCAACACAAAATAAAACTGTATCCAGTAGTCTGTGTATGTAGAGATCCTTGTACATACAATCTTCAAGATGCAGCAAATGCCAAAACAACTCGACTCAGCAGCATTTATTCTAACTCATTCATGTTTTGGCAACACAGAGCTACTTTACCCTCAAGAGTTACACAGCTCGACAGAACAGGATGCTGGGATGTTCTCCCGAACTAGCCCTAAGGTCTGGCAGGTTAGAGCCTTCCTTGGCTGGTGAACCTGAGAGAACACAGGCTGCAGTCTAGACCTTTACTAGGGATGAGGCAGGCCTAACAGAAGGAAAGCAAATAAAGCTGTGTGAGGGGGTGGACTAAGAAGACTTCAAACCTTTCCATATTCCTAGCGAAGGAACAAGAGGGGCAGGGAATGCAGTGGACATCTGTCCCGATGAGCAAGCAGCAGGCCTTCATGTTTCTGGAACACAGGTCCCAGGGCAAGGTAGCTAGGCAGGCTGAAGGCTCTGCTCTTCAGGCACCCTTATTTCCTGAGGCGTGGTGGGTACCTTAGGAAGAAGGGTCTAGGGCTGGGTCTCGGACACTACCTGCAACTTCTCATTCACTGGAGATAGGCTCCAAGGAGGTTTCTCCTGATTCTGTTTGACTGTATCCTCTAATCCATTCAAGGAAATAGACATTATAATAAACCTAGCAGAGGACTGAAAAAATGGCCTACAACCGCTGATACAAATAATTAGATGTCAATTGCTTTTTTTTTCTTAAATTAAACAAATAAGTTGGAACGTTCACGTAGCTTTTAGGTAGGCACGAGCTGTTGCAGGTTAATGAAAGAACGGAGACAACTCAATCTGTCAAGGAAGCTTGGGAGTCAAAATTATGAACAGTTTCAGTAAGAAATGAAAGCCCAGTCCTTTGCCATGCCTGATAACACCCACTGAACATCTGCCCTGGTTACTTCTGTGCCCTAATCCAAACATTAGGTTTTGTTACAAATGTAGTTACATAAAGCAGCATATTCCTTCAGTAAGAGTAAAACTGTGATTTTCTTTTTCCCCTAAACTATAGTAATTCCTTACTTTCTTTACAATAAGACTAACATGATCTTTCAGGAACAGATCCACTTTTTTTTTTTTGAACACAGGGTCTTTTGTATTCTGAACTGAAATAGAACTTGTCAGGGATTGCTGTTGTCTCAACTCTCTGAATGCTGAGATTACAGGAATCATAATAGCTGGTTTATGGGGTGCTAGGGATTGAACCCAGGGCTTTGTGCATGCTGAACACACTCTACCAACTGAGTCACTATACATCCTCAAATGTTATGTATTCCTAGACCACTTAACACCTGAGTAGACACAATATCACTGTTAGATGCTCAATATTAATTTGTATATTTTTCTAAAGCTGCAGAATCTATGTAACCTGACTTAAAGTAAATACACACATATAAATAAAAATTCTACATATATATACCTATGCCATTTTCATTATATACCTGAGTGAACCATAAAAATAATTGTCAAATATGGAACATGACCATGAACTGGTCTGTCTTTTTCAAAACTGAAGTTGTTTGTGTGTGTGCATGATGGGGGCAGGTGTGGCATTCATACTGCCATGGTGCACATGTGGAAGCCAAAGCACAACCTGTGGGAGTTGGTTCTCTCCTTCCACCATGAATCTTGGGGACAGACCCAAGGGCAGTGACCCTTTGCAAATATTAATTCCAAGAACTGTATCAGCCAGTTATTTTTGTTGACCAATGTCACCAACGTGAACAGCAGAAGTGGCTCTGGGCTGTGCTCTGGTCTTCTCAGAGCTGCCACAGCCCTCCTACTCTGCACTGTGCCTTGCTTTCCGTCATGTAATACTCCAGGGTTCACTGTTGCATGTCCTTTCTTATTGTGTGCTTGCTGAGGCCCAATGAACCAAAAGAGTTCCTTGAACAGTGTGTAAGACAGACTCTGTGATCTGACTTAGCCTTTGAGCAGTGTGGCCCAGAGTGGCACCATTAGGAGGTGTGGCCTTGTTGGAGAAGGTGTGTCACTGTGGGCATGGGCTTTAAGACCCTTATCCTAGCTGCCTAGAAATGAGTCTTCTCCCAACAGCCTTAGATGAAGATGTAGAACTCTCAGCTCCTCCTGCACCATGCCTGCCTAGTCGCTGCCATGCTCCCACCTTGATGATAATGGACTGAACCTCTGAACCTGCAAACCAGCCCCAGTTAAATGCTGTCCTTATAAGAGTTGCTCTGGTCATGGTGTCTGCTCAGAGCAGTGAAACCATAACTAGGACAGTGGCTCTGTGAATAAAGAGGACAGGGGCTATGGCTACAAAAGCCTCATTCTCTACAGGGAAGACTCTAGGCTTATTTGAGATTTATTTCCTATGGTCTGGGTTGTTGAGATTATTAGAGATGTATGTCTTTCCAGCCTTTTTAACAGCAGAATACTACAAAAGAAAAAGAGACAAGGCATTTCCCTCTTAATCTTGTTTAAGTTTGCTAGAATTTCATCAGCGGCGGCATTCCTTGAGCCTTTGGAAACGGGTTCAATCCTGCCATCCCACTGCTTCCTCTGAGGCGTCACCGAAGGTGCTTGAGCTGCAGCTTTCAGTTCACTGAGGCAAAGGTGACAGAGGCCACTTCTCAGGGCTGGAGGCAGCCTGAGAGAAGAATGGGTACGACTGCTTTAGTGAGCACTTGGTAGATGGGATTTGAAGGTGAACTCATTACAAGGCTTCTAGTTGTAATTACCACAAGTTTTATGTCGAGAAGGAACCAGCTTTCATGTTCATATACCCAATGCAAATACAGGAGTGGCCTCCCTGACAGCTCAGGGTGACATTTGCAGTGTCTCAGCTTTGGTTGAGCTTGGAAGCACCGGTTTCTCTGTCACAATGCAGGGGATGTAAGAAACCCAAAACTTGACTATTTAAAATATCAGACACAAATACTATATATTTATAATGAAACAGTATTATCGAGTGGAAGAAACAGGCGTAATAACATGAAAAAACACATTTTATTGCACTTAAGTTATAAGAAAATAAAATTTCTAAGTGACTCAAACCATAGACACAATCCCTTTGCAGGTTGTTTTCCTCCATCACATCAGGTTGTTACATAACTAAAATTAACCAACTTGAATCTGATTGTTTTAAATCAGACTATAAATAAAACAAACAAAAAAATAAACAGGAGGAGGAAAAAAAGACGGCCTAGGATACAGTGTTAACCACTTTCACAGTTCAGCTTGAGTTACGGCTCCTGGTGAATGAGGCGGACCATCTGACTCCCGCTCGCTCACTCGCTCGCATGTCGCGCTGGTAGGCGAGTGACAGACAGCGTCACTGCAGAGCGAATTCCTCTCACGTCAGTCACTCAGAGCAATGAAACTGTAACAGTTGTTTTCCCAAATACTGTAAGATGCTACGACTGACCAGCAACTTCCGTTTCCTTTGTGTTATATATATCTTTAAAGTATTTTGTCAGTTTTACTATGTATGTTCTTCCATTCACCACAGCCCTCAAAAAGAAGTTTCTCCACAGAACAGGCACCTCAGGCTCTGTCCCAAGGAATGTGTTTTAATTTTTGCCCAGATAAAAGAAAATAAGCTTTGCACACACTCTCGATTCTTTATTTGCAGGCAAACTTCACTCTTTATTATCTGAAACCTTTCCATTCTCAGCCTCTTAGAGGCACAGATGGCTCAAGTTTCAGTGGCAAAAAAAGTCTTTTTTTTCTGTAACCAAACTAGAGCAAATTTGGAATTCAGTCTGGGACTAAAACGTCACAGCAGAAAAAAAATAAAAAAAAAATAATTTGCTTTTTCTTTCTTTCATTTAGCAGCATAAATAAGTTTGGCCACTGGGAGTACAGTACAGGGGCGGGACAACGACCCCGTATTTGAAGACCTACTTCTAGCACCAGCATCAAGAATTAAATCCATCTCAGGACTCACAGAACCCAGGACAACTTGCCACCTTTGAGCAACATATGCATTGAAGAGTGTATATAGAAGCAACAGTAAATAGATTAACAGACACTAATACTGTGATTGATTGACATTGGCAATGGTTGGCAAAAACAAAAAAAAAAAAACAGAAAAAAGAAAAAAAAAGAAAGAAAGCTTTATGATAACTGTACAAAAACAATTCACAGTAATTTTTTTTAAGCTTTTTCACTTCAGAAAAATGACTTTTTTGTTGCAGATGCTCTCTGATTAGAAGATAACCAGCCTGTGTTTGGATATTATTGCCACTCCTCTCTAGGTGACGGTAACGCCGATGTAGCTCTGCCCAATGACCACTGGAGAAGAAAATAAAGAATAATTGCACCTGGTTGGATTTAGAGAGTCTCGTTTTGCCAAGCTGCCCCTCAGTCAGAAGTGAGGCCTTGCATCCTGCGACAGCTGCCGCCTCCTGTCAGTTACTGTCTCTTGTCTCTTCTTACCTTCTTAGTCTGTAGGTCTTTTCAGTCTGTTGTCCCAAGCCAGCATCCTGCACCACTGAGTACAAGGGATTTTTTTCCTTTTCTTTTTTCTCTTTTTTTTTTGTTTTTTTTTTCATTTTTTGTTTGTTTGTTTATGTTTTTTTTTTTTTTTTGCGCAGGGGGAAGGATAGGGAGTATATTGTCTACACAGTTGGACAAAATTCATCTTGTCTGCTTTTCATTTCATGTCCACATCAAAGTCCAGCACCAGCAGCTTGGTTTCTTCAGTCCCATTCCGACTTCCAACTGCACACACGAGCTTTGTGTTTGAGGCCCTGATCCGCCACACAACTCCCCCACTCCCCCCACTCTCCAATGTGACGAGGTTTCGGATAAATTCACCCGTTTTCAAGTCCCAGAGTTTCACCGTTCCGTCGTCTGAGCTGGTAATTACGAAGTTCTTGTTGAACTGTAAGCAGGTCACAGCACTCTGATGCTTGCTGGGACCTAGGGAAAGGCAAAGGATGGTTACTGCTTAGGAGCCATGCTAAGGGGCTTTGGTGTGGGACTTGTGCTCTTCTACTTAGGACATACAAGAAATGCAACATTTAAAAAGCTGCAATTTAGAAACCTTGCTGTAATTTAGGACCAGCTTGGATGTGAGAAAATCTGGTAGCTATTTGTAACTACAGTACCAAGTCTCAAGAGCTCTGGCTCCCAGTAGCCCTGGTCAGCCAGCACACATGTTCCACTGCTAGAAAAAGGAACGTGCAGGTTTGTCACTCTGTCACTCCACCATTCTGAACTGACCAGTCAAAGAAGGAAATTGAATTTATGACTACTCCAAACTCCTAGGAACAGTCACAATTAATGAGCAAAGGCTGCCCTGTGCTGCCTCCTGATGGTCTCACTCCAAACAAACAAACAAACAAACAACAGTAACACCTTCTAAGGGCCGTGACTAAGAGAAGAAAGATATTCATGGAGAACCCAATGGTGCTATACCTCCTAATGCCAATGCTTTTCACTTGAACCTCTACCTCAGAAAGCACCATTATTCCTTCCATTCTGACTGAAGGAGTTGACTAAGCAAGGCCAAAGTAATTTCCTATCAGAGATGCTTCAATTCAAAATAGAATGATCACTCAAAAAAAGCTCTGCTCTGTGAGACAGCCAAGTCTTTCTTCTCATTGTTAAGGTTAAACAGAGTCAACTGAACACGCAAGAAATGATTAAGAATTTTCACATTAGAGACACAATTGAGAACCATTTCTCAAGGTGGCCTACTTTTGAAAGCCAAATATTCACAAACTCATCAGGAGTAAGTACTCTGTATAAGGTTAAATCTCTGTTCTCCACAGGGTCTCTCTTGAATAGCAATGACATTTTTAAAGACATGGCTAACAGATGGCCAGAACTTACCTTGCAATGTTTGTAAACACTGTCCTGTTTTGATATCCCAGATTTTAACTGTAGAATCTGCATTCCCAGAGACAAGAATATTGTCTTTGAGTTCCATTCCACTTGTTAACGACTGGTGTCCCGTTAGCGTGTGAATACAATTCCCTGTCTCCACATCCCAGACTCGGATTGATGTATCAAGAGATCCACTCACAACATGGATGCCGTCAAACTACAACAGACACAGAGTATTAGAACAGAAACAGGATTCCTGTCCTATCAGCTGTTGACCTTACTCACAATGGGGAGAGGGGTACAGGCAACATATAGGCCAGAACAGAGAGCATACTGGGATAAACTTGTAGGTAAGCTGATGTGTATGCCATGTGAGTCTGTCGATCATGTCTTCAAAATACTTCTTTCAGAAATTCTCTTAAAGTTAAAAAAAAAAGAAACAAAACAGCCCAATAGTTCAAACATGGCAGAAACAACTTCAAGAAGGCAACAAAGCACCTGAAATACAACATTACTTTCAGATCACCTGGTTCCAGCTGGAAGCTACACCCCAGGTATTTAGTAAGATTTCGGAGTCTGTTGTGCCTATAGAGGAAGCCAAAGCCAGAGCCTGAGACAAAGGCATGCTTATCAGCACCAAGGCAAGGGAATAGTCACAGATAACTTTTATGATGTTCAATAGTAAATTCCATTAAAAAGTGCTTGTAAAATGAAGTTGTTTACAAGAAATTAATGCTAATTAGCAAATATCCCAAAAGAAAACTGTATCAGGAATTAGAAGAGGAGGCATTTTAGTAACAAAAGCAAGCTATGTAGTCTCTCTTCTTCAGCTTCCCAAGGACAGTAAGAAACTATAAGCATCTACCAATCCCAGAAGGCATATATAACATGCAGCTATCTATTCTGAGATCATTCTCTACAGTTCTGAGCACATCACAAGTAGCAACATTAGCAACCAATTCCATCCCCTTGGAGGCTATCGTCTTCTCTGAAGTAATCAACATCTTTATCATATATCAATAGTTCATTACTTGGGCAGTATCGTCAATTAAGCATCCAATGCCCTAAGAGCAGCTGCGTCAGCACCGGAGTTCTGTTCTATCCTGTTCATCACTAACAGGCAGTGGTAACTGGGAAGGAGATTATGTAACAGGAAATATTTTAAGATGGAAAACGCTGCATTTCCAGAAATAAAAGTAACCCACGTTTTATGTCTAGTTATTGAAGCTCTTGAAATATTACAATCTATTAATAAATAACAAGTTCAAATCTAAAGGAAAACAACAGGTTGGTCAAATTCATCTCTCTGTGGCTCCCAGTCAGTGGCCCTGGGCAGGTAAGTACAGAGCTTTCCGCAGAGAGGCTCCGCAGCTACTTCAAATGGGGATGAAATCACAATTACATGCTCCATCAACTTTTAGCTATCAAGGCAAAGGGGCAGCTTTTGGCCAAATTAATCCTCAGCTAAGGAGTTTATTAAAATCCAAGTTATTCTCCAATGAGAATTAATTAATGTAGCAAGTATTAATTAATGTAGCAAAATTTATAATCCTGAAGTATCAGGTTCCAAGACAAATATTTGCATTTTAAGAGAAAATGGATCACAGAAATTGAAATCATTAAATCAGTTAAATGATTCTGAAATCTGTGTTTCTTCATGCTAATTTTAAGATTCATATAAACAGCAACTTGACAGTAACTGTCTGAGGAGAACAAACTTATGAGTCACCGACTAAAAATCGAAGGGTGGGAGAGACACTCTCTTACCTGTAATGAATAGACTCTATTAGTGTGCCCCTGTAACGTGTGTAGACAGGTCTCAGTCTCTGGATCCCATACCTTCACCATAAAATCATATGCTCCACTAACAACCCTCCTGCCATCATACTGAACGCAGCGGACTGCTGCTACATGACCCATCAAGACGTGTAAACACTGGCCGGTCTCAATATCCCAAACCCTGAGAGTGGCATCTCGAGAACCGCTCACAACCCTGCAGAGCCGAACAGAACAGAACACAAGAGTTAGGAGATGAATGCACAGGACAGGTAAAACTGTTGCTTTCTCTTCTTTTTCTTAAACGGAAATCCTTTTAGGAGAAACTCTACCTAATGCCTTCAAATGCAAATTACAGTTCCTCTGCCTGGAATGGGAAGTGAGGAGACCTGAAGCTCAACTGGCCATCTGGCTGCTTCCCTGACTTATGAACCTTGGTTCCACCTCAAGGTTCCACGGTCCAGTTTGGAAAGCACTGCACTGCTCTCAGGAAGCAAGCAGCTCTCCGTACATACAACAAGATCTTGATTAGCAGTAAAATGGAAATGCGGCACATGCACAAGTCCTCAATGCACCTCCAGGTGGAATGAACTTATAACAATCTAGAACTTTCCTTCTTTATGATCTTTGTCATTTCATGACACTGCAGTTAGGAACTCCTATTACCTATTTGAGTAAGTAAAAATTTCAATACAATTATTTCTCAACAAAATAGAATTTTAAAATGACTTTGGGACTCAGAAAGTCATGGTTGTTTCCTTCTGCTTCACATTCAGGGAAAGTCAGTTTCAGACACGTGCTCACAGCTGGTGATTCAGAGATTTTTAAAGATATTCCTATAGCAGTAACAGAAATGCCTAAAGAAACTGTCTCAGTGCTGCAAAAATTATACTCTTCTGAAAACCAGAGTGAGACAGTCATGTAGTTACCTCTAGATTACTAACCAGGCACCGTTACGTCATTTCCAAGAGATAAAAGTCACTCTACATTAGACAGAATGGCGTGCTGATGTGTGGCAGAATGAACACAACAAAAATGGAAATGTGACGTCCTTCGAAACCCATCCCTAAATTTTAATCACAGAACACACTGTGCAAAGCAGGCTCAAATTCATGAGGGAGAGGAGCAGCTGTACAGTGGTGGCTGTAGTTGGAAAGTAATGAAAAGCAGTCTGGACAGAGGTGTAGGTCATGAATGTTGTGGATTCCACATAAGGACCCTTCTAAGATACATTATGTCAGAGGAAGGGTCTTCTCCAAAAGCTGGGGACTCAAGGATCCTCCTGTGTCTACCTTTTCAGTGCAAAGATTAGCAGCATGTGACATGTCAGACCAAAAGTGACAATGAAGTAGAAAACACAACTTAGCAGAGTGCAATGAAGATATGTCAACAGAAGGACCTGAGGGTAGCAGAAGCCTGAGAGAAAGCACCAGGCAGAGGAACTGGGAAGGAAAGGGCAAACAGGCCAGGCTTGGCTGAGACTAACTTTGAAGCTGGGACTGAAAGTTCTCCCTTTGTTTGGTGGGCAGAAGGGCGGCAGCGCCCTCCTAATATGAGGGGGCTCTCTGACAGCTGTGCAAAAGGCAAGAGGACCCCACATCTGAGCGCTCTGAACAGTCTGGATGACTAGTACTGACAGTAAGTTAAGGCCCCCAGATCTCAGCGTGTCTACATACAGGGATGTGATAGAGTGGGGGCAAAGTGCGTGTGTCACTCAAGGACTCAGGCTACAAGTTCCGGTGACTGAATTTGTTGTTCTTACACAACATAAGTATGAAAATCAAGAAAGAAAATGACTTTTGTTTAAAGATGCTGAATCATCAAAACAGATTAGAGAGCAGAATTTGAAGAAAAACAGCCATACATCAAGTGAAGGAAATTCAGACAATCCTCCACTTTTAAGCCAGTGCAACCTAACTTTCTTAATTTAGGAACATCTGCACTGTATCCTTAGTGTCCGCCTGAAGAGTTCATAGCACTCTATGAATCCTAAAGTCACAAGTAACTGTAGTGCAGCCCCATTCATAACCGCAGGCTCGTTACCTTTTCTCATGGAGATGCATACACCGTACAGTGGAAGTATGCCCATATAAGGTATGTATACACTCTCCAGTCTCAGCATTCCACACTTTGAGAGTCCGGTCAGTTGATCCACTGATGATGATATTGTCTCTCATCTGTGATGACCACACTCCACCTGTATGTCCCACTAACGTCCTCAGACACTGGAAAAACACTTCAGATGATTAACTTCAGGTAGAAATGCAAGCAAGTCAAAGACTACACTAACACCTCATTAAAATCTGGAATAGTTTTACTTATTCCACTTTACTGGAGCACTAGGAAAGCATTTTTGCACACCAATGCTACATAACATCATCACTACCGTTTGCTTCTTGGGTAGCAGAATATGCTTATACAGGGATACATGACTGAGGAACAAGAATGGAGAAAGGAAACATTATAAAACATAAGGTTCATATGAAGGGGCTGGAGAGATGGCTCAGTGGTTTAGATCACTGGTTGCTCCTTCAGGGATCTGGGTTTGAGTTCCAGCACCCACATGGTGCCTCACAACCACCTGTAACTCTAGTGCCCAGGGATCTGACACCCTGTTCTGGTATCAGAGGGTACCTGGCATGCATGTGGTGCACAGACATACATACAAGTTAACACTTACACATATAATAAAATGAAGTAAAAAATTTTAAAAAAGAATCATATGATACAAAGCATAAGACATGCCAGAAAGCAAATATAACTCAAGCAAGCAAGTTCGACAGCTCTAGCCTGGCCACAGGATTAAATAATGCTCAAGCTGCAGGGTGTCTTCCACAGGAGAACCTAGGCAAGAATGCAGGGAGAGTTGGGTGTGGCTACATACCACAGCTCTCCCCATCTGCCTGAAGGCGGCAGCTAGGGCTGCCTGTGCTACTTCTAGACATGTAAAGACAGACAGACGCTGAGACTCTGAGATAAGCCCAATCTAATATTATGCCCTGGAAATGTGTAGCTGCTCTGAACATTTTAACATCTGAGCTGAGTATTTGTAAGATTCTTATCCAAGGATCAACATAGCAAAAAATATTTTAAAAAACATAAGCTTTTCACATACTTTCTTCTGTTCTTTTTTTTTAAATGGTCGATTACTTAACTCATGACAATGTTCTTTTTGGACATATAAAGTCAGTGTTCACTGGCGACTGGCTAAGAAACAGCACGCGGTGTGTGAGGTGCAGTCGCTGCTGGAACTGCTTGGCTCTTCACCTCTGCCTCGTTTCCTCATCACTAATGTCTGAGACAACTTTAACAGGACTCACCTGATTTCTAAATTACAGATGGCTCAGCAACAAAGCAGTTTATAAGGAAAATTACAAATCTCTCATGGTTTGGAAGGCATTAGGAAGTAGTGATTCTAACTCACATGGGCAAGGTGAAAGGTACTGAGGTAAAGAAATGAGGATGTGCACCTGAGATATCTTAGACTATCTAAGTGACAAAGACGTATACTACTTAAATGAAGACTACACTACTGTCACCAGCATGCCAGGGTGACATTCATAGCCATAAGGAGAGGGCACATGCTTCTAAAGAAGGCCTGATATTCATTATTAAAACAGTTGGGATCAAAACACCCTCTTTACTGTACTGCACACACAAAATGGTGACTCCCTGACATATGGAAAGAAGTGAACTTACCTTGCCCGTGACTGCTGACCAAACTTTTAAAGTGTTGTCATCAGAACCACTAACTATGCGGTTGCCACAAAACTGTAGGCACGTGATCACATGATCATCATGCCCTTTCAGCACCTATAAGAAAAACGTACATATCCCATGGATATTACTATGTCCCATTCTTTAGAATACAGTGAAGTACTGCAGAAATGGCTCAGATATACAGAACCTGGGGCCAAATCCCTAGAACTCATATAAAAACTGGGTGTGGTCACACAATAACCCTGACACTCGGGGGCATGGAGACAGGAAAGTTGATAGAGCTTGTAATTGCTAGTCTAGCTCCAGGATCAGTGAGAGAGACTATCTCAAAAAGTAAGTCAGACAGAGAATGAGAACAGGAAAACGGATCACCTCCTCTGGCCTATAGGTGTGTTTGCACACACATGTGCATACATTTCTCTCTCTCTCTCTCTCTCTCTCTCTCTCTCTCTCTCTCTCACACACACACACACACACACACACCAGTGCAAACAAGAATGAACCATGTGTCAGAATAGTAATCTATAATCTATTTTTAGAATGAAATTTATATAAAAGACATAACACATCTTTTTCCTGGATGATAAATTAAACATTACATATATGATTTCCACATTCTATTGTCCACTATTAACATTTTATTAAGCCAAACTTCATAAAGATGGTTCCAACACAAATGTCTAATTTGTTTAAATCAAAAGAAAAGTTACTTTATTTTCGTAAATACTGTTGACAACTCTGACTGCGGCTCTCAAGGAGGACAAGACAGGACCACAGGGTTAAGGCCTGCCTGGGATGCCAAGGTGAGCAAGCACCAGGGCAGCCTGGACAACTGAGCCAAACCTCAGCTCAATAGTAAAGAAGAATAGGAGGAGGAAGGGGCGGAAGAGGAGAAGGGAGGAGGAGGAGGGACAGTGGGTTTTAGATCCAACTTTTAGCACTGGAAAAGAGAAAAAAAAAATAAAGCACCAAGAAACAGAGGAATAGCAAATAACAGGTTTGTCTTTTTTCAACCTAAAAATTATCCCAGGGCATGCTGGCTAATAAACCAATGCCTCCTATAAATGGCTAATTTTTTTGTTATTAAAGTATATATTGAGTATTTCTACCATTTATACATCTGAAATAATATTCTAAGACAGAAAAATGAGACTTCTGCTTCAAATCATTAAAAACACACACACACACACACATATATATATATATATATACAGAAAAATCCATGTGGCCCAAGAGGCTAGAGGGCTGCAAATCTAGTGAGAATCATGGTAGCACAGTATCATGCAGAGTGGTCTAGTAGAAATTCAGTTTGTCTCAACTCACCTCTTCTGGGAGAAACATTTTTGAGACAAGGCTTCATACTGCAGCTCAGATTGGCCTAGAACTCAGTATATGGCCCAGGCTGAGCTTTAACTCACCTCCTGCCTTGGCCTCTTGAATACAGGGACTACAAGCATGAGACACCATGCTTCAATCAACTCATCCTTGATTCCAATAAAATTATCAGATTAAAGAAATGAAAAATAAAAGAACGCTGATAATTGTACTTTGAGTTAATTTTGAAATACAGCCACTTCCTTTCCATAGAAGGTAGGCACTTAGTTACACGGCAGTTAACAAGTGAAGAGAGCATGCATCGTTACTGATGAAAGGTTTCTGTTGGCACGTCAAGAGTCTGTTACCTTAGGAGATTTGAGTTCTCCTCGTCTCCAATTCGTATCAATTCTGTGCTGTCTGATGTATGCACTCTTCCATGGGCTATGTATGAAACCTGGTTTTATTATTTTTCTTCTCTTGATGTGCAACGGTTCATCAATCCCTAAAGTATCAAAGAGTTCAAGAGAATAAAAATCATGCATCTTATAAAGGTCTTGTTTTCTCTGCTTAGCACCGGTGAAATAGACTCCTCAATTCCGGCACCAACACTGCACTGTGCAGCAGGGAGCCTCCATTTGGTATGGTGGTTTGGTCTCACTACCTCCTTTCTCTCTCACAGTGACTGTGGGAGGTGCTGGCATGGACACACAAAGGTGGGAATGTTTGTGCACTGCTGTGGAAATTAGTACAGTGACAACACAAACACAGTGCAGGACGCAGGACTTTCACTTTTGCACGTATATGCAAAAGGATGAAAAGCAGAGATGTGAACAGCCATCCATACACCCATGTTCACAGCAAAAGCAGGGAGCAGGGAGCAGTCACGGTGCCCTTCCACGGGTGAACAGCAATGCACACAGGAATGCTGCTCGGCCGGAACAGAGGGCACGTGGGTACATGCTGTGACATGAACCTTGAAGGCATTTTGCTGAGTGAATAAGGCCATTTCAAAAGGACAAATGTTGTGCAATTTTACTTATCACAGTTTCCTAGAACAGTAAACTTATAAAGCATGTAGGCAACAGGAGTGGAAGGATGGGGAGAATGTCACTGCAACATACTCAATAAAATGGCTCCAACTCACTAGTAGACCAAGATGGCTTCTAGTTTTCAGCAATCCTGTCTCTGTCTCCCAAGTGGTGTGAGTACAACGAACACCACTACCCCAGGTTGTTATCAGTCTGGGCTGCCCTGGAACTTGCCAAGCTGTTCAGAATCATTTTTATGGAATATAGTTTTTTAAGAGGAAATCTTAAAAGGACTCTTAAGCTAGGCATAGTGGCACATCCCTTTAATTCCAGTACTCAAGAGGCAGAAGGCAGATCTTCCTGAATTCAAGGCCAGCCTGGTCTATGTAGAGACACCCTGTCTCAAGGGGGAAAAAGATTCTGAGAAAGAAGGTAAGGCAGAGTTGATTAACCCTGGTTTATATAAAAAGATACTTAAGAAGAGGATTTTATCGATTAATCCAAGAGCAGCCAAAGGATAACTGCAGAAGCAGACTTAGCAAGAAGCACCTGAGATCCTTCCTAACCTTGAGTCTTTACTAATCCTCACTAGTCAATGCTCTCCACCTGGCCTCATAGCTGCGAAGGGAGCCTAGTCTAGAGAATAGAGCATTGTCACGTTTTCCCCCTCAAGCATTTTGCTCCTCAGAAACAACTTTTTTTTTCTAAATGATTACTTTTCTAGATACCTGTTTACAAAACAGAAAATCCTCCCTTTGAAACCAAACTATACTTCAAGAATACAAGGTCCATGACAGGAAGACCATGATGAAATAGTACCATCGTCCCAGCATTTACAAACGTTCAGCTCACAGGAGGTGCACAGTGAGTGTTTATGGGAGGAGTGGATACAATACTCAATTATCTGGGTATTTAACTGCTGATTTGTGGTTTCCTTTAGCTCAGGCGGCCTCCTTTCCTGTTGGGATGAAGGAAGTGAACAGACGCAGACTCACTGGCAGGCTCCACTGAGCCAGCCATTTATTCTCACTGCACAGCAAAGTTATTTGGTTAACTTGTTTCCAGAATCCTTTACTTCTACAGAGTAGAAACACATCGTCTATGTGATTCTGAACTTACCCTCTTCTTTACATTTCTCTCTCCAGAGAAGGTTATCCTCAGCCAAAATTCTCCAGTATCGACAAGTCTGAGCCGCTTGCAGCAGATCTTTGGGTTCCAGGAATGAAAGTACATAGAGTGCCAACTATGGAAAAGGAAATAAGGAAGGCATACTCACACTTCAAAAAAAAAAAAAAATCACAGAAAAAAAGGTTACTCTACACAGGATGAGAATCTTGCTAGTACTGCTGTATTTCAGTGGGCTGAATGAATCAAGAAAAGCAGTATTTTAAGAGCAAAGAAAATGCTCATTAATCTCATATTAGGAATCTGAGGCTTTACTCTGGGTGACCTGTGATTTTATTGGGATTTACTTAGAAAGTGAGAACACAGGTTTCTTGTGTGAACCTAGTGCTCAAGCTCTTAGATATCCTAAATAAATGTTGATAAAGAGACTTGAGATTGTTCACACCAATTATCCAAAAAATTCAAGAACATTTCGTGTCAATATGGTAATAATGCTTTAAATAACATACTTCCCTACAGAGTTAAGTCTATGCCACTATTCCACATAGACATAAAGCATTTCCCAAATGAAGGACATCCCAGTAGCTGGAAACAAAACCATAGCTGATATGCTAAGCCAGAGCTCTCTCCTTCCTAACTTCTTTTTTCCTCGGGAAGTCTCTGAAGGAACATGGAAGCCAAGAGAATCTTTTGGGGCTTTACCTTTTATTAATCATCTGTGCTTACTTCTTAAATTCTAAAACACTTTCAAAATTTGGGGTTTGGTGATGGCTCAGTCAGTAACGTTTCATGTGTAATCATGAAGATAGGGCTCGGATCCCCGCCGTCTTGTAAAAAGCTAGGCATGGCAGTCCTAGCTACACAGTCACTCCTCACTGGACATCTGCCACTCTAGCTGACTGGGTAAGCTCTAGATTCAGTGATGGAGCACTTCTGCATGTGTGTGTGTATATGTGTGTGTGTATACACCCACTTGAACACGTGAACACACTATGCATATACATATTCTAAAGGAGTATATCAGGCATGTAAAATAATCAAGATGAATATTCACTTCACTTACAAAAAAAGGTTCCCTATTATGTCATGCCCTGATGGAAGCAAAGGAGATCTCATGTTACTTTTATAAGTTTATTCAAAGAGTTCTGTTGTAGAAAACGCTCACAAGAATAAACACTTTTCTTCTGGGACAATGTCATTTTTAAAAAGTACTCCAAAGGGGAAAAAGTACCAGGAAAAAAATGTTTTATCAATTTTGCTTTTCCCCAGAGTTATACTTCATGTCATTGATTTTACTCAAATCTAATGCCAGATTATAACTAGGACTATATCTAATGCCACTAGGAATTTAGAGTGATTACCTAAGAAAAGAGAAAGCAAGTATCTTTCAGTTCAAAGTTGAGGTTTCATGTTCATCTGTATGAATGAGGTGTTAGTTTTTTGTGCTGTCTTTTTAACTGGTATTTATAACATGTGTATAGTAATTTGAGAAAATATAGACCATGAGGATACTATTTAATATTACATTATTCCTTTCTTTTGATAAAAATTAAGCTATGAAGTCTGATGTCAATACATGCATTATACTTAAACTATAAGCCGCACATGGTTGTATGATTAAGTGCTGAATCCAATTTTTATGTTCTCTCTCTCTCTCTCTCTCTCTCTCTCTCTCTCTCTCTCTCTCTCTGATGGAGGATGATTAGTAGAAATGCCACAAAGACATATAGGTAAAATTCTATATATTAAAAAAATTACATAATAAAAACAAAACTAGTATTGCTGTTTAATGAATTCAGAATTTTGAAAACATCCACTATAAATAATAAATAAACATACACAAATAACTAAAGCCAGCCTTTCTTTAGATAACCTAGGGAAAAATCCTTGAAGAAACTCAGTGACTCTCACACGAAGTCTTACTTTATCTAAGTGGAAGGAAGCAATACCTTGGTATGAACACACTTTATGTGACAACTGTACCAAAAAGCCATAGCAGTTTGTCAAAGTGTCAAACCATAAAGAGCAGGACACTGCTTACAGGTGGTGGCTATGTACCCATACCCACTGGACAGCGCCCACGCAGCAAGCAGCTGACGGCCTTACTCACCTCCTTAGGGAGCAAGGAGATGAAGTCTCGCTGGAACTGGGGCTCTATCACCTGCATCATGTGCTTCACCTGTGTCGGTTCACAGCTATCAATGAGCTCATCTAAAGCCAGCAGCTTCTCTGGTCCACTCCAGCTCTACCAAGGAGGAATTGGACAAATTACAAATCCATACAGAAGACCCGCAAGCACCTGCAGGGCCATGTTTGAGCAGCAGAACCATGGACAGAGACCTTGTCTCCAGAAGCCACTGACAGGACTGCAGTTTTTAGTTTCAGCAAGTTTACTCAGTACCTTTCCCACAAAGCATTAAAAGTCATGACTGGCAAAACAAACAAACAAACAAACAAAAAACAAAGTTTGCATTTATTTTTAATGATAAGAGTTATGCATTCTTCTATTCTTCTAACACCAAGACACTGGGAGACATGAAAATCTTGTTCAAGAAACATCCATCCGGGTTATCGAATAAATAGGGAATTTTGATAGATCATTTTTCTCTATATATTCTTTTTAGTGGACAGTCATAAAATTTTATGGCTTGAATAAGTCTTTCATCTAAGAGCTAAGAGATTTGCAACATAAAAAATTAATAGCTGGTTATTCTGCATATCTGACAAGTATCTTCTACAAACTTTAAAAAATGCTTTATAAAAATTATAGATAAGAAACAGCAAGCAATAGAAAAGATTAGAAAAGATTAGCTGAGTTAATACTGCAAAATTAGAATATAAACAAAGACCAAAATGAATTAAAAAATACTGTACTTATGGAAAATGAAAAAACGTTTATTATACTTCAAAAATATTGGCTCCTTTAAAGAATTCTTCTTGTTTGTTTTAATATTTCCCCTCAGTGTGCACGACTGCTTACAAAAGCTACAGCTCTTTAAAGTAACAAATTTAAGGCCATATGAACAACTTAAAATGTTGGGATTTTGTAATAACCATGTAAAACATTTAAGTAAGTTCATGATTGTTACATGAAAGCATATCAACACAGGCCTCTGATGAGAACACCTCTGGGGGCTATCGGGCCATTTGGACAGGGGTGAATGACAAATAATGGGCAAGGTATGACCCTTCCTCTAATACTTGCACTTGGAGTCCATGAGATATAAGATACCCCCCCCCACACACACACACAAAGACAGTGTTAGCTCTGGCTGTCATGGAACTCACTCTGTAGCAAGGCTGACCTCCAACTCATAGAGATCTGTCTGCCTCAACTTCCACAATGCTGGGATTAAGAAGATGTGGTATATTTACATAATGGAATACTACTCTGCAATTAATAACAATGAATTCACGAAATTCCTAGGCAAATGGTCAGAACTTGAAAATATCATCCTTAGTGAGGTAACCCAATCACAAAAGAACACACATGGTATACAGTCACTGATAAGGGGATATTAACCCAGAATCTCGGAATACCCTAGACACAATTCGCTTATCAATAGATTTCCAAGAAGATGGAAGGAGAGATCCCTGGTCCTGGAAAGACTGGATGTAGGGGAATGCCAAGACAGAGAAACGAGAGGGGGTTGAATGGGGAAAAGAGGGAGGGAAGGGGGCTTATGGGACTTTCGGGGAGGGAGGAAACGGGAAAGGGGAAATGATTTTGAATGTAAATAAAAAATACTTAGAAAATAAAATTAAATTAAAAAAAAAAAGGCGTGCATCAACATGCCCAGCTGATTATTTTTTTTTTATACAAGCAAGTCAACCAATGTTGATGCAGGTGATTTATGAATCAGTATGAGGGAACACTAATAGAGTGTGCTAACTATTTCAATCAGGAACAAGGTTTTAAGACCTTGGGCAGCACAGAACTTGAACTGGCATGATAGAGAACTCACTTCTTCAGAACCTAAGCAGGGCAGTCAGTCTACCTGACTGCTGTTTTGAGACAGCCTTGCGCTGGAGATCACAGGCTTGAGCCACCACACCTAGTTTACCCATCTCTATGTGAACAGGTGTTAGTTCAAACAGCTTCTCAAGCCAACTCAGAAAACGTGATCTAGGTATTACTTTCTAAAGAACCCAAGGTTCAATCTGTTTTTATTTTGATGTAAGGTTCTGGACTATATTAAATACAGAACTTTCCTTTAGTCTTTCCTGACTAAATACATGAATTTCTTCAACGTCATCACACAAGGTTTAATAAGCTTCCTTAACCATGCTGTAACAAATACAATTTCAAAGAAACAAAAATTGATCTTGTTTTGTCACCTCTCTTGTAGCTTTTAATCGTCGGTTACTAACAAGACTTAAGTAAAACAAATCAGAAAACATATGTAACTTGACTTAGCATGGAACTTGATAAACTTTTCAACATAGATTTCTTTCATTATAAATATCAAAACAGAAGTATTTTTTCTAGTTCATTGTTTTTGTTTTGAGTCTAACAGATCTTTCCAAAACACGCAGTTTCAATGCAAATCTGCACTGATAAAGTGTGCAGTGGTAAAGACATTGTATGATGCTAAAGCTCTTGCACACAGTTCACCTTTGACCCTCAGAATCCTAAGTGAAGCTAGTACTGATAGGCCCTTCTGGACCCAAGTCAACCCAGGTTCCAAGTTGTGTCTTGACCACTGGAGGAGACTGACATTTATGGACTCTGAAGGACTTTCATGGAGAGCTGATAGCTCTATATACTTTCCCCTTTGGATACTTTTCAGTATATATTTGTTTTAGGCGATATAAAAATAAAGAGAAGAGTGGTCTCCTAATAAAACTGCCCACTAGTTAAGAGACAAATTCAAAAGTTGAAGAGTTTCTCGTCTAGTTCATACACGCTTCCCTTCTATGATGTCTCTGAACCATAAAAGGCCAAGTCTGTGAGTGTCTTTACCTGTTCTAAATTTTTAAAGTGAAAAACCATATGCTAATTCCCAAATTACATAAATAATCAAACAAACCCTGTCCCTCTGGCTTTGGAAAACAAGAAACTTTGGCCACTGAAAGGTTGAATCAATTTAAACTGTGTGAAGTTTGGGTTTTTTGCTATCTTTAGTTTACATTTCTGTTTTTCATTAATAGGCTGTTATCTACAGTGGTGCATCATTTGTTCTTATTCAGTTTGCAAATGGAGTACAGAGAACTTTGTCAGGACAGATGAAGCTGGACCAAGTGCTGTAGCACTGCCTTAGGAGCAATAGGAGGGCAGGAAGGGGACAAGAGCTCCCCTTTTGCTTGTTACACAACAGGGAAGTTACCATTAAATGCCCCAATCGCAGATCTGTAGGAAGACTGCCAGTTTAATTATCCCTCACAGGTCAGCGCACACCACCCTCCTTTGCTATGGAGTGAGGCTGTCTATAAGATTGGCACTGGAGCATCACAAGCCTCTAGGCAAGTGATTCAGTTCTAGTTAGTTTGGCACCAGCCTCGAAACAAAACAAAAACAACAACAAAAACAAACTAGGGTTTCTATTGCTGTGACAAGCCAGCAAGACCAAAAGCAAGCTGGGGAGGGAAGGATTTATTTAGCATATACCTCCATATTGCTGTTCATTATTGAAGGAAGACAGGACAGGAACCCAAACAGAGCAGAATCCTGAAGGTGGGAACTGACAGAGGACATGGAGGGGTGCTGCTTACTGACTTGCTTCCCCTGGCTTGCTCAGCCTGCTTTCGTTTTTTTTTTTTTTTTTTTTTTTTTTTTTTTTTTTTTTTTTGAATTTAATTTTATTTTTTTAATTTACATTCCAAATCACTTCCCCTTTCCCGTTTCCTCCCTCCCCGAAAGTCCCATAAGCCCCCTTCCCTCCCTCTTTTCTCCGTTCAACCCCCTCTCATTACTCTGTCCTGGCGTTCCCCTACATCCAGTCTTTCCAGGACCAGGGGTCTCTCCTTCCATCTTTTTAGAAATCTATTGATATGCTGATTGTGTCTAGGGTATTCTGAGATTCTGGGTCAATATCCCCTTATCAGTGACTTCATACCATGTGTGATCTTTTGTGATTGGGTTACCTCACTAAGGATGATATTTTCAAGTTCTGACCATTATACTCTAAGATCAAGAATAGACAAATGGAACCTCATTAAATTACAAAGTTTCTGCAAGGCAAAAGACACCGTCAAAAAGACAAAGCGGCAATCAGCCTGCTTTCTTATAGACTCCAGAACTACTTGCCGAGGGATGGCACCACTCACAACGGGTTGGGCCCTCCCCCATTGATCACTAATAGAGAAAAGTGCCTTAAAACTGGATTTCATTTAAGTATTTCCTCAACTGAGACTCCCTTCTCCCATGACACTAGCTTACATCAAGTTGAAACAAAACCAGCCAGTACAACAATGTGGGAAATGGCTCCTATAGACTCGTGCTTCAACGCTTGGCTATAGGGAGTGATACTATTAGGAGACATGGTCTGTTGGAGTAAGTGTGTCACTGTGGGGTTTGGCTTTGAGGTTTTACATATTCAAGCTATGCTCGGTGTGGCATATAGTTTCTTTCTGCTGGCTGCGGATCAAGACGTAGCACTTTCGGCTCCTTCTCCAGCACTACGTCTGCCTGCACACTGTCATGCTTCTTACCACGATGATAATGAACTAAACCTCTGAAACTGTAAGCCAGTCCCAATTAAATGTTCTCCTTTATCGTGGTCATGGTGTCTCTTCACAGCAATAAAACTCTAGCTAAGACAAGAGCAGTGTATGGCAATGAGTCCTGGGTTATGTCAGAGACAGACCTGAAGCTCAGAAGATTAAGGTTGG
This sequence comes from Tokudaia tokunoshimensis, assembly GCA_036184795.1. Lineage (NCBI taxonomy): Eukaryota > Metazoa > Chordata > Mammalia > Rodentia > Muridae > Tokudaia > Tokudaia tokunoshimensis. The sequence continues at coordinate 74,417,108 of BTHU01000003.1, forward strand.
ATCTACCTTGTCAGATTGACCTTTAGTTGTTACAGAATGTCTTTGGGGCAGGGGGATAAAGCATTTTACTTGCAGAGATAATTCTACATTATTTCTACGAACTAATAATGAGCTCTCTGCAGTTGTTCAGGGCCCATATGAAGATCAAGCTGATTTCTGCTACATGTATGTGGTGGGGTGTAGGTCCAGGCCATGTATGCTCTTTGGTTGGTGGTTCAGTCTCTGAGAGCCCCCAAGAGACCAGGCTAGTTAACTCTGTTGGTCTCCCTGTGGAGTTCCTATTCCCATCAAGGTCCTCAATTCTTAACCCCTAAAGCTGTTGCCTGTCTGTGGAATCTGTTCCCAACTTAGCTGTCTTGCCTGGCCTCAGTGGGAGAAGAAGCACCTAGCCCTCAGAGATCTGATTGCTGGCGTGGGGTTGGGGATTGGGGGGGTGGGGTGGAGGCTCCATTTTCTCAGAAGAAAAGGAGATGGACGTGGGGAGAGACTGGGGGGGGGGCAGTGATTGGGATGTAAAGTGAATAAATAAAATAAAGGGATGAGCCTTCTCACTGCAACTGCATACTTTCATAGAACCAAACGGGTTTAGAAACTCACAGTTGGGGGTTCTGATTTGATTTTAAAGTTAACATTTCTAAAGCTGGGCTGTAGCAAGTGTAATGTTTGGAAATTTTATTAAACAAGCACTGTATTAAGGGCTCTCTAAAACAGCCTCGTGAAAAGAAAGCATTAATACCCCCACTACAGATCAATATTAGAAAAAGTTCTCTTAATGAGCATCATAAATGGCTTACAAAAAATATTTTGGTACATTAAAATGCTGTGGGAAATGGGCCTAACTATATACAGAAAACCTTATTTGGACCAGCCTGCTAGTAAGCTTCTTTTCCAGTCATGGTTTTGAGAGCTGTCTGGATGGGCACTAGAGACACCATTTGGTTTCAGCACCCAGTTCAGACCCCAGCACTGGGCTCGGTGCTGGTGTGTGCACATACCCATGTGCAGGAGAACACGCTGTCACTCCTCCCATTTCCCTGGCTTGATCAGATATTTTTTTTTTCCCCCGAGACAGGGTTTCTCAGTGTAGCTCTGGCTGTCCTGGAACTCACTCTGTAGACCAGGCTGGCCTCAAACTCAGAAATCAGGAATCCACCTGCCTCTGTCTCCCAAGTGCTGGGATTAAAGGCGTGCACCACTACTGCCTGGCAGATATTAGTATTTTAAATATTCCTTTAAGAGTATATAAACAGATGTCTAGAATTTTATTTTAAGCCTTATTTATTTCTAAAGGACTGGACAAAATAAAAAGTTGAGAATTTGCAAGGCATATGTAGGGGAAAAATGTCATAAATTTGAGGTAAAAGAATGAGGGAGTAGTAATCCTTATGGGAAAGATGAGTTTAATCAACCAACACATGTCTATAAACATTAAAAACATTTTTTTGTGAATGTAGTGTTCACATTTTCATAAGTAAAATGTAACTTCCATTTGTTTAATCCCAAGACTCTTAAACTTAGTACTATGATATTTTGGGTGGGATAATTACTTGGTTTTGGAGGATATCCTTCATATTGCTTTTACATAGTAAACATCAAAAGCATTCAGTCCCCCCCCCCCCCACACACACACTACTATTTGGGGATAAAAAACTAACCCTACTGAGAACCAGAGCTCCACACCTGTCAGTTACAGTAGCTAGATCTCTCCCATCCCACAAAATAGTATTAAAACTCACCTAAAAAGACATCACTTCAAGTAAATTTTCTAGCTACCAATGAAAGCAAACACATACACACACAGCACCTAAGTATTTAAAATATTAAGATTTATACAATAGGACTTCTTAAATATTTGAAATGACAAAGCCAATGTATTTTAAATTTGTAATTTCCTTATGTGTGCATTACATACCCAACAACTCAAGCGGCCAAGAGGTAGTGAAATATGTTCATTTTGTATGAGTGTGGTGGCTGGCCAGCATCAGGCATGCTCTTATTTTTATTAATTACTGTCTGGAAAGAATTGTTGAGTACTTAATCTATGACAGCTGTGTTGGTATGCTCATAATTTAGTCTATCATTCAGAATAAGAAGAGATAAGACAATCTAACTAACTTATATTATAAAAATCCACAGTATTCAAGGCAATCCTCCCAGTAAATGTTCAAAGAATATAAATCCTAGTAAAAGATAGTTGTTGGAAGTTGAGCAAACTCAGGGTATCTGCAAGCAAGGCAATGAAAGAAACCACTCAGTCACCTCTACCAGGGAAGCAGTGAATGCTAAGTTACCAATGCCAGTGACTCACTGATGGATTCCTATTGACCTCACATTCCTAATATACAAAAAAATGTGTTCAGAAAACAAGACTACATTCAACAACATAGAAACCCAAACATAAACAATAAAATAAAGGTCTTATTTAGAAAAGCAATAACGGTACACAAATATACACTTACACAAAATAAGCACTGTACTTTCGTTTTAGAAGATGTATGCCATATAACAGGTGTGCTATTCAAGTGGACACTTACGGGATTCCCAGGATGCCTGTCTTTCTGGATGACCACAACCCTACCAGGTTCTAGAACACTTCTATCCCTCTCCCCAAAAGGAACCCTATGTCTCTTAGCAGGTAGCCCCAGGCCTCTGCTTCCTACCTGGCAACTACTAACCTACTTTCTGTCTTTTTTTATTAATAAATGTTTCCTCTTACATCTGGCTTCTTTTACTTAGTCCAATGTTTCTAATGCTCATAAGTGGTACAGCATCAGACATACTACTTTTTTTGTTAATGGCCAAATTCTTCTAACTTCCACCCTGACCCTAAGCCATTGAGTGAAGCATTTCAACACTGTGTTCGCATAGTCACCTGAAACATTTTCAGCCACTCCTGGAGGCCTGTGGGCGGTTGGACAGATGTAATCCTCCGCCGTTGCTGCCCTTGCCCATTGGCTGCTCTCAGGTCCCCAAAAGTTGTTGGTGTTGCTGAACATGGTACAAGCCCAGTGGTACTAAAAAATTAAATAAAATAAAAAGTATGAAAGTATTAATGTTACCAATATTTCAGAGATAACAATATTTTGGATTTCCTGATTACACTTAAGTCCTTAAGCTTGCCCCAGATGCATTTAAAATTATTTACAATGTTTTATCCATTGCTCATTTTAACTTGTTATTTATTAAGCTGAGCCTAGGTATAAGAGTGGAAGAAAGGTCTTAATTAAAAACTGTGCACTCTAATTTAGTTGGACTAACGATCTGGGGCTCTTCAAGCATCAGCAGAGCAGTCTCTTTTGCTGGCTCCTCTCACAGGGCACACAAAGTCGACTTTGCTATTCTTCTTCTCCTGCTCTGTAGACGGTCTTACTATGTCACCTAGGCTAGCTTTAAACTCATAATCCTCTTGTTTTAAACTCTTCAATGCTGGAAATACAAGCCTGTGCCATCACATTTGACACTTCTCCTTCTTCTCCTCCTCCTCCTCCTTTCTTCTTCTTCTTCCTCTTCCTCCTCTTCTTCCTCATCATTAAAGTTCCTTCCTTCTCGTCATCCCAGCAATGCTATTGGCAACCAAATGAAAGGCTCGATGACAAACCTCTAAGTTGCTAGTGTATTTGCTTACACACACACACACACACACACACACACACACACACACACACACACACACACACTGGTGGCTCCTCTAAACTGGGCTCCAGCACCTCAATCCAGGAAATTCGAGCATGTCTGCCTTACAGATGGTATTAACGTTCAACAAAATTACATCTGTGGAAGAATCCTCAGCTCACTGAACTATGATAATAAAGTGTTTTAAATCCAAAGAGCAGCCAGCTCACATCTGTTATCAGAGCACTTAAGGATGAGGTAGAAAGGCCATTCCAAGTTTGAGGCAAGCTGCATAGTGAATTCTAGGCCAGGTTGGGTTACAGCGAATTTGTTTAAAAAAAAAAAGAAAAGAAAAAGAAAAATGAAATAGCACATGTAAACTGTATCATAACAACTGATTTTTTTTCAGCCTCTGACAAATTGCTAATGAAGCAAGTCTCAATTTTTTAAAGTGGTACCCAAATTTCTATTTTATAGAGAAATCTTTATGCCTGTATCCTTTGAATCTTTTAATGTTTAGTTATGACAATCTCTAATATTCAACTAGTAAATCAATCTTTCCTTCGTTTAAATTCAAAAGCAAATTCAGTTTCTTTTTCTCCAAAATAAAACAGGCTGTGTTAATAGTTAAAATCTCCTAAGGAGGCGGGAGAATACAGAATGAGTTTCATCTTATTATCTGTCAAAAACCTGTCAAAATCATTACTGAGTATCAAACATATATGTTAGTAACTGACAAAATTGTTTCAAAGACGTGGAGATAAATATGTACTGGCTCTAATTCTCCTTGAGTATGATTCCTTGTTAAAAGGCTGCTGTTGTCTCGATATAAAAAGACAACTAAAATTTTATGAGAATGTGTTCTGTACCAAAAATTCCATTCTAAAACAACTGATTATTTAATACTTTTGTTTTCGTATTGTCTTTAATAGAAGACCAAAATAATGTGGACAGACTGAAATCTGTGCATTAAAAAAAAATTACATTTACAATTAGTTTAACATCAAACTCAACTTTCTCATCTGAGAAATATATCAAGGTTAGAAGGAAAACAAAAATGACATGAACATTCCGGTGTCTCTCTATCCCTCCCACACCCTCTGGTGGAAGTGCCCAACAGTGACTGCCATATAGCAGAGAGGAGGGGAGAGAACGAGGCTCTCTTCATCTCCTTGGCATCATCTCGGCAGAGTTTCCTATATGTAAAATTATTCTAAGCAGTATGATTCCTTAATATTACACAGGAGCATTAAACACATTTCCACAACTGAATGAAATAAAAACAAACTGTATGTGTGTGGGGGTGGGGGGAAACAATTTGTAATGATGTTTTAAAAAACTTCGTATCTAGGCAATGTTAATTTTAGTCTATTTCATAGACTAAAAATAACTACATCAAAATGCTTTAAGAAAAAAAAGAGGTCCTAACCATAATGTCCTTGGAATTTCTACTGTTCACTCTGACCAGTTATTCTATAAAAGTGACAGTTATACAAAAGTGGGGGAGGGGATCACAGAGTTCTCAGATACTTTTGTCATTTAAATGTTAAAATTCAGCATTTCAAGTGACATCTAAAGCCATGTTTAATTGGCTGGGAAATGAGATATTGTGCTTAAGTTAGCCTAATTAGCGTGAGAGTGGGCAAAGTTTTATACTGATGAAAAATCCAAAAATGATAGAATGAAGCAGGAAACAAGACTACAATTGTATTTAGTTGTTATGGAAACTATTCTACAAGTGCAGAAATGTATGTGTTAAAACATAAAACCCACCACACCAATAAATGGGGATTTCTAACACATTCATTCCATGAAGTAGGATTTAGTTAGTAACCGGGAGATTTACCTCACTGCTAATAAATTTATCTTCGATTTGATATATGAAAGTATCTACCCTAAAACAGCAGTTGCTATAGTAACTAGAGACATTTCTTCACATTCAGATCTCAAGGTTTACTGTTTAGAAGACCCTAAAATTGTGACTTTGAAATATTGTTTAAAGAACTCCAGCTTGTGTCTCCCGTCAGAGTATTAGTAAGAAAGTCCAAAATGGACAGTGCCAGCCCTTCTTCTTGGGTTTAGAGCAATGCCCTTCCCCATTTCTGTTACGTTAAAACACATTAGAACAACCAACAACACTGAAAACAGTAGCATTGTTACTCTTTGAAAACAAATTCAAAGAAATGTTTTCAGATGACATGCCCACCTACCCCCCTCTATTCAATGTTACCTGGTATAATCTGAGACTTTGCATGGTTTCTTTCCCAAAGAAAAGGAACGGACCTCAGAACCATGGTCCAACTTTCTTTTCATCTATAAAGTAAAACAGATAAAATGAAAAAAAAATTAATTGGTCCGTTATCAGACTTTGAGTTTGCATGCTAATATTTAAAAACTGTTAAATTTTCATGTGTCTACAATGATGATTATTGGTAGGTTAATCAGAAAATATATTACACAGTTTTTCCTATTTGCTTTACTCTTACGGACTAGATAATGTTCCCTTAGTATTCTGCTGGGAAGAACAAACAGTCTTTGGTGAGAAACTAATATTTATCATGCCCTTAGAGTATCATATACTTTTTATTTTTCAGTTTAATAACAAGAAAAAATTTATTAGCACACATAGAAAAGAACCATATTTAGTTTGTCTCCCTTACTATAAGATAAAATTTAATAATTTCACAACCAGAAATATGAATAACTGAATTTTAAAGATTCATATCATTATACAAAGGTAGAGAGCAAAATAAGCTAATCTTGAATAGTGATTAATATAAGGAAGAAAGCAATTATCAAGGACAGCAGAGACAGTTAAAAAGAGTAAATTCCTAGGACAGTCTGTATCTGCTACGATAAAGCTGAGGGAGAAACCATCAGCTGCTACACACGGAATACGCAGCCCATACTTAGGACAAAACATCTTGAAACAACGAAAAGATTTTAAGAGAATGAGTTTTGTGACATATGATATATGACATGTCTAACATGCACATCTTAAAGGCTTCTCACTATGGCATGTTGTGCTATCAATACATTCAAAATTGCATTTGTCAATGTCAATATTGAAATATTTATTTTTGTATCTCCCTATCAATTAATGTAGGTCATCTGAGCATATGTTTATTTCAAAACTACAAAATAAAAAAATCTGTTAAGGTTCAACTTTTCCTATTTCAACAGCTTCTCTTGGATTTGCACGTACTAAGTACTGTATTACTGCATGTTATGGGGAGATGGCTATCTTCATTTTTATAGTAAGCTGGAACTCCTATTTTGCAGTAGGCTCATTTTCCTACCAACTGCTTCACACAGGAACGCATGGAACATAGTATATATACTGTAAATACTAAAAAGCATTAAAAAGATTCTGGGATGGGATAGCAAGGAATTGTTATCATCATGAAGAAAGTCTCCCAACATTGGATCATCTGTGGCTGCGAAGGTTCAAGAAGCTTATGCACAATTTATACCTTAGTTAGTGACATACCTACTGGGGGAAACAGAAGTGGCCTGCTTTCTTCCCTCTGGAAGTTTCTATACTCACTTCATTTTTAAAAGACAATCTCCAAAATATATTATTTCTTTCTCTTTGTAAATAATCTTATCAGAAAACAAATAATATAACAGCTGTAATACATAGTGAGCCATGTGCTTCCACGTGTAGAATTCAGATACACAGATACGTACACAGACATATATGAGTCCATCAGGAAGGTCAGCCAGTACAGAACTTGATAACTTTCACAGATGATTTTCATGATCGCTATGAGAATCTCGGATACTCATCTGAATTAAGTCAGTAATGCTGGCTTTCAGAACTTCCCAGAACGCCTTGTAAATATGCTGGTACAAATGTCATCTAATTGCCACTAAAAGCAAACTTTATTTCCATCTAGAACCTTTCAATGAATAAAATATTTAAAACATATCTCAAAAAATTCATTGAGAAGGGCTTATGTTTAAATTATTTTATAAAACAAAACATCTTCTGAATGACTATGGAAATCTTTTAAATACTGTAATGTTAACTGAAAATCCTGACTTTATAACCGAAAATTAATTGGGTAATATTTTTAAGATACCACAAGTAGTCCAATCTCTTCAAACATAAACCCCCACACATTTCAGTGACTACACTCCAAGAGTTAACTAATGAACACATATGTATGTCTATAGTACAGGAAAACTGAACAGAAAGGTTCACGGAAAGCCAAGTGAGGCTGAGTATTTCCAGGTCAGCATTTAACGAAGCTACATTTCTGAAGTCTCAGATACATTTTCAGTGAAAAATTCTCAGATGGAAATAAACATTTTATTTTAAAGCTTCTCCCAGCTCATACCATCGTTCCATACTTGCTTACAACAGTCATGAAATAAAACAGAATACCAGACATCCAACCACCCACCAAAATTAGAGGATACTGCAGCCATCTCTGATGATACAGATTTTCCTTCTCAGGCAGGCACACACACACAACCACACAGCACAGGAAGGAAACAGATTACTTACTTTGTAAAAAATCATTTTTAATGTGCCGTAGAAACCCATATTTTCTGTATTTTTCCCCTTCAGGGATTCTGTGCCCCCGTGTGTCCGGCTGCTTGGCAATCTCTGACAATATAACCCCTTTTCAGGTAGGTATGTCACAGATTCTAACGTGGACATGCTCAGGCACGCCAGAAAAGGAAGATTAGGCAGCGGAACCGGCAGCAAAACTCCCCAGCACCAGCAGACGCAGCTCAGAACCAGAACGCTGCTCGGGACGCACACACGCATGCAGCTCCACTGAGGAGAACTCGGGGAATAATGAGCGAGAACCCACAAGATTATTGGAGGAGACTATGCCCTGTCAAAGCCTTGACTGAACAGATTCCTCCCTCAGCAGCAGAGGGATCAGATTACATCTTCCCTTGAACACAGAATGGTGCAGTCCAGGGTTCAGCAATGCAGACTGCACATCAATTATATGGTGATCTGCTCCAGGGAGCCCGTAAGCACACACCGCACAGAACAGAGGGCGGACGTGGGCAGCAGAGACCGCCCCCACACCACAGCCCCTCTCCCCTTCCAAACTTTCAGGAGATTATTTTTGTGTTTTGTAAAACCCACATTTTTGACGAGATTTAAATAGCAATCAACATTACCACAAATAAGTCCTTCCAGAAAGAAACATTTTGGAAATGAAATGTATTTGGGTAACCCCCACCCCCATCAGAGGCAAAGCAGGCTACTTTCATTAACTGTCATCCTACTGGATAGACTTGGCAGAGGCTGGCTATATTCTTCAAGTAGCTTGGGCAGTGTGATATGGTCAATTCCAAAGGGAAAAATTAAATATTCTTGGGGGAAGTGACAACAAAGTGAATTAGTTTGGAGCATAAAGGTTCTTTCACAGAAATTATGTAATAAAAGATATATTTCACCTGCATGTCTCTTATATTAAGATTTAGTGAAATTATTTATGTTTTATAACACATTCCTTTAAAATATAGTTGTCAAGATAACTGCCAGTGATGCTCCGGAAGAAGGAGGGTTACCCTTAAAGATGAACCACTTCTACCTAATGTCTGTTTGTTTAAAGGCTACTGTCTCTGTGCTCCTTGCTCACTCTGGAATCCCGACATTCATCTACCCTGGGTCAACAAGAGGTAGTGGACTTTTATCTCAAAAATGATTGTGACAATGTACATTGCTTAGCATTAAAAAGGAATTTTATATAATAATAAACTAACTTTGCCTAAAGGCAACCTTTTTTTTTATAGAATGATTATGTACAAATTTAGGTATTCATCTTGCAGCTTGCAATACAACTGCCCTTGGAAGTGGTGATAAGACTCCTTGGATAAGAAAGCTATTATCAAGTGCCCAGTTAATTAACTCCTATCCTCCCCACTAATGTTCTTTATTGCAAGTAAGCTATGTGCCTATAGTTAGAGTACTTAGTTTCTTCAGAAAAAGATTCCTACTATTTGAACAATATATTTTAATAGTTCTGCATGGTAATAGAATATTAACATGAAATATCAATTTTTAAAATGTTTACCATTTTAAGCATGACATTCAGTGGAATACTGTTTACTTTCACATGTAAATTTTATGAAGATGCATATGTTGGATTCTCTCCTAGAAATTATGTTCTACTGTCTATTTATCTTCCCAAACATTTACCTAGTTCTTATGTCATTCCCCCATCAGGCACAATATGTACATACATGCTCAACAAAAGTTATATTTCCTACCAATCAATTCATTCTCTGCAAAGAGAAGTTCTTTTTAAATTGAAACTTCTTGCTTTTTTGGGGGGGAGTCCAATATTTGGGAAAATATACAGACCCTTATTAACTAGTTGCTTTTTGATTTGGTGGGGAGGGGGGAAGCCAGCAAATATGGAGTTCTTGTTTGTTCCAGGTTACTGAAGAATATAACAAGTAGCTGCAATCTCCTACAGAATTTGTATTGGGTAAGCTTAGTGGGGCCAGGGTTAGAAATACCTTTATTCTATGTATTTAAAGGAGTTCTTATGGTTACAAGGCTGCTACTTATAGCCATGAAGTTCTAAGAAAACTTGCTCATAAAGCCTTATCAAAAGGATACATTGGGAAGTCTATACCTTCCCATTTCCTTCATCTATCAAGGTGCTCACTTAGGAGTAGCTTCTATTAACCTAGCCCTTTAAGTGAAAAATATGTATGGTTATAATTACTAATGATGACTTCCATTTACTAAATACTTAAACAATTCTCCCAATACCTAATTTACAATGCTAATTTAACTGTGAAGAACTAGCCAAGCAAAACTAGTTAACCAATTTCCTAATCAGATTTCAAAGTAACAAAGTAAAAATAAAGATTTTTCCAGCACTCTTTTAAGTACCATCAGTGAAAATCATGCTGTATTTTCGTACTACCAGACTCTATATATGAACCAAGCAAAGCAAAGCATTGTCTGATTTCTGGCTGTCTTAGCATACAGATGCTCTCAAGAATAAATCATATTTAGGTGTCTTAGTAATATATTTTAAATACTTTTTTTTCTATTTATATTACAGCTAGATGGACAGAAACATGGGGACTTTAAATTAGTCTATGATCTATGTAACTCTAAGCTTATCTTGTAGTTTTTATCAAAAAGATTAGCTGATAAGTTTCTACTATAGCTAAGTAAATATTAATGTCAGTTGTACAAAATTTTAGAATATCTCAACACAGTAAATATGTTTTCATCACAATAAATGTTCACATAATTCTATTCAGACAATAATTTTCCCATTCTTTAAAAACTATTCCTTGTACTAGCAATCTATAAGCATAATTTAAATTAAAATCTATAAGCAAGCTTTTGAGTTGGTTGTATACAAGTGGATGCTGGCTCCAGAAATAAGCAGCACAAAGATGTTTTTCCCCAGAGCTCAAGCTCTTGGAGATAATGTCTTAGACTGGTTAACCACAGCTAGACTAAGCAAAGGACTCACTCCGAGCAAACGGTTAGACCCACCTAATTGGTTATATACAGACACAAACCAAAATGGTCTTCTTTCTGTGGATGATACAAGTGAAGTGTGCACATGCAGCGTCAACAAAAGAATTACACCTCTCCTCCTTTCCGTGACCTTCAGGTCCCTGGTTTCCCTACAACACAATTACTGCTCCATATCATTACTACCTAGTCTTGGTATTCTTCTGTCACAACAACCTAACACTACCTTTGTACAACTTTCTCTCTAATAATTCCTCCTGGAAGGTTCATACCTCACTCAAGTTTATTTGTAGGACATCCAGAAAAACATTTATGTAACAAATAACAGTTTTAAACAATTGGCCATATAAGCAAGCAGTAGCAACCATAAGCACAATTTGGCAATGTATGCATACGTATGAGTATATGAAGTATATGTTTCTTAATACCTAGTATACTTAGTATTTCTGAGTTTATTGTAATAGGATTGGTTGTACCATGAGCATTATTTTCATAGTTACCTTGCCAACATTTAGAAATACATTTCTACCTTATAATAGTAAGAAGATGTGTTTGTGTTTTGATGTCAGTGATCTTGTTATCATGACAACGCTCTACGCTGGGAAGGAACAGGAAACTACCTACCACAGTTAGCTGTCTTGCCCTGAGCAGAATTAGATTAGAGACAGTTCAAATTTTCTACATCAAAGAAAAGAATGCCAAGCATGTTGAGGCTGTAACAAACTTTTTGAAACTTTACTCACTGTCATTAACTTTCAAAGATGTAAGTTCATATGAAAAGGCTCCCGACTAAAAGTGCAAAGTCCATGGGAGTGTTCTCTTGCAGGTGCTATCAGACAGGACGGTGGGCGGGTGTGCAGCTCAGCACCCATGCATGAACTACTGCAGTAGGCACTGGTGAGTAGGGTATTTCCTACGTTCATTAGGCAATCGGCTAGCTCTTACAATGTGTCAAGCACAGGACAGTTTATAATGTAAGACTTTTTCTTCTTCTACTAAATATATAGTAAAGTAAGAAAGGACAAGGACACACACACACACACACAGAGGTATGGACAGAGCTTTTAGAACCCATAATAAAATTAGTTTTAAAAAATATTGAGCTCGGGGCTGGAGAGATGGCTCAGAGGTTAAGAGCACTATCTGCTCTTCCAGAGGTCCTGAGTTCAAGTTCCAGCAACCACATGGAGGCTCACAGCCATCTGTAAGGGGGTCTGATGCCCTCTTCCGGCCTGCAGGCAGAAAGTGGTATGATGTATACATAACAAAAAAAATATAAATTTATTTTCTTTTCTAGGCTTTATATTTTTTTAAAAAAATATAGAACTCTAGTTTTCCAAAATATTCTCCAACTAAACCAACACTATAGCATTAATGCATAACTACCCAACATTAGACACAATACACAATTTAAAGCAAATCTGAAAAACACAAAAAGATTTTATACAAAAATTGTAACCATAGTAAATCAAACTGTAAGTGAACCTAAAGTTCAGACTTTAAAAGCTTTATTTAACTAAGTATAACTGTAGAAATAGTATTTTATTATTTTTCTGTAAATTCAAGCTATCTAAATTCCTCTTTACAAAGATGCAGCCTCTGGTAACTTAAACAATCAATTACAAGGTCAATGCAAAGGCTATAATGTGCACATGTATACAAGGGCACAAACTATAAATGTGCGCACGTTCAGAGCTCACACAGTGATGGCACTAGAGCTTCACTTAGCACAGTCACAGAAGAAAACAAATATGGAAGTTTTATTTACTTTTCTAGGCTTCATATATCTGTAGAATTATCAGGGATTTGGTATGAGGTCAGCATACTTCACAATATAGTCAACATCTGTGTACTAGGCTAACAATCCATGCAAGCCACTCTCAATTTACTAACAAGTATTACGTTTCTCTATCTCATACTTCAGATCTAAAATATAATACCAGTACCTTAAATGTATGTGTAATTACTTGTTTCCCTTTAAAACTATATTGTAAACTTATTCTTATATTTTTCAGTAAAGAAAATGTCATAAAAATATAAAAGGTTGACTTTAGAAAAAACAAAATAGTAAATAATACACAGTAAAGATGAAATTTGTTTTTCTTCAATAGAAGGCTTACAGTCCAATTTACTCTATTTTCTTCATCTACTTCTATATTTATTGGAGCTGACTATGAAGTCCACACATACTTGAGAAAAGTTTCATGTATGTGAAATCTTGAGTGTGAATACAAATCTTATATTCATTTACAAGGTGTTTAAAATCCTGGAGCTAATTTCTTAAATTAGCAATTAGTCATGACAAAGAGTTTGGGACATCTAAAAAAGCTAAAAGCTATGAAATAAAAGTAGTGTTTTACCTACTGAACCAAAAAAAAAAAAACACTTGAGTAGCAGGAAGCCATGCATATGCCATGGAGTGGACGTGGAAGCCATCTAGTCTAACCTTTCTTTGTGATGAACTTGGAGTAACCTTGGCTCAAATGCCAGTGTGCCCTCGGCCCTTGGCACATGAGTTCTGTGGGGAATGAGCAGTGGTTCTCAGACACTTACATACCCTAAGGGACTGTGAGGACTCTCTGAATGTCTAACAGGTAGCAAGTACCCTACAAATGGTAACTGCCATTAGCCGGTGACAAAGGTAAGAACCGGGTGTCCTGCCAGGATGTGGGATCTGTTTCCAGAGCTCAACTTCTCTTTCTAGTTCTCATTTACATAGGTGGTGGGTCAAGCTGAGCTGAAAACCAAACATTGCTTTAAAAAAAAAAAGTGCTCTGTTTTCAGATAATGATGGTGAAAACAAACTACAAGTTATCTTTAATCACTTCGGAGGACTGGTCACCTTGGTTATTACAAGCATGCTTCTACTACTGTACACAGGAAATCTGAGGCAAGTGACGAAGAAGAAAGGATGACAGACACTGGGTAAAGCTAGGTTAGAACCCCACCAACTAAGACAAAATAATTAAGTAATCAATTAAGAAATGATCACATACATACATATATCCCACTCTTCTACAAAATGCTACTGAGGACAAACAAAAATACTACATTAACCTTCTTCCCCAGGGAGTCTTAAAACCAGCTGAGAAAATAAAGGTTCTGTAGATGCTGGGGAGGAAAAAGGTCCCCTCTGTGAACCAAAATGTAAACTTACAGCCATTACTAACCTGTAGAACTAATAATGGTAAGACTTCTCATCACTGCTCTTAAAGGGTTCATTACAGGGTAACCCATGCACTGCCATCTCCTTACTCAATTACCTAATGTTGAAGTTACAGTGTTCTTTAATGTATTAGCCAATCTACCTTAACTCATAGAAGAACCCCACAAGCCTTTCTGTATAAGGAGAACCTACAGGAATGTGTAAGTAGGCACGAGGACTGCATTGGTTTTTTGTTTGTCTGTTTCATTTTAATTGGAAACACTGACTAGTAAGAGTTCTTTATATTTCAACATACACTCATACCCGAACTGACACATACAAGCAAGTTGTGCTCTCGAATACTGTGTAGTGGGGAGTGGTGCAGAGAAAGTTCCCAACCATTATTAAAATGCTATACTCCTCAATGCATCTCAAGGAGGCAGAGGGGGATATGACTCACTGATTTCCACTAACAGGACCCTTACTATTCATAAATGCCTAGTTTGTTTTGAATTTTTTCATCCTGTTCTACCGTCAGCCCTTAACACCATGACTCTCCCTTCTACACCCCCGGACTCAAGTTTCTTTCTAAAACACATACCTCACTACTGTTTGTTACATATCAAACTGGAAGAGGGCTATTTTGAAGTTCAATAATGGCCCCTTTAGGAAGAGGGAAGAAAAACCTAAATATAAAAATGTTAATGGTGACAATCTAAACGACTCTGTAAGCTTTCCCCTTCTTTCCTTACCTGTTAATAAATAAACAAGCCTGATGCATTTTTGGGCACCCATTTGTGTATGCATGAGGACTGTACTTGGAAGTAGTGTGTATGTTCGGTGGGAGCAAGAAGAGCAACCTACTAGGAAATGAACACATTAAGTTCCTATCAGCTCTAAGACAAAGAGCATGGTGCTATGAAACAAGTGGGCAGTTGAGATAGAGTAATTTGGAATGGTAGCACCTAAGGAGATAAGTTTTCAGTCGAGATGATAAGGTGGAGCTCAGGTTCAGGTTCAGCAAGGATAGGACCAGTGTGTATAGGCTGAAGCAATGGTAAAACGTCAAGGTGAGAACACTAAGGATCTTGCAGACCACTATCAAGAGTTTGTGCAATGTGAATCATTAAAAGACTTCTAAAGTGGAATGACTTAACACCAATTTCCCTGTATACTGTCTGCCCATATTCTTTTGTGAGGATCACTCACAAAGCGAACATTACTTTTTGAAGTAAGAGATACAATTAGGTCTCTGCTATGCAAGCACTGGCCTGAGGTTGAATTACCAACACCTATATAAAAGTCAGGCAAAGTGAGACTGTGCTTATCTATAACTCTAGCATTGGGGGAAGAGGGTGAAGACAGGAAGATCCCCGGAGCTTGCTGCCCAGAGTGCCTAGCCAAATCAGCATCAGACTCAGTGAGAGACTGAGTCTCACATAAGGCACTATGCCCAATGATGACGCCTGGCCTCCATTCACCTGCAGGCACGTGTACACATATATCGTTTACATATATTGTTTACATATATGTATACATATATTGTTTATTCCTTCATTCTGTCATGATTTACCATCCCCTGAAACCAGCTCTCAAATCAAGCCCCTAATTCAAAGTCCTCTAAACTTGGACAAACAAGAGAACTGCAGACCAGGTAACCCCTAATTCTCAAGTACTGTGTACCACGTTAAAACACCATTTGAGGTTCTGCTAACTCACTTCTGTTCCAACATTATAGCCCTTACCTCACTGCTCTTCTGTTTTCTACGTTCTCATCCGATTCTGCATTTGATAATTTACTTTTTAAAAGAGTGACTGGGCTCAGATAACCAATGACTATAATGGTATTGCCAGTATTTGTTTTTAGCAAATGTCTACTACAATAAAAGATGTACTCAGTTTCAGTTATTGGAGCTGAAAGGACATTTCATCGTACACTATTCTCTGTGACCATAAAAGAACACAGAGTATAATTGCAGAACCTCCAAGTAAGTTAAAGGAGACCTTCTACCAAAGTACATTTACTCTGGCTTGGCCAACAAGCAGTCATCAGATCTGCCCCAGAACTCTTTGGTTTGCTATGGTTGGCTCCACTGACTTTGACAATTGTATTCAGGTGACAATATTTGGTGGGTAAATACATAAAGTCAGATTCAAATGCTGAACTTTTAGAAACAGGCATTTCTTTTCACCAACTCAGTAATTATCTAGAATTTAAAATAACAATAAATAGTTTTATTCAATCTCCCTTATTTTTGAGACAGAGTCTCACTATGGAACTCTGATTCTGACTAATGCCTGGGAATATAAGTTTACTTAGCTTACTTAGAAACACTGAATGCCTACTCTGCACTGGTTATAGACTAATAAACAAAACACCACAAGCTTCTTTATGAATATACCTCAGAGTGATCTCTTAATGTTCTTACTTGCTCTTTTAAGTATTCAAGCATCTAATGTACTGTCCAGTGAGCATGGAAGAACCCAGTGATCACCTCACTATGTTTAAAAAGAAAGAAAGGTGCTACATATTCATATCAAAAGCACCAATTTACATTTAAAGCAGTTACTGGGTCTGTAATTTAACAAATTGCAAGAATTATGAGTAGCATAATGTTTACAAGATCCCCTGCCTATTAAGGAGATTCTAAAGACAATTTGAATACAAAAGTACATTGCTGGAAATAGACGAGCCATTAGTGGAGTTACGCATAATCTTTTGTTATAAAGTCATTTTGTTTATTCACTTTTAAAAAAATGAGCACATGCTCTAAAGATATCTAACAGTAAGACCTTGAGGACCCCAAATGTTGTTTTGATACCTAACTTCAAAGGATTATTTTTCTGCAATGGTATCGAGTTTTCCACATGGAGGTGGAGAACGGAAGGGCAGGCGAGGGGCAGATGCTGGAGGAACTAAGACCTGCTCTGGATCTGGACAAGAAGGACGGCTGGAACAAATTTAAGTTTGCAAGACAGTATGTGTGAATTTTTCAAGAAAAATAATCATATATATTAGATGTAGTTAAAATTCAAACTTAAAACTCTCAAAAAGATATTAAACTTCAATATAATCTTAAAATCATTTGTTTAGGTATCTTTCTGGTCTTAAGATAAAGACATACACTCACAAATAAATAATTTCCTCTTCATGTTAAGCCTTTCCTTTAAAAATTATTCTATATAGAGAAAACAGCATATTAAAACATCTTAAAGATATTTCAAAACAGATGAAGACTTGATCATCAACATGATCACACCACCACCAGCAAAGATTAAATTAAATGGTCTTTCTAAAACATTTCCACTCACCTGACTTTTATTAAACAATTGCAGTAAACAGATTTTGCCAGGCCAAGTTATAATTTACCTCCACTAATCTATTCATTTCAAAACTTTTATTTTGTGAAATCACTACATTGTTTATACATAGGTAGCAGAGGAAAAGGTGATAACTGGGAATAATTTACATAGTGATCCTTTATCCCTAAACTCCACTGCAACATGATCAATTTCAGCCAAATACATTCTGAGTCATACAATGGGTTCTTATGTTCTAAACAATGAAGGAGAAGGTAGAAAATTAACTAGGGTTTAAGGTTTGTTTTTTTTTTAACATCTACCACATTTGAGAAAGTACTGAGCCAGGGTTAGCAAAATTCTAGATATCTAGACATTAAGCAAAACGAGATGTAAAGCTGATAAAGATGTAGCAGTCTCTCTCCTAGAAGACCTCCCCCAGTCACAAAGAAGAGTAGGCTGGTCAATCACAGAAGACAAATGGGCATAATTACTAAATAATATTCCTCAGCTCATGACAACAATAGTTAGGCATATGATAATATTTTACTCTAAAACAATAAAGGAAAAATAGTCACTAGATTTTAATATGATTGAGTGTCCCTTCAGTGGCCACAATGAAAGAGGCTATATACTTATGTTATTCTTTCTGTGTTTGAATAAGCAACTCATTTAACCAAAGATGCCCTTTTAGGAAATAATATACACTGGGAAGAGAACTCACCAAGCCATGCCTCTTCCTGCTGCTTTTCAGTAGGTCGCGAAGACTGTACAACAGCCTTATGAAAACAGTGCTATGAGGATAACCCCTATTTTTTTGAGGAAAGAGGTCAAGAGTTCACTAATTTTCCTAGGACCAGAAAAATATGGTAGTAGAACCAGATCTTGGCCTCCAATTATAGAATGGAATAGAGTTCTCTAAATTGAGGCAAGACATACTGGTAGTTTGGATACTCTAGGATGTTTTCTGAGCTGTGTCAGCATGTAAAGGTGTCATATATATGTGGGTGAAATTTGCACCAAAGCCAAGGCAGACAAAGAGAAAAGACAAACTAACTACCAGGGAGCTGAATGTGTCCACTGACACACTGCGCGTATGAATTTAACAAAAGAAGCAGGAGTTGACACACAACTGCTGACATCCCCTTGCTAAGAACAACTTCCTTTATCCTTGTATTCCATAGATTAAGACTAGGCAGGCAATCACTAGTGGGCAGAGGAAGAAAGTAGAACGTTGCTCATAACACAGTAAGGTTGCTTCCTTTTTCTAATTCCTTTAAGAACTTTAAAAATTTTTAAATGTTATTTATTTTCCATGTGTGTGAGTGTGCTCATGTGTGTGTATGCACCTGCTTGTTTCTATGTGCATCATGTGTACGCAAGCATCTGTGGATGCTACAGAAGGTGTCAGAATCCCTAGTGCTGCAGTTACAAGTGGTTGTGAGCCACCAGATGAGGCTGCTAAAAACTGAATCCAGGCCCTTGCAAGAGCAGCAGGTGCTCTTAACTGCTGAGCTGTCTCTCCAGCCCTTTAAAGAACTTATGTCCTACCCTCATTCCTTCATGGTCCTAGACTTTATTTTCCATGGAAATACTGAAGGATAGTAGGGGCCAGGACACACTGAAGATCTCCAGTGAAATACCCTTTCAAGGAAGCTGCAAGGTCTTTTTAATTCTTACTAAAATGATCTGAAGCCCAAGAGCAACTGATGGAAGTGACAAACCCTACAACTGAACCAATAAGTGCTATTCATTGACTCCACTAATCCAAATACTCTTGGAGATTGTAGCTTCATCTGATACTAAATATTTTCAGTTTCAGATACAATCTAACAATATTCAACTTATAAGCAGCATATCCAGATTCACAGGATTTCTCTACGGACTCACACAGGACTTTTAAGTCCAAGCACAGTAATAATGCGGCTACCTCTGTGTTTGTTTCCCTCCTCCCCTGCACCTACCCACCTCCAAGGTTTCACTATGCAGCCTAAATTGGCCTGGAGCAAGCTACATAGTCCAGGCTAGCTTGGAACTCATGATCCTTCTACCTCTACCCCGCTCTCTCTCCAGTAGTACACATCATCACACCTGGCTCTGGCCCTGTTTCTTGATTTTATCACATAAATCCTTTTTCTAAAAGCCAAACCATATTTAATAGATGTCAATTTGACCCAAACACATTTTTCCCATTCCAATGATAGCAAACATCACTGTTAGTAAATGTATGTCTCTGTAAGCTAAACCAATACTTTATTATCCTGTCGGTCTCTACCTCCATCCTTCTAGGCTGTACAATTTTTACCAATAGACTTATAATGCTATTTTAATTTCCAACAAACATTCTCATTCATTCAGTTTGCATTAATTTTATTACCTATTCTGTGTTAGCTAATTAAATATTGGCTTTCATGACTTGAGATTATACTGTAAGAGGGTGAGAAAGACAGCAAAGGGGGGGGGGAAGAGAGAGAGAGAGAGAGAGAGAGAGAGAGAGAGAGAGAGAGAGAGAGAGAGAGAGAGCACCTAAAACTACTATGCTGCATGTTATAGTGTTTGAAGAATGTGTATGTTAAGGTTCCATCTAGTCTAGGGGTTCAGAGACAGCTACCGGCTGAACTCAACTGGATCATGTGACAGGGATGTTAAGGTTCCATCTAGTCTAGGGGTTCAGAGACAGCTACTGGCTGAACTCAACTGGATCATGTGACAGGGGACAGCCTGAATGACTAGTGGCACAGAATAAGGGTAGAAAAATAAGCAAGGACTAGATTATGCAAAACTTTGTAAAGAATTCTTATTTTAACATAAAAGCAATGAAAAGTTAATATTGGATTTCTGTAAAGCAAGATGTAATCAGATAACCTTTCCTGAAAAATGAATCTGAATGCAAGGTTAGAAGCAGGTAAAGTGACTGAAAGAGGATGTGGGCAGGCCCCAAGAAGGATTCATCACTGGACAGGCAAGAAGCAATGGCAGCTTGGACTAGCTGGGTAGCAACACATACACAATGATTAACAGTTGAGGTGTTTGGACACAAAACTGACAGCACATCTTGATGGCAGATGATAGAAACAAAGGAGAAGGAAGTATCAAAGATGGCATCAAATTTCTTATTTACTTGACCAGACAGAAGACAAATGACATAACAAGGATTGTTTTGTTGCTGCTGTTTGATTGTTTTTGCTTTCTAGAAGACAGGAGAGGAGGAGTAGGAGATAATTCCCAGACATTCAAACAAGGATGCACCAATTGGCTCTGAAGCTCAGAAGGTCTGGATTGAAGAGGAAACAGTATAAGTCATCTGCACACAGGTTACTCCTCCCTATTCCAAAGCTGTCACTCACAGTGAAGCTGGAACCTAGGCACAGTGTGACACAGTATTTGTCCATGTGTCCTCCCAACGAGAATGTAAGTTGCCCAGGTGGCAGAGACCACACTTGATGCTTGTGTAATCTTAGCTCTTCCCAAACTTGGTGTACAAACAGCATGTCAACAAGAAATACTGACAAGAGACTATTGGCAATGTAAGATAAACTCTATCTACCAAATAAATACAGACCTACAGAAATGATTTTAAGGCGCTGGCTATTTAAATGTATTCTATCACATGTTATTTATAATTTTATCTTTCATGTATTTTCTGACTAGAGAATAGTTATGTGTCTCAGAAATACAACTTGGTATGTGATGAGATGCAATGGAATGGCCGGAAACTTTAAAAAGCCAACTGAAAACAAACCTTCACTATAAACAGAACATACTACTCTAACAGTGTTTAAAGGAAAAAGGTATAACTGTCAAACAGTATTCAACACTATAACATTTCCTGAAAATCTCATACAGGTTTGTTTGTTTGTTTGATTGTTTGTTTATAGGCATTAACAGAATTTTGTGCCTCTACTAATCAAGAAGATAAAAAAGAGAAAAGAAAATAGAAGCATGAAAGTTTGTAAGCAAAAATGTTGTGACCACGAACTCTGAAATTAGCTATCTATATTTTATATGTAATGTGAGTTTATATTATTTAATCTCCATCAACAAAAATAAAGAGTTCTAGTTGCATTAAAATTAAAGGGGATACTGCACATTTTGCATACAATTGCACAGCTGTATTTTGCTTTAGCTGTTCTTTTTAATCATCTTCTACTGAAATATGATACATAAAAAAACTACAGTTAATTAAAAGGGTCAAAATGAGTAAGAAGCCACTGAAACACTTTTTTGTTATTTTTCTTCAGTCTTGGTACACCGTCTTGACTAGCCTGGTATTCACTATGCGGCATAGAGTGAATCAAACTGCTTCAGCCTTCCAAGTCTTGATACTACAGTTGTGTGCTCCCTCATCTGGCTGAAACTTTTTAAAAAGTAAGTACTGCCAGTTATTTCAATTCGACCTCATATGTTTTTATGGGTATGAAAAATTAAGCACAAAATATTTTAACAAAAAGCACAGCCCTGTTAATACCATTTCTGTTTAACTTTACAAGTATGTGTCACACACTTCAACTTAATCTTCATGATGCTCAACACCAGACACACAGATTCCCAATTCTTCTGCCATTTGATCTTCTAATAGTTTAACATTATACAGCAAAACTGAATGCTACTGTATTTTTTCAAAGCATATACTTTTGTATATAGTTTGAAAATTTTTAGTAAATTTAAAATTATGCCAACACAAAGTAGTAAGAGAGATACTAATTGATAGGATTAATGCTTCTTAGATCATGCTAGAGAAAGATAAAATATACTAAAATAAAGAAAAAAACCTCATCAGATGTTTCTAGGAGTTGTTGCTTGCCATTTATTCCATTTTTATTAACTAGGACTCTAAAAAGGTCTGCTCTGCACAAAGCTGAACAACCTCGAAAGCTCTAAATTCATGACAATGACCTTGGACTTCCTCAGAATGATTTTTAACACACGCTGTCATTAGTAAAACCTGCTCAAACACATGCCCCATCTGCCAGCACCCCATCTGCAAAAGAGCTTCTTATTCTTGTAGCCAGTACAACTTCTGCCTGCTTCCTCCCGTCTACATACCAGCTGTATGGTAATGAGTGTGAGCAGCTGAAATACTGCATGGTAACAAAGCTCATATGAAACCAGCAGAACAACACTTCCCCTTCGGGAAGCAGTTGCAGCAGGAACATAGCTGATAAGCTATTAAACAGGGTACAGACTTGAATAATGCTTAGGCCTCTGTGTGTATAGGGCTTCATACCTGTAAGCATGTTACAGCATGGTTCCTATATGACTAAAATATAAAAGAACAAAGAAAGCACAGTACAGCAAAGAAAGGCCGCAATGTTTAAGTATATTTGCTAGCATATGAAGCTGAGTTCTTCAAACCTTTAGCATTTCTCCCTATACAGTAATGAGCTCCGCTTTGATCAGATCATTTTCAAAGATGCCATCAAGTGTGTTCCACTTCTTAATTACCGAATTTGAGGGGTTGAAGAAAGAAAAAGGGTTTCAGAATTTAAAATCATAAATGGAAGGGACTGACTAGAGACAGTGAAGGAACGACAGAACACATGAGTCAATAAACTGTTTTCAATTCTTATTTAGCACTTGTAAAAATTCTACTTAATGGGAGTCCAAGCCAACGCACTTATTCTAAACATATGGGAATCTGCAAACAAAATACAAAAATGTCACCTATCATTTTATCATTGATATAGACATAATGGGGTTAATTTTTACACAGGGTAGTCACACTGAATGAATCTACATAATGTGGAGTAGAATCAAGCCACATCAACTTTCTATAGGCAGCGATTACCAGTCATTCAGAAAACTAAAAAATAACCGACTATTCAAAATGGATGCTATGCAATTTCTTTCACAATTTAAAAAATATTCAAAACAATAATTCTAAAACTAGTAAAAATTATTAATATATCAGAAGCAAAAGTAAGATATAGTGATATTGAGAACTGATCTCACTCTTTGGCCACATGGGCTTGAGGACAGTGAGCTCTTGTGACAGTCACATTTCCTATGGATTCTTTTGTTTGGCCATCAGAAGCAACCCTCTGAGATAGTAGTACTCTCTTCATTTACTAGGCTGACTTACTAACGTTCACTTAGTAAAGGAAGGAGTAAGAGTTCACACCCAGGTTTGGACAGCACCGTCATCCACACACTTAAACTCTCTGCTCTTCTGACATGAACCAACAGTGAAGCCTGGGTTTGCTTTGTTCACTGTTGATTCTCAGTGTGTCAAGTAGCCCTTGCACCATAGGAAGCATTGAGAACAACAAATACATGGAAAACAACTGTTTAGTCCTCTCTCCGTGAGAGTCAGAAAAAAAAAAAAACACCCTACAAAAATCTGTAACAAAATTTGTAATAATCTCACTTTAATATTGAAAAATAGTGTCTATCAACTGAAGAATCTTAAAGTAATGCTATATATTAATCTAGGTTTTGTTTGCTTGACAAGTTGACAAAAAAAAAAATCCCTCACATTCTTGAAAAGTTCTTATAAAGCAGTTAAAAACAAACCGCACTGATGTTAGTACTTTGCAAATTTTCATGAATTAGTTACATTTTGCTGTCTAACTACAGATGAATTTTACTCTTTTAATTAACAACATATCCCTTGACTTCAAATACAAATTAAAGATGAGTTTCTGTAAAACAAGAGTTTTTCATAATCCACATAAGAACCTGAATTAGACTTCACAGAGCAGGTGCAATGGTGCATTTAAAAGTGAGATATATTGTTATCATTTGTCCAAGAACAAGCCTGTAACTACAACCATTTAAAAATCCTCAAATTCAGACAAGATTTACAAAAATGGTGCAATACTGCCCCTATATGTTCACTCTAGTAGTAACAATGACATTTTAAATCTAAACTGGTCAAGATTTTTATGGACGATTGAAAAGCTGTTTAGACTTAAATTGTTCACAAGTGAACTATTATTATGAACCACCCACACACAAAAATGTAAATAAGCACAGGAATAACAAATTTCAATTTCCACACTCAAGACCAGTAAGGAAGAAATTTAAGGCAAACAGAGTGTTATTCAACATTTCTATATTTTTTTTCTTTTTAAAACAGAACTCAGTGTCATATAAAGATATCACAACCCAAAACACACATGTTAACTGTCCATGTACTTTTAGGATCAGTATTTAACCTTTTCTGTCTTGGGTTTCTTTAGGCTTACATTATTTATCTCAGATAGGTGGTTGCTATTACCTCAGCAGAAAATTGTATATCACATTTCAAAAACTCCTAGATTATTTCTACTATTATTTAACTGGTTGGTGTGTTGGAGACAGTTAACTTATGTAACTTTTCACACAATCAGTGAGGGGGAGCAAAGAACTCGATTCTGACCCAGGAATAATTCAGAAGCTAACCAATGGGGTGTGACTGACAAGACATTAAAGACTCTCAAACAAAAGTCTTGTTATAAAAACATGAGTAAAGGGAAATCACATATATTCTTTAAAGAGAATTCAAACTGTATTTTCTGTACTAGAATCTCTGAGAACAAACAGATTATATATTTTAGTAAGGGCTACAACAATTCAAAGTGTGTTTATCCATATATGTTTGTATACTTATGAAGAAACTTTAACATAAATTATTGCCAACTATTTTTAAAATAGAAGTGTATAATAAAAAAGGGTTGGGAGATGGCTCCACAGCTAAGAGTGTGTCTGGTCTTGTAGAGGACCTGAGTTCGGGTCTAAGCACTCATTATTAGGTGGCTTACAACAACCTGTAACTCCAGTTCTAGATGATTCAATACCTCTGGCCTCTGTGGAGCCCTGCATTACATGTACATACGTACACTTACACGTACACACACACACACTTTAAAGTGCACAATAAATAAATCACTAAAGAATAAAAATAAAAGTGTCTGCTGACACATTGTATTTTGGCACAACCCAAATACAAATATATCCTGTAACTATAATGATGGTTTTGCTTATTTAATACCTATTTGATGAATGAATGAAATCATGTACCTATGGTTTTGTTTTTGTTTGAGACAGGACTCCATTATGCAGCCCAGGCTGAGTTGAGCCCATACATCTTCTAGTCTTAATCTTCTAAGTGTTGGCATTATAGGCATGTACATGGTATCCAGCTTGTTCTTCTGGGTTTTTTGACATATGAATATAGAACGATAACAGGAGATACATCTCTCAAGAGATGGAAAGGTCATCAGTGGTCTCCTTATGGGAAGTCACTCTGTCTTATCCATCTACAACACTAGCAAAATGCACAGAGAACAGACATAATCTGTAGTGGAAGATCAAACTTAGTTTAGCTTTGCTCTTATTTTAATGTGCACAGACCATCAAATGTGGTTGGGATTCTTTCCCATCATTTAAGGTATACATCTGCCACATTTTAATTGCTGATGAAAATATTTAAACTGCAAATTGTCATTATATTACATTGACCTATCTGTAACTAGGTAATAGAATTTAGATGTTTATCCATGCCAATGCATGCTTTAAATTCATATATATACAGAGACTTAAGAGAAAGTTAAACAGTCCTGAAATCCCCAAGTGTCTTCAATTTTTATATATAAAAAAATTTTATATATAAACTACGTATTACAAAAACTTCTAGAACATTATATTATTTCTGCAGCAAAATAATCACTGAGATAAGTATTAAAGGAGGCCATCGTACGTCAACTCTAAGTCTTTTAAGTCTTCGTTTCTAGGACTTGTTAGATTTCTGGTGTGCAGGCAAGGGACTGTGCAGACTTATTTCAAACAATTTACTCTGCCAGGAATTTACTTCCAAGTTTATTTTTAGAGTATTTTTTTAATTTGCAGCTCACTCTACCAGTCTTCTTGACATTCAACTCATTTCTTAAAATACAAGTTACAGGTGTGAGTACCCTGCCCGTTGGTATTAAGGCTACTTACCATCTGTAAACTTACTGTGGGTAATAAGACATGATTCAGTGTTTCCTCAGTGTGGTTGTAGGTTTGTATAGCATGTGCTCATTTAATTTGCTTTATGCTTAGATGTAACAAAGGAAGCAAAACCCAATACTACTAAGATCTGATAACAAAATGTCTAGAAAGCAATGTCATAATTACATACTGAGATCACTGTATGTGAAGAATGTAAGGACAACAGGTTTTATAAAGCAGTCCATTCAAGGCTCTCATCTCTGTTCCATGTATTCAGTATCTTCGGGTGGTCATTAGTACTAGCATCACACCAAAGGCAAGATCAAAGTGATACTAGCAGCACTACAATGAAAATCCACTCTCTTGTGATTAGGTTACTAACATACTAGTCCTGCGACCTAACTACCTCATTCAGAAGTAATTACTTATCTCCTAGTTGTAAGACAAGTTCTTAAACTCTCCTATGCCTCAGATCTCTCATACATGTAAGTAGGAATAATATAACTGAATCTACTTCATGAGGCTATCTTACGTACTATATGAGGGTATTTTTTAGAAATACTTATAAAGTAATATCTCACCTGTATATCTGCATACCAAATTAGATGTTTTCACTGCCTCTCTTTATTACCACCAGAACAGCAGCATCTGTAAGAGTATTTGGGAGAACACAGAATTCTCTCTAGTACTGTTTAATCCAGGGGTTAGAGAAAAGCTCTCAACTTGGTTTGGAGTATTCTGTGTTTATTGGCACAATGGAGGTGGATATCGGCAGCGGCAAAACTAACACAAAGAAACAAGATGTAAACACAAGCAGCAGTCCACATTCCCTGCCATCCTCCGGTCAGCTGTTCGAAAACAAACCTATCAAGACCTTTCTTTTCTTTTTTTCTTTTTCTTTTCTTTTAACTCTTTTTTTACTCCAAATTTTATACCCCTTCTGTTCCACATCCTGTACTTCCTTCCCCCCATCTCCACAAGGATGTCCCTCCCCTACCCCCCACCCCACCAGACCTCCCCACTCCCTGGGGCCTCCAGTCTCTTGAGGGTTAGGTGCATCTTCTCTGACTGAACCCAGACCTGGCAGTCCTCTGTTGTATGTGTGGTGGAGGCCTCATATCAGCTGTTGTATGCTGCCTGGTTGGTGGTCCAGTGTCTGAGAGATCTCTGGGTTCAGGTTGATTGACACTGCTGGTCCTCCTACAGGGTCGCCCTCCTCCTCAGCTTCTTCCAGCTTTTCCCTAATTCAACCACAGGGGTCAGCAGCTCCTGTCCATTGGTTGGGTGCAAGTATCTGCATCTGACTTTCAGCTGCTTGTTGGGTCTTTTGGAGGGCAGTCATGATAGGCCCCTTTTTGTGAGCACTCCATAGCCTCAGTAATAGTGTCAGGCCTTGGGACCTCCCCTTAGCTGGATCCCACTTTGGGTCTGTCACTAGACCTCCTTTTCCTCAGGCTCCTCTCCATTTTTGTCCCTGCAGTTCTTTCAGACAGGAACAATTATGGGCCAGAGTTTTTGACTGTGGGATGGCAACCCCATCCCTCTCTCTCTGCTGGAGGTGTGTTCTATAAGTTCCCTCTCCCTACTGTAGGGCATTTCATATAAGGTCCCTCCCTTTGAGTCCTGAGAGTCTCTCACCTCCCAGGTTCCCGGTGTATTCTGGAGGGTCCCCCACCTCCTAAGGTTGCCTGTTTCCATTTTTTCTGTTGGCCCTCAGGGCTTCAGTCCTTTTTCCCTCACCCAATACCTGATCATGTTCCCCTCTTCCCCTCCCTGTCCCCATTTCCACCTATGTCCCCCCCACCTCTCCCCTCTACTCCTGTGAATGCTTTCTTCTCCATCCCAAGTGGGACTGAGGCGTCCTCACTTGGGCCTTTTGGCTTGTTAACCTTTTTTGAATTCTGTGCACTTTATCCTGGGTATTCTGTACTTTTTTTTTTTTTTGCTAATATCCACTTATTAGTTTGTATATACCATGTATGTCCTTTTGGGTCTGAGTTACCTCACTCGGGATGATATTTCCTAGTTCTATCCATTTGCCTGCAAAACTCAGGATGTTCTCATTCTGAAGTCTTTTCTTAACTGTTGGGGGGGGGCCTCTTTGTACAGTGGCCCATTTAGGCATTTCCCCTTTTGTATAACAACGGCTTTAAGTTTTACCACAGATGGAAGATGCTTAAAGGTTGCAGGGTTTTGTCTGCTTGCTTCTTTGATTTAAATTTTTGTATAGTCCTGTATAGGAGCTTCTATTTTTAGCCAGTGCCTTGCATGTTAGAGACTGTAGTTTCCCCCAGGAAAACTCGTGATTTCTACTACATTTACTCATGTCTGTACAAAGTGCTCAGGAAGAAAAAGATTGGTAGGACTTTAATTTGCATGACGTTACATGGTAAGCAACTTGCAAAGAGTAACGTTTCTATGTCCCCACTCAAAGCTGTTTCTAGATCAGCTCCTACCACAATACTGACCTTTGTCTTCCAAGTTATTAGGTTTTTCCTCTCTTAGCCTTTTCTGACATTTTCAAGCCCCCGCACCTCCTAAATGACTATACTACGCATTTGTTTCGTCTTCACTTTCAAAATTGGTAAGTAGTAATTACTTTTAAAATTAAGTGTCAGACTGTATCTGAGTTTGGTTAAATTTAGAAAATGAAATATTCAAAATCACAGCTGCATAGTCATTTGAAAACACAGTAAACAAAAACATGCTCTAAGAGTACAAAAACTCCTAGAAGAAATTTCCAACTTTAACAGCTATTTCAACAAACCAGTTCTACAAATCTGCACACTGACTTTCTCCTGCGTATCACCTGCAGCATACAAAGTAATGGAGTCAGCCTCTGTGGTCTAAGAGTGAATAGCCCAACTGAAGCCACCAAGTGTTTCTACAAAGTGTCGCACAGCACCACTGAGCAGCCCAAACCAGGCCAAGGGCAGTGGTAGACCAGCGAGTGCACTGGGGGTTAAGGATAATGGATGAGGACCACTAGGGCACAAAGAAGCACAGTGCCTGGAGAAAGGTGCAGTCAGCCAGGCAGGCTCTACTGTGAGGTCTTGAAGAACCTGGAGACAAAGATCCACAGGTAACACAAGGGGGTGGATGTGTATTAAAATGCTTTATATTTATCTCTGCTGAAGAGATACTCATGTATATTTATATATTCAGCTGAAGGTTCTGAAAACAGGCACTGAACTGTGTGGAAACCAAGTTGAATTGCAGTTGGCTACCAAGGCATCTTAACCAAGAAGATTTGCTAAAACTATGATGATCAAAAGTTAATCGTGGCAGGAACGGAACTCAACAGAGAGAGGGAAGAAGGGTAAGCCTAGAAAGTGGCTAATGGGCAAAGCTATGACAGATGTGACCTAAGTAACACTGTGTAAAAAACAGGCAAGTGTCTCTGGCAGCTGCTGCTGCGAGCATGAGAAGGACTCTCGTAGTGGAGATTATTAATAGCAGTACACTTTGGGAGAGGCTGCCATTAATACTGTAAAAATATCTCACTAAAATCCAGGAGTGTTAGAGTATAATGTGACATAAAAACCAAGACATCTATCAGAAGACCAGCAATAAACAGACAATGTTGAATCAGAAAGGCATTTTTAAAATCACACATGTAGACAATCTATTTGGACAAAGACACAGAAACATAGCTACGAGAAGAGTTGAAAATTCTTACAGTAGGAAATAATACAGGGGACAAGTCTCTGGCAAAGGTCCTTTTCCACAAACAAAGATGATCAATATGAACAAATAATTTTGGATTTATTTTCATGTTTTCTTCATGGAGTATGAGGATATGACTTAATGGAGACATTGGAACAGACATCACCTAAGTATAATGTCCATAAAATGTTCACATAAGAATAAATAGGCTTGGGATTATCTGTATGTTTTATAGTAAGGTTAGATGGGCCCTGTGGTATTTTAAAATTGGTACAATTTTCTGGAACACAATTCATTACTATCCACTAAGAACAGAATAAAGTTAATTCTTTACCAAGTAATTCTATATCTAGAAATCTGTGCATTATAGTATGATGAAAAATTTTTTGTATACACATGGCCAAAGCATGTCACTATTTAAATTAACAATCGTAGAAGAATCATGGCACATTCACGTGGCAGATTAGATACTTGCACTCACAGTCTTGGGGAAACACAAGCAATACATTAAGAATGGGTCTAACTACCAATTTTGCGTAAAAATTATTAAATATTTAAAATTATTGTTTTGGTTGTTTCTGAGCAGTAGAAGTACTAACAATTCAGAAAATTGTAAAGAAAATCTTTTATTTTGCATATAATAAGCATGTCCTATTTTTGAGATGTAAGTTATTAAAAGAAAACAAAATTTACTACATAAGCTATTCAATTCGGATAATTTGGGGAGATATTACATTTCTAAATTTAGAATGGTAGTAATTTATACTTTTGCTTTACCAAGAAAGGCCCTCACGATTGTGGTATAGTTTTTAGTAACACGAAAAATCTCTATACCTATGAAGATTTTACTACAAATGGTATCACTTCCTAAATACATAACAAAACAAAAAAATAAACAAAAACCCAATACATTTTCTTAATAATTGTGGCAGACCTTTTCTGAAAAATTAACTGGCTGGTCTAAAGTCCACTAAAAGAACAAGATTAAAATTACATACAGCCTAAACTTACAAGTCTATACACACAAATCTACCCATTAGGTTATGTCTGAAAGAACGCTAAAAATTTGAATACAGCTTTGTTTCTATTAATGGCACAATGATTAAGAAACAATCTAAACCCTAAACAATGTTGCTGAAGAGGTGCTGTGTCACTTTGTCCTTGTCCAAAGCACTGAGGCTGCGTGCGGACAGGAAGGACAGTGTGTCAGCGTAGCGTGAGGGAGACCTGTCTCAATGGCAGCCAGCTGAACTCAGCTGACTAGGTATGATCCCTGGCTAACAAGGCAACAAAAATAATCCAGCCAGTGACATAAACATTTCAAGATTTTAATGAGTAAAACTGTCTCATAATGTGTAGCTTAAGTTAAAATCTTGAAGGTAATTACACAAGACATTACAAATGCATTGTGCTACAAAAATGTATGTTAGTTGATGCTTTGAAACTTTAAGTATTTTCCCTCAGAGAAATAAATTTTCCATAATATGCTGCCAGACTTCTCTTCCAAACCTAATTATCACAGTAGTTGAAAAGTGCCAAGCATGTCTGGAAAAGGTGTGTGTAGAGCACAGAGATAGTAGTAAGGACAGCAGGTAAGATCGCTGCTCAGAACCATCATGAAAACTGGGAGAGCTCACCTGTGTTAGTCTCCGTTTCCAGGTCTACAGTATTCAGCTCACATTTAAGGAGCAAAATGACTCAAAAATCAATCAATCAATTAATTCAGTAGTGCAGTACCTAGGCTACATATCGGGCTCTTTAAAATCAAATATGGTGGTACATACAACAAAAGCCTGATACTAGGAAGAGTGCAGCAGAAAAATTTCTAGTTCAAGACCAGTCTGAACTACACAGTAAGACCATCTCAAAACATAAATACAAATGAACAACAGAAAAGGATCTGTGAGTCCTTTCCCACACTCACTGTCTGTGCCCAAGCTCTAACCCACTCAGTCTTCCACGGCGAACAAGCATACCAGATGTTTAAGAATCTGATCTAAACCAACAACCGCATATCAAAATAGTAACACTTAAGAGTAATTCTACAAGAATAATCTAGATATTTGAGTGTTCCAAAGCTGAAATGAGTGAATAAATGAGATTTATACATTCTAATATTAACTGTAAGAATGGTTCTCTTCTAATGTACTAACTATAAGATTCACCAATATTTCTCTTAGTAAAAAGAAAAATCAATTCTGCATTCTTGTTTTAGATGTGTCCAAAAATGTAGAAAAATAATGAAACTGTAATTTTAGAATGTTACTGATGTTACTATCATAATTAAAAGCATTCTAGTTTCAAAGAAAATAAAGCAACTTGTGCAGTATGTCTGTTCTCCTAAAGGATAATCAGAGCTTCTTAAAATTACAGGTTAAAACCCCAAACCTCCTTGATATTAAGAATTACCTATAGAGCTTATCTTTTAAGATTACTTTTACAGGTGGGGTGTGTGTGTGTGTGTGTGTGTGTG
Organism: Tokudaia tokunoshimensis; assembly: GCA_036184795.1. NCBI lineage: Eukaryota > Metazoa > Chordata > Mammalia > Rodentia > Muridae > Tokudaia > Tokudaia tokunoshimensis. The sequence continues at coordinate 74,449,697 of BTHU01000003.1, forward strand.
TGTGTGTGTGTGTGTGTGTGAAGGGGGAGTCTCTGAATGTGAAGTCCAGTAGAGGGTGCCAGTGGGGCTGGAACTACAGGTAGGCTGCAGCCAGTTTGTTATTTATTTACTGTCACAAAAAAAAAGTTTAATGCTCACTCACGTTAGGTGAGAACCTAGAAAAACTGATAAATTAGACTACCCACATAGTTGTGATACTTTGATAAGATAAACACTTTTTCTTTTAACAAAAGAGAAAAAAAGAATAAGAGATGAATGTTAAAACTGTAGCTGTAACTATTGTTATAAAGAATTTCCCACAATTACCATCCTGTCATACTTTTGACTTTGTTCAAATATTATCTCCACAAACACCAACTGAGTCAGCACCTATGGAAGGGACATGATGCTCTCCAAAACATCTGGCATAAAATATGATCAAACTATACAGCATTTCAGAAAAATTCTCTCATAAACACTTAAAATATCTGTCATACTAAACTAACAAAGATAACGGAAAACCATTTAAAGTAACCAAATGTGGAAAGAGAAGGTCTCCTAACTCTGATGTTCCAGGAGTCAGAGGCAATGAACCATGCCATAGTCGACACTGTTTTTATAAAACAAAACCTGGACATACTGATTAAAAGACTGTTTCGAATCTTTAGCTATGTTCATTACTTCTAATTTTCGAGTTCAACTTTTATTTCATGCATGGCTGTAACTTAGCATAGTAACCTAGAAAAGTCAGAGCAGTGACATCAGAAAAAAACTGTGGGAAACCCTCAAGGTCCTCAACTCTTCCTCCAGGATCAGCTTCTGTGGAGTTTCCAAACACACTGTGATACAAAGTCTCCTGCGGACTAAAGCTCCCTAAGTTTCTTACAGAATAAGGACAGATAAGAGAACAACATTAACTTGGTTATTAACACTTTAATTGTTTAACATGTTTTTATGTTTGCTAATTGTTGTCTTTTAAACTTATTTGTGTTGGTATTTTCTTTTACAGAAGGAGCAAACTAATCACTTATTTTACGAATGACATTACAGCTGCCAGACACCTCTTGTAAAATCTCAAATGCGAGCAGTGACCTCAGTCCACAGCAGCTTTCAAACTGACAGGTGACAGGCAAGGAAACCATGAAGACAGAACAAATAGAAAAGGGAGAAGAGAAGAAACAGGACAAGAGAGCACTTTGGGTTCTAGTTTCAAAATTTAGAAGACATTGTTTTAGCTTCATTTTCCAACATGGCAGCCACTTATTCAGATAGAAGTTGAAATCACTCAAAAGGAACTAAGCTAATTAGAAAAAATTTACAAAGCTTACTTATGCCTCAGTAAATGTCTCTATATAGACAAAACTAGTTTTCTAGTGATATAATTTTCCTTGTCCCCTTCAGTTAAAAAAAAAAAAACTATAAGAGATATAAGACACAGACAACATTGATCAAACAAGCTCTCATTTATTTCCAAAGAAACAGACAGATAGACAGAGACACACAGACACACTTGTGTGTTTGGGCCTACTGTGTTCAGGATTATAAACGTATTTCATATCTATAAATACATCACTCTAGTAAATAATTCAAAGTGACAATACTAGCTAAGTCAGAAGAAACGCATATTGCTAATACTACAGCTTCAGTGGGTCATACTGAAAAACATCCTGGATCTTATGTTGATTATACACTAACACTAGTTCTGCAAAGTCCAAGTTAGTTCGGGATGGCTATATATAAACTATATCACAGAGAAGTGTGCTACTTCTGTTTCAGCAAAACAAGTGACATCTCCTTCAACTCATGAAACAGCCTGTAAAACTAATGCAGCTTTACGGGCCCAAGAAGCCTAAGGACCTGCCTGGGGTGCTCTTTGCCCTAGATGCTGCGTGCCCCACACGTAAGGAACATACCAACAGCAGCTTTGGCTTCCCATCAAAATAAAAGCTACAAAATTGAGCTTCTAATATTTATCAGCATATTCCAAGACATATCGTTTTCACACGTACCAGTTTGAAATAAGTTTACAGGATTCTAATCTCATGAAAAACAGAGGAAACAAAAGGCAGAGTGGGCACCCCTGCCAGGCTCCAGGTCATCTCTAAAGCTTGCTGTGCAAGTTTTCCGTGGCCACACAACACATTGCTAGCTCTCCTCAAAAATACACACAGGCAATCTGAAGCAGTGCTTTACCGGAAGAGAAACAGCACTTAAATAAATGTTCACACTTTCAAATGTTACAGACTTACCCGTCTTCGACAAAAGGGCAGGCCCTGGGCAATGATGCTAATGCTAAATATCTTCATCACAGTCTGATGTGGCAGGGGCTCTTTTGTACTCTTAAGATCAACAGGAACCAAGCCATGGTCCACAGGAGCTTTTCCAGGTTTAGACATTTTAAACTCCTCTCGTTCGATGAACAGTCTCTGCACGTACTATAAGCACATTACTAAAGCACTCACCACCAAACTGAAAGAATGACTAGTGGTTTTAAAAAGCTGAGAACCCAAGGCCTGCTGCTGCTTTTGTCTTCCAACCTTCTCTTCACCAGTGTCCTGACCTGCCTGAGGCTTGGTGAAGTGCAAACTGTCCTAGAATAGCCAGGAATTATAAACTCCTGAAGTGAGCGCTCCTGCTCCTGCTCCTGCCAGTCAAACAGCTGGTGAGCTCCCACAGCAAGTGAGCAGTGCAGACAGGAGCAAAGAAGGGCTGCGCTGCAGGGTCCCAGAGTGCTGCAACTAAATAACCAAGGTGCTCCCTACAAAGTGGAAAGTAAGAGTTCCTTTACAAAACTCAAAACACACACAATTCGATATTCTCTTAAGTCTTCCTTTCTTAAACATCACTATAAGTATCTGAAGAATGCTTTGAGTCAATTCAAATTTAAGGAGTGTTTATGCATGTTGAAACATGTTTGCTGGGCACATCTTTAATCCCAGCACTTGAGAGGCAGAGGCAGGCGGATTTCTGAGTTCAAGTCCAGCCTGGTCTACAGAGTTTCAGGGGAAAAAAATGGGAGAGTTCTAGATAGGGAAGGTGGTAACTGTTATGCCATATATGTATGCTTGTTCAGCCTCATCTGCATCAGTGGGCGCTCTTCTCGAGTGTTTGTCAGTGGGCTTTTTCCCCTTTCCTTACAGGTTCTTTATCTCATGCTCACCAAGACAGTAAATACACCCTCTACCTCTCTTTAGCTATTAATAACCTTGAATAATCACTAGAGATTACCAATCTCAGTTCTTTTGTAATTCTGAAATAGTCCCGGAGTCTATTATAATAGCCACATGACTGACTGGAGGCATATACATTGTTTATTATTTATAAAATAAACTATGATAGGCTGTGATCACAGTCAGATGTCACTTCTCAACAGGAATATGCTCTAAGAAACCCAAGGCAGTGTGTGTGCACGTTATTGAGTACCTTGACACAGAGGTAGCTGAAATGTTGGATGGTGGGTGGGGATTCTTAGTGCTTAATTTCTCCAACATATCAGTTGGACAACCCTTCCTAAAACACAGAGAAGGACTGGGCTATAATATCACTTTTAAAGAACTTTCAATCGCTCCCTAATGCCCAAAGTAAACTTGGGAGGCAAAGACTCTACCTGAAAGTATTCCCAAACTATTAGTAGCAGCATAATCTTAAATATTTCCTTAAACTAACCACTTAGGCTGACCTCAACCCTGCAGCCAGGAATGACCTTGAATTGGTGATCCTCCTGCCTCTAACTCCCAAGTGCTAGAATTAGAGGGTGAGCCACCTTGTCTGGCTTCTTCCCCCAGCCCCTCCCACTTTGGAACAATCAATCTTACTCTATAAGTAGACTAATAAAAAGAAAAGAGAGTTTGTACATGAGAAATATTCCTAGCCCGCTCCTGATGTTATGTTCTTAAACAAGGTCTTCCTCTCTAATATCAAGTTTGAAATGTAGTTTAAAATGCAAACTCAATGGCAGTACATAGGGGAATTGGAATATGATGGAAAACACTGAAACTGCTAAGGAAAGTGGTATGGCAGCTTCCCAAACCTTACTCAGAATCAACAGGGCACTCCGCATTTCCACCTCTGGACAGGGACGGGGAGACACACACACACACACACACACACACACACACACACACACACACACACACACACGCAGAGTTGAATGCTGTTTTGCCTTCAAAAAGAAAATTCCAGCCTTGATACATCATTGAAAGTTGAGGCTATCACACTAAGTAAAAGAAGTGCATTACAAAGAGACAGGTGTAGCATGACTCTACTTATACTAAATACTTATGCAGTGTGTGGGGACAGTTCAGTTCAGAGACAGAAAGCACAAGGGTGGTCCCCAAGGGTGTGGAGATAAGTATGTTTAACTGCTCCAGAGTTTCAGGGGAAAAAAATGGGAGAGTTCTAAATAGGGAAGGTGGTAAATGTTATGCCATATTCTGAGTGTACTTAATGCCACTGAATATACATGAACAGGATAAAAACATTACTTTTTATACCTGTTCAACTACATAATAAGATGAAAAAGTAAATGATAGTAAAATACAACAACAGTCCTTAATACCGGGACTGGAGACTTGGCTCAGCGGACTTCAGAGTTCTTGCTGTTCAAACTTGAGGACCTGAGTTTGAAGCTTTGCACCCGCCCACAAAAAAAGCTGGGTGTGGTCTCATGAGTCTGTAACTGTTGTGCAGAGAACTGAGACAGGAGGATCCCTGGGGATTGTTAGCCTCTACCTAGCTCTAAGAGACTGTATTGTGTCTCAAGGAAATAAGGCAAGGGGTGATTGCACAGGACATCCAGTGTCTTCTTCTGTCCTCTGTATGGGAGTACACAGCACAGACACCCACATACATCCAAATACAGGCACACACAGACACTTATTTTCTTATAAAATAACTTATGAAGGGCAATGATCACAGTTGCATGTTACTTCTAAACAAGGACATGCTCTAAGAAATGCATGGCAGTGCATGCACAACATCATTCCCCAACATAGGTCCGGGGTTGGGGCAGAGAAAAGACAGCATAAGGACACTGGAAATCTATAAACTATTAAGGCCGAGGTGGGGGGCTATATAACTGATAGTTAAGAGAGAAATGTGTCTATGGTCCCACCAGCCTCTCCAGAAGAAATGCCAACCATCTCCCCGTCTGTTTGTGTCCTCTGATGCTCACTTTACTCTCTAGAAGAAGACCGACATCTTGTTCACATAATTATAACCCTCGCTCATATTCTGTGTCCTTAGAATAACCCTTTTGCTAATGTATCTATCCCCAGATATAATCACTAACTATTTTGCTAATAATATTACAATATTTTTATACACACTGAGATCTTTATTCTTTTTTTTTGGTTTTTCGAGACAGGGTTTCTCTGTGTAGCCCTGGCTGTCCTGGAACTCACTCTGTAGACCAGGCTGGCCTCGAACTCAGAAATCCACCTGCCTCTGGCTCCCAAGTGCTGGGATTAAAGGTGTGCGCCACCACTGCCTGGCTTGAGATCTTTATTCTTTATTTCAGTGAAAATTTCTAAAAACAATCAGCACTAATTCCTTTCAGAACTACAGGGAAGATATCATTTAAACTAAATGACACTTCTATGCTTGAACAAAAACAAAATGAAAGAGCGCAGTATATTCTGTGAGATTAGCCTTTATTTTACATAAAAATACCAAACAGGCTAGTTGCAGTTTAATTTTTCCTTAGTCCACTGATTAAGTAGCATAATAAACACTGTACTCACATCTACACTTAAAAGTCTCAAAGACCTGTCTGTCACATGGTTTACGTGATGTTCTTTTAAGATCTAGATTCCCAGATCCAGCCAATGTATGCGATCTTAAGTTGGGTGTAAGTGGGGAAAGAAGATGGGAGTTTAAAGGAGCTGGGACAGGGAGAAACTTTAATCGAACACAAAGTTCCTGAGTTCCTAAAGGACTAAACAATTATTATGAAGGAAAAAGGAACTTTCCATGTTCCCGTGATTATTTATGACAACAGAAAAATACAGGAGAGAAAGTGAACACTGTTGTATATCAGAAACCGCATTTTCAGAAGCACCAAGTGGCAGCATTCTAAACTCTTTTAAATTGGTAAATAGCTGCCCTCCACTGGATGGTGCAGAGCACTGCAACTCTAAGGATAAAGATAAAGATAGCTCTTTAGTGATGATCGACGTGAGCTACTAACTTCCAAGTGTTTGTGCTTTGAGGAATTCTTATTTCTAAAGCCATGTTGCCAATCTAGAATGGAAATGTAGAAAGTATCAAACACTTCAAACATACAAGAAACCCCTGATCAACAAAGGACAACCTGGACCATGCGGAGCATCACAACCACTGACAGTAAGTGAAAGCCAGGATCACGTGATTATTCAAGAAAACCATAGTCCAGGAGGAGCATTGTGGACAGTGTACATGGCTCCTCAACTATCGGCACAATAGGAAGCTTTCCTTACATTGCCCAGGCTAGCCTCAAATCCCAGGTCTCAAGCAATCTTCTCTGCAAGGATCCTCTTGCCTCAGCTTCCACGTGCAAAGTGCCACTGCACCAGCCTTAAGAAACTGATTTTGTATAAGTTTTCACATTTTTTCCAATAGGGAAAATATTGGATCTCAGTATTATTCAATACTTCTGTGAATTTAAGCCACTTTTGTTAACACCACTCTCTTCTTGGTGAAACAAAATTCTAGATACTTCAAATTAACAGCACTACTAAAGTAAAATAAGACAGAATAACTATTTTTCCAATATAGAACATAGTATTGTCAATCTGTGCTGAATCAATATTCAGTCTTTCATAGCTTAGTGTCAAAAAGATAGGGCTCTTATACTATCGCCCATTAAGAAATTTAAGCATGAAAATGGAGAAACTGAAACAAACAGGGAACAGTCACCAACCAATAATTTGTCTGCTTGTATTAATAATACCTCAACTGTAGAAAAAAACCAATTTAGCATAAAATTAAATTTTAACTATACCCTGTGGCCCCTATAACTTTAGTATTCATGAAACAAAATCAAATGGAAGAAATGTGTTTATAAAATTTAATGTCCAGGCCGGGCAGTGATGGCACACACCTTTAATCCCAGCACAGGGGAGGCAGAAGCAGGAGGATCTGTTTGAGTTGGAGGCCAGCCTGGTCTACAGAGTGTGGTCCAGGACAGCCAGAGCTACACAGTGAGACCCTGTCTTAAAAAACTAAAAATGAGGGTTGGGGGCTAAAGTCCAAACCAAAATGATATCTAGAGAAGTCTGACACAACATTTAAATGCTCAGAGTGCTTGTCAGGCAGTTTACAATTTCCAGTTACAGTTTCTAGGATGTCCCATCATTACTAGGGTACTAGTAATACTACAATGTACTATTGAACTTCCCTGGTAAGTTTCAATATCTAAGCACAAAGGACAACCCGAAAGCACTAACCACATAAGCAGACGGTAGCTTGGATCCTGAAATAGTACAGAGTGTATATGGGTATTCTACAAATAGACCTGGCAGCTACAAATTCAAAAACCCACAGGGGTCACCTAATACCATCACAAATTTACATTACGTTTTGTAACGGTAATAAAATGATAGTTGTGAAGTAGCAATGGGAATAATTTTATGGTTGAGAGTCACCTTAGCACAAGGAACTATATTAAAGGGTTCCAGCATTAGGAAAGTTGGGAACCACTGCTCGAGGCTAAATTATTCAAAGCTGACAGGCAACTGCACAGCACACATAGAATACCAGGTGAATTTTAAGTTCTAGGTCCAGGGCCACCATGAAGGGCCACCAGGGATGGCCGCTTACCACACACTTCAGATTCCCTAAAGAGAAGGATGGAACAGAAGACTGAGAGTGAAATTCTACAGTCTGGAGTGCACACTGTAGCTTTATTAGTCTCATGTACGTGTCTCATAATGCTGGAATATCAATTTAGTGAGCCTTCTTTATCACAAGTTAGTAAAATTAGCATTACAAAACATATCCAAGGGCCAGCAACATGGGTAAGTGAAGAAAAGTGCTTGTTGCCAAACCTGACACCTGGGTTTGATCCTTAGGACCCAGATGGTAGCTAAGAACCAACTCTTAAAGGTTGTCCTATGACCTTCATGTATATGCCCTCCTGTCATTCATAGATAGATAGATAGATAGATAGATAGATAGATAGATAGATAGATAGATAGACAGACAGACAGACAAATGTGACTTATAGAAACTTTAAAATAGAATACGTTTAAACAAAACTCACTGTTTCAATTCAGTAGTATATTCTCTTTAAAAACAGGCAAGTATGACAATATGTTAGGTCGTGTAGTTGAATTGTATACAATGAAAATGTTTTAACTGGAAAGAAAGTAGAGATATAATGAAAAGGTTTAAAAATTGACCAAAAGATGAAATTCAAGAAATTAGCACTACAATAAATTATATACTTTATTTTCTTCTCCTATCCACCATAATGACCTAGGCAATGACATACAAAGTGTATAGACAGATAATAGATTTAATTTTTCTAATGTAAGCTTTGAATTTTAATCCAATATTTGTGTCTGTGAACTATTTACTTCAAAACAAACCTCATTCTTTTATCAGGCACGTAAAGAAATATTTGAGATTGTAAACCAAAGTCCAACTTTCAGATTAACTTTTCTAGGAGTCACAGCAGTGCCCAGTATGAAGTCCTCTGAAGGGTCGATAACATATTTTACTTCATGACTAAGTTTAACTCTCATGCTCTATGCCAGGCTACCCCAGCTGTTAAACTGGCCTTACACAGCTGCTCACCAAGAATTCAGCTGGTGATTAATATAGCTATACCTTTAAGTCAACTATGACAAAAATGGCATTGTAATTACAGGTATTTCAGTCATGCAGGAATTCCAACCCCATGTGACGACAAAGCGCCTCAAAGAACTTCATCTTCCACAGTATTCAAAAAAAACACAAGTCTGTCATTTAAATTGTTTTTATAAGCAAGCTTTAGCACAAATAACTCATCAACCTTTCAGCTATTTCTCCTGCAATAGTCCTAAAGATTGTTTGCAGGCCAGGAAATCACACTACTGTGTGCTTCTAGGGTACGGGTAGAAGATATGTGTGTACACACCTTTAAAATATAAATAAAAGAATTTAAGTATAGAAATATGTACTCTAAATAAAATAGTTTAAAATCAAACTATAGAAAATAATTTAGTCTTTCATTCCTAGATAAACTGACAGTCTCACAAATCTCAACATAAATTTTATAGCAGATGTCTGAGTTTTCAATTCTTCACTAAATAAAACACTAATTAGCTATCAAAAAAAAAAGATAAATTAACTCGACTTCTATAATTCCAAATGTGCTTGTGTAAAAAGATCTTGAGAGTTAAGAGGAAGACGTGAGAGTCTAAGGAGGTACAGCTCAATTGAGTAAGTGCCTAGCCTGCAAACATGGGGACCTTGAATTCAACACCCAACTCCCATGCTCACACTTACATGCTTGGTGGGCCCAAGCACCTAACATCCTAGTGCCCAAATGGAGAGAGAAGGCCGACTAGCAAACCTCAGGTGCAGCGAGGGGCCTGAGATGGAGAGTAATTAAGACACCAGCTATCCATCTCTAGCCTCTACATAAGAAAAGGCTAGCAGGAAGGAGACCAAAGATACAACATCCTATAGCATATGCTTTCTTGAAGACAATCACTATGGTATTCCTGTCTTCAGGGAAAAAAAAATCCTTTTTGCAGTAGGATCCTAATACTGTTTACTCTGAAGGGTGTAGACCACATCCTCTTCACTTAAAAAAGGGGGCAGACATTTCTGTTTAAAGGAACATCCTGTGACTACTTAGGCTGTCATTAAAAAAAAAAAAAAAAAAGCTCAGCTTGCTTTTTGCACTGATGTGCTGTTTCCAAGTGATCTGCGGTCATAAAGCTCAAGGCAGCTCAGGTAAGAAGAGCAATCTGGGTAAAGCATGATGGGACAATGATTAACCAGCCTCTGCTGACTCAGACCCAGGGCTTCACCTCACACTGCTCTCTGACTTGGACAAGCAGAATGTTCACGGTACCAGCGGATAACAAAATACACATAAAAATAAAGGGCGCCAAGTATATAGCTCATTGTGATACGGGACCTACAAAGCCTTCACTGTGAAACGGATGGTCCTCACTATAATATGGCGTCTATGGACGCCAAAGAGTGTCAATTTCAATTTTTAACCACAGTGGGAAGGACAAAGGTGATTCAAGATGAAAAGATTAGTTGCTATTCTGAGGGTGGAAAATATTTGGTAACAATTTCCCACTTAGATAACTACTAAAATTTAACAAGACTTTGGCTATTTTCAAAATAAAATATAAAACTGTGGAAAATGTCATGGCTTGGATTTCACCCGAGTGACTTTAATATAAGAATAAGAAAATGAGCTCACTTTTACATTTCCTATGTTCACACTTTCAACTTTATTTCATGAATACTCAGCTGACCACACAGTAGTAGACAGGTAAAAATAAAGAAAATAAGTGTGAGATAAGTGTGAGCATTCAGGCCTTCTCCAGCAGGCATGTAGCAGGAATGGAACCTGCGGGTGTATCATAAGGACTCCTCCCAGTTCCTGCGGTCACTGAGTCCACAGCACCCAATCATCACAAGTACAACCTAGGTTCTCATCTCTTCTCAACAGTTCCGATTGGCCCCAAGCTTATCAATATTTTCTTTTAAGTTCCAAATTCCTTCTAGTTTCACCGTTAAGCAATTAATTACAGAAAGAATACTCTGCAGTTAGTACTAACTAAACTTAAATAGCCTACAGTTCAACTCCAAGTTAAATGCCATAATCATTTAGGCAAAAGTCAATGTAATAATTTCAATTCACCAGACAATCTTGTAGAAACCAACAATGTGCCAGCAAGTTAGCTTTAGCACAGACTTGTAACTTTGAATAATTGACATTATGAAATATAATCAGCTAATGGCTGCTGAAAACTCCCAGTTCTTGTCCTGGCTACCTTTCAGGCCTCAATAAGCACTCTCAGTAATACTATGTGATAGGTACTACCACCATTCTTAATATCACCAGAGAGTTAACAGTTTGGCCTTGACTAGCTACCTAACTAGTAAAGATTAGTGTCTTCTGCTACTTGTGTACCTTAATGTACTTGTTATACATTCAAAGGTACAATCTGCTAAGGTACTCATGAAACCCAGTAAGTGAGAAAGAGATGCAGAGAGAACAGACAGAATATTTGCTCTTCATTGAAGGACTGTGCACACTGTCCTCAGTTTTATGGCACCACTCTATGGATGACCAGTGTGCTACAAACATTACGACAGCTCATTTAAATGCATACTCCAGCCCTAGAGTTTGGCTAGTTCTAGGGTAGATAGACTTCGCCCACCTGCATCCCTAATTAGCACTCCAGATGTTTGTGGTGTTGTTAGTTCAGGGTCACACTTTGAAGAATGGCCAACCTATATGCTATTATCAGCTTACCCCAACTCACTGTTCCATCCGTCCTCGCTGTCCTCAGCCTCATCTGTACTGCAGTATGTGCACTGGCACTGGTTCTCACATATACTCCATTTTATCATGCTACTCCTAAATATAGACCACCTCAGAGTCCTTGTGTAAGTTGGGATACATATTTCCTTTAAAAGGGATCCCCTACAGGCTAGAGAGATGGCTTAGTGGTTAAGAGCACTAATTGCCCTTCTAGAGGACCTGGGTTCAATTCCCAATATACACATGAAGCCTCATGATCATCTATAAGTCCAGTTTCAGGAGATGTGACACCATCTTCTGGCCTCTTCAGGTACCAGGCACACATCTGGTCCACAGGCATAAATACAGCAAAAACATTCACACCACATAAAAATAAAAACAATGATGATCATGTTGATGAAGAAATTAGATCACTTGGCAGTTTAACATCTGAAAATACTCTAATTCAAAATGAAAATAGATCATATAATACAGTTGTGGCACTCAATGCTGTATATATTTCTACCTAACTGCTATTAATGGCTATTTGTTGGATGAAAACTATTTTGATTTTGCAATGAGTGAGAACATCCACTTTTTTCTGTATATGATCTAGAATGAAGGTGGTCCATTGGAAAACAAAGCCACAGAAAGGCTTTATGGAAACTGGAGCATGTGACCCATTAGGAAATCACAAAATACCATCTGAAAGCACATGCTTCAGAAGGCAAGGCCTGGAGTCCCCAGTGCCTAGGTAGCATGCAGTATGGTCTGCTCTGACAGCTGTATACACATTTCTCACATCAGATACTGATCCCTCTTCTTCTCTGGCTTACGTTTTTAGCCATTTAAGAACTTAACTTTCACCAACAAAATAGATGACTATAACTAATTTCATTACCCGAGCAAAAGGTGTTTAGTGAGTTAAACTCACATTACCCTGCCAGAACGTAAGAGTGTGTGTATTCTGCAGGGCAACGGCAGCGGTACAGACAAGCAGCAAGTGTATGGTGAGAACACACCAGCCGTAACGTAGCACCAGTAGACAACATTGTTTATCCATATCGACTATAACAGCCAAGTATGGACAGGGACTAACTTTCCCAGAAAATTTAAATTGCCAAACCAAAAGTGGCTTACTAATGACAGCTCTGGGATGCCGTGGTTTACCTTTAGTAGTATCAGAGTCCTACCCCTCTCTTCCCCATGTTCACAGTTGTAGCTAAGGTGCTTCTACTGTGTTCACGATCCTTGCCCAGTTCTTAAAAACTGTGTGGACACTGACTAGTGAGAATGTCCTATGTCCCCCAGAAACAGATTACAAAAATTAAGAGTGAAAAGCGTTCTATCAAATAAAAAGGCAAGAGTGACAATTTAACCAGGATTCTGCTCAGATTCTGAACCTTAACAAGTAGCCATCCATATCCTAAGAGTCTAAACAAACTGTTCATGTTCCTCTTCACACATTCACACTACTTTGTTAGGGCCTAGACATTATGGTTCACCACCACCACCACCAAGCTAAGAGAAGTCAAGCATTCTTTACTGCAAGATAACTAGGTGCCTTCAGCCCACATTAGTGCTAACGCACCAGGGACCTGCTCGTTTTGCACATGTGCTGAGGAAGCCAGGGCAATCATTGGTCATGGGAGGTCTTCTGATTGACGATTATATGTTAATTCTTAAGAATTTTTCAAAAATGTACTCATCCTTGCAAAGAAAGTGAGTTTGTACACATGTACAAGATGCACTGTATCTTTTTGTTACTAAATGCCAAAATAATATGCTAGTTTCTTGACTTAAAAATACAAAAATATGTCAATATATATAACTTCTTATTCCATATTATACTTATATTCTTATTCCATATAATACTTATTTCAAATTGGGGCAAGAAATAATATACAGACACTAATATATTGAAATACATGAAAACAGCACCATTAACAAGGTACTATATGGCCCTCTAGTGTTCAATGAAGAAACTTAAATGATTACATATGTTTCACTGCCAAAATCACTTTCTCCAATTTACTATGGACTCTGCTAAATCTATTAATGGCAGAAGCCTTAAAAACTGAACATTCCTATCTCTTTTATAGGTTTTCATTATTGCACTTCCTTTTGAATTACTATCCTTATGCTGAGTATGTAATAAAAGAACTCTAAAAGTGGGAAGGCAGGGCAGAAACAAAATGCTCAACACAGCTCCAAACAAAATCTCAGCAGTTACTTTGCAGACATTGACAAATGCTCCAACATTAAACTGGAAAGGCAGAAGACTTACAAGGCCCCATATAATACTGAAAGATTGGCACTATCCCACCTTAAGTCTTTTCACAAAGTTACAGCAATCAAGAGAGCAGTTAGGGAACAGATAGTGCAACAGAACTGAGGGCTCGGAAATGGTCCAATGTGAGTGCAGTCAACAGATCTTTGACGGAGATGCAAAGAAAATATAAAGTGGAGAAAAGTTAGTCTCCTGTAGATGGTTCCACAACATCTGGACCTCTACATCAGCATCAACATCATCACTCTTAGACCTTATACTCTTTACAAAAATTATCTTAAAATAGACTGCAAAGACATAAGAAAAAAACCTAAGCATATAATCTTGACCCTGTAGTTACAACATGAAAGGCACTATCTATGAAAGAAGTAATAGAGAAGAGAGACATCATTAAAATTAAGCAGTTTCTCTAAAAGACACTATGGATAAAATAAGAAGACACACCACAAACAAGCCAAAAATACTTGTAAAATATAACAAATAACTTATTTTTAAAAATCCATGAAACTCTAAAAACAGCATTGCTAAGAAGACAGTCTAATTTAAAAATGAACAAAAGATGTGGATACCTCACCAAAGAAGATGCAGGTATGGTTAAGTATGGGCCTGGAACTATGTTCACTAATGTACCCAACTGGAAAATGTGCATGAAAACAGTGGTGGGGGCAGCACAGCTCAAGCAGCCCAAGTCCAGAACACTGATGATGCCAAGCACCAGGAAGGACAGAGCATTCACTGACAGTGAGAACCTAAAACCACACAGGCAGGGTTCTTATGAAAGGAAATAGACAGCTACACTACTCCTCATCTGCAGCTCATGGTTGCCAGTCTGGAAAACTAAAATATGCCCCATTAGGTGGTGGATAGATAAACAGACAACGAAATATTTTTCAACAATAAAAAGTGAACTTTCAGGCCGTGAAAATACACTAAAGAAACTTAATGAATGGTATGAAAAGGGCAAGCTAAAGGGACTACATACTCTATGATTCCGATTATATGGAGCTTTAGAAATAGGAACACGGTGAAAACAGTAAAGAGACCCGTGGGCCTCGGGTTGGGTGGATGGAGACTGAATAGGCTGATCTTGAGGATTTTTAGGACAGTGGCAACTATTTTATAAAATACCACACTGGTAAATACATCATTACACACTTGTTCAAATTTACAGAGTATATAACACCAGGAGTAAAACCCAACATAAATGTGGCTTCTGCCTTATCATTTGTAAACTATCTACCACTCTGCTGAGGGGCTTATTGTGGAGCATGATATGTGTGGGTGGAGACAGGAAACATACAGGAGCCTCTGTGTGCCCACTCAATTTGGCTATTACCTTGAAAATAAAAAGATTGTAATTTTAAAAAGTTATGAAGAATGGCTAATGTGGGAGCCCACCCCATCCCATCCCATCCCATCCCACCCCACAACACGCCCACAACACCACTCCCCCCCCAAAAAAAAAAACATTTCACAAATCTGGAGAATCAGCTGTTAACTCAAGGACAAACTTCCTTTTGAGAGTACACTATTTCTTCCTTTAAGGTTAGAGGAATGAAGGGCCAGGGTGATTGCACAGATGAAACATGAGTTAACAGTAAATAGGAAGAATTTATGCTAATGGACATACTTTCAGTTATGTAAGGAAGAGGCCAATTGTTTGAACAGGCTATCAAATTAACTATGTCACCAACATAGTAATTCAGGGATCTACAGGGATCTTCGGGCCTGCGCTATAAAAACTATGCCTTTGGGGTGTTGGGGTGACACTGAAAACAGATGCTAAGGTTTATGGTTATTCCAGTCTGCGGACCCCAACATTAGAAATACCGCTTCACTGGATATTTCTATTTTCAAGGAGAACAACCTGGACTGAAGTAAGATCTCAGCTCAATACCAGTTCTGCTAACAACCTGATGACCAACTGAATTCCTGCTCATAAGTCATCTCAGACACAAGGCTGGAAACTACAAGACTCAGCAAGGTCATACACATAAGGAATCTATTAGTATTCCAGAAAAGTGTTCAATAAGTGACTTATCCTTATTTGCTTGTTTGCTTGAGATGGGGTTTTTCCTATGTTCCCCAGTCTGGTATTGAATGTATGAGCTCAAATGATCCTTGGGAGGAAAATACAAAGTAGCTGGGACTAAGGCAATGTGCCACATGGCTACATATCACTATTATGGCTATCACCATCACAGATGCCATCATCTTCCATTGCACTGGTGAGGACCAGAATAAGGACAAAAGATGGTGTGGTCAACTGCCTATCAGCATTAACATGCTGACTTAAGAACATAACATTTCAAGAGCAACTTATCCAGAAAAACAACAACAAAAGCAAGCAAATGAAAAAGAAGTTGATACAGAGAATAATCTAAATACATTCACTATGACAGCATTCTTCTATTGAAAAGACTGTCAGTACTCTAGTACTCTAGATGGAAATACAATGACCAGAAATAAAGTGTTCAGTTGGTGCTATTTTGTCTTTTACTATTTTATTGGATTCTTTTATCTCTATCTCCCTTTCAACCCTAATCCCTTCCAACCCCCAAACACTATATAGGAGAAAAGTTTAGAGGGGAAAGGGGCGTAGACCTCTTTCAGTCAACAAAATAGACTACTTCCTGCTAACTAGGGCCATTGAATTTTGGGGGCAAGTCCAATTTTCATAGGCAAGATTTCTCCAACTTCTTCTCTTCAAACTACAACAATATCACCCAGGAGCCGGGGGAGGAGCAGCAGCCTTCTCGGGGCTCTGGCATTTATACCTTCTCCACAGTCCCCAGACTACCTGCAACTGGTAGTCTGCACCCCTGCTAGTACACAAGGCAAATCATAATCACCTGCTGTGAAGCAGCTGTTTATCCCACACACAGGATTAAAACTAAGACATAGTCACACAACATAACTGGATTTTTTTTTTAATAAACCAAAATCCTCACTACAGAAGTTAACATAAAGAACTGTTGAACAGAAAGTGGAGTGAGGACCTTCCGTGTGGAGCTGATGATTCCAGTCTCCTCCATCAGTTTTCATTACAGAATAACTCATAGTAACAGGTTTATAGACATGGAGTCAGGAGCAGGAAAGGAGAAGGACAGTGCGGTTGCCTTCCTGTAATCATTGGGCACTTCAGAATTTTTTTAAAAATGAAAAATATTTATGTTTCATGGTATAATACATGGAATGAGAATGAGCCCCACTATTTCATATATTTGTATGCTTGGTCCTGTTTTGTAAAACTGTTTGAGAAAGATTAGGAGGTTGGAGAAATGAGTGGGGGTGGGGGAAGGGGTTGAGGGTTTCACAGGACAAACACCAGACCTAGTCTTTATGCAGTATAAAAGTGACACAAAAGCCTGAGTGTTTGAGGGTCATATCTGAGCTCTCAGTTGCTTGTTCAGTGCCATGCCTGCCACCACACTCCCCACAATGATGTAAGCAAGTCCCCAACTGAATGCTTTCATTTATAAGTTGCCTTGGTTATGGTATCTCTTTACAACAATAGAAAAGTGACACATGGAGAGCCGAAAGCTTTCAGGGCCACACTGAAGAATTTGTTCATGAAACTACATACTAAGAAATGTTTCAGCTGGAGAAATGGCTCAGGAGTTAAAACACCTACTGTTCTACCAAAGATCCTACTGATTCTAGGTTCCTAGAATTCCCTTAACTCCAGCTTCAGAGGATCTATCTGTTACCTCTTCTAAGTTCTAGGGTACCCACACATACATGAAGTACACACAAACATAGATTTTGAAAATATAGCGCCATGCTAGCCAATGGACTCAGCTGACTTAGCTAGAATTTGCCAGAGCTCCAAGTGCGTCTGAGATGTGGGATCTGATCAAAGCCAGACAGCAAAGCACCCACCCTTCCCACTACATGAGAGACACTTTCTAGTCCCACTTCTCTCCCTCCTTTAAGGGCATATGCCAGTTTTAGGGAGGAAAACCTTTTTCTCTAACCCTCTATCATGCATTATAAAAGTTACACAAGAGCCTAGGTAAAATAAGTGGTTTCTAGCAGTTATGTCTATTTTTTTTGATACTAACAAATGCTTGCTATAATAATATTTGAGAATACTGAAGTTATATATCAAAACTAAAATGAAATTCATCCTGAAGACTGCATACCATTTTCCTTACCATCAACAAAATAACATTAAAAAGACTGCCCTTGTAACTAGACATATAAAGCGATCTGCCTCAAAAACATCTTGGAATAACTCTGCTTGGTACTAATACATATTTCAGAAGTCTATTATTTGTACTCCAAGTTTTAAAATTCCCCATTCTGTTTTTGTTTTTGAGACAGGGTCTCATCAAGTAGCCAAGGCTGGCCTAGAGAGATGCCTGCCTCTGCTTCTCAAGTGTGAAGTAAGGTAGCATGTTCTATAGAGAAAATAACTTTAGTTTACAGAGAAAGCTCTTAATTAAAATATTCTTTACATTTTCCAGTGAATAAGATATAGATTAAAAATAATCTGATTCACACAGATTTGAAATTTATTTTGAGCAACTATAAACAAACTATAAACAATGTTAAATATTTTTAAAACTGTATTAATAGAAATTAATTAGAAATTTATCACAAGTTGAGCATTGAAGCAGAAACTTTACAGTTAAAGTCTAGAAAAAGTATAGATGCACTGACAAATTCCACTACAAGTAACTGACGAGATCTGGAACACTTTGATTAGAGCTTATTTTCTTTTTATTGAAGCCCAATTTATTAAGTTCAACTACTTGCATATATTTTGCTAAAGTATTAACCTATTTTCTGCTTATTTCTCCATAACTTTTGTATGTTAGCAGTACCATAATGATTGAACCCTAAAGATCACAAAAAAAGATCTATATGTTGCAGAGAATGAATTGCATTTTAAGGGATAAAAATGGTTACAAAGCCAGGTCACAGGCCTATGTGTACACACTGGCCTCGTTTCTCAGGCATTATGCTACCGACTTTACATATTTGATTTTACTTAATCCTTAGAAAAACTTCTGAGAAAAGGGCATCACTGTACAGATAAAGAAGAGTTTGAGAAGGCTATCAAACATGGTCGTATAGTCATCAGAGAGTCAGAGGCTGAACTCTGGCACCAGGACCCCGTGTTTAGGGAACCCGCCTCATCCCTCATGGCCTGCCCTTTCCCTGTGTCATCATCTCGCACAGACTCTGAATCAAGTTAGGAGTGTAATTTAACTTAGCTTCCCTTTAAGTTTCAGCTGTTGACCACATTACTATATAGAGTTTTCTGGCTGTTCCAGCTCTAGTAGAACCACCAAAAACCTGTTACTTTAAGCTTCTGTCTAAGCCCTTCTCTCTCCTCCCCATGACCATAGGCATGTGCAACTAGACCCTGCTCATTCTCTACTGTTTAGAGCCTAAAGACACAATGTATTCACTATTTACTTTGCATATGAGTTCATGTGTATACTTGTGTATGCCTGTGTATATGTAGTTCTTTCTGGAAGCAAATGGATAAAAAACATCACTAGAAAGAATCTAATAATTAGAGATAAAGAATGGAATTCCTACAGAAATGACTTTCCAAACATGCTTATGTCCATGAAAAAAATCAGGAGGATAAAGACGTGACCTCTCGTAGTCCCGTTTGCTTTTCTTGTTAGCTAAAAGTGAGCTGATAAAGATAAAACAGAAGCAAAAGTCAATAATCTGTATTTTAAATTATTACATGCCAAAGAATCAATATGAGATGAGATTCTCTTAAGAAAATTATTTTCAAAAGAGATATAGTAAGCTGGCACAGTTAAGCCTGTAGAGACAAACACTCATAACTGGCAAGGCAAACTGACTCTAGAATGTGGAGAAGACTTGTCACTGAGACAAACAGCTAGCATAGAATAGACTCCAGACTTTCCGGTTCCTTTTTTCATGATCCTTTCTTTCTCTTACACCTTAGGTCTTGTGGCCTCATATCTTCAATAATGTCGGATTAACACCACAGGAAAAGCAGCAAACTGAGTTCTCAGGGGGTTCACTATTAAACCACCACACTTGGAAACTCTGCTGTACTGTTTGTTGCATCCTACCATAGGGGGCAGCATAACACATGGAAAGAGAAAAGGTTCTTAGAAACTGGGCAGATCAAAAATAAAATCTTCTGTCACTCAGAACACGCACATGTCTGTGCAGATGGGGTGCCAGCACTGAGAGGAAATGTGGTCATTAGTCCCATCTCTAACCTAGAAGCTATCTGCAATTCATAATTACTTGCAAATGAAATTTTCATTTTCTCCAACATAGTCTCACTGAGGAAACAAACCTCTCTTAAGGGTTGGTCCAGTGCCCAGCAGATGATCAACACAAACAAACTACTAAATGGTGTCTTTGGAGGTTCTCTGTCTCACAACATTTTGTCAAAGTTTCTTTGAAACCCTACAGATCCTTGCATAAGCTTCCAGTTCTGAGTCTTTATGGACTCCTATGTGTATGAACATGTATGGCTCTCTCATCTGTATGTGCTACATACACATACACTTTATGCTTTGGCTCCTTTTTTTCTGTTTGCTTGTCAGTTACATCTATTCTGATTCATCTGGATTTGTTTTATCAAGGTCTATTATTTTTCTTTAGATGCCAGAAAGGGTATAGATTCAGATGGGAAGGGAGGTGAGAAGGAGCTTTGGAGAAGTTGGGGGAGGGGAAGCATAATCAGAATATATTGTATTAAAAAAAACTATTCTCAAGAAAAGAAAAAGAGAAAAAAATCTAAACTTGAAAAAACAAAGTGTGGTGTGGAGTGAGTCATTTGGCTCTTTATAACCTGTTCACTTACCTACTTCAGGAATATGTAAATGGTTTATATGTAATAAACAGCAATTATCAACTACCGTTAGCCTTGACCTTTAATATTAGAATTTCCAATCTGTTTATCAAGTATCTAATATAATCTATACTGTTTATTGTATGTTCCCTTAAGAACAAAACTTAATGAGTCTGCGGTAGTGTCTTTGGCCCCAAGAGGAAACATGGCTTTCTTATAAAGATCAGAGACTATTCCCTACAACTAAGAGTTAATCCAAACAGGTCTGTCAATCGCCTAGACAGAAAGCACCTCAAAAACCTGTCAAGAATTCAGAAATTTTAAGAACTAGTACACAAGTCTACTTAACACCCTGGCCACTGCTCACACTCACCACTTAAGGGGTCGCTTCAATGGTCAAAAGCTGCTGTCTATCTTCTCTACGCACAGAGGAGGACAGCTCAAGGACCAAGGGGAGGAAACTGTCCTTAGTCTTGACAGTTTCCACTATGTTCTGTAGAGTAAAGCAATGCGATAGAGAACACAACAATTTTACTCACTAATGGAGAAATGCTGCAGAATGACACAATAAGGCTAGTCGCCATCAGGGTTGCTGGAGACGTCTACATGGATATTTTTAAAGCGCACTGATGAAGAATTGAGAAAGTGGAAGATGTTTTCTTCCTTTCAAAAATAAAAGTCTTATGAACAGCCCATCCCAGACTCACACTCACTACACAGCCCAGCCAATCTGAAATCTGCCTCAGGTGTTTGTGTGTGCTACCACACCTGACTCTAAAGGAGTGTTTCCATCCCGCCCTACTCTTCTTTAAGGCCCAACATCATGGACTGAAATCAATGCAGCCCAGGATTCTGCTTTGCTTTCTATAAAGATCAGGGATGTAAAGGTCTCCAAAATACAAGTACTGAATTAGAGCAAATTTCTCTTTATTAATAGATTTAGACATGCGAAGCCTTCTTAATACCGCTACAGGTAACTTTAAAAACGTCTTTTAAGCAGTTGAGACAATGTCTTGCTGCCTTGAATTCATGATCTTCCTGCCCTGCCCTCCAGAGTGCTAGAGAACTTTCTAAATTGCTGTTACAAAAATTAAAAAAGAAAAAGAAATAATTAAAAAAAAAAACCAGGCAAAACACTAAGAGTCAATCATTTCCTTCCTAGGTCATGCCAACAAGTAAATATGAGACCGGGCTATGGAAATTAGAGGTAGACACGTTCTCTGAGACAGTTTGTTTTATAACCTAAAACAAAACTGATTCAGCACATTGAATTTTAAGCCAATTGTATTAGATAGTCCAATCCAAAAAAACCGTATTGAAAGAGATACTGTTAAATTTACAGGTATTTATGGACTAAATCCAATGATTCATTGTTAAATTTAAAAATCAGCAAATGAGTAAAGGGATGTCTGCTATAAATACTGTTTGTTTTTATGTGTGTAAAACAAGTGACCTTTACTCAAACGCGATCCCTACAACAGGACATCCACGAGTCACAGTTAACTTCTGAACAACAAAGCAGAACTATTTGCTATGCCTTCCATTACCTTACACACGAGAGCTAACTCTGGTGAAAACACAGCCAGTGACTACATTAGCTACTTTGCAAATAAGATTCTTCATTATTTGATTTACACACATCATATTTCACGCCAACCATGCATGCTCACCCAAACCACTTTGGCAGCAAATGTGAAGCTGCTGATTTTTTTTTTTGTGGTAAACACCAATTTCCCCCCCTCATTTTACAGTTAGGTTGCCTTCTTATTATCTCTATTTATGATACTGATGCCTTTAACAAACTAAAACTTACTTAATAAAGTTGTTCTACATGTGAAGATTAGCTGGCAGTACTACAGACTGTAAGGATGACTTTACTATAACTGAAATAGCGAGGTAGCGTATCAGCTGAAAGGAGACTGAAGATACTCACTTTTGTTGTCTTCGTATAGAATGGGGAAGAGAGCTGGTGAATGGGCAGGTCCACAATACTACTGCAGTTTGTGACATTGCTATTGTGCGTATGTTCATCCTCTCTGCTACTGTCATCAGACTGATCAAAATCATCACTCTCCTGGTCCATCTCCTCCTCCTCTTCCTCCTCCTCCTCCTCCTCCTCATCCTGTTCTGCAGCATGTTCTTCATCTTCCTCTTGCTCTTCCTGGTTTCCCGAAGAGTCCTCATCTACTGAAATAAAGCGGTTATTATTTTCTTCCACTTGTCCTTGCTGGGAATCGTTCTGGTCTCCAGGCCTAGGGTCTGCACCCACAAGTTCACCATTCCGCACAGTGTGCTCCTCCTCTTGATGTCTCGCCTGTTGCTGTGGATCCTCCTCAACCACGCGATTCATCTGCTCCTCATCAACCTGGCTTGAGGAAGCATTCCCTCTCAGAGAGCCTCCAGTTCGTCGTCTTTTGCTGCCCACAGAGAGCAGTTCCTGATTCATTTCCAAAAGCCAGCTTGCTACTTCTTGGACCTTGGCTAGACTATCAGAAGATGCAAAGGTTTTCACATTCTGTAAGAGGAAAAGGGGGATAAACAAGATTTGTACAATCTTTGTTATTTGTCTACTTTTGTGTCATAAGCCTATAGTCTAAGTATAATTAAAGGTTATGGAAAGCATTCACATACTCGCTAGTAATAAATAAGTTTTAAATTAAATAAGTTATAAAACTTTAAAAAACTCACACTAAAGACTTTTAACTACCTTTTCTCATAAACCTCTAGAAGCTTGATGGTTTAGTTGCTTGGATCAATAAAATATAACTTAGCCAATAAGACAATTCCTATATAAATCATTCACCTAATATTAAACATATACAAACAAACAAAAACAAAACCACCTATAAAGTTCCCAGCAAGGT
The DNA here is from genome assembly GCA_036184795.1 of Tokudaia tokunoshimensis. Taxonomy (NCBI): domain Eukaryota; kingdom Metazoa; phylum Chordata; class Mammalia; order Rodentia; family Muridae; genus Tokudaia; species Tokudaia tokunoshimensis. The sequence goes on from BTHU01000003.1 coordinate 74,473,087, forward strand.
TCAGGGAATACTGAATTAAATCCTCTTCAAGAACCTTTATTATCCTGGCAATTTTCTAAGCTCCTTGAATCACAAAACCTTACCTTCAGATAAGAAGCACAATCACTGTAATTTTTAACTTCTTCAATGAATATAAATCAACTGAACAACAAATCTAAATATTGAAGTTAAAAACACAGCCTCTTAGTTAAAAAGTCCATACCCAGTAACTCCACTTCTGGTAACCTCCCCTAAGGAATCTTAAAACAGGAAAGGGAACATTATACAGAAGATGCTCACTGATGGAAAGGGAGTGGGAGAGAATGAGAATAAAATCCAGATGTTTAGGATACAAGAGTCTGTGAGTAGGGCTGGAGAGATGGCTCAGCAGTTAAGGGCTCTGGCTGTTCTTCCAAAGGACACAGGTTCAATTCCTAACACCTGCATGGAGGCTCACAACCATCTGTAACTCCAGATCTGACACCTTCTTCTGGCCAGGCATATACAGACAGACATATACGGAAACAAAAATACCCACATACATAAATTAATTAGCTAATTAACTTATAAGAGTCCATGAGCTAGAAATTTGTAGCCAAGACATGCTGTTCCATTTTAAAAGCATTATGAAGATTGGGTGTTTATGAAGGCTTTCAACCTATTTCTCAAAACTTATACACTGAGAATTTTTTTTTTCGGTGTGCTAGAATAGGCTCTAATATTTCATGTTACGTTTTTCAGTGTGTATATTATACAGAACATTTTTTGCCAATATTCGATCACATTCAAGTTTTCCTAAAATAATTTCAACACATTACATACATTTTTTAAAAAGCACCTAGAACTTGAAACTTGATACAAAAAGGTTAATAACTTAATCTGCCAAGAATGCACATTTTGTTTTACAAACTAATTCTGAACACTTTAGAGGAAGACTTGTATGAATCAGAACACTTAAAACACAAATGCACAGTATACTATTGTTTTTAAATTGAAAATTTCAACTTTAAAATTTTAAAATGCTCTACTATTTCATAGCAGAAGTACATAATGTCAGTAGTTATCAAGTACAGAACTTAGGTTTTTATCAATATCTAATGATACAACTAGAGCTTAGAAAAATGAAATCTGACAGCTAATATATCTTTTACACTACAATTTTCAAAATACTGAACTATTTCTTCTACAACTGGACATGCTGAAAATGTAAAGTGCTGACAAAACCGTACAACTTTCAAACTGGAAATATTTCTAACTAAACACTAGACAACTAAGCTCAAAAGAACTACACTTGTCAAGGATGCTGGCTTCAAAAACAGTCCAGATTTAAGAACTTGTAATTACATCTTCCTCTGTGTCTTAGTCTCCAGGAAGCACGTGCCTGCTCTAACACCACAATCAATGCAGTGTTTAAACAAGGGCCCACTTCAAATGCATGTTAATATTCTGGAGAGAAGTATTTACAATTGTTTCTTTACCAAATCCCGAGTCTTACCAAGAATAAATTATAAAACAAATTCTAGCCAGGCAGTGGCAGCATCTGCCTTTAATCCTAGCATTTGGGAGGCAGGAGCAGGTGGATCTCTTGAGTGTGAGGCCAACCTGGTTGAGTTCTAGGACAGCAAAGGCTACACAGAGAAATCCTGTCTCAAAGACCCCCAAAAAACAAAATAAACCAACAAAATAAACAAACAAAAAAATCTAAGACATGTTTCTGCTTGTGTCAAGCCTTTCTGACCAGAACTCACAGTAAAGTAAGATTTCACATTACAAGGAAATACTAAACATAACTGAAACAATAGTTTCAGATGGAGTGGGGATAATAAAACATTCACAATACCTAAAATCTCTATAGGTCATCTCCGATAATTAACTATAGTCAATTCTCTTAATAGTGGTCAGTATGTTTGGTGAAATTGGTTTACCCACTGAATTAGTAAATCCCAAGCCACTGCTCTTGGGGAAAAATGGGTCACAACACTGTTGATCTACCAGCCAACTCAGAACTCCACTTCTGATTTAAGATATCTTATTTAATGTATATTATGACTCAACACTGAACTCATGCCCAAATAATATAATCATGTCTGAACGAGACTTATCTAAACATTTTCTTTATAAGGCAGTAACACAGCCTTTCGGAACTTACAGACATCAGAGGGCGATTTGGTTGCATGACTGGGGACCATTTTAAACAACATAATCAACAACAAAAGGAACAAAATGAGAGAGTATTTCATTACAGGCATGGAAAGGACACTGGTTTATGGTGTGGAGCTGAAACAAGAAGGCAAAGCATTGCTTATTAACACATGCATGCCAACTGAGTCCAGTTGGGGTTTTTGGTTTTGGTTTTTTTGTTTGTTTTTTATTTTTTTGGAGGGGGAGTCCTGTACATGTCCACAAATACCTGCCAAAAGGCCACAGGCAGGCTGATGAGATGACTCAGTGGGTGAAGTGCTTGCTTCACAAGCTTTGAGGGTTTCAGATCAGATTGCCAGCACCCATATAAAACTGGCATTTCAATCCAAGTCTGTGAACCCAGTGCTGGGCAGGGGAGCAATGGGCAGATGCCAGGCACTTGTTAGCCTGCCAATCTAGAGGAAATCGTAAGCTCCAGTTTTTCTGAGAGACCCTGTTGTAAAATATAAGTTGGAGAGCAATAGAGGAAGACACCCATCATCAACTTCAGGACTCTGCATAGCACACAAACCTGTACACACATATGCACACGCTCCCACTAGTCCACTAAAATCAGTAAAAGCCCCTACACTAAGCTCCCCTCTTCCCTTGACCTGCCTCTTCCCATAGTACTAAATACATAGAAGCACGAGAATAAGCCCTGCTGCATAGGAAGTGCCTATGGACACACACACACATACACACACACACACACACACACACACACACACACACACACGTATGGCCTTCCCCCACTAAATTTGAGGACATATCAGAAAGGCACTGATGACTAAATGTCATCCCAGCACCACAAAGATAAATGTTTTCTAAACTCTTATATTTATTTATAAATTATAGTTTATAAATTATAAAGTCATGAAATATTTTTCCTCCTTAGCAAATAGTTTAACAGCTCCCACCTGTAATCCTAGAATTCAGAAGGATGAGGCAAGGAACTTGTGAATTTAAGACCAGCCTAGTCTTCATAATAATACTGTCTCAAAATAAAACAGACATAAAAAAATCTTGTCATCTTTAGTACAGACTATTAATACTATAACTAAAAAAATATTATTTCAAGTTATTATTGTTCTTGTTTTGCTTTTTAATAATCCTGGTACTTTATCTCCTATGGTGGGAAGTCAAAAATTTAAGGTGAAAATCAAGAACCACAAAAATAGCTGAAAAGAGCTTCAGTAATATACAGTTGTGGTGATCTGAATAAGAATGGCCCCTACAGACTCGTATATCCGAATGCTTGGTCATCCCAGAGTAGCACTACTTGAGAAGGATTAGGAGGTATATCCTTGCTAGAGGAAGTGTGCATCACACCAGAGGGGGAGGGGGAGAGGGGATGCGGCTTGCAGGTTTCAGAAGCCCAAGCCAGGATCAGTGTCTTTCTGTCTGTCTGTTTTGTCTGTCTATCCTCCCCCTCCTGTGTGTGTGTGTGTGTGTGTGTGTGTGTGTGTGTGTGTGTGTGTCCGTCCATCCATCCCTGTCCCTGATGCCTGAGCATCCAGATGTAGAACTCTGAGCTAAAGCTCCAGCACCATGTCTGCCTTCCTGCTGTCATACTTCCTGCCATGATAACAGACTAACCCTTTGAAACAGTGGGCAATCCTCAGTTAAATGTTTTCCTTTATAAGAGTTGCCGTCATCATGGTGTCTCTTCACAGCAACAGAACACTGACTAAAAACTATATTAACAAAGAAGTAAAATGGGCATCCAGAAGAGTGTGATAATTAACTTTCATTGCTGTCAACTTGACTGGATTTAGAATCACTAGCGAAGTATGTCTCCAGGTAAGTCTATGAGCTTGCTTCCAGAAACATGTAACTAAAGAAGAAAAACTCACCTTACATATGGGCACCATCCCATAGGCTAGGTTCTAGACTTGAAAGATGAAGGGTGCAGAAGCTAGCCTATAACGTATTTATTTTCTGTCTCTGTACAGCATAAAGAACATGGTGGCTGTTTCTACTCCATCAGCTGAGGCTCTTGGATACAATGGGAATATAAGTTTTTGAGAACCAATTTGTCCTAAGAGGTCATCATCCATGACCTCTAGGTCATGCTTGAAACTGTTAGGGCTCGAAAGCAAGGAAGGGGAACAGCAAGTATGGAGTCTACATCTCCTGGAAAAGCGTCTCTGTCCGAGTGTAACTGAGAAAGGGCCTATTCCTGACCTGGCCAAATGTAAACCTGACTTGATATGGAAATATAAGCATTATGCCAAATTTTCGACTTTCTAACTCAGCAGCAGTGACAGACAAGCTCGGTCCTGGCCTTGTTACTTTAGGGTGAGATCTCCTGACTAAACCCATCTGCCACATGACCCAGATTATTTGTGCAGCAGGAAATCAGGGCAGGTGAAATAGTTTCCATTCACGAGGCTGAAAAGTAAGGCAGCGCTCAGGAAAGGAGATGCTGCGTAAGTGCAGAACTGCACAGGCTCAGCGGGCAGCACGGTTTCCTCAGTCACATAATTACATCTAGACCCCTTATCTGCTCCTGGTCCCTGGGACACTGCTCTAAGTAACGGAACTATTCCAGAAGCCAAACAAATGCAACACAAAGTCTTGCAGTCAATCTATCACGAAACACATTAACCAGACAGACAACTGGTTAACTGTAAGGAGGTCTGGGAAATGGCATATTGATGCTAATACCTTTGCTTTTAGACTATATGTCATTACGCATGAAAATGTCCTATTTATACAAAAATGTACCCTGGGTTCGAGAGAAAAGTAGTTGCCAATCAAACATGAGGACACTGAGTTCAGTGCCCAGAACTCACACAAAAAGCTGGACATAGTGGCATGCACTTATAATGCCAGTGCTTGTGAGGCAGAGACAGGCTTATCTGTAAGCTAGCCCCAAGTCTCAGTAAGAGATTGTTTGAAAAGAACAGGGTAGAATGAAACCCGAAAACTGCCTTCTGCCCCCACATACAAATGCATACATACACAAACCACATCAAACCCACCCACCCACCTACACACACACACACACACACACACACACACACCAAAGAAATGAAAAAATGGAAGGGAGTGGAAAAAGAAAAAAGGAGAGGGGAGAAGAGGGAAAGAAGGAACAAGGGGCATATATAAGGTTTGGATGAGACAGTGCATCACCCTGGTAACTTACTGCCAAATGATCAGGGCAAAATAAGGCCTTCGTGCTTGTGGTGGTATGAATGAGAATGGTCCCACGGGCTCCTATGCCTGAGTACTTGGTCCCCAGTTAATGGAACTGTTAGCGAAGGGTTGGGAGGTGTAGCCTCGTTTGGAAAAGGGACCCGCAGCACTCCCAGTCCTCCTCTCCCTATCTGCTTCATGCTCCTGGATCACATGTAGGCTCTCAGTTACTGCTCCATTGCTGTGCCTGCTTGCCGTCATGCTCCTTGCCATGATGGTCATGGGCTCTAAGCCTCTAGAATTAAATGTTTCCTTCTGAGTGGCACAATCACTCTCAGATCTCTATCCCTGCTTAATAAAGCAGACAAGTCATACACCTGAACTCAGTTTAAATAGCATCACTAGTCATTTCTACCATGTATCTCTATCACTCTAGTCTACCCTTTGAATCTCTGTAAGAACCTGAAATGCCAATACCTTGGTGGCAGATTAGAAACATTTACATGCTTAACTTTTCCCCACAAATGAAAGCCAAGACAGATGGATTCCTGGGGCTTGCATGCCAGCCAGCCTAATCTACTCACCAAGTTCAAGGAGGGAGAGTTTAAGAGTTTACTTGGAGACAAAGAGTTTACTTGGGTTTTCTGGCCTCTAGTCCAGGTCCAAATTGGTAAGAGAGCATATGTCAAGGGAGTTCAGAGGAAAATGGTAGGTCACCCTCTGTGCATGCACAGGAATGTAAATGCATGCATATCCAGATGCAAAAGAAATATTGCAAAATTCCACTGACAATTTTTTTTTTAATTTCAAACTATTTACAATGATATAAAACAGTACAGAATTTTTCTAAGTGTGATAGTGACTGAAATGGGGCTTAAGAGAATTTGGGAGTTGCCTGGAAATATTGACTCAGAGGAGTTAAGAGCATTTGCTGCTCTTCCACAGAACCAGAATTCAGTTCCCAGCACACACTTTGGGCAGTTCACCAGCTGTAACTCCAGCTCCAAAGGATCCAACACCCTCTTCTCCTCCTCAGATACTGTATGCATGAACGCAAATTCACATACTGATACACATATACACATAAAATATATACTTAATTTTCTGAAGCAATAATCTCTATCTTGACTGATGTGTTAGGTATATAAGTGTGTTGTTCAGAGCTCAACTGTACTTTCAATATTAACTTAGAGAACCTCGGTTTAAATCTATATAAATATGTGGAGCGGTGTGTATGCGTCTGTAAAATTGAAGATAACACAAACTTCTCTAGCTGCTTTTGACTCTCCTACTATGTCTGCTGCTAAATTCGAGGGAGGTGTTGGCCTTGGAGCCCATGCCCTCAGTAGTAAGAATTTCCCTACAGTACCATCAGATAAAATCTCATCAGGGAATTGGGATAAAGACTCAGAGTTTTCCAATTCAATGGGCAAAGTGATAGATTTCCTCAAATACACAGCTCCCTGAACGGAGAGTACCCCCAGCTCACTCACTGCTAGTGACAGAGAATATGAGAGGGTCATGTAAGCACTGCCCTAGGAGAAGCATCTGAACCCTCTATCTGAAGAGCCAGTGACCACAGGACCAGAGAGACCCAGATCACAAACAACTCAGCTTCTAAAAATTGCCTTGCTCAAGAAAGAAAATGTGAGAGAGAGCGAGAGAAAAAGAGCCAGCCAGCCTTGCTCAGCAGTGTAACGAGGAACGGACACGTAACCACTATGGATTCAAATCCTTTTAGATTTTCTCTCCACTGTGCCTCACTATCATTTTGCAGGAATGTTTGAACTTCAAAACAAATCTTTCACTGGAGTATGGAAAACACAGTATTTTCAGAGAACCAGCAAGGAGTCTGTTTCTTTAATGGGGCTCCCAACTTAGCTATCATTTTAATCGTTAGCTAATCATTAATAATGATTTAACATTATCTGTTGTGAAGCACAAAAAGAAAACTGTCTTTGTATAGTTTGCATCTTGAAACAGAGAAGTGTATCCTCGATAGAGCCTACCTCTCTCGTCACCTCCTGAGCCATCTTTGTTAAGTATGAAACTACAAGCGGCTAACTCCAGGTTGCCCTTACTTCACCTACTTCCCATTTTAAAAATTCCTGTCTGGATTTCTCTCCTTACTCTCTGTACTGACTGGTTCTGTGTGTCAAATTGACACGAGTTAGAGTCATCAGAGAGGAGGCAGCCTCAACTGCAGAAATACCTCTAAGATATCTAGTTGTAGGGCATTTTCTCAATTAGTGATCAGTGAAGGAGGGTCCAGCCCATGGTAGGTGATGCCATACCTGGGCTGGTGGACCTGGGTTCTATGAGAAAGCAGGCTGAGCAAGCCATGGGAAGCAAGTCAGTAAGCAGCACCCCTCCATGGCCTCTGCATCAGCTCCTGCCTCCAGGTTCCTGCTTTGCTTCAGTTCCTGTCCTACCTTCCTTCAATGACAGACTATGATCTGGAAGCGTAGGCCAAATAAACCCTTTCCTCCCCAACTTGCTTTTGTCATGGTGTTTCATCACAGCAATAAAAACCCTAAGTCAAATTAGTACCAGCATAGTGGGTTATTGCTGTAACATACCTGACCATGTTTTAGGAATGACTGTGGAAGGATGTAGGAACTTTGGGCTAGAAGAACCATTGAGTGTTGACACCTCAGTGGGATGTTCTGAAGAAACCTGTAAGATAAGAATATTGAGAGCAGTAGAAGATGGAGACCGGGCTTGTGAAGTTTCAGAGGGAAGATTAAAGACTATCAGGGCTATTTGCTATTTTGATTTAAGACTCTCTGGTTCTGATTAGCTGGGGCTAAAGAATCAGCTGTAGCTGTGATTAACAAGATACCAGAACTACTTAAAGCGAAACCTTTGCATTAGTCAAACATTTGTTGCTGGTTAGCTGGAGCTAAGAAATTAGTGGCGATTAAAAAAAGACCAGTATCACTGAGATAAAATTTTCTGAGAAGTGTTTTCTGAGAGCACAGAGAAGCGGTGCTCCAGAGGCAGCAAAGGCTGTACCTCATGTTGGCAGCCGGACATGGTAATATGTAAGAATCATCCATGTAGTACTAGTTTTGAAGATATAAAGGGGTCAGGGAGAGCAGCTGAGGCTTGGCACTGGGAGAAACCAGAAGAGGCCATTAGTGAGGGTACAGCCTCAGTGGCAGCTGAAGCCCCAGAACTGAAGGGGCCTTCAGAGAAGTTGAAGTTTGGCACCATGAAGACAACCTATAAGAGGGTATTGGTGAAAGTGCAGCCCAGTTGAGTAAGGGACCCTAGCAGTTTTAGAGATGCCAGTGCCATTGGATGACCACCAAGAGCAGCTGGAACGGAGGTCTTCAGGCTGCCATTTGCACCAGGGAGCCAGGCGACTCCAGAGCCTTCTGTGCACAGACCCTGTCAGAAGAGAGCTGGTCTCCCAGGAGTACGGACCCAGGTTTACAGGCCCACAGGAGGGACAAGCTCCAGCCAGAGAGAGCAAGACCAACTAACACCAGAGATAACCAAATGGCGCAAGGCAAGCACAAGAACCCTACCAACAGAAACCAAGGCTACTCGGCAACATCAGAACCGAATTCTCCAACCACAGCAGGTCGCGTATACCCCAACACACCGGAAAAGCAAGAGTTGTATTTAAAATCATACTTCATAATGCTGATAGAGGGCTTCAAGAAGGACATAAATAACTCCTTTAAAGAAATACAGGAGAACATGGGTCAACAGGTAAAAGCCCTTAAAGAGGGAACACAAAATCCCTTAAAGAATTATAGGAAAACACAAACAATCAAGTGAAGGAACTGAACAAAACCATCCAAGATCTAAAAGTGGAAGTAGAAACAATCAAGAAATCACAAAGTGAGACATCTCTGGAGATAGAAAACCTTGGAAAGAAATCAGGAGTCATAGATGCAAGCATTAACAACAGAACACAAGAGATAGAAGAAAGAATCTCAGGTGCTGAAGATACCATAGAAAACATTGACTCAACAGTCAAAGAAAATGCAAAATGAATAAAGCTTGTAACCCAAAACATCCAGGAAATCCGGGACACAATGAGAAGACCAAACCTAAGGATTATAGGTATAGAAGAGAGCGAAGATTTACAACTTAAAGGGCCAGTAAATATCTTCCACAAAATTATAGAAGAAAACTTCCCTAATCTAAAGAGATGCCCATGAACAAACAAGCCTACAAAACTCCAAACAGACTGGACCAGACGAGAAAGTCCTCCTGGCACATAATAATCAAAACACCAAATGTACTAAACAATGAAAGAACATTAAAAGCAGTAAGGGAAAAAGGTCAAGTAACATATAAAGGCAGACCTATCAGAATTACTCCAGACTTCTCACCAAAGACGATGAAAGCTAGAAGATCCTGGGCAGATCTCATACAGACCCTAAGAGAACACAAATGCCAGTCTAGACTACTATACCCAGCAAAACTCTCAATTATCATAGATGGAGAAACCAAGATATTCCATGATAAAACCAAATTTACACAATATCTTCCTACAAATCCAGCCCTACAAAGGACAATAGATGGGAAACGTCAACACGAGGAGGGAAACTACACCCTAGAAAAAGCAAGAAAGTAATCTTCTTCCAACAAACCCAATAGAAGATAACCACACAAACATAAAAATAACATCAAAAATAACAGGAAGCAACAATCGCTATTCCTTAATATCTCTTAACATCAATGGACTTAATTAGACTAACAGAAATATTTTTTCATGTAAATCTTCAAATTTATCAGAAAATGTTTGTAATTCCTCTTTCAATTAATTTAGTAATTATTTTTATATCTACCATTTTATCTGTATTATTTTTCATGATAATCTTCAATTTTAACATGTTTTTCTATATATTTCTTCAATTTTGTCAAAAATAGTTTCCATGTAAATCTTCAAATTTATCAGAAAATGTTTATAACTCCATTTTCAATCAACTTAGGAATACTTTTATGCCTACCATTATTATATCTATATAAAATTTTCCATGATAATCTTCAATTTTAACATGTCTTTCTACATTTTTCTACAATTTTATCAGAAATATTTTCCACGTAAATCTTCAATTCTATCATAAAATGTTTCTACTTCCTTTTTCAATTAATTTAGCAATATTTTTTATGTCTACCACTTTACTCTTTAATTTTCCATGAAAATTGTCAATTTTAATGTGTTTTTTTATATATCTCTTCTATTTTATCAGAAATATTTTCCATGTAAATCTTCAATTTTATCATAAAATGTTTTTATTTCCTTTTTCAATAAAAGAACATGCTTTAAAAAAAAAAGATTAAGACAATGACAACTTGTGATGATTTGCATGTCTGGCCCAGGGAGTGGCACTATTTGAAGGTATGGCCTTGTTGGAGTAGGTGTGACCTGGTTGGAGTAGGTGTGACCTGGTTGGAGTAGGTGTGTCACTGTGGTTGTGGGCTTTAAGACCCTACTCCTGGCTGTCTGGAAGTCAGTATTCTGCTAGCAGCCTTCAGAATACTTATACTACCATGGCTAGACCTAAATTTAGCTGGGTGGGATCTTGCCCCAAAGCCACTACTCCCTTAATTCAATTTAATATCCTTGAACACAGGATTCAGCTCCATTTTATTTCCTGGTATCCCTTTAATACTTAAACTATATACTTTGTATTTTTCTTTATGTTTGTTCAAATGCTCTTCATCAGACTTAACCAGAGAACAAAGTCTCTGTTGGGCTTTTTTGAGACTTCCTTTGTCAATGCAATTAATATAAATCTCTTTACCTTAGTTTTAGGCAGTCTCTTCAGACAATAGCAAAAAGCAGACACGTTCTTCACCAAAATACTGTATTTACATTTAGTTATAAGTACTTTGACATCTGAAATTACTTTTAAAGCAAAATAATGAAAGTAAAATTCTGAATTCTAACACAAAGAAGACATCTAACTTGCTTATTTTGCTGCTTTCTAATTCCTCACACAAGTAAAATAACAATTATTATCTCCAACTGAACCTTACGTTATGATAGGTGCTGTACAGGTAAAGCATGTTACTGTTATAGGAAACCTCTGACATGCATGCTGCATCACAAGTGAAAAAATAAAGCAAAATTTGTAAGCACTGACCACCTGCTGCAACATACTTGCCCTTCTGAATTCTACTCACAAGGCTGTGGAAGTTATACAATACTGTGGCCATTCCACTTCCAGCAGAGCTGTTTTATGTTAAAAGCAAAAATAAGCAGTAACAAAGGACATTAAAAAATATAACCCTTGCTGGATGGTATAAAGCAGTGGAGGGAAAGACACAGCTCCATAACATCTAGGTTATGTATCTTGGCGGATAAGAGGCCGGGATTTGTAGTGAGTAGCTACAAACACATCTACCTACAAAACTGGATAAGTTATCCAATGTCTTTAAATCTCAACTGTCTAATATGCACAGAGGACTTCAAATGATTGTACTGTATCTCATACAAGTATTAAAGATTAAATAAGAGATTGTACATATACAGTGTTGGCCGATATTTTGGCATATAGTATTTATTATGCTGTATGTTGCATATCCCTTACTCCAAAATCTCAAGAAATCCAACTGTTCCCAAATCAGAAACTTTCTGTATGCCAATATGACAGTCATTTTGGATTCTGGGGCATTTCAGTTTTGTAAATTAGGATAATCAATAATGGCTATGGGAAACTCCATCATCCTGTTTGCCTTTGATCAAAAAGTTCCAAGAGATTTCTCCTATGAAAGTATAAAGTTCAAGATCAGGGAGCCTTCTGGTGTGGTCCCAGCACACATTAGATTTGCACCTATTTGGCTCCAGATACTAGTGGTCTATCAGTAGAAACAGCTCCTCCAATTTTACAGACCCCTCTTAAAGTGGACAAAGATCTACCAGTAAGCACTGTTGGAGGTGAAAGGAAATAACACTATAGGTAACCGTGTAATTTGGGAGTTCTGTTGTTGTGCCTGACTCCCACTGCTTCCCTTTGCTTTTTTCTGCTAAGACACAAATCCTACACATACCCTTTGTAACTGAACATCAAATGCTGCAAAACTAGGCTGGCATCCATACTGTGAAGGGCAGTGCTTTCTAAAGACACTGTGGTCTGTGCAGGTGCTGCCATCCCTCGGCTCAGGTAACCCAACAAGAAGACTCCTCCTCTGACACCTCTGATATAGTAGGCAGCAGTCACAAGAGAGGTAAAGGAAATATGGACAGAATCATTACACATCAGCCTCCCTGCCTCCACGGCAGGTCTTCATTTGGCCGCCTTTTTCTCAACAAACTGAAGTACCATCATCAGGCTTCTGCTATTTCTACTCACAATGCAGTGAAATACCCAATTCTTTTAGGTAAATTACTTCTGCTCTCCAACTGTATTTTAAATATTTTCTTTAGGCTGATTATTCTGCAGTTATTGTGTCCTGGGTCTGAGAATGAGTTTTCTGAGCTTTAGATATGAATACTTCTATACAGTTTATAGTAGAATCTTCCCCATTCTTCTGTTTCTTTTTGGAGGGCAAATGAGATGCATACTAGAACAGGGATTTGGCACTCTAGTTCATAATCATTTTTTTTTTCAATTCACCTGTCTGTCGAAGCTTCACTGTCCCTTGGAATTTTTTCTTGGAGCTTTATAAAAATTCTTTGTGTCTTTGGTAGAATTTATATTGCTTCAGAGAAAGTCAAATTTGCTTGAGCTAAGCTGCCCAGGAATAGCATCACCTGGTTACCACTTTAAAGTCACTGCTCAAGAAAAGATGACAGCTAAATGCAAATGATGATGAGATCTGTCAGTCTGATAAGGACTGCCCCACAGCGTCATCTGGCCAATGTTATTTGAGTTACTTTTATTCCAAGTTGTCACAGTGTAAGTAGAAGTCATACTCACCAATGAAGAAGAGGTCAGGGGGTAAAGCTGCATTGTTTAATCTTAGCTCTGTGGCATCAGAAGATCAGAGCTGACAAACAGTCATGTGATGCTATCATAAGGACACCAGATCACAAGCAAGTTAGCAATGAGGGCATACACTGGGAGAAGATAAAAACAACCTGTTTTATAAAACCATGGCTCAAGGGGGAGGGGAAGGGGAAAAGAGAGGAAAGAAGGGGACATAAGTAGAAGACGTGGGAAAAAAAAAACCAAACCTCACAGCCTGAGAGCTGTGGGCCATCCCTCTTGTTAGCCCTCCATCTGTCTGGAGTGACTTTTACTGTAGTAAACTGTACTTGCTCAGCTCTGCTGGAAACCCATCTGAAATTCCCTCAGCTGAGAGCTGAGGGAACCGGATAACAACGGTAAAAGTGAGATACAAAAAGTGATAGCGCATATCGACAGTAAAATGTGTGATGTCTGTCTTAATGAGTCTACTAAAAACTACCCAGCACAATATTCTCATTCATCTTCAAGTCATTTAATTTACTTTAACACACTCCCTTATCCACTACTCAACCAGTGGGGAAGGGGGGCCTACTATGAGAGCCTAGAGGAATTCAAACTGTAAGGTGTCAGAAAATCATTTCTACTTGTGCTTGTAAATAAACAGAAGATTTTTCTAACTTATTAAGTGGGTTGGAGAGACAGTTCAACCAGTAAAGTGCTTGCCACACAAGAGGCCCTGCACTCAATGCCCAGACCCCACGTAGAAACAAAGTCCAGATTAGTGCTTCTAATCTTAAAATCTGTTTGGAAATGTAAGGCGTCTCCCCGTAGGAGATAAAAAGGAAGATCCCCAGAGCTCACTCCTCACAAAAACAAAACAAGGTGGACAGTGCCTGAGGAATAACACCAGAGGCTGACCTCTGACCTCCACATGTATGTACACACAAAGACGCACAGATACACCAGTATGTGTACATAAGACTATGCCTTAATCATGAGATCTCTTGAAAAATCAGATTCCACTAGCATTTGCAAAGTGTTAATACTACAATCACCCAGGAAAGCAGCTTTTGGCCTTGCCTGTACCTGTCTCCTTGATTAGGTTAACTGAGAAGTTAGGCTGGAAAGGCCCACCCTAGAATTGGGAAGTAGCATTACTTTACAGGCTGGGTCCTAAACTGAATAGAAAGGGGAAGCATTGCTGGGCAGCAAGAATGCAACCTGACCACTAGAGCCCTTTCTCTTAACAAAATTTGCTATCGTTGAGAGCATTTTAACACAGCGGCGGGGATGAGGTGGCATGCTGACCCTCTTATTCAGCAGTCACATGGTAATTTGTCTCATGAGCGTATCATACCACGCCTTCCTCTTGAGTAGTGCTTCAGGGAATCACGTGCATCACTTCAGAAAGGAGGGTGAGCAAAAACCAGGGCTGCAGAGATAGTTCAGTCTGTCGTGTGCTTGGTGTACAAGTATGTATCTGACACTGAGGCCTGGTACCCTTGTACAGGCCAGGAGCAGCTGCCAGCCTGGGGGAAAGACAGGATTCCTGGTGTTTACTGGCCATCTAATCAGGTCCAGTGAGGTGTACTGTGCCTGAGGAGATACAGCAGCTCAGGTACACACAGTTGTAGGTGTGTCTAAATATACATGCACAGCTGTGTACACACATACATATTATATTAGTAACCACTGGCAAAAGCTGTGTAATGGGATACAGGGATCTTTATTTTGTAAAAAGTAATTATGTGTATGAGTGAATATATGCTGCGTATGGGCAGTGTCTGCAGAGGCCAAAAGAGAATGTTGGATCACACTGAGCTGCCTCATATGGATGCCAGACAATGAAGTCAGGTCCTCTGCTAGAGTAGTATATGTTCTTTACTGCTGAGCCGTCTCTTAAGCCCTGGGTTCTTTTGAGAACTATTGGTACTGAGAACATACTGTTATTCTTAACTCGTTCTGCTTGGTGCATGCAAGTTTTCCTTTTCTTAAGAACTGTTTTCTGTAAAGAATCAGTTTTGTAAAATCATGCTTTGGACTGTTGATGGTATTGAGATAAAATAAGCAAATGGTTTTCATTTTATCCAACCACTGTTAGACGTACGCTACAAGGACAATTCATGTGCCATTCTTGTCACTTACTCACATAGCTGGGGGCACAGTTAAATTCTAGTGCAAACCACTGAAAATACTGAAAACAGAAAAGGCAATAATTGCCCTGGAGAAGTTGTTGGGTCCTTTAGGAAAGCCAACACTGGAGAGCACAGGTGTGGCACTGGTGCTGCCTGAGGTTCTTAGGCTTGCTTTAATGGCTTTGGAGTGGGTAGTGTGAGAGTCATCTCAGAAGAGAGCAGTGGAGAAGGAGCCACAGGTTCTAGGAATCTGCCCTGGAAGCAGTGCCACTGCTCCCAGTATGGTTCATCTCGTTGAGTTTTAAAAACCATCCATGCTGGTGGCAGCTGATCCAGTGAGAGCAGAGTGGGGCAGTCTGGGGAGGGCATGCAGGCCAGGGGAGCCAAAAGCAGCAGTTGTGCAGGGATGAGCACATGGGAGAAGGAGCTAAGTGTTTCGGGGTTGAATTCATGAATTGCGCTTCGGGTGTAGAAACAGTGTGTTTGAAGGGAACAGAGCAACAGGTTGTAGTAGTGGGCTGAGTCGGAGCCATGACTACTTCCAGTTTCAGACATTACTCACTATTGTTTGTTTGTTTTGGTGTGTATGTGTGTTGTGTTCAATTCAGATGGTTGCTCTGGATGTTACAGTAAATTTCCTCTACACGTATATCATACACGACTTGGCAAAAGTAATTGGGAATTGGCTTCCATGGGCATGTATTAAGAGCAGTCTAGTAAGTAGCATCCTCTAGATGTCTGCGGTTGTTGCTTCTGTGTAGGCTAAGCCACCCAAAGAGGTACCTTTAACATGTGCCTTGTATCTGGGTCAACTTTAGGGGAAGCTTGAAAGTCCTGGGTTACTCAGAGATTGGGAGTCAGGGCAGTACAGCTTTTCCTCAATGTACACTTTAATATTGACTTTTGCTTTTTAAAATTTTTCATTCTACTACTAGAGTTTCATTAAAAACAAATTGAAAAGAAAATCAAATTAAGAAAAATTAAACCTGGCCGGGCAGTGGTGGCACATGCCTTTAATCCCAGCACTTGGGAGCCAGAGGCAGGCAGATTTCTGAGTTCGAGGCCAGCCTGGTCTACAAAGTGAGCTCCAGGACAGCCAGGGCTACACAGAGAAACCCTGTCTCAAAAAAACAAAACAAAACAAAACAAAAAGGGAAAGAAAGAAAGAAAAGAAAAAGAAGAAAAAAGGAAAAAGAAAAGTTACAAACTAAACCAAACTGGTACAAATTCCTTCCTCTTTGTGAGACTTCGCCATTCACGTTGGTTCTGTCTTGGCATTTAAGAATCGACCCATAAACTTGTGCATAGAAGAATGACTGAGGTTAAGGAGTGGGAGCTTTTGAGCAGAAGGGGAATGAATGATTTAGTGAGTCTAGTTTCTGGAATGGGGAAGATAGTCAAGTGAACCTTAGTTCTTCTATTTCCTAGTTATCTGATT
The DNA here is from genome assembly GCA_036184795.1 of Tokudaia tokunoshimensis. NCBI lineage: Eukaryota > Metazoa > Chordata > Mammalia > Rodentia > Muridae > Tokudaia > Tokudaia tokunoshimensis. The sequence goes on from BTHU01000003.1 coordinate 74,489,838, forward strand.
TTAGGAATAAGACCTTTGTAAGCCTTAGTTTCCTTGTCTTAAAAATATTCATAGTTCCCATTTCACAAATGAAATGACTGACATGGAAGTCCTCACTAGAATAGCGTGGTCCAAAAGAAAGGTTCTTGGGGAATGAATGAGTCAGCACCACATCCCCATCTCTGGGAAAGCAACAGTCCATCCAACCTAAGCCGCAAAGGCGCCCCCACAAGCCTACCTGCCAGGCACCCTTTCCATAGCACTGGAAACAGCAGTGCCTTCCCAATCTATGATCACTGAAACTACCGTGTGAAATACTGAACAAATGACCTAACAACATTATCGTCATCGAGTGCCTAAGGAAAATCACCAGGGTCAGAATTTAACCCTAGGTCTGGCTTTTAAATGCTACTATAAATTTTAGGACAAATATGCTACTTAGAGAATATTAGGTATCAAAAAGATAAAACAGTACTCTCAGCAAGAAGAAAAAGACATGAACATAGAAAGGAGGCATCTGTACTGGTACACACTAATTTCTTTCCATTAAACTCCAACTTCTACAGCTTCAAGCCCCAGTACTAAAGGTACTTCTCTCTCACAGACAGGACACAACAATTTCTTCCTAATGAGTATTTTAAGGGAACTTAAAGTGTTCATATATATGTAGCTGTGTCAAGAAGCATTTGTAACAAAGTCAAAACTCTAGGTCTTCAGTGCTTGACCTCGGGTGCTTTAGAAGAGTCTGCCCACTGGGGCAAGGATTTCCCAGGATACATCTCCCACTTAATCCTAAGAGAAGCCCAGTCACATTGCAGATGTAACAGTGTCCTGTGCCTTTCGCAATCATTATTTTAAGAATCAGTCTCACTCTGGGACATATTTCTGTTCCAATTTGCTCAATCAAGTGTACAACACTGGGGGAGGGGACTTTAATGTACACTACTATAGTGAAATATTTATCAGTAATGATTTGGTGATGGTACATCATTTAACATTTTCAATATTGAACTTAGACATGCCCTTGAACAAATCGCAAATAGTAATAACATCCTTATGTACACATTACTAATGTACACAGAGGGATTTCTGTTGTTGGCAGGAGGAGGGGAAGAAACTTATCCAAAGAAGAATAAAGACTACAAGCTCCAATGTTGATATTGTATCATCTATAGTTACCTTTTTAAGTATCTGGATTTGGCCAAAGTGTGACTTCATATTTTCACCTTTCAAGAAACACTAAGGCTTCAAACAGTTTAAGAACTAGCCTCTGGGCTTCTCAGAAAGGGAAACGCCTCACATAGCATATGCAATGGCAGTACTCTGCTTGATTCTGCAAAATTTACTTTTTAATACTATTACTATCTTAATTGTTATGAAATGTAGTAAGGCTAATAGCAAGAATATATCTAAGGAATGATAGAAAAGTCAGTATCCCTGTGCGTGTGGTTCTGTACAAAACACTGCATTACATACTAAACACAGAGTTAGTGGTTCTGGCAAGGGAAGGAGTAAGGGGGAAAAGATTGCTTGTTTGTTTGTTTTCACTAATACAACAAAGCTAAGCAAAAGCTCACTGTAGCAAAATCTCAGCAGCCAGGATCTCAACTCAGGGTCTCACATTCAGACAACAGCAGGTGCATTCTGCATCAAGAATGAGCTCTGTACACACATATTTGTAACCAATTATTCGCTTTAAAGGCACAAAAAGACAAAAACATTATTAAAACATAGTCATTTTATAAATTCTGGATAGTAAATAATATTGGATATCAAGTTATTAACTTGTAGACTAAACATTACACTAGACCTTACTGTATTTCTGGATATTTCTAAGAAATTATACAGTTCAGATTTTCTAAATAAACCACTGAAATAAAACACCAAAATAAGATATAAAACAATTTTCTAGTAACTCTCTGGGTCAATAATTTCCTCTAGTCCCAGTATTACCATACAGCTAGAGTTGAAATGTGATGAGATTTTCAGGTGCTAAGAATATTTTACTTAATTCAGATAATGTACAATAGTTAACAAAAGCTCATGCTTTAGACACCTGTCCTCATGGTCCCCAGCACAGTATGTCGATGCTGAGCAGAAGAGAGAGAAGACTGTGTTTTGTTATATTTAGGGTCAGTCAAACCGATAAACTTTTTATGAACTGGTGAGTGAAAAAGAAAATTGAAATTTCTAAGATTTCACATGAACACTCAAGTAAAACTGACTGCATAGAAAACAAACAAGAACTCCTAGTACTCTTGTGATTTCTAAAGTAAATGCTGCTACTGTGGGTGGCCAGCCACCTCACATCAGCTCTAGGCTGCAATCACACAGCCATTAGAGTGCTGCACACTCAGAGCAAGCAAGTGGTTCTCAGTGCCGCTGGTAAATCACCTGATCCTATTACAAAATCAATTACTGCAGTACATTTCCACTGCCACAATCTGATGATGACAAAATGATATTGGATAGCTACTGCAAGGTCAAGAAAACTGCTAAGAACATCTTAATTGGTCTTTTATGTTTAATCATTTGGTCCTACTTATAATGCAGCCATTTTAACTGTATATTCTTATTTGAAATAAATCTATGTAGTTACCTTTAGTTGCCTGGGACATTCGATGGAAAATCTCTGCAACTGGTCTGATGTATAGCTACAAGGGAACAGATCGGAGCAGCAAGTCGAACGGTTCAACCTCTTCATTAAAAAAGAAATAATATTGCTGCAGCCACAGCCACACATTGACTTGATCATTAAAAGAGAATTTGGCTTTAAAAAATCACAACTAGTAATGTCCCATATATACTAAAACAGGCTAACTGACTCATTCTGCAGCTCTCTGGCTGAAAGAAACGCTGCTAAAAGCAAATTAAAAACAAATGAAAAACTAACTTTACTACAGAAGATAGCAGCCGCAAACTCATCACCAAGAACTCTGTGAAAAGCATAAGTCTCCGGGCTACTACACAAAGAATGTAAAGTGCTTTAATATTTCAACGTGTTTATATTAAAGCTCAAGAACCTAGCAAAGGAACAAGCTCAAGACACCCCCAAAACATACTAACCACTCTTCCTGTCTTCCATCAGTTTTGGATCTGTTTGCCTATGCCTTCAGCTCAGCCTATCCAACCTGTTCCTCTGTAAATGGACGCTTTTTCAACAGCCAACCGGAAAGAGCCCCACCCCTCGCTGTTCCTACACTGTTCAAGAAAGCCTCAGAGTCTGTAGACAACGGCTGCAGCACTGCTCTGAGAAACAGGAGCGAATTACTGGACAGACTCGAGCTGACCACTCAGAACTGATGACCTCTGACTCTACACTTAAGACGCCTGCCAAGCACTCACAGTAAGAATAACCACTCACTTTACTTCTCTACTACAGTTACAGACAGAACAGTTCTCAGTCTGGATAGTCAACCGAAAACCCAACAAGAAACAGAAATCACGGGCCTACATCTCTTTTAAAAATAATAAAATGTGGACAGTAGCTAGCACAAATCTTTGAATGGTGGTAGGAGAGGCAGGAGGATGGCTGAATACAATGTGAAAAGCAAGAAATTCCCTCTGCATGCTGAACTCGGACCTGAGGAGTAATGACAAGAAAATCTACTGCAGAATTTCACTACAGATAAGGATGAGACAAGCAGCAAGGTGAGCCATGGGAATCCCTGTCATAGTGTTCTGGGGTTTGCTGAGAAGAAAAGGATGTGGCTATGTACTGTATTAAAAATAACTAAAAGCCATCAAAACCTATCCTAAGGAGGCATCTTTCCCTTGGTCATTTTCATTTCAATAGAAAGTTCAGAACCTGAACCACACTGAAAACATAAGCTAACAGTACTGACAGTGTTAGCCACACCCTAACAATTTTATACCTTTTCTACCTTTCCTGGTAACATAGTTGCTTGCATCCAGTAATTATAATTCTTTCTGAATTCCCAGAATAAGAGAGTCACATTAATACAAACATGTTAGTCTTCTTAAATAATCATATCCAAAATAATTTAATGAACATTCAGATACCAATGATGTCAACCCTTTTTAGCACGCCTTAAAAAAAGAAAAAAGTAAAAAAAAAAAAAAACCAAATACCTTCTATAGAAGAGCCTATGTTGAGGCATTGAAAGGCTCTGTTTGTGTGTGTGTGTCTCACGTTCAGTCTCTGCTTTAAAGCTAGGACGAGCCAGTACTCTTTCTGCCTTCACCCTGCTCTGTCCTTTAGACTTAATTCATGTTATACTTAAGTCAGTTTTTTCAGAATACCTAGAAACAGGCATGCACTTCACAGGGGGAAAAAAAAAACAATGTTCTGTAAATAAAGCCTACAGAAAGAAACAAGCAAAATAATTCAGTAACATCTTACTCGCCTGCTGAAAACACTGTATGCTGTACAGAATATAAATTCTCATCTGTAGATGCAATTGAGCTGGACTGCCATTAAGTCTACCTTCCTGTGCTGCTGCTACACAAGTCAAAGAACACAGTACATGGAAAACGCAAAGGTCTACCAACCTAAATGTCTAAAATGATTTAGCAACAGGACTTGTGAAATCAAGCTTTAGCCATGTTGCTAACTTTTGAGATGCTCATCAGAGACATTAGGGTAGGGTCTTAACTGCTGCTGATGGACTTCTGGAGCAAATACGGGAGGTAGGGAAGCTAAAGAAGGTAACAAAAAATTGAAGTATTGTGTAAGAACAGGTACCAAGCATAACATAATTTACACTGCCAATAAATATAGAATATGCTCAGAATAGAGGCATACATCACTGTGTGTAAAATAAAGCAAGAATCAATTTAAAGTCCTCAGCAAATGTGTGCTGCTCTCGATGAAAGCAAGGTATCTGACCAGTCTCAGCATTACTACTGCTTCTACGCAAGGCCTAAAGTAAAAAGACCCAAAGGCATGAAATGCTTCATCCGCCTCATTTCCTATACCATCCCCATATCCCTTGGCTCTTAAATTAGTTCTAACAAAAATAGAATGTAAGCAATAATGGTTATTTTCATTTTTTATCATTTTTCTTCCCTGTTAGCTAATTCAATGTAATATTGTTCACTAGGCTGCATACAGACAGAACTTGAAGACTAACCAACAGAAGCAAACATTTATTTAATGTCAGAAAAATGAGCATAATACTGTTCTGGGGGTTTGGAAAGACAGTGAATAATCATGTCTACCTACAGACCTGCTTTAAAAAGTAGAGAAAACATTATGTATTAATGTTTGATCAATAATAAGTTAAAAGTATGGTTTTTCTTATCTGTGTGGTGCTAGGGATGAACCCAGGGCTTTAAGCAGGGTTAAATCATCTCAGTTACCGTCTACTGCGCTGAGGTGACACACTTTCAGAAGAACTTAACTGGGGGCTGGCTCAGTTTCAGATGGTGAGCTCGTGACTATCATGACATGCAGCAGCGGGCAGGCATGGCTCTGGAAAAGTAGCTGACATATTCTATCTTGTCAACGGGCTTGAGGCAGAGATAGACACTGGTCCTGGTCTTGGCTCTTAAAACCTCAGAGCCCAACCCCCAGTGACAAGCTCCACCAACAAAATCCACACCACCTAACCCTTCCTAAGCAGTTTCATCTACGAAGGACCAAGCTTTCAAATCTATGAATCATTAAGGGCCATTCTCATTCAAACCACCATAACCACATTCTCAGCCCTCATGATTACTTCAGTAAAGTTAACTAGTTTCCTTCTTAATTATAAATAACTCAATATCAAATTCTTACTTTGAAAAGTTAAATATTGTATGCATACTGAATTAATTTCAGTCCTTGAGGAAACAAGAGGATAGACCCATCCATCTGTTAAATAGTCGTCTTGAGTGTTTGCCTAGCATGCACAAGGCCCTTGGTTAGATCTCCAGCTCTCTCCCTTGCTCCTTCCATCCACCCATCTGTCTGTTAGTCCATTTACCCATTCATTCATCTGTCCATCTATCCTCAGAAAACTATGAACACAGCTTTGTAACAGAACATTCTTTGGCCCATTTTTATATATGTAAGTAAACACAAGCTACTGTCCTTAAGAAAAACGTCTCAAATATAAATTCACCAAACTGGTTCTAATATGTCTTTAAACAATGATTCTTCCATTTACAAACACAGCACATTGTTCATAAACAGTATTCCAGTAAGAAATTATTCACCCCAGCAATATGGACTCTGAGGGTTCCCAGGATTCTTGCAAGGAATCTGAGACCAAAACTACTAGGATGTTACTTAGTCTCTCACTCTCAATCTATGTTATAAGAAGTCGCCTGTAGTTATTTACCTGAGAAGTTTCATTATACATTATAGCCTGTGTCTCACTTGGCTAAAGACAGAAGCTAAAACATATCTCAAGCCAGACCAAATACATTTACAAAAATGAAACACAATGCCATCCTTCTTATTTCATTTAAGGAAAACATAGTTATTTTGTTTGTATGTATATATGTATGTATGTATGTATGTTATTCAAAGCTAGAGAGATAGCTCAGAGAATAAAGCACGGGCTGTTCTGTTTGTCCAGAGGACCCAGGTACAATTCACAGCACCCACATGGCAGCTCACAACTATCTGTTCTGTACTAATCCCTTCTTCTGGCCTTCACAGACACCAGACTCAGGTGGTAGAAAGATATGCATGCAGGCAAAACACTCATACAGGTAAAATAAGGACAGTCACAGCAGCACAGGCAGGAAGTCCTGGAGAGCTGAGAGGCTGGGCAGGAGGACCACTTCCACATACGTTGGAAATCAGAATAAGATCTGTCTCAAAAAATCAGAGGACATTTTGAAGACAATTGGGAAAAGTACAGCACAATAACTTAAGAGTAATTCCTGTGGTTGAGACCATGTTGAATGTATGAAATATCAAAGTTTAAGAGTGAAGAAACAGGAGGTAGTGACTTATTCTTTCAAATCTGTACATATTAGCCCACATTTTCCCCAAAGGTTAAGGCTTCCATAGCCCCATAAGATTCAAAAACACTCTCTTTGGCTCTGTCCTTGACCAAACTCCATGTCCTCGGTTTTCTAGAACTAATTCCCATTCACACAATCTCTCAAGTATTTAATAAGCATCTAATGCTAGGCAAGTAAGAGTAATGAAGGTACTGTGAGAGAAACAAAAATCTCTTCCACGAGAATTAAATTTATATTCCCAAACAAAGACAAAGTAAAGTTTAAAATAAAAAGATGTAACAACCAGAATAATTACTACAATCAATGGTGACAGATAACAAGAAGAAAATACAGAAGGAAAGGTGGAATGGTTCACAAGAGCTTCATTTCTGCAACAAAAATTTAAGTAAAGCTCTCCAATATCTCAGAAGACTTGTAAATGATAGCAGAGGAGTGGTACCAACAAAGCAGTCTGTAGGTAAAAACCTGAAATTTTTACATGAAAAGTTTCTAATATACATAAAAAAGTACAGTATATTTATATTTTTTATCTATTACACCTATATTCTATTCAAAATATCACCAATATTGCTTTGTCAATACTGCTTTTTGCAGATATTTTTAAATTAAATCCCACATACCATGGCTACATTCTATACACACACACACACACACACACACACACACACACACACTTCACAAGTGCCTCTCATGTTCGTAGAATCACCTCACGATCAGATCATCACATTAACTACATTTCTATTAAAACCAGTCAATAGTCAAATTCTCCATACTGTCTCAAAAACATCTTTTAGAGTTAACAAGTCTGAGCAGATGGATGGAGTAGCACTCTGTTCCACCAGCTTCTTCCTTCACCTTAATCCACCCCATTGGGTGCCTAGATCCCCTGCCTTGTCCAGCGGAAACAAATTGATGCCGTCAATTGTACAATGCTTGTGTTTTTCACTGTGTTCCTTGCCATGTTACCCAATCTCCCATATTAACTACAAATTGTAGTGAGTCATATAGCCTCTAGGCAAATTCAGCTGCCTGCATTTCACCTACACGGAGCTGAGGAATTCCAGCCACACCTCCTCCCACCTGACAGATGTCAGAGCCCCTCTGGCCCTACAGTTTCCTGCGAGTCAAGTCTCCATCTCCTGCTGTGTAGCAGACCCTGTGATCTTTGTTATGGCAACATCTCTCAGCCTGCTGGAGACCTGCTGAGAAGACTCTGCAGCTTTGGGAGGGAGGGTCACGCCCACAGCACATATATTGTCGCTCTTGTCCCCAAAGAAATACAGAAAGATTTTGTACAGCCATGCACTAATGTCTCTGTGTCTTCTTTTCTCTCGACCCCCGTAGTTTCACCCTTCAGCTCTCCCCCACGTAGAAACCACTCGTGAGCAATTCCCGGGAAGATCCAACAAATAACATTTTTGGCAATGAATATTCTAAATTCATCTATTAAAGAAATATTAACAATATAACTGGTACACAGTTCCCTGGTAATTTCTGGCCAGCTATTGAAAGGAATCAGTCAGGCTAAGCATGGTGCAGTAACCCTGAAGTGACAGAAGAGGGAACTGTAATGTTTAGTAATTCCATACTAAGTAGTATTACATTTTACTTTAAACTTAAACACTGAATTTCAATGTAGTGATGGCTAAAAACACAGTAATTATATTCTTGCATATGATTCCACCAGAAAACAAGCAAACAAGAGCACATTGTAAAGGATTTAAAGGTAGGTAAGAGCTGAATGTATGGATTTTATAATTCAAATGTGCTCATTAGCCATTATCAAAAGTTACCATTTAAAATGACCCTAAAAGCAATGTATTTCCAGTTTCCAAATAATTTTCTTCAATAAGTAAGTTCATCTAAATGGACTAATATATTACGCTAAATAAATTCCCATCATAAATTCAATTTTTAACTTTTGAAAAAGGAAGTTCTAAATTTTGCATTAAATTGTACAATCTTCATGTGTTCAAAAAGAAGTGACAAAGTCTTTATGGTAACTCCTAAGCATACAGGGTTAGGGAAACACCTCAGTGCTGAAGCTGGAAAATCCCCCAGCTCTAAAAGAAGTTTGTTCCAAGTGATGCTGACATTTTATGAAAACTACAAATTTAGGGGCTAAGGGGATGACTAGGTAGGCAAATGCTTGCTGCCCAAGCATGAAGACCTGAGGCTAGTATGTAATGGCGATCCTGGAACGATCCTAGAACTGAGGAGGCAGAAGCAGGAGCATGAGGGGCTCACTGGCCAGCCAGTCTAACCCACTGGCAAAGTCTACATTCAGGGAGGCCATGTTGGAAAGTCACACTCTGGCCTCCACACGTGTGCCCATGGGTGACCCTCATCGGCAGTACCTTTAACATTTACATCTCCACCAACAGTCTATTCGTGAGGACCTCACTGATTCCTTCAAGCAATCAGGCTTTTTACTTTAAGTACTCTTATTTACTTACTTGTGTGAGAGCATGCTTGTGCTGTGCACATGTGTGTTTGTATGGGCAGATGCATGTATGTCCCTGAAGAGACACTGAGAGGAAGGTACAGGAAGTTGCGAGCTGCCTAATGTTGGTGCAGGGAAATTAACCCGGTTCTCTACAAGAGCAGCCAGAGTCCTCACCCCCTCTATCACCTCTCTAGCCCCAATTCCAGCTTTCTTTACCAGGTTCCTTTACCGCCTTCTGAGGCCTCATCGGCAAAGCTTTTGTATTTCTGCCATATTCAAGACGAGCTAGGTGTTCTCCTTTCATGTTCTTAAAAATTCTACCAGTTGCTACACATTCCCCAAGTTCTACACACACACACACACACACACACCCCAGAAGGGATTTTTAGCAATACTCCATGAATAGGTACCAACGTCTGCATCAGCTTCTGTGGCTACTGCAACTATCACAAACTCACTGGCAGAAAATAAGTTCCTTAACTAAGGTTCTTGAGATCAGACATTCAAAACTAGTTTCACTGAGCAAAATTCAAAGTGCTGGAAGGTGAGGCTTATACAGAAGACCAGCTGAGACACCTAGCCTCATGGGATGGCAGCTTTGTTATAAAATTCTCACATTTCAAAGTGACAATATGCTACTAAACAACAGATTTGAGATACTGAAAGACTAAAAATCATATGACATCCATTTGTCACGGTATGTCTTATTAAAGGGTCTGAGGTCATTTCTCAGACACTTTACAGGAGAGACACTCAAACATGCAACAGCACAATAAAGATCCTCTATGACGACAACATCCAAATTGAGTCAAAAAGAAACAAAGTAATTTGATAAATGTTTTCATGTATACATTACTCAACAATATAGTATTGTAGTTTGTTATTTTTACAGTAAGAAAAATCATACAGTTTTTATAATTAGAAAAATTATAGTAAATTATATATTTACTAGAATTTGCATCTGATAGCTTTTCTTTCCACTCACTGAATGTCTAGTTCCTCGTCTAGCCAACATGATAACTTCTTTCTCAATTAGTGCTTTAAAGATTTTCTCTGCAACTGAGCAGCTCAACCTCTTACATGGCTAAATGAAGATTCTTTTATGCTGGTTCTGCCTGAACTTCGTGGTTTTGTAGGCCAGCACTTCCCGCTGAATTGAGTCTGCAGTCATTATTTATCCTCATGTGACTTCACACAGCTAGCAAGCCCCTGCAGGCCCCTCACACTCAGGCTCCCCATCCTTTATCCTCCCCATCCCTCCAGTTGATGACTTTTATTACTCTAAGTTAACTGACTCCCCTCACTGCTAAACACTTGTTTTGCTTACTTAATTAACTCTCCTTCCAGACAGCCCTAAAACTCTCTCCTGCATCTTTAAAGTGCCTCTATGCTTTATCTAGTCACTCCTAAGTATTAGTCTTGAGTCCTTTGAAAACAGGATTCCTTATATAAATAAGGTAACAGTCTATCTGGACTTTGCTATAATGTTTCAGAGGAACTTCTGGCTTTAGTGTTGTGGATGAGAACACCAAACTTCTTTGTAGCAGGCAGCTACTGCCTGTGCTTAGTTCCTTCACCTCTGGGCCATGCCTTCCTATTTATCAGCCTGATACTCAGAACATTATTCTAGCACCTGAGTACTTCATGGTAGTCAGAGAAAGAACTGGGCCACTTTCTTTCAAGAACAGAAATCACAAGCATGCAAACAAAACTTCAAAACTCCCAGTACTTAGGAAGCAGGGATCTCCAGGACCTGCCAGGGATGCACAAGACCCGGTCTCATCTCAGAGGAAGGGGGAACTAAGGCATACAACATAAACTAATATAAATAAACTAATCTCATATAACAACTGTAGCAGGAACAGCGGGGTCACCTCTATGTAAATGCCAGGGGCACGCAGTCACAAAAGCATCTCCTGCAGGAGGACCTAATTGAGGACTGCCTGAGAAACCATCGATTGCTGGCACAGACAATGCCAGCCAATCAGGAACTGCTGTTCTTGGGACCAGTGGGTTGTGGGTGGAGGGTATTAAAGGAACTTGCAGCAGTGTTCAATGAGCTTGCTGCGGAGCTGTGGCAGGATTTTCCCTGTCCAATTACATTAAGATATTTGTGCAGCAGGAGGCCTGTGATTGGACATGGAAAAGGGAGGCGGATCAAAGAATTGCAGCAGCGACAAAGTGCATCTCAGAGAAGTAGGGAAGCCAAGATGGCGGCAGACAGACAGGAAGAAGATCCAGATCCCGTGTGTTTTTTTTTTATTTTATTTTCTAAGATTTTTTTAATTACATTCCAAATCATTTCCCCTTTCCCGTTTCCTCCCTCCCCGAAAGTCCTATAAGCCCCCTTCCCTCCCTCTTTTCCCCATTCAACCCCCTCTCGCTTCTCTGTCCTGGCATTCCCCTACATCCAGTCTTTCCAGGACCAGGGGGTCTCTCCTTCCATCTTCTTAGAAATCTATTGATATGCGAATTGTGTCTAGGGTATTCCGAGATTCTGGGTTAATATCCCCTTATCAGTGACTGCACACCATGTGTGTTCTTTTGTGATTGGGTTACCTCACTAAGGATGATATTTTCAAGTTCTGACCATTTGCCTAGGAATTTCGTGAATTCATTATTTTTAATTGCAGAGTAGTATTCCATTGTGTAAATATACCACATCTTCTGAATCCATTCCTCCGTTGAGGGACATCTGGGTTCTTTCCAGCTTCTGGCTATTATAAATAAGGCTGCTATGAACATAGTGGAGCATGTGTCCTTATTGCATGCAGGTAAAGCCTCTGGGTATATGCCCAGGAGTGGTATAGCCAGATCCTCCGGGAGTGTCATGCCCAGTTTTCAGAGGAACCGCCAGAATGCTTTCCAGAGTGGTTGTACCAGCTTGCAATTCCACCAGCAGTGGAGGAGTGTTCCTCTTTCTCCACATCCTCGCCAACAACGGCTGTCTCCTGTGTTTTTGATCTTAGCCATTCTGACTGGTGTGAGATGGAATCTCAGGGTTGTTTTGATTTGCATTTCCCTAATGACTAAGGATGATGAACATCTCTTTAGGTGCTTCTCAGCCATTAGATATTCTTCAGGTGAGAACTCTTTGTTTAGCTCTGTACCCCATTTTTTAATAGGGTTACTTGCCTCTCTGGAGTTTAACTTCTTGAGTTCTTTGTATATATTGGGTATTAGCCCTCTGTCGGATGTAGGGTTGGTAAAGATCATTTCCCAGTTAGTTGGTTGCCGCTTTGTCTTTTTGACAGTGTCTTTTGCCTTGCAAAACTTTGTAATTTAATGAGGTCCCATTTGTCTATTCTTGATCTTAGAGCATAAGCTATTGGAGTTCTAGCCACAGGCAGTTATGAATATCATATAGGGATAAAATAATTGGGATAACTTGTCTGATCTAGGTGGGAAGCTTGTATCATCAATTGGCTCTGAAATTATTGTGTGGGCATCTTGTGAACTGAGAGTTTATTGATACATAAATCTGACTTGTTAATTATAAGCTTCTAGAGTTTCGTTTCTACCAGGTTGCTGGGTGTTGTGGTAGCTTACTTCAGGGTGGACGCCATTGCATGGGGCTGGAGGAGCAGCGAAGGGAACTCAAGAGAGCTCCACCCCGCTGGAGAGTTGGTGGGTAGAGAGTAGCTGGGTGGAGAACAGGAGCTTGGCGGTTCTTTTTTAATATTTCCCGCAACACAGTGTTTCTCATCTGCTCCTGGAGTCTGTGTGGTTGAGTGCACCACCTCACCTCCAACCCCTAAGGGCCGGGCGCATGTCAAGTAATACACAGAGTCAAACATAAGGCTAGTGGAAACAAATACATGAGCAACTGAAAGACAAATACAATAGAAACTCTTTCCTTTGTGCTCTGGCCAACAGATACAAGAAATGCCAGTGTTCTTTATGGACTTATGATGAAGTCTATCACAGACCTAAACTATCAATAATGACTTATTTTAAAATAAACTCATAACTTTGTGCCACACGCAAAGCAAAATGAAAGCTGAGCTCTATCAAGATTAAAATCTTTCATTCTGCCAGTCAATGGTGGCAGACACCTTTAAACCTAGCACTCAGGAGTCAGAGCAGTTAGATCTCTGAGGTTGAGGCCAGCCTGGTCTACAGAGTGAGTTCCAGGATAGCCAAGGCTACACAGAGAAACCCATCTGAAAAAACAACATAAGTCATTTCTTCGAATGACTTTTTTTTCCAAACTAAAAGGATAATACACAGAAAGAAGAAAATACTTGGAACTCACAAATTTAATAGAGGTCTACTAGTCACAACTTATAAAGAATGATCACAATTCAACATTAAAAGTATTTCTTCTAAAAAAATGAGCAAAAAACTTGAATGGCTCTTTCTTCAGAGACAACAAACGGCCAGTAAACACATGAGAATACCCACAATGAGGTGTCCTTCCGCAACAACCAGGAAGATTAAAATACACACATGACTGCCCATAAGGAGTGGAGAAACTAGGACCCTTGTGTACTGCTGTTTTGACCACTACTTGAGGAGGAACACAAAGGATTATCAGCCCCACCCCATTCACACATGCTCAAAAGAAATGAAAATATATATCCACACAAGTTCACAATACACATTCCTAACAACCAAAAAAGTAGCTCTATTAACTGATGAACGAATAAGTAGAATGTGGCATACAAAGGAATACCAAGTCATAAAAATGAATTAAGTACTGACATGACACATATGATGCTGAAAATACTGTGCTAAGTGAGTGAAGCCAGGAGCAAAAGAACAAATACTAAGAGGTGAGTTTTTATAAATATCCAAAACATGCAAACTTTCAAGCAGAAAGCCCATCACTTGTTGCCAAGAGAGGGAGACAGGGTTAGAGGGTGAGGAAAGCCCCCTGCGCCTGAGTGGCTGTGAGGAATGCATACCTGACAGACTCAGAATCACTGAAAAGTACCAGAGTGTGAGGTTTTCTGGTGTTTAAACTGTATGACAAAAAAACTGTCACAAATACATTTAAGACGAGATATCCTCCAAAAGCCTACAATGATGACAGTTGGTTCACAAACTAGCCCCTTCTGTGTGACATACTCCAGAGATGAGCCGCCACACTATATATGGAGTGGAAATCTGCTCAGGTATCTTTGCTCTATTAGTTGTTCCTGAATATGCTACAAATTGCAAGTGCGTGCTAAACAGAAGATTATAATGGCTGATCATGTAAGCATGTGCTATAACTGCTATGGAAATATCTTCTGGTGGAATACTTACTATTTCAAATACAGTAAACACTTTAATACAAAAAAAGATGGTTTTTTTTTTTCCCACTTCATATATCTAGAGACTCTCCTTTAGCTAATGAAGTAAACATTTTTGTGTGGTTATATTCAAAGCATCCACAAAATATACCATGGTACTTGATTATTGGATTATCTCAGCACTTATCCCATTTTATAGAACACTTAATCACTTTAAAATTTTTCACTATTAAAAAGGAATGCTTTATACACTACTAGTATAAATATAAGCTGGTGTAACCACCAAGGAAATCAGTACAGAGGATCCTCAAAAAAATCTACAACTACAACTCCTTGTGTTGCAGTTACTCCACTCCTAGACACACAGCCAAAAGAACCAGCGGCACAGCACAGCGTGTTGCAGCACTGTTCACAGCTGCCATGGACCAGATGAATGAATGGATGGAGAAACATGCACACAGGCAGGCACTATGAGGAATCTTTTCCCCTCAGCTATAAAGAAGAATAAAAATATGTTAAGAAAATGGGTAAAAATGAAATCATTATGTTAATCGATGATTATGCCAAACTCAGTATCATTAAACTGTATGACAAAAAAAAACTGTCACAAATACATTTAAGACGAGATATCCTCCAAAAGCCTACAATGATGACAGTTGGTTCACAAACTAGCCCCTTCTGTGTGACATACTCCTTTCTCTTTCTCTTTCTCTTATGTGCAGGATATACATAATACATGTATGGGTGGATGCCAGCCTAAAAGAAGCAGAACAAGAGATGGGCTGGGGAAACGGCTTGCTGACTAAAGGTGCTTGCTGTGCAAGTGTGAGAACCTAGGTTTTGATTCCTAGCACGCACATAAAAGTTAGGCATGGTCAGATGGCCCTGTAACTCCACACTAGGTTGAGGGACACAAAAAGGTTGTTAGGGCTTGCTGGCCAGCTAACTTGGTCAAAAGATGGTGAGCCTGAGTTTCAGTGAGACCCTGTCCCAAGAGAACAAGGTAGAAGATAATAAAGCAAGACATCTGGCACCATCCTCTGGCTTCAACATGCATGCACACATACCTGTACTCATATGTGCACACATACATACACCACACACATATACTATGCACACAGGGGGTCAGGGGAGGGGGCAGCTTACCCTAGTGAAATGATTAACTTACCAGATTCTTAATTATAAGCAACTACAAACAGAAGTTTTCATTTTAATCTTAGAACAGAGAAATTAAGAATTGGAAATAGCATAGATGTCAACCCACAGTAATGGTGCTTATGCTCACACATTGTAATAAACAAGACAATACATTAAGGAACAGTCAGCAACAGACAGTAAAAATATCATCATCAGCTGCATGTTTTGGCAATTAACAGACAATTATTATAAAATCTCAGGTAGAAAAAGTCATATTTAATTCATAAATTACCATTTCTACTTACTAACCTGATTGTCTAGACACAATGTGTAGAGGGATCACAAAAGATATAAAGAGAAGAAATTCTCGTACCTAGGTAAAGATGAAAACAAATATAATTCTTATTGTAATTTAACTTACTGCTGTCAAGAGGGGTTCATGTAGCATATATATAAACTTAAGAAACATGCAAAAGTACACAGAAATCAAGCACTTACCAAATATTTAGAGAGCCTTTTAAAAGTCTCGTTGATAGCTGAAATTTCCTGAATAATAAAAAATAAAAATAATTATTCAATGTCAAAGTTAAACATAGTCTGCCTAAAGTTTTCATGATCTTAAAAATAACTTGTATACATAATGCATGGAGGAGATAATAAACTATGAGAACACTGGCAAAGTTTAAACTACTAAAATATATTATCCATAGCAAAAATATTATAAACTGGCAAGTTGATTTTACTACTTACAAAAGTTAGATTTTAGTCATCTTACTTAATAAAACCAACTATAGTACAAATCTTCTCAGCCAGGTTTCAAGTTTAATTAGGTTCAAAAATTCAGGAATAAGAGTTCTAAATAATATTTATGGAACTTCCTATTTGCCAGGCCCTTCACTTGGGCCCTTACAAAGCATAGTTATCTTTTGGTTGTTAATCACTTCAGGCTTAACCACGGCAGCTACACTAAGCTGCACAGTCCGTCGTGCTCTCACTACCATTATAAGCTGGTAAGGGTTCCCGGATGTGCACACAGGAAGATCAAGAGTTCAGTAGGAAGCTCAAGGCCAGCCTGGTCTAGAGACACTACCTCAGAAGAAAAACACACATCTTCTATCACCACCATCATTAGACTCAAAAGAATGTACTATAACATAGAGTAAAACTGACTGCCTATATACAACCAAGATTCATATCCAAAACATATGTCAAAAACAATTTCAAATCATCAAGAAAATGACAAGCGATGCTAGAGAGACAGCTCTATCTATAGTCAGGGCACTTTCTGCTTTTCCAGAGCACCTCAGTTCAGTTCCTAGTACCCACAGTAGCTCCAAGACCCCCTTATAACTCTAGCTACATGGAATTCGATATCCTCCAGTACTCTACGGGCACCTGTACTCACATGCACAACCCACACACAGACACATATATGTATACACATAAGCAAAAATAAAATGATAATCTAATTTTTAAGATAGCCTAGGAATCTAATAAAAATTCTAAAGATCATACTCAGCATAATCAGGAAAATACATATTGTCATCACAGTGAGATACTACTGCAGACCAAAATATTTTATTTATTCTAAAACTACATAATATTAATTGTAAGCAAGCATGTGCATGTACTGCAACTGGTATTTTTATCCTCTGGGGGGGAAAAAAACATAAAATGGTACAGAGATACCCACTCCAGGGACCAAATATCACATCTCCTAGACATCCCACCACCAGTGAATGTGAGCATACAAAAAGATAGGGAGATGAACTGTCATAGCAAAATTATCTTTATGAACCCCAAACTGTACAGAATCCAAGTATCAACAGCAGAATGGGGCATAAACTGCAGTACAGTCATACAACAGAACCTAAATTAAGAATATGAAATAAGAACCTAAACAAGCACACACTTAGGATCTAACTATTTTTTTTAAAATGAGGCTAAGCAAAACATATCTCTGATAAAGTAATTACCTTTCTTATGAGGGAGTTACTATCTAGTGCATGGCACAAGGAGGCTTTGAAGAATGGAAATCTTCATCTATCTAGGTTGGGTTTCACTTTGTGAAAATAAAGCAACAGATTAAAAAACAAAAGTTCAACTACACTTCCAATTTTTCAAGTTTACTTTCCTAAAACAGAAATAGTTGTGTTTTCAATAAAACAAGTTTAGACTATCACACTAGTGACATATAAAACGCTGATCTGAAACTCTGGCAGCCCAATAGGTATCCTCTCTGTCAACGCTGCCTAAGCTCCTAAGACAGGGTCCCTCACTGAACCTGGAGCTTGCTGCTTTTTTGACTAAGCTAATAGGCCAGCAAGCCCCAGCCATCCTTCTGCCTCCAACTGGCCCCAAGCACTAGGTCCACAAGGGTACACAGGCACTCCTGGTTCATGTGTGTGCTACAAAGCACTCTGACGCACCGAGAGCTCTCCCCAGCTCCATCTGTCAATGGTTTCCTGGGGGTACAAGGTGAACCTAGGATGTCATGTATGCAAGGCAAGCACTCTACAGCTCCACCACTTAACACCAAGTTTTGCTAATAGTTCTTATAAACAGGTTCAGGTTAATTCCACAAACATATGGGCCAGCAAGATGACTTAGCAGGTAAAAATTTACTATGGCAAGTCTGGCTTATTTAATCCCCAGAATCCACAGTGAAAAGTTAGAACCAACTCCTGAAGGTTGTCTTCTGACCTCTACACAAACATGTACTGTGGCATTCACATATACACACAAACAAAATTACAAATACATAATCCAGCACATATATAAAGAATTAACAGTGACCAGATGGTGGTTGTAAAACCATTAAAGAAAACTACTCAGTCCTATTGTTTCATAAACTGAGTTTTTTCTAACCAATGCCTTTTTTAAAAAACTCTTTTGAACCTGAAGAATGCTTTACAAATAAATATTCTTATATCCCTAAAATTCTACTTAATACTGACGATAGTATCTTGTTTATTTAAAATATAAACAGACTCATTTCTTTTTAATTACTTTTCCATTTGTCTCTTAATGTAAACAATTTCTATTTCTCTCTAAACTAAATTAGCATCCTGATTCAATTTGAAGTTTTAACACATTTGAAAAAAAAAACACCTACTTTGTAATTCACAACAGCAGACTAGTCATGCATTGTTACATGTTTTGCTTTCTTTGAACATTTTGTTTAGTGTGTGCACGGACATGTATATGAATGCACACAAGTTCCACAGATACACATGGAGATCACAGAACAACTTGCAGAAGTAAATTCTCTTTGTCCACCATGTAGGTCCATAAGGGTTGAACTCAGATTGGCAGACTTGGCAGCAAGCACCTTTAACCACTTGCAAACCCACTTGTTTGAAAACCCAGTCCCTGAAGATAAGGACTTGAAGATTCCCCAGATGCTGAGAAACTTAAGTTTCTCCTAAGGCCAGCATTCATTAGACATGGACTCACCAAAATGTTACAAGAATATAAGAATCTGGCCTGTAGAGAAGGCTCAATCAGCCAGGAGTTATGAGGGTTCTGTGAGAAGACAGACAGACAGCCACACAATACAGATGCCAACACTTAGAGATCAAAGTGTACAGGAACACTTTCACTGAATCGATTTCTAAAAGTCAGATTCCATTCTCCCTTCAAGCATGAAACAAACATACTGCTTTAAGGTTGTGTCTCTCAATTATTAAGAGAAATATCTGCACCCTTTAATGTAAATATTAATTGGAGCGGTATCCTATAACAACAAAGGGAAACTCCTTCAAAATAAGAGATTTGTCATCCTGAGAGAACAATTAACTAATGAACTCTTTACACCAAGGAGATCTATCCTTCAGGAAGGAAGGGAAGGAGGGAGGGAAGGAGGAAGGGAGGGAAGGAAAGAGGAAGGAGGAAGGGGGTATCTACTTTGAAGTTAAGAGTCTACAATGACCAAAGGCAAGACAACAAACAGATCATGCATTATCTAAAGAGCCCACAGAAGCAGATTATGAGTTTGTTAAGGGCTAAGTACCCAATTTTATGCTTTCTGAGAACACAGAGAGAGATCAGAAAGATGGAAGCATAGAGTGTCCACTAAAGCAGAAAAGTACAGTTACTTCAGCAGCTACACACTGTTCAACAGTAAGTTCATGAGATTCTTCTTGCCTTGTGACCAGCAAGCACTGATACTTAACACCCCAGCTCTTTCCCAGGCTCAAGGTCAGAGGTGGACGTTCTGGTGCTCTGCACAGTAGCCTAACTACAACATATAACAACATTATAACCTATTTTTCAAAAAAATAGGTTTCAAAAAGAGCTGGATTTTGAACGTTTTTCACTACAAAGAATGGTAACTGTTTAAAGAGGTACATGTGCCAACCTTACCATAAACATCACACAGTGCATATATGTATCATAACATCTCATGGAACTCCATAAACATATGTACTTTTTTAATTAAAATTTCTTCTAAATTAAAAAAATTAAACAATTCTATTTTAACTCCCCCCCCCCCGAAAAAAATTAGTATATCACATTTAAATGGTACTCAAAATTCGTGGGTTTTTTTACTTATTTATGCACACACATTGTGGGCAGGGGTTATCCTTGGAAGCCAAGAGCGTTTGGTCTTCTGGGAATGGAGTTACAGGCTGTCGTGAGCCTCCTGATATGGGTCCTGGAAACTGCACTCTGGTCTCTAGAGAAGTAGTATATGCTCTTGACCACTGAGCCTTCCTTCTCTCCAGCTCCCACTCGGAGGACTCTTCAGTAACAGATGCATAAGTACTCAGTAATCCAAGTCAAAATACTTCAGCAAATGGAAGCTTAAAACCCTAACCTGTCTACCAAAAGCCACAGAAAACACAGTAAAGTCAACTGAAAGGACTGAAGTAAACATTTAAGTTTTTTTTTTAATCTTTAACCAAAAATACAAAAGATCATAATAAAAAATGGGTAAGACAAAGCAAGAAACAAATTAAGAACTGATTCTTGTCCTGTCAGTTTTATGTCAACTTGATATCTGCGAGGAGGGAGCCTCAGCTGAGAAAATGCCTCCAGAAGATTGCTGTAGGCAAGCACTGATAGGGCTTTCTTAATTACTGATTAATAGAGGAGGGCCTATCCCACAGTGGGTGGAACCACACCTAGACTGGTGGTTCTAAGTTCTATAAGAAAGCAGCCTGAGCAAGCCAGGGGAAGCCAGCCAGTAAATAACATTCCTCTATAGCCTCTACATCAGCTCCTGCCTCCACATTTCTGTCCTACTTGCGTTCCTGCCTTGGCTTGCCTCAATGGACTTTGATTCAGAACAAAAAGCCAAATAAACTCTTTCCTCTCCAAGTTGACTTTAGTTATAGTACTTCATCATAGCAATGATAATCCCTACTAGGGTAGCCTTCTCCAGGAAAGTAAAATTAAGAAAAATACCATGAGTTAAAAATAACTGAAAAATGAGAAAAGCAGAAAATAGAAAGAAATGAGGAAAAAAATAACAACCTGACAATCTAGAAAAACATCTATAATACACACAATTGAAAATTATGAAAGCAAAATTTAAAAAAAAAAAAAAAACCTAACAGGTAAAGTTACAGTTCAAGGACCTGAAAGTTGGCTCAGTGTAGATGAAGATGCTTGCTGCTAAGTCTGACAACCTGAGTTCAATCCCCTGGGTATGCACGATGGAAAGACAGAACCAACTTGTCAAGTACTATCTCCTGACCTCCACACATTCATGCCCAGACACATAGATAAATAGGAAGATGTGCCATCCTAGTGGCATTACATTGTCTCCAGTTTAATAAATCCTATATCTCATATTACTCTTTGTATCTAATAGCACTCAGAGATGTACAAACAATTCAACTATTACCCTAGCTCTATTAAACCATCCCATTAAAGCTATTGTTTTCAGAATCAATTGGTAAGTATTGGAGAGTCAACTATATTAAGACTAGACAAGAAAAGATGAAATTCCTAATGTCAGAGACACGCAGTGGTAACCTAGCTCCTCACATCTCTCTCTATGTAATTTAATCTATTTGTAAAAACATTCTATCCTCTGCTTAAGAGCAGGTCAACAGCTCTCATTTCACTACTCTAGCATAAGCATGAACTGAAACAGGACCCTCAGCACTTCTGACAGACAAAGCTACTAACATGGCTCTGCCAATAAAGCAACTCTCCTATTGCTACGGCTGCTGAAGCAACCTTTTGTTCACCTTACAACATCAGAAGCTTCAGGTACTCCAGTTTTGTAATATTTCCCCGTTTTATTATACGAACGTGAGGTTTTCTTTAAGGCATCTACTTTAAAACATCACTAAACCCAATCTTCTCTCTACAGTACATCCAACTATAAGAGATGTTGAGAATTTAACTAATATATACTTTATTCTGTTGTGGTTACCCATAAGACCAAAGTATAAAATCCATGCTACCTACTAAATATCTCAGAAACAACACAACACTCAAAATCAAAAGCATAACTGATCACTTGTCCAATCAGCACTGTCAACTTCAGCTAGCACAGCACAGAAAATGCTGCAAAATTAACTCCTCTTTGACCTCAAGTAATTTAAATCTGGAGAATAAGATGGGCACCTAGAAAAATTAATGTAAATTACAATATGATACTGTTAACTACTAAACATGACGTAATGGGTATAATTAAGCTTGAACAAATAGAAGAGACTTTTAAAACTAAAGAAAGGACACTGTGTTTAAGTTACATGAACAGCATATATACAAAGTGGGTGAATCAAATGCCACAAGCAGACTTTTAGTGCATTAGTAAGACTACAGTGTAACCATTCTTATAAGGAACTAGCTTTAGGAAATATTATATTGGAAAATAGCTGTTGGTTCATAAAGAACTGTCTGGTTACTCTAGAATCTGGACTTGATTCAGGCAATGGCAGTTACTAAACAGCTGTAAGAAGCACTATGGTTTCTTACTCAGAAAGGTCACTGCTGTGAACCACCCCTAGCACCACCACACCCGAAGACCTCTCAACTATCTGAACTACTAAAACCTCCCGTTTTCTTTTAAGATTTTAAAAAGTTTGTGTGTATTTATGTATGTGTGTGTACATGCACACATGCAACATACACATGTGCACTCATACATAGTGCAGGTACCCTGAGAGGCCAGAGTTATGTTATAGGATGCACCTGGAGCTAGAGTTGCAAGAAGTTGCAAGCCCCTCAAATGTGGGTGCTACAGTAGAGCTCCGACCCTCTGTGGGAGCAAACATACTACTCTGTAACTACTGGGCCATCTGTCCAGCCCAAAAGGCTCCATTTCTAATACCTTCAGAATGCATAAAGACCTGGGGAACTGAGGCACCACTAGTACATGAAGAACATGAAGACTGGATCTTTAAATGCAATTCATGATCAATATGACTAAATATAGTATAGACTACTTGTTTAAACTTAGCATTTTCTAAAATGCTTGCTATTACAAGAATCATTTAATACATAAAATTATTGCAATATCAGGTAACTTCAATCCTTCAAGGATTCAAGACAATGTAAGTTCCTGAGAACTGTAAGCTATATTGCTGCTATTTCTAAATTCAATAGAAAAAAATGGGTATTTTATTTTACTTTATTGTTAGGGGACAGACAACAGCAAGCACATACAGGTCGGAGAACAACTCTCAGGAGCTGGTTCTCTTCTGACATTTAATGAATTTCAGAGGTCAAAGGTCACCAGGCTTACCAGCAGGTATTTTCACCTGCTGAGCCATCTTGCCAACCCAGCATTCAGAATATATAAACCTGATCATGGTTACCTTCCTATAATCTTACTATGAATGCCCATGGTGCTGTCTTGGCTGGTGCTCCTGTTTTTCCAAGGGCTCTCTCCTACTCTACAATTTCCTCAGGATTCCATCTGCCACACACAACTACCTCATCAACAAATATTCTTACATAAACCAGCTACAGTCCATCTGTCGAACTGACCCAGCCATACCAGTCTCTAGTTGTTAGCTATTTTTAATAGATTTATTATCAATTTTCTTGGGAAAACTCTATGGACATGTTTTCACATCCACTGGGAAAGTGTCTTCTCAAATCACAAGGAGTGAAGTTGTAAACTAGAGTGACAGCACATGCTACGACGTGTATTAACCTTGAAAACATTATGCCACATGGCAATAAGCCAGTCAGTCATACAGAGATAACCACAGTATAAATGCATTTACATGTGCTACCTAGAATCCTCAAGTTCACAGAGACTGCATAACAGAAGTCACAAATGGCTGTGGGGAAGGTGTGTGGAGTTATTCTTATGGTAAAGCATTCTGCTGGGAAGAATGATTATAAAAAAATTATATAAAAGTAACTGTTGCAAAATGTAACTGCCACTAGACTATCTACATTAAAAATGTTTAAAATCCTAGTTCTTCTCTGCTACCTCATTCAGTCACCCCTTTTAGGAACCAGCTTCCCAGCTGACCCCCAAAACAGCTCTCTACCAGGGACCCACAGTCAACATAAATGGCTTGGAAATCAGGCTTAAGGATCAATGTGTAAGAGAAGGTAGAAAGATTATAAGAGCCAGAGGCAGTGGGTGACTCCAAGGAAATAGCATCTTTCAAAATAACAAGGCCGATACACATAGGAGCTCAGAGACTTAGCAGCATGCACAATGCTCACAAAAGGCTGGACCCAAACTGTAGCAAAGAGAAGGGGAAGTGGCAAAGCCCCACCCCTAACCAAGAAGATAGTTACAACTGATACACGCCCATGCCCAGGAGCAGTTGGCCAACACAAAACAGACATCACAGGTTAGTTTAGGGTTTGGTTTGGATTTGGGGTGATCCTATGCTTTTTGTTTGCTTTATCATTTTTTTTTATCTTCCTGGGTTTTATTTGTTCATTTACTTTATGTTTTTGAGAGAGAGAGAAAGAGGGAGGGCATGAATTGAGGTGGAGAGCATCTCAAAGGAAAGCATATGATCAAAATATATTGTATGAGAAAAAAATTTTAAAGGAACAAAATGTCTAGTTCTGCCAACATTTGTTCAATACATGATAAACACTTAAAATTGGGAACTTTGCATGTCTCTTTAAGAAATAATAATATTATGCTCTCCAAGTCCTACAAGACAGAAACTGTTAGTATAAACATTACATAGACTAAAAAGTGAAGATGTGGCAAAGCTAAGCAGCAGAACTGTTTTGTTTCTCTAAATTATGTGCACGTGTGTATGTTACACGCAGCTCTATGCAGGCGCCCACAAAGACTAGAAGGGAGCATTGTATCCCTTGGGACTAGAGGTAAAGCCTGCAGTGAGGAGCCTGACATGAGTGCTAGGAACCAAATTCACGTCCACCGGAGGAGCAGCACGTGCTCTGAAGCACCGAGCCATCCTCTACCTGAACTCTGTTTTGAATGAAGGCAGTAGCAGAGCAGATCCGGAGCTATTCCTGTATCACCATTACTGTATTGCCTGTGGTGTTTTGTTAGGTGACAAAAGCAAATGAGAGCTATAGGCAAGACAGGGTTTGTGGGAAGAGAGCTATATACCCCAGCATGAAAACATGTTGTTTGAGTATGTACCGCCTCCCCTCCCCTCCCCTCCAATCCCGGTCTAATGTATTAGGGGCTTGGTTGTCTGCTGACAGATTTTCAGAAGTATCTGGATTCTGAGGGCTCTGACCTAATCAATGTGTGAATCCCCTGATGTATTCATCTTGTGACTGTCTTGCTGGGAGGAGGTAATGAGTAGGAGGTGGGGTCTACTGGAATAAATAAACCACTGGCGTGTGAACTTGGGGCTATAGCTTGTCCTTGCCCTACTTGTGTCTCCTCCTCTGTACTTCCAGGCTGTCATGCTGTGACATGCTGTGCTGTGCCATACCCTCTTCACCATCATGAAGAAAAGTCTCAAAAAATCATGAGCCCAGGCTTAGGAGATAGCTTAGTCAGTAAGTGCTTGTCTGGTAAGCATAAGGACCCAAGTTCAATCCCCAGAGCTTACATAAAAAGCTAGAGCTTGTGTCTCGGGGCTCAGAAGGCAACAGACAGAAGGATCTGAAGCAGACGTTCCAAACTAGCAAGCCGTAGGTCCCATTGAGAGACCCTTACTCAAAAAACAAGTTAAATGGTTGTCCTGAAAAGCCATGCCAAAGGTCAAGCTCTGGCCTCCACACACATGTACACATATACATACATACACATACATACATACATACACACGTACACAAATACTTACACGCACACACAGTTATGTGTTCCTTACTTGCTTTTCTCAAGTACTGCTCACGAGGATGTAAGAAGCCTGAGTAGTATCAATACTAGAACAGTTCTGCCCTCTCCAAACTTAAGTCTTCTGAAGAGAGTAGTTAATTGTATTGACCACTTGTTTCATCACTCTTGACAAAACACCTGACAGAAACAACATAAGGGACTACTGAGGTGCACAATTTAAATGATCTGCATGCATTGCTGCAGGAAGGGTAGAGATCTCCATGCACAGCTGCAGGAAGGGTGTAGAGCAGTTCCTGTTGGCAGAAGTCTGTGCCAGAGATTCCTCATATTACAACAGACAAGGAAGTACAAAGTCCCAGAACCAGAGTCCAGGCTATAACCTTCAAGATCACTCCTAGTGACCAACTCCACTGACTTGGCCCATTTCCCATACAGCACCAGCTTGGGAACAAAAATTCAAAACATGAACCTGCAAGGGTCATTTGAATTCCAAACCATAATTGTGATAAACTATGCAAGGGCACACCCTAGTGAATGTTCTAAATCAAGAATGGCTTTCCTCCATGGGAATGACCTTTCAACAAACAAACAGATGTTTAAAGAAAAGGGTGGGCAGGTTGGAACACACCTGTATTCCAGAGCTTAGGAAGCTAAAGCAGAAGAACTTCAAGGCCAGCCTGGGCTACCCACTGAAACTCTGCCTCAAAAAAAAAAGAAAGAAAGAAAAAAGGGCAAAAAGGGACTGAAGAGTAAGGGATCAGTACAGAATCCTAGGAGAAAGGAACTAATTATATTACTAAGGTTATTTTTATTGAAGAATATAAAGCATACACCGGTATTTGTTGTTTATATCTTCATAACATTTGACCTTCAAAAATTTTATGTGGCAATTTCAAGCATCTTTACCTCCCATTCCCAGCCATTCAACTATTTTTATAATCACTAGGTAAATCATCCATACCAGGAAATACACACATATCTTAGCTGTCCAACAAATAAATATACCCTGTAACGCATGCGCATGCACACACACATACCGGTCAGACACTGAACACTTGTATCACTTTAGCAAACATATCCGATTAACTATCCACCATCCGCAGTCTTTAAACTCAAAGGTAGTCAGGGGTCACTATTTTTACATTTTACCATAGTGTAGCTCTGTTTTATCTAAAACGTAATATAAGTGAAATTATAGAATTCTATATCCAGCTTCTTCTGCTGAGTGTATCTGTGCTATTCATCTATTTCTCTTTTTACACTGGGAGTTCCTTTTTATTAATGAGTAGCATTCCACCGCAGGAAACTTTAGCCATTAGCTAGTGAAAGATGTTTGGCTTGTTTCCAGTTGTCAGCTATTCTGAATAAATCTAGTATGCCTTCCTTTCAAAGAGCTTAAGAATGAGTGTTTACATTTCTCTTTGGAATACACAGGAGGACAACGTCCAGTAGCAGGACATGTTTCAATCTGTAAGAGGCCACCAGGTATTCTAAGAGGGTATCTTTCTAAGAAAATCTCTGTTGTAAGAACTTGGAATTTTAGCCCTTCTGGCTATTTTTTGATGGTTATCTTGCAGGCTAAACTTTCATCTATCTCTCTAATGACTGACATGAGTATCTTTTTCTATATTAAAAATATAGTACATTTAGAGCATAAGACCAGAATAATTATAATTAATTAAAGTGAAGTCCCATAAGAATAGGCTGAGAAGGTAGGCTAAAGGTCAAATTATGTGAGTGGGGATTGCTAATTCAGATTTAGACTTGTCTTCTACTTCTAAGACAGCTGCGTGGAGTCATAAAATAGATCTGGGACAGACAGGTCAGTGTGGAGTAGAAATCAAGATATTGAGAATGCCTGGAGAGGAAAAAAAAAATCAGGAGAGAATAGTCTAGAACCAAGAATCAAGCAAATTTAATTTTTTTAATAACTAAATCGAAGGGAAAAGCTAAGTGAATATAACTTTAACTTTGGCTTGATGGTGAAGAATGATGCAGAACATGAACATGCCTGGCGGTAGAGAGGAAGGGAACCTATCCCAGCAAGAAAGAAGATACTAAGGAACACCAGAGTCCTGCCTTCCCTGGAAAGTGAGAACAAAGTCTTCTATAGCAAGAGAAACTGTGGGAGCCTACAGAGACCGAATGACTTGAATGGTGCTGAGGGTGAGGGAAGCAGTCAACAGAAGAAGGACTGTGTCAGGCAGTCAAGCTATGCCAACATCTAACTGGGTTGATGCCCAAGAATTTATAACAGTTTTTATAATCTTAAACTTACAAATAAACACAACTATATATTTATAATCTAAAGTTTATATATATATATATGTGTGTATACATAAAAGTACATATATACACATGTGTGTATATAAAGGTACATATATACACATGTGTATATGTGTACCCTTCAGGGTGGCTTTCTACTGCAGCATTTAAGTGGTATAAAAATGAAGAAAACAAGTTAACAAGAGGAAAGGGAAACAGCAAGCTAATGTACAGAAAATACAGTAGCTACAGTGGCAACAACTGACCTGGCTTCCTTGAAGGACACAAGTGATTGGCTAGGTGTAACGATAATTAGCATAATTTCCATGCCAACCAGAATAGGCTGCAGAGGAGAAAAAAAAATCACAGGAAGTAAAACCCAGAACACTAGTTAGTCATCCATGCAAGTCTAAGCCAAGAAGAGTTACTACAGGGCTGGAAATGCAGTTATCCTAGTATCTTTCTAGAATTTAAAGAAATCTCCAGAAAGGCAGTAGGTGGCAGCCCAGAGAAGACCGATCCCAGGGATTAGATGCTTCTGAATGCCTTCTGGGCATTATTTAATTCTAGTAGTCATTTAGATGGTAAGGTGTGATGATACTTCTACGGATGAAGAAACTGCATGCAGTATAAAGGGGTTTATCCAAGTTATTCTCTTAAGCCATGTTATAAAAAAGTGTAAGAAGGATTCAGGTTACCATAGGTCTCCAAACAGAGTAGTATCAGTTACAGAAATATAGTAAATATTGACTATATTTCCAGTTCTGAATAGCCTCCCTCGGAAGTCCCATTAAAAAGGGATATGTGTGTGTGTGTGTGTGTGTGTGTGTGTGCGCGCGCGCGCGCTCAACCAAAGCCATTCTTATAAATTAATCTTTGAGCCAACATGAATATGATCGTCACATGTCAATACAACTAACAAGATTGCAAAGGAACAAAGTGTCTGCCCTATAAGGGGTTGCTTGCTAGAACTAGATATTTAACCTTTATAAGGACTGTAGTTAAGACTTTTTGGTCCTTAAAATTCAAATCTACCTCTTTCCACACACTAGCATAAAAATAACCAAGAACAAGGAAGAGCTGCAATGTTGTTAGTACAAGAAAAATTAAAAGGAACAGGCTTGGGCAGCATTAACCAACATTTGCTAATTATAGGCTTATCAACAGAGGACGCCCAAAAGAACCTATTTTTTTGAATTAAGAGTTCAAGGAGGGTTAAAATGGGGAGGGGGAACTAGAGATGATGGGCCCATGGGGTATGATGGCAACACCTACAATTCCAGCACTTTGGGCCTATAATTCCAGCACTTTGGGCCTATAATTCCAGCATTTTGGAGGCAAAGACAAGTGAATGTCTGAGCTTGAGGCCAGCCTGGTCTATATAGCAAAATGATGTCTATGAAAGCTATCAACCATACCAGAAGACATTAAAAAGTACATAAGGAAACAGATGACCGTTATCACACTGAAAGCTATAAATGCAGTAAGATTCCAATCACAATCCCAATAGAAGTTGGGAAGTACTTGTTATTAGATTATTTTGGAAGGATGTTTGAAACTTGTTAAAGCTGACCTGAGAGTTTCAGAGAAGGCTCACTTTATTAGATATCAAAGACATATTAGAATTGTTCTCATTTAACAGTGTGATGTTGACATGAAGGACAAACCAAGTCAGTCCATAGAATAGAAACAATGCAAATAAAACTCACTGTCTTAGCCAGGCTTTTCCCACCGCTACAAGTACATGGCAGAAGACCTTTTAAAGAGGGATTCCCTTTGACTTGGGGCTGTAGTCCACCATGGCAAGAGGATGTGACACAGGAGAGAAGCTCTTATCATGGTATCATATCACAGTGGTCAGGAAACAGAAAGACAGGATGTCTGTCTATGCCAACAGGCTTCCCCTAGCACCTCCACCCTCGGGTTTCCGGCCCCTGCTTGCTGGAGAGGGATGAGGTACAATTCTAGAGATCTAATCCAGGGCCTTGCACATGCTATGCTAACACTCTACACTAGAGTATGCTCAGTGCCTGGTCTAGGAAACAGGGCTCTGCTGTATATAGGCCAAAGGCGCCTTTAACTCCTGACCTCTGAAGTACTGGTATTACAGCTGTGTACACCTGATTTTCGTTCCGACATTCACTTTATCTGCCTCTCAGTTTCTGACTGGTACAGTCCAGTCAGGGCAGCTCTGCCCTTAATCCACTCTGGAAACATCCAGAGTGCTCGTTTCTAAGGTTCTGGGCTTGGCTCAAATCTATCAGGC
This sequence comes from Tokudaia tokunoshimensis, assembly GCA_036184795.1. Classification (NCBI taxonomy): domain Eukaryota; kingdom Metazoa; phylum Chordata; class Mammalia; order Rodentia; family Muridae; genus Tokudaia; species Tokudaia tokunoshimensis. Next base: position 74,520,290 of record BTHU01000003.1, read on the forward strand.
TGACACTCAACATCAACTATACACTCAAGCAACAAACTAAAACACTAACAGAACTGAGTGTGAGAAAGATTAGAAAAGTACTTGTAATGCTTATTTCCCAAAACACTAATGTACAAATTATAAAAGGTAAGTGCCAGAAATCAATATAAAGCAAAAGTACAGAAAATAAATGTAAAGCATACAAACAAAAGATTCAAAGAAGAGGAAACAAGAATGAGTAAAGATAAAGATGTTCAACTTCATTAGAAATTAAAGTAATAAATAAACTTTACATCAAACTCAAACAGGCCAATTGGAGGCTAGATAAAATTAAAGGAAACATGCTGGAAGGTATCAAGCTGTAACTTTTGGACCCCAAAGCAATACCTGAACCTAGATCCTCTGATCCCCTACTTTCTAGTGCCTATCTCAGATCAACTCACACACTTGATTATAATACCATGTGCAAACATTACAGCACCACTTGCCAAAAGACAAAACCTAGTTATCTCTCAGCAAAACTGACTCTCACTCAACATGGAAAGTTAACAGAGACTTTAAGAAATGAACTAAGATTTTTATGTCAACTGGAATGCATCTAAAAAGCAGTGAGACATAAAATTGTTCAGGTCATTTTATGTATGCTTCAGACATACAAAAACAAGAGTGGAATGGCCCAAGGTACCTAGTAACAAAGGGAGAAGAGCTAAGAAGGAAAGAACTTCAAAGGAAGAAAAGCTCCTACAAGTCAGGAAGCTACTGTAGGAAGATTATCAGTTCAGAGCATCAGGTGAGAGATGCATAGGAGGCCTAAGGTTAATGTCTCCTTAACCCTGAATTAGACACAAAAGGTATGTTTTAGTACCTTTTGAATTTCTACAGTGTGTCTGATTTACTTCATTATTTATATAGAATTTTAATGGTATTTAAAATAGTAAGCTTGCTGATGATGAATACCAAATCCAAAAGGTACAATGAAAGGAACTAGGAGAAAAACAGAGGCTTTTATTAAGGCAAAAATCATAAACCATACAAATACAGTAATTCAGATGGCAAGGCCGTGACCTCCTAATGAGAGTAGATCTGAGCCTCAGTAAGGAAGAAGAAAAGTGGAGTCCCTGGCAGAGTGCTATGGTGAATCAAGTCTAACTCGCTTGTTATCTCAGCTCACTCAGTCTGGTCTCACTGTGATTTTTCAGGTGACCTTGAATCTAAACAGTGCATTCTGCCTGGTAACGCAAGAGATAGAGGCCTGTTACCAGCTCGCAGGGAGCTTATCACTAAGCTTGCCACTAAGATGCAAACAGAAAGAAAAAGCAGCACTTCACACCTAGACAACTGGAGGAAAGGTTTCCTAACTACAGTGGAACTGAAGCTGAGAAGGTGAAAGACAAACACCAAAACAATTCAAAGGTGCAAAACACACACTAAGCAAGAAAAATGGTGGCAAAAATGTAAACCTCTGGGGAAGGAAAACCATGAATGAAGTGCTTAGCAATTATTAGGTCTTAGAAAAATAAAATACTTACAAAAATCTATAAAACCAGGAATTGAAGTTGAAAAAAAAAAACTTGTTAAAACCTATAGGTGACTTAAAGCATCAGCTCACAGGCTATACAGCTGGGAAAACAGCAAAGTCAAATCAAATGATCCCCATAACAGCACTCTAGTACTACAAAAGGCCAGTGAGCAGGCAAGGCTCACTGGTCCCTCTGCCACAAGCTTAGGGTCTCATGTGTCACACCACATGAAGCAGTCATTCCAATCAAGAGCAGTTGCCTCTCATGTCTCTCCGGTATGTGTATCTTACGCATCCATATGATGCACAGTGCCTAGACCACATGCCTGTATCTTATTGCAAAGGATAATTATTATAGCCTAATATGCAAATGTCTCAATACCAACAAGCTATCTGAAATAAACAATCAAAAACATGACCCAACATACACAATTATTCCTACAATAAACTCCAAACAAAATTCTCAAGATGACAGACTCTAAGGCTTATATAAAATAAATCCTTTGCTCCTCACAGGAAAGTAAAAACCAGTCCCATCAGCTGCTATAGCAGCTCCAATAGCAGAAATTCTAGGTGATGACCATTTCCTGGTTTTTCTATAACCTAGAGACTAAATTGCAAAAGGGGAGTAGGAATGAAAGGAATGAGGGAAAATGTATTAACACATAAGCATATAAAAAGGAACTTAGCCATCCCTCTAGCAGAGGCCAAGGAAAGGATCACACACTCAAGGCAACCCTGTGTAACTTAGATACTATCTTGAAAATACAAGTTACAAGTAGCAGGGCTACTTTTCTATCATGCTCAAAGGCCTAGGTTCAACCTCCAGTATTAAAAGGTGGGGCGTGGGGTAGAACTTAACAGCTTCTAATGGGCTGCCCCTCTACTTGAGATCTAGGAATTCTACCATTTTACAGCCATAGCCAAGGAGAATTCATGCCAGTACTTCTTTGGCCATCACACTTAGCATGTTTCCTTATGGAATGATACCTCTTTCTTACAGAACTGAAAGCATCCAGAATCCCACCAGCCCTTCCTCCAAAGAGGGAAACAACACCCACAGCAGCAATCATAATGCCACGAAGGTTTTTGTTCCCACCTAGGTAAATGCAGTGTGTTCAGGATCATTAGTGGAATTTTCTGGAGAGTCAGGAAGATAGCTGAATGGTCAATGTGATAAATGGACTTCATCAACCCTGTTTTCTTTTAACTTTTTCACTTCCATTAAACTGTACCATGAGTTTCAGTTAGTGTATAGCAATACCAAAATCAAAAGGGCAAACAATTAGAACTATTTGAACTAAAACACTGAATCTAGAATCCCTGTAAGTAAATCACATTAACTCATTCAGCAAAAACACAAAAGCATGTTGTCTATGTGTCTGTGGCTGCCCCCTCTCTCTTTTCCTCACCTCCCATTTTTAGAAACAAGTTCTACACATATGTATAAAGTTTTTGCAAGCCTTAAAAAATACACTCTACACAATCCTTTTCTTCCCAATCTAACTAGACAAGGGTTTAAAAGGACATAATCTTGGCTCCAGTTATAGGTCTGGAAACATAAGGACTGTGGGAACGATTGCTCACTCTGTTAAGCAAGATTGTATCAGGTCTTCAATAAAGTAGACAAAGATGGGTGTGGTGTGATGAGGCAGGAGGTTCACCAGGAGTTTAAGGCCAATCTGGACTACATAACAGGTTCACTGGTGAAAGCCTGTCTTTAAGGGAAACACACACACACACACACACACACACACACACACACACACGCATACTCATGGACAGGGAAAAACCTGAAAACTTATGCGTCAACAATTCCCTATATTAGGGCCACAAGACAGTTCAGCAGGTCAAGCTGCTTGATGACAAGCCTGATTACCTGAATTTTATCCCCAGGAGGAGGCAAGAACTGATTCTTGGAAGTTATTCTCTGAACTCTATGTACATGTTCACAAAATTAAAATGTAATAAAGTTAAACAGTAACAATTTCTTCTATTAAATGAATGTTATTCAGGCACAGGTACAGCACAGTGAATAGTAGAGGGTCCACAGAGCACATGCAAGGCCCTAGATTCCATCCCAATTGCCACCAGAGAGAGACCTGATTACAAAGATGATTGTAGTAAACATAATAAATCCAATTTTCTTAAAATTAAATCATACAATCTTTTTCTACTAGACTATACCATTCTTGTGCACTTGGTGCTTAACAGCTACTTACCACTCACTAAGTATTAAGGGGCTCAAATTGAAGAGCCAGTGAATTTATGCCTCTAGAGGGCAGCATTTATCACAGGACAGACAAGCTTGAATGAAAGAATTCCATTGTCTAAGGCATTTAAGAAATACAGGATAAGCAAGCTTTGGTTTCTTTTTCAAGAGATAGCTCAGAATCCTTAGCATATTAATGTGCACTGTGAATCTTAATAGGCTATAATTATAGTATGTGGTGTTTCTTCAATTTGATCACAAACTTTCTCTTCACAACCAGTGGTCCTAAAATTACTGTCACAGAATTCATTATGCAAACAAACTACTGGATGAATTCTCTCAAAAGAAAAGCTTACGGGTTTGCTCAAGTGTCTCTTCCTCCTTTTTTTCATGGGCTTATTCCTCTAACTTTAAAGCAAGTCTCTAGACATAACCATGGATTGTGCAGATCATAATAATGAGTGGGATAAACGCCAGTAGAAGTACTCTTATTCCTGTGGTCCTCAGGCATGAAGAACTTACTGCTTGCTCGGCTTAATCAAAGAAGAGAAAGAAAGGCTGGTGCGGTAACTACTCCAGACACATCTACCTCTAGCTTTAAAAGTACATTACAGAAGAAGCAAGCTTAAAAAAACACAGTATATCTACTACTGGAATAATCTTTTTGTGCATTGTATAAAGGTTGTCTTTGTATTATTCAAATGTACTGGCAGAGTTGAGTACTGGCTGGACTCATATTGGTATTTTTATTGGATCATCACCTGCCTGAGGATTCTGTAAACATTCTTCTCCTTCTGATTGGTTTACTAAAGAGCAGGCAGCCTATAGCTGAAACAGGAGAGGAAACACAGAACTTCCAGGCAGAAATAGGAAGATATGGGAAGAACTGAGAGGTGTGGGATTCAGCAGCCAGACACTGAGGAAATCAGACATACCCAGACTTAGTGCGAGGTAATGGGCCACATGGCCAACATGGACTAGAATAAACGGGTTAATTAAATTATATGAGCTAGCTGGGAAGTAGCAAGTTAAGGCCTAAGCGTTCATAAATAAATAAATAAATAAATAAATAAATAAATAAATAGTCTCCATGTCATTGAGAGCTGGTGGGTAGAGACAGTCAGATGATAATCTACTCAAACATCAAAATATTAAACATTTGAGATCTATTAACAATCTTCCACAATACAAGTCAACTGGAATTTAATGTATAACTTAAATATTTGTTCTAAACTTGAGACCTTTAAACATACACATATATATTTGCGAAAAGAGCTATTAAATGAGATTGTTCCTGATTTGTTTTATTGTCTTTTCTAAACCGTGTGTGTGTGTGTGTGTGTGTGTGTGTGTACATGAGTTCTCTTCCTATCAGATGAGTGACAGGGACACGGGGTCATCAGACTCAAGCTCAGGCCATGAGGCTTGGCGGCAATCATCTTTCCTGCCATCCTGCTATGTAGATTTCTACCCATGAACAATGCTTGAATTTTCATTTCTTTTAATCCTTCATGGCACTGAAGTATGCTACAAAGAAATGTCAGTACTGAGCAGCTCTTCCCAGAGCTCTTGATTAAAAGTTCCCCGTACTTAATATTCCTATGACATAAGCCTTTTCAAAATTATACATAAAAATAGTATTGGTCTTGTCAGTATCCATTAACTGTTTCAGTTGGAGTGAATGCTTTTCAATTTTCAATATAAAGTTTAACGTATTTACTGCAAATTTTTTACAATACAGGTTGTTAAATTATATAAATCATAAGTGATAACTAAATTTAAATGCCTTTTGATTTTTATCTGAATTATTCTACTATCTTTTATGCTCAAGTTAAAGTAGTACTCTTTTAAGGAATGGATACAAAAGGAAGCGGCACAAGCGGAGATGCGGCTGAATTGGTAGAGCACTTGCTGAGCAGACACAAGGACCTGAGCTTGCTCCCCAGCATCTATCTCCTAAGCAGGTATGCTGGAGCAAGTCTACAATCCCTGTGCTAGGGAAGTGATGGCAAGAGGGCCCAAAGCCAAGGTCACTCTCGGCTACTTAGTCTGAAAGATGTTTTGTAAGAATATCAATAAACTCAAATTTTGAAAAATTACTTCCCTCAGTTTAAATGAGTCAAATGACAAGGGACTGCCAATCAGAACTTCAGAAAAGTTCTGAAAGAACTTCCAAAGAAAAAAAAATATTGTCAAGGTGCTGCTTTTTACAAAATTAAAATGAGCCCTTCATGGTGGCACAGGATTGTTATCCCAGCATTCAACAAGCTAAAGCAGGATTGTGAGTCGGATGTCACCCTGAGCCACACAGCCAGACCCTGTTTCAAAAAGAACAAAATGGTAATAACCAAGTGGTAACTATTGATAACAACGTGGACCTTACTAATCTTTCATATATATCAAAAAATAGCAAACAGGTACTAAAAATTAAGTTTATCAAACCAACTGTTCAATGCTACAAATATATAAGAAGAAACCAACGCATCTCTAGCTGCTTTATTATTATATGACACACACTGAAAATGCTTGTGCTCAGTTTTCTGAGGCAGACTATGAAAGATCAGAGACATAGTTCCTAAGTTGTTCAGCATGTATATGCCAATGATAGCAATCCTAGCCAGTCTGTGGGGATGAAAACGAAATAGAAGTCTTTTAAAGATCTTGTGCTCATTCCTCTCTGGATAAATAATAAAAGAATTTCATAAAAATTAACCCACCATTAACTCTTAAACGAAAACAAAATGTTTTTCAGCATTCAACAACAACAAAAGCAGTGTTTGCTTTCTCATATCTCACTGCACATGAACACACTGAACTGAAGCATTCAAAAGTTTAGTGAGACCTAGCTACCCATCCGAGTATAGACATCAATACTGAAATTTAATTTCCATAACACAATCAATAATCAGGATTTCATACTTTTTAACATAAATCCATAAGCAAAAGCTAATTAGAATCATGAAGCAAATCAGCTGCAAAAATGACAAGAAACAGCTGAAGAACAGCAGACTGATGCAGAAACTTAAGAGCTGCTTCCCGCAGACAGAGGTGTGAAGTGGCACTCCTGTCCTCAGTGTGGCCTGAAGCAGTCACTAGGAAATGCATCAGTACTTCTCCAGCTTCAGGACACATCAAGATCCCCTGGAGGACTGAGCAGGTACAGTCCTCTCTGGCTGCAGCCAGGGACATCTGTGTTTGTGCCCACTGAGTTGAGGCTGACGCTGCCATGGCTGGCCGAAGGAAAATAGTTAGAAATAAAACTGGGATAAATTAATGGGAAGTATGGGTGAACTTTGTGAAGCAAAATGGCACAGCCCAAGTACAGGGGGTACTAGTGCCTTGTTTAGCTAAAAGCACAATGTCAGGGAAGCTGCAGCTTATAAACCACGCTCCATGATGTTTTCCTTGTTTCCAACTTTCCAGATGTTGCAAATTTCAAGCTGCAGTTTACAACAGAGATAGGAAATAAATTGAGAACAAACATTGCTTTAAAAACCAAAGCGGCAGGGGGAAAAATGAAATCTACTGTAGGCACTGTGAAACCTGATCTAAAATGTTCTGCAGAGCTGGGGAGCTGGCTCACAGAAAGAACACTTGCTGTGCAAACATGAGGACTTCAGCTAGACCACTGGAAGGAGAAAGCAGGGCCTTCCTGGACAGTCAGCCTAGCTGGAATGCCAAACTTGTGGCTCCAGGAGAGAGACCCCAGGTCAACAAAACACTGCCAAGAGCCATAAAGGGAGGCACCAACGACTTCCTGCAACCTCCACATACCAGTGCACAGGCATGCACACCTGCATACTCAACCTCCACATACCAGTGCACAGGCATGCACACCTGCATACTCAACCTCCACATACTAGTGCACAGGCATGCACACCTGCATACTCAATCTCCACATACTAGTGCACAGGCATGCACACCTGCATACTCAACCTCCACATACCAGTGCACAGGCATGCACACCTGCATACTCATGTGCATGCATCACATAAACAAGCACACACCATCCCAAACAACACAAAGGCAGGCAGACAGGCAGACAGGAGACAGGCAGACAGGCAGGCAGGCAGGCAGGAAGACAGGCAGGCAGGCAGGCAGACAAATGTATTCTAGAGAGTAACCCACCTCTGACATGGAAGTGAACTAGAAGAACCTAGAAACAGTTTAGACTTTCTTTATGGAAAAATTGAAACTATTACAATATAATAAATAAATAAATAAATAAATAAATAAATAAATAAATAAATAAAAGCTATAAACATTTCTATACCATGTGATATTAGAAGGGAACTTTTAAAAGAGCTTTTTAAATTGTTATTACCAAATACTCAGCAAAACCAAAGAAAAATATCAGTTGTTTCCCATGGAATAACATGTGAAGCAATGTTAAGGTGTAAAACTCATCCGTGATTAAACGAATAAACCTGCTGGGAGACAAAGCCCATCACAAAGACAACCACTGGCTATATACTAGTATCTCTACAGCAGGGTCATGCGTCTAGGTCACCCAAAGTCATTTTAACACAAACATTTTTAAAAATGCTTACAGCAGGGAAATGGAAGAATTTCAACCCACAGTTAAATAACCAGATAACTCCTTGGCGAGATGGTCGATTTCAGGGTTAGGGCAGAAAAAAAAAAGGGACCAGATGAGCCTGGGACATCTTATGCTGCTACTATAATCTGTCCTCAAAAAGTGATTGAGACAAGATGAAAGACTGAGAGAATCCTGAGGACCAAACCTCAGATGACCAAAGCACCAAAGGAGAGAAAGAAATACATGAAATCCAGAGAATAAAATCTGAGTCTACATGATAGAGAAAATATTCATGAGTCTATTTTTTTTTTTTTTTTGGTTTTTCGAGCCAGTGTTTCTCTGTGTAGCCCTGAATGCCCTGGAACTCACACTGTAGACCAGGCTGGCTTCAACCTCAGAAATCCACCTGCCTCTGCCTCCCAAGTGCTGGGATTAAAGGCCACCACTGCCCAGCTTCATGAGTCTATTTTGATAAACTTTGCAAGTACATACCTCAGAAGAGATAGCTCTTCCTTACAGTAGAAAGGGTAGAAACAGAAAATAACACTGGCCAAACACCAAAGTAATAATATTCATTCAGATACAAGCTATCAACAGAATTTGAAATTAGAAACTAAAAGCATGATGAAAGTGAGGTACTTAATCACAAGGTACTTTCCCTATAGGACACTTAATTGCATGGTTAGCATGCAACTGGTATACAAGCCTAACATCAGCTTAACATTGCTAATATCACTGGATGAATGGGTATACTGATACTGTGTGCCATCCAGTAAGACTCATGATATCATTTCTGTACTATTCTTACCCAACGATTGTCACTGAAACATTAAACAAAAATTGGAGGTATTCAACACAACCAGTAGTTTTCCAAAGTCTTATAGTAATAAAAGGCAAGAATTCTAGAAATGTTTCAGACTGAAGAAAATTAAGGACACTGAGGTGATTCGAATGAAATGTGCCCCATTGTCTCAGCTTTTTAGATACCTGATCCCCAGTTGCTGGTACTGTTTGGGGAGGTGAGGTGTGGCTTTATTAAAAGAAGTAAGTCTCTGGGGACAGGATCCTGAGGCTTAAAAAACTCACGCCATCCTCAGTCCACTCTCTGTCTCATACTTGTGGTCCAAGTTATAAACGCTCCAACTGCAGCAGTCACACCTGCCTGCTGCCATGCTGCCCCACCATGATAGTAAAGGAATCCCTATGCTCTGGAACTCTGAGCCCAAACAAACCCTCCTCTATCAGTTGCTTTGGTCATGGTGTTTTATCACAGCAACAAGAAAGCTGCTAATACAGCAGCAAATAAATGTGACTCGTGAGAGATTCTGGGTTAGATCCTGGCCCAGAGAAAACACACAGAAACAAACAGGTAATGAGTTTTACAGACAGTATTAGGGCAAACTTCAGCAATCACTGCTTCCTGGATAACAGAAGGACTAGAGATGTCAAAAGAACTGCTGAGGCTAAGAAGCTAGCTCCGCTGTTGAGAGCACTTGTGCTCTTCTTCCTTCCACAGGACCGGAGTTCAGATCTCAACACTCACATCAGGTGGCTCATAACCAGTCCAGTTCCAGGAGACCTGATACCCTCTCCTGGCCTTCACAGGCACACACATGCACACAAATAAGTAATCTTTTTTTTTTTTTTTAAGTTTTTTGGGTGAGACGTTCTGTTATATAATCCATGCCTGAGATTCTCATAGTAACTGGGAGTACTCCTTTAAGGACTGCTAAAGCTGCTTTCTGAGTCAGTAATTACACACAATGTGAAACATCATCCTAACAGTGGAAGAGGTGGAAGGAAACTAGGACACACTTAGTGAGTTAACACGGCTCTTCTACAGCAACAGTGTACCTGCTGCTACCCTATGAAGCACCCAGGCAGGCCCAGATATGCAGAACCCTCTGCTCAAGAAAATGCAAAGCCCTCTAGGTCAACCAGACACCCCAAGTTCCTGCTGCCATCCCTTCTACACCATGACAGACTTGTATCCCTTCTTAAATCATGAGCCAAAATAAATCTTGTCTTCCTTGTTTTTGTTGAGTATTCTGTCACAGCAGTGAGAAAACAAGTCCTCTTCCCTTCATTTAAACAGATGCACTATGCCAGGTAAGGCTACTCATGGTAGTGCACACCTTTAACCCCAGCACTCAGGAGGGAAACAAGTGGATCTCTGAGTTCGAGAGTAGCCTGGTATACACTGCAGTTCCAGGACGGACAAGGTTACACAGAGAGACAGGACAGGAACACCTGGGAGAGCACAACAGACCCTCACAGTCTTCTGATTCTATAAACAAAGGAAAAGAAAACTCTTGGCTTCCATTTTCCCATTTACTCTACTTTACCTCTTTCTGTGCCTGAAAAGTATGGGTGAGACAGGAGACAGCCTCCCTTAGGCAGTTAGGGCAGCACTGCTTAAAGACACAAGGACAGGGAGTTGAAGCCCATCTTCACCTACATAGTAAATTCCAGGTCATCTTGCGCTATAAGACTGTATCTTTAATAAATTAAATCATATTTCTAATTCTATCCAGGAAACATTCAGACTATTGTGAGAATACCACAAGCAGACCTGTAGTGAGTAAGTACAACCTGGGAATAAAAGAATGCAAAACTTTAAAGATCTAGCAGTAAAATAGATGTTAATAATAAATGTCTTAATGTGAAGAATAAGATCAAAAAGGAATCTATTTTTCTCTTTGATTTAAAGTGAAACACAAGAAGGAAATTCAGCACAAGTTTACCACTAGTTAACTCTGGATTGAGGAAGCAAGTTTCTTTTTCAGACCCTACTACCCTCTTCCATAATGTCATCATCTGTATAATAAAAATGTATTACAGTGTATTTACCTTCACCAAATTAACCACAGAAACCTTCTGAGCTACCACCCTAAACTACAAGATAATCAAACATTTGCTCAAAGGCGATTTCTAATGTTGCATAAAAGAGAGAGTTCCTTATCTGGAGCATAAGCACCGTCTAGTGGGGAGCCAGTAGCTAGCGAGAGCACCTGCAACCTGACCAGACCTACCTCTGGGCACCTGGGACGGTGCAACTGACTACAGCCCCAAGAGGGGCAAAAGGATGGAGAACGAAGGGTCTGAAACCAGCTTTTGTTACCTAGGGAACTGGAGGCCAATCTAAGCTACATGCCAAGGAGGGAGGAAAAAGAGGAGGGAGGGAAGAAGCAAGGAAGTGAGACTAAAACACTACTGTGTAAAGGATAAAATACACACAGGATCTCAAAGATTTAATATTAAAATAACACTACCTCAGTAAGTTTTCTTAGCTTAAATGCAGAAGTAATAATATTTAGAAATATTATACAAATGTATAGTAAACATATAAAAACACACTAAAATCACTACTATCTGTTTCAATACCACTTGTAGAAGATTGGCATTCAGGTATATGGCATTGGTCAACACTGTCTCGTTGATAGTTGACAGCTTTTAGAGGGTCTCACCAAGTTTCCTCTGAGCTCTCTTTTTCTTCTGCTGCAAGAAGCAAGGCTTCCTAGGCCCTTCCTGCACTAGACACCACTGCATAATACAAGGAGCGGGGGAAGGGGGACAGTAAGTTACTACAGGGAAACTGTTCATGTCTCCTAAATTCACACTGTGACATGAACTGTAACAACAGAAAATCTGATTTCTACATTCTGACTTCTCTAGAAGGACTGGGTTTTCAGTAGCCAGTGAAAAGATTCACTACTACTAGAATTTCTAATGGGAAATTACCTGGTTTGGGCCTTAAGAGACAGTAACTAGAAAAGTAAATGAGGAAGTTATCTATTGAAATCTATCTAACTTAGGAGAGCTAAGAGAACAAGAGCGTACTAGAACTATCTTGAGAAAATACAAGAATCATTTTACCACATCTCCAAGCAATAAAACAGTATCTGGTAAAGAATGATTTTGCCAAGAAGGAATCTGAGGAAATCATAAGTTAAGAATAATATGTATCAGAACTAGAGAGATGGTTCAGCCATCAAAAGCACTGGCTGCTCTTCCTGAAGACTCTGGTTTAACTCCCAGCACCCACATGGTTACTCACAACTATTGTAACAGTCCAGGGGGATGTGACACCCTCTTCTAGCACCAATCATGCCAGTGATGCAAAGACTTCCACACAAACACCCATAGGCATAAAGTAAAATAAAATAGTATTTAAAAAAAAAAAGCAGAGGAATAACCTGTCTCCATCTCCTCCTTTTTCATCATGCTATTTAAAATACCAGAATAAAACTAGGCTAGAGAAAGCAGAAATGAGTGTCAGAAGATGAAGTTACTTCAGGAGGGACCACCTGACCGGACAAGGAACCATCTTTAAAGAATGATGAAACATCTTCCCTTGTGGCGATATATACAGTTTTCAAATCTCTTCAAATCATACATTTTAAATAGATGAGCTTATTTCATATAAATTATGCCCCAGTAAAGTTGACTGAAAATACACAGGGAACAACAGCAAACAAGCACACATGACAGGTGCCATTTGCCATCCTAGTGCACAGATGAAGATGTTTCTATCACTAACCTTTGACTCAACTCTCTACTGGTGGGAGGGCCATGTGGCAAGAACACGCAGAAGGATCCCTGGCTTGTGGCTCGCAAGAAAACAGAGACATCAGCCCCACAACCATAATTCTGCCAACCAGTAAACCTCTAAGACAAGCCAGAGCATCAGGAGGAGAGACAACAGACAGATGAACTTCACTCAGCCTCAATGTTCCCTGAGCAAGGACCCAGTGGAAGCAGATCCAGATTCCTAGGCAGACTGTCAGGTGCTGAGTCTGTAATCATCGTTTATGCAGCCATGAAAAGCAGGTGACTTCTCAGATGTGAGAAAATATGGCTTATTTCTCTTTAATGATGCCAATCTTGATCACTAACTCAAATTCCAATATATCACATTAGCATAAGTGACAACTCAATTTCCCCAGTCAGTAAAATAAGATAACATACTCAAAACTTCACAGTTTAAAAAAAGAAGTAACTTGTAAGGCTGCGTTTCCTCCATCAACTGTGTGCACAAACTATATTATAAATTTAGTGTGCATCTGTCTGTCTTCCTAAGCAGCTGGGGAAAGGAAGGAGATGGGTTGGGGGGCGGGGGTCAGGGAATATAAAGAGAAGGGAAAGGAACAAAAGAGAATAGGAGAAAGAGGCAGCCTCAGTTCTTTCTCATCCACCCCTTTTCTTTTTAACCAGTGGGTTGTTTAAAAAAAATAAAAAGGTTCCATTTGAGATCCAGCATGGCCAATTCAATAACTTTAGGAAACTCAGTTATTCAAGGAGAAACAAACATATAAAAAAATATATAAATATACATAAGAACATATTTCCAATCTTTGTATTTATATATTATATTATATATTAACTATCACATGTGATATAATATATATTCATATAAGTATATAAAGCCTGAAATCTAATTAATAGGAAAAATAGGACCAGCAAGATGGCGATTATTTCCAAGCATGACAACATGAGTTTGATCCCTGGAACTCGCCTGGTGAAAGAAGGGAACTGACGCCCACAAGCTGTCCTCTGACTTCCATACCTACATTGTGGGCATGTGCCCACAGGCCTACATACACCCACAGACATCGACACATGTGCACACATGCACGCGTGTGCTCACACACACAAAGAAATAAATCAACTTATAAATAGTGAAAATCAGTAAAAGGAAGAAGTCTCCATGTTCTTCCAAACTTAGAAAATGCATAACTAACGGCCCCTGAAAAGAGCCAACACTTCTGTATGTGGGCTCGGCTCAGTTCTATTAAAAATATGTAAGAAATAAAGTGGCAAACAGTGCAGGCAGTCCAGGGTAGCCACTGAGGTATCCTGCACGTGATCCTAGGTCAACTCTAAAGCTGAGGTGGAACTGTAAACACTCACCATCTTCACACCTAGCTTTCACTATGAAATAGGAGTGTGTGAGAGGTGGGTAAACTCTTAAAGGCTGCAGTGTCTATCATTAAGCACTCAGCATTGTTTCTATCAATGGACTTCTACAATACCAATATTAACAGCCACTTTAAGAAAGAAACCTGTAGTAGAAAGGTCAATAACGTCCAAGGATGTGAAGAACTTAAGACTTTGACTCTCTTTGCCCCAATCACTAGCTTCCGTTAGCTGAACTCAGCACCATTTATGCATTTTTAAAGGGGATGCTACTTTTTTGTTGTGAGTATGAATATATGACTGTGTGTTACTATACATATGCCACAGCATGCATGTGGAGGTCAGAGGACGGCCTTGAGGGAGTCAGGTCTCTCTTTCCACCATGCCAGTTCCAGGAATTAAACAAGGTTGTCAGACCTGGAAGCAAGTACCAACTGAGAATCTCAGGACCGAATTCAGACTTCCTCCCCCAAGCATTTATTTTATCTTTAAATGTGGAGTAGGGGCATGTACACATGAGAGCTGGTGCCCCAGCAGCAGTTACAGGAGGCTCTGAGCTGGGGGTGGGGGTGCTGCATCTAGGTCATCTGGAAAAGTGGTACATACAAGCTGATCTGGGGAGTCACCCCCATTTTGATATTTTTTAATCTTTAATAGATCACTAGGTACTCTACTCTTACATGTAACCTGATAAATTTTTTATAAAAGCTCAGAACTTAAAGTTCTCAAGTCGGCGAAGTTTAAACATATATATCATTTAGTAAAAAGTGGTGGACTGCCCACCTAGCATGCACAGACGCTGGGTTTGAGTTCCACCATTACAATAAAAAACAAAATATTTAAAAACCAATCTCCAGGCTTAGCTCTTGTAAGGAAAAAGAATTAAAATGTGAAACTTTTAAGTCTCCCAGTAAACACACAAATATTATAAGGACAAATATCAGAAGTACTTCTTAAATGCGTTGTCAATAATATAGAGTAGGGACTACTCTAAACAAAGTATAGAATAGAAAAAGTAACATACTTTAACTGACCAAAAAGAAGTAACTAACACTAGGGAAATATTCCACAGAACCACACTAACATAAACAACATATCCAAGAGATTAACAAGTATTAATTCTCAAATTTCTGCTATGCTTCACACACATATCCAACCATAATTTTCAATTCATAAATGATATTTCAAAGTTCCATCTCCTTCTCTGAGAACACCAGTGCATGCCTGTAATCCCAGCAGTGGGGAACTAGAGATGGAAGGATCAGAGTTCAAGGTCAGCCCAGACTGCCTGAGACCTTGTCAATTAAATTTTTAAAATTATTAATTGAATATAAAACTGACAAAGGTCCCTTCACCCCATGCCCCATCCTGGCACCCTGTACATGCTAGGCACGCACTCTACCACAGAACTGCACCCGCCCCGCCCCGGCTTCATGTCTTAAATATATTTTACCTTAATAAACTCCAGCAAGTGAAGCAAACGAAGTGTCTTGGAAACCTGGCAAAAGTGACACTGAAAACTGAGGCTCATGGAAAGCCATTCAAATACAGACTTAAATTTTACAATGATTTTGAAAATGGACACATACTTGGGAACTGCTTTCCTGAGCCTGTAATCTGCTTCTAACAGAATGAAATCCTATAATGTTTTCTCCTGTGTAGTACAGCTTATCAGGTAAACTACCACACAGAGTTTCTGGGAGTTCAAATTCCTAGCCTTGTGTTCAATGTTCTCAATGTTTCCTCTACCTACAGCATGAGATAAAGTAAGAAATAAACTGTAGACAGTGTGTGGGAGTCCTTAGCACAGTGACTGACACACAGTAAACATTCACTAAGTGCTAATGATGACCATGGTGACAAATATCAAATTATTAATTTATCAGATGATCAAATCTATATGCTTATCTCCTAGATTCACACAATTCTCCTTACTAGATAATTACCTGTAAATTACTAGGGCAAGTCTGAGGCTAAAATCAATCATCAAAAGAAAAAGAGATGTAATGGCAACTTCCTTACTTCCAACTGGGCTTTCCTTCGTCCACCCTCAATGCCTCAGCTATGGCCAACATTTGAAAATACATATTCACTTGGTTTGGCTTCAAGTTGCATTTAGCATTACTATTTAGTAACAGCTCTTATATAATATAAGGCTAATTTTAAGGACAACATTCTTGTTTTTCAACAAACATCACCAGAAGAAGACCATGAATAAAAAGAAATCAATCAAAATCATCATACCAGCCCACTTTAGTTCACAGTTTCTTAAACTGTGGGTCATTATCCCATCAGGGATAACACAGCTCAGAGTGCAAGTCACGAAAAATTTGGCAATGGTAAAAGTTTCTGAACAGATAATATCTGAAAGATAATCAGAAATCAAATCTCTTAGGCAAAGGCAGATTTTTTTTAAGAAAGATTTATTTGTTTATTCACTTGTTTTATGTGGATCAGTGTTTTGCCTGTATGTATGCTTGTGTGAGAGTGTTGGCCCCCCTGGAACTGGAATTACAGATAGCTGTGAACTGTTATGTGGTTGCTGGAAATTGAACTAGGTCCTCCAGAACAGCAGCCAGTGCTCTTAACCATGGAGCCATCCCTCTAGCTCCAAAGGCAGGCAAGTTTAAAAAGTTTAAACTGATTGTGTTGTCTCAAAATCTTCCTACTAAATCAAGAGAAGCCAGCATAAGGCACATTCTCCCAGGGGTACAAAGCTGTCTTCGTACTGCATGCTTCCTAGAAATGAGGAAGAAGGAAAGTCACACGGAAAATATCTACTATGAGGTTTTCCCTCTCAGGCTGTAGCGATGGCTTACTGGTTAAGAGTGCTGGCTGCTCTTGCAAAGATCCCAAGTTCAGTTCCTAATACCCATGTTGGGTGGGCCACGACCATCTATAACTCCATCTCCACAGAACTGGATGCCCTCTTCTGGCCTTCACAGGCACTAACACACATGTGGCATTCAGAGACACACACACACAGGTGCAAAAAATATATATATATATGTATATATATATATATATACATATATATATATATAAAATTTACTTCTAATTCACTCAATAAAAATTTGCAGAATACCGCTAAAGAAGGCACTACTATCTGAATATACAGATAACAAGACAAAGCTTCCAGTTTAGAGATTATTGAAAAGATTTTCTGTGTGTTCTCTTCTGATGTTTGTTCACAAGCCATATACCTACTATGTAGCAGGAATGTTAAGGTGTCTGGGGGAGAGAAATTCACTAAACAAAGTGAGTAAGATGACTCCTACCCTCAAAGAGTTTAGTCTTTGAGGCCAGCCTGGTCTACAGAGCAAGTTCCGGGAGAGCAAAGGTTACATAGAGAATCTCTGTCTTGAAAAACACCAAAACAAACAAACAAACAAATGTCTAAAAAGTGCTTTTTAGACTGGAAGAGATGACTCAATCAATGAAACAATCTGCTATGCAAGCATGAAGACAGTTCAGATCCCCAGGAAGAACGTTAAAAACCAGTCATTAAGCCCAACAACAGTAAGAAGCCGGAGAGAGACAGGTGGGTCTCTAGAACATACTGGCCAGCCAGTCTATCCCAATTGATGAGTTCCAGATTCATTGACAGACTTGTCTCAAAAAATAAGAAAAACACATAAGACAAAGCAGATGTCAACCTCTGGCCTCTACCCACACATATGCAAGAGTAGACACACACAAAGAAAAATTGCTTTGCGCAACTGAATATACACATTTTTCTTGTCCTAAACATAGGGTTTTAAATTGTTTATATCACCTTTGCACAGTATTAGTTAGAAGTAACCTAGAGACAAGGTAGGTATTCAAGGTGATACAGTTGCTTATAAGCAGTGCTGCAAATCCTGGTAGCCTTGGGAGATTCTAAAACCAATACTGAGAGACAACTATATACACACATATATGCACGCACGCACACACACACAACACACACACACACGTAAAGTATGCATATGTTTTATACACTTGAAAGATACAGCCAGTCTTTTGCATACAAATGATAAAATTTTTGTGAATGACAAAGACTGAAATTTATGTCACTACTTTCTCAGCACACAAGCAATACTACGAGAGAAAAGTCTGCTCCTCCCGACTCCTAAAGCTTTAGGCTTTAGGGCTTACAATCTTCCCAGGAATTAGAGGACAAGGAAGTTCGCACACAGATAGGATCTGCACTAGAAAGGCTACCCTCAGAGTCCCCTGAGGTGAAAATGCACAGAAAGGACAACAGCAAAGAAAGGAGAGGCTCCACAGGGAATACTAAGATTCAACTTTAAACAGGGAGAAAAAGATAACAAGAGAAGACAGACAGTAAAGTCCTTTGCTTGTCAAGTAATAAACAAGACAGGAGAGAAAAAGAACACATGTGGCAAGTTCCCCATCAGGTCATTTCCGTAACCTGGATGTGTGTTTTTCCTTTCAATGCACACGCCACTTTAAAACACACATTCTGGTGCTCCTACCTCACCAGTCCTCAGTTCTCAACAGACTTTTACATGAGTAGATTACCAAATAAAAAATTAGTAAAACCTGCCAGGAATGTGGAAGACTTTTTCCAGTTTCAGAAAAAGCATATACACTTTTAAACTGCCCTTTCACCTTAAAAACAAAGTTAACTATTGACTTCCCTATTAAGTCTTTCTTAAAATGATTATTAAATAAGTCCTATCCGTGTTTATGTTTATCAACAATCAATTCTTAAACAGAATCTAACTGGTAAAATATATAAAGAACTGATCTAAATGAAAGAGTGGGGACTTAATCACAAAGCAGGCTTCCCGATACTGAGCATGAACGGTATTTTAGTCTAGATAATCCTTTGCTTTGAATACTGCCCTATAAATCATTTATAGCAGATTCTATATTCATTAGATCCCAGCAGTTAGCGAGTTAGTTCATTCTTCTCCCTCTCTCCCTCCTCTCCCACACTGTCCCTTCTGCTCCTCCTTCTCTCTCCACACAGCTGAGACCTCCACTGTTAGAGATTAGTTACTACATCCACATAGTGTGATGATCTCATTTTTCCTAAAAGCATCTGAGAGGTAGGTGTTATTTTCCCCACCATATGGATACACTGAAAAGAAATGAAGGAACTTGCCAAAGGTTCTACAACCAGTGTGAGCACCCACGTGATGGCGCCTTGACTTCCTGCTTTATAATCATTGTTATATCATCACAGTTTTCATGTGATTTTTGAAAAGCAACACTGTATCATTAAAAAAAATTTAAAAACCTAAAACTGTGACCATTAAGAAAATGGAAGTGAAACTGTAAGCTCTCCCAGTCCTGGTGCGGGGCAGATACAAGCGTTCTTGAGCACTAAGGAAGGCCACAGCTGCAGCAACCAGAGTAGGTAAGAAGGCGGAGCCACTGTTTGTGAAGATCCTTCTACATAACTCTCGGGAAAATTTGCAACACCCCTTGGAGCAAGTATTATCCTTTCTTCCTAAGTAAGAAAGCTCAACTTGGAATGGAAAAGAGATCTGTAACATTAAAAAAGTCACAATTTAATTGAAGTTACAAGAAAAATGGGATTTTTTAAAATGAGACTGGCAAGCTAACTATCCTAGTTAAAGAAAATGAAAAGGGAGGAAACACAAAATGGGAAAATGCTGCTTAAACATGGAATACATTTAAAAAGAGGTTTTCTGTGAACTGTCTCTTGAGAATGACAGAGATGAAAGGCCAAAGTTAGGACGCTGGGGAGAAGCAAAACCAAGACGAAAACAGAGGTCTGGAGGACTCAAGGCAATGTCTGAGCTAGCCAACTTAAGCAGTAAGTCAGGCAATGATGAAAGCCTTGAGGCTGCCTTCCAAGGAAGACAGACAGCTGGGGACCAAGAGGCCAGCACGATGCTCCCCAACTAGAGCACAGCAACAGAAGCCGGGGAAAGACTAACAGGCTTCATTAATGGCCATTTCCAACACACAAAATCCACTGGCCCAATTTCTTAATTTCTTTAAGAAATTTTGCTTTTTTGTGTGTGTCCTGCCTCCTCCAACCAGAGATAAGTTTCAAGCAAGCAGGCATTTTTTTTGCTTTGTTCACTTAGATCAATGCCTGACACAGTAGGTATTCAGTAAATATCTTCTGCTGAATAAAGACAGTATTCAAAATAAGAGCATATTCAAAAGCAGAGACCACAAATGACACCAGTTTTTGAAAACAGAGCAACTTCACAAATACAACAATAACTTAACACTACACTATGTATTACTACAGCAACTAGAATTTAGTGAGCACTGAGCTAGACACTGTGCCAGAGGCTTGCATGCACAATGCCACACAGTCTTCCTAATACCCTATGAGAGCTGTAGGTACTATTATTATCATCACATTTTTACAGGATACACAATGAACTTGGGCCGTCACCTCAAAGCTTACCTCTTAGCTCTTTATATAGAATTATTAGCATCCTCTTACAGAAATCAGAAATGTAGGGTAGAGCAGACCCTTTGTCCAAACCTTCTCCTGCCAGGCAGTGGTGGCACACGCCTTTAATCCCAGCACTTGGGAGGCAGAGGCAGGCAGATTTCTGAGTTCGAGGCCAGCCTGGTCTACAGAGTGAGTTCCAGGACAGCCAGGGCTACACAGAGAAACCCTATCTCAAAAAAAAAAAAAAACCTTCTCCTATCAGGTATAGTGGAAATTTTGCCACCATGGGACACACTGATTATGCAAAAAGGATTAGAAATACAATGTTTTAATGAATCCAGATGTTGAAAAGCCATGAACAAAAATCAATCTTCTAATCAACATTTCAAAGTGTAGCAGATAACAACCAGTAACACCCCAGGTCCACAATCCACAGAAATAACAGGGTGTGACCTCTGACTAAGACTGACCTCAAAACTTCCAGAGACAGGCTCCCCCAGTCTGCTTTTCAGCCCTCCCTCTTCTGTCCTGCTGTCTGTTCCTCCCCTGTATGGTCCACCTCCCCTCCCTACTGAATGACTTTTGTAACAAATTTAAATATCTGCTTCCTGCTCCAAATTTCTCAATCCAGTAAATTAAAATCTTATCCTCCTTAAATGAAAACAATACCACCTGTGTAATGATCCAGAGAGAAACGCCCTGCATTCCCACGTCAAATCCACAGCTAAGAGCTACTGAGCGCACAGAAGGCAACAGATGACTGATGTCCTATAGAAGTCAGGATGCGTTCACCCCTTAAGTCTAAGATCCTTCCTGAAAATAACAGAAATGGAAAGAAAGCTAGAGACGATCTCACTATAATTGCTACCAATAAGAAAAAGTTTAAAAATTGAAATTTTTAAAAATTAGATCTTCACCAAATTGACCATCTAACAGGAACTCCATCTGCAGATCAACAACTTTGCATTTAAATAACAATCTAAAGGGAAGTTCCTACAAAGGAGAAAATAAAGCATGAGGAGTGGAGCATAACGCATAAACAGCATCACTGCTAAAAAATGTTTCCATCTTTTATCCTGTCTGTGAACTTTTATAAACTTAAATGTATAATTCTGGCAAGTAAAAGCATAACCAAATGATCCTCAAACTAGAAAAACCTTCCAAATACAAGAAAAAAAAAATCAAAAGGATCAGAGAGATGGGTTGGGCGTTAAAAGCAGACACTGCTCTTGTGGAAGACCCCAGTTTGGTTCCCAGCACCCACACTAGGTGGTTCACAATCCCAGTAATTCTAGCTCCAGAGGATCTGACTCCTCTGGCCTCTCCAGGCACCTGTGCATGAGTGCACATACCTACACAGAGACATACGGACATATACACGGAATTAGAAATAACATAAATCCGCTTTTAAAACCATTAAGAAGCATTTATTCCTTGTATATGCTGATAAAACCAATTATTCTAGACTTGAAGAAAAAGCTATCTTGTATTTAAGGCACATTACACACACACACACACACACACACACACACACACACAGATGCACACAATCATTTTATGAAAATAAAATTAAGTATCAAGTAACAATGAGTTGACTAAATCAAGGTCTTTCAATCTTAGTCTGAAATGTAACCGAGACAGATAAATCAGATAAATCAGCTTCACGATTTCCCAAAGTGTTTTATTTCCAGGTTTGAAGAGGCAGTAATGGTAGTAAAGTTATCAGTGAGAAGTGAATTACAGTCCAGGACTTTTCGATGGACAACTTAGATCATCATCACTTTAAGAAGAAGAAATAAACATGAATTGTTCAAGAATAAAGAGGAAACCTTTCTGTTCCATGCACTACTGTGATCTTTGGCAGTTAATTACAAGTCCAGAGATATGTGAATAAATCTTCCTTGTCTATAAATAGTTCTGTCATTTCTCTAGTTTTTAGGACTTAATAAAATATTAATGAAACATATATTCATTTTGATGCTTATGAAACAGGACTACAAACTCGAGTGCTCATTTAAATTTTGGGTAGAATCAGCCAGGCAGAGGTGGCACACACCTGCAATCCTGGCCGAGGCATAGGAAAAGGCAGACAGATCTCTGTGAGCTTGAGGCCAGCCTGGTCTACAGAGCTCGTTCTAGGACAGCCAAGACTACAAAAGAAACCCTGTCTCGGGGTGTGGGGAGGTAAGGATGAATTGTAGTTAGTGGTCTGGATAAGAATGGCTCCCACAGACTCATGTATTTGACTGTTTGGCCCCAGTAATGAGTGTCACTATTAGGATGTGTGGCCTTGTTAGAGGAAGTGTGTCACTATGGGGCCAGGCTTAAAGGTCTCAAATGCTGAAGCTAGGCCTAGCGTGGGATTCGCTTCTGCTGTCTATGGATGCAGATGTAGAACTCTCAGCTCCTTCTGCAGCACCATGTCTGCCTGCATGCTGCCTTGTTTCCTGCCATGAGGATAATGGACTAATCCCCTAAAACTGTAAGCCAGCCCAACTAAATGTTTTCCTTTATAAGAGTTGCCATGGTCATGATGTCTCTTCACAGCAGTAGAAACATAAAACAGAAATGTTGAGCAAAATAATGCCTGACTCTGGCCTTGTACTTACATTACACGTTAAAAGGCATGTAACTTAAGTCTGCATTGGTGAAACATATATATGAGCTTTGCCCAGCAAACCTTGTGGAGAGCATGCTTTCCCCAGTGAGTGGGTGCTGAGGAAGTTGCTTGTCCAAGGCCATGAAGGTAAGAAATGTATTCCCAATTACCTGAGGATTCTGCCCCAAAAGTGTGATTGTGTGTTCCTAGGTAAATGAGAGATGAATTAGCAACTTGTTGCTGTAGTTATAAATTACTCAGTACTTTTGGTAATGCAAATTCTCAGACCTAGAACACTATACCAAGTTCTCTCTCTTCTTAGACTACCAAAAAAAAAAAAGACATCCCTAAAAAAAAAAAAAAAAAAAAAAATTAAACCAATTGTAAGTAATCATACTGACTGGTGTTACCAGTATTGGCAAGTGGACTTTGGTGGTATAGGCCTATATTCCCAGCACTTGGGAAGCTGAGGAAAAGGGTTCTCAAGTTTGAGGCCTATACAAGGGGCAGAGTGAATTCCAGGCTAGCCTGGGCTCAGAAAGCCCAAGGTAAACACAGTGTGTTCATAGAGACTTCTCAGAGGGAAGGTAAAGTGTAAGTATGTTAACCTGATTTCACACTAGCTTTTAAGATTTACAAATATCAGAGAAGTTGTACAGCATAGAAAAAAGTATCATATTATACCAGTACACAAATACACAAGCAGGGAGGGAAAAGAACTAGCTCTTTCCAAAGCCACCCAGGTTTCTAGTAGTTATTCAGGTAGAAGCAAAGGGCAGAGGCCACAGGCTAGCAGCAGACCACACAGGACCTGACTGAGGCACAGCTATGCTATAGGAGAAAGAACAAATGATAACTGATCTCTTGTGCATTTCTACCTACATGCAAGGAAGATACACAACACAAATATTGCTTCTCATCTTCCCTTTTTAAGCATACTCTATTGGAGAAATTGGGTGTACTTAAGAAAATGTAAAGGAACATTTTATAAAACTTTTCTTTTAAATTAATCATTCTACTGTCCCAGGGCTCAGTAAGAACTACAAATGTTTGTCAAGGATTTCACAATCTCAAAGTGTCTTAGGAATAATTTTAACTATATTTATATGTAAACATGTAATTACTAGAATATGGATAAATGTCATATACACTTAGGGAACACACTCCATTTGCATATATGAAAGGTATTACAGAAACTATCAGTGAGGTAAACACCAGAAAACTGCAAAAAATCTAATTGTATATTTTTAGGCCTACCAGAGAATGGTTTTATACTAAATGAGAAGAGTCTCAAAAATAGAAATATGTGATGGCAAGAGTTCACTATTTGAAAACATCTATTTGCCAGAGAAGCAGGAGGGGGTTGAATGGGGAACAGGGGGAGGGAAGAGGGCTTATGGAACTTTTGGGGAGGGGGGAACCGGGAAAGGGGAAATCACTGGGAATGTAAATAAAAAAATATAGAAAATAAAAAAAAAAGAAAACATCTATTTGCAATGATAATGAACACACACACACACACACACACACACCAAAAAGCTCGCCACTCCTGGTCCACTAAGTATTGCCAAAGTAAAATATTTCTGTTTGAAATCCCTGTAGATGTGAGAACACCAGTGTTCTAACTTTATCACCCATCTTTTGATAAAATTATTTTTAAAAGCAAAATGATTAAAGTAGGATTTTTAATAGATCAAAATAAAACCAGGCATAGTTATGGATCCCCATAATCTCAACACTCCAGAAGCTGGGACAGTAGTATCTCAAACTGAAAAGCGGCCTGGGCAGGAGACTGGCTCAGAGAACTGCACATGAGCACAAACTAAAGAGCCCACACCCCTCTCCCAAAAAGAAAAGTATAGTGACCTTCTCAGAGACACTAAAATTGTCAGACAGTATCATCTTTTATTCAAAGAGCAAAACAGAAACCAAAGTATCTACTATATATACAGAATAAACAGTTCCATGTGAGTTCCATGTCTACAGACTCAATCAACCTCAAACTGAAAATATCCAGAAAAAAAAGTGTAACCTTGTAGATTTTTTTGTTGTTGTTATCCCTACACAATACAGCATAACGACTATTAATGTGCCACTTTATTGTATTATTTATTACAAGTAATCTAGAGGTGAGTTTTAAAGTATACAAAAAGATATATGTAGATATACATGTACATATGTATATGTTTATATATAAAAGCATGTTATATGTAAATACTTTTATTACATTATTCATGGCAGAGGGTGGCACATACTACACTGCATATGTGAAGGCAAGAGGACAACTTCAAGAGTAAGTTATCTCCTTCCATCATGTCCATGGTAGGGATGTCTGAGGGATGAAACTCAAGTTCTCAGACATGATGACAAGCTGTCTCACTGAGCGCTTTAAATATTTCTCTATTTTATGTAAGAGACTTAAACATCCTCAGATTTTGGTAACTGCAGGAATCCTATACAGAGGGACCGCTATAGTAAATACAGCTCTGAAACTAACTAAAAAAGGATCACTATTGTATTGTATTATACAAAAAAAATAGGAGCACCATGAAACAAAGTCTGTAAAACCAGGGTAAATACACTAGCAGCTAATACAGGTTTTGTTGACATATGAAACAAAAGTTTTAACATTAAGTGCAACATTAAACACTGCACTAAGTAAATAGGTAGTTCTTTCTAGGTAGTACACTTGCATATATTTAGTCTTAAAGATAGCAAAGTTGTTTAAAGTATATATTTCAGATGGTTTAGGTAATTTAAGATTTAACAACAAAATGAAAATAATTCTGTACTAAATTCTCCACACTGATTTAGTAGTTGAGAGTATGACTTTAAGAGGTAGAAGCATTAAACTTTAACATTCCTGGAGTCTGACTTAACATCTTTGTCTGATTTAAAACAACTTAAATGCTTTTACTTTCACATTAAAAGCAAATGCTTCACAATTTGTTTTCAGAACCTTTGAAAAGTACGCTTATACCACTGGGGGATGCAGCTCAGTGGGAGAACACTTGATGAGCATTCATTGTGCTTCTGGGTTCCTATGCCAGTAGCAGTGGGGTAGAAAGTTAACTTCTTCCTTAACAGATTCTTTGAGTCATAATACAAAACAAGTATATCCCTACATACTTGTGATGGTTTGAATGAGAATGGCCCCCACTGGCTCACATATTTGAATTGTCCAGTTGGTGAACTGCTTTGAAAAGGCAAGGAGGTGTGTCACTGGGGTGGGTTTTGAGTTCCAAAAAGCCCACACCAGACCCAGTCTCTTGTGCTTGAGGGTGGAATGTGAGCTCTCAGCTACTTCTCCAGTGCCATACCTGCCTGCCGCCTTGCTCACCCACCAGGATGATCATGGACTCACCCTCTAAAACTGTAAGCAAAATTAAATGCTTTTTTTTTTTTTTTTTTAGTAAGTTGCCTTGGTCACAGATTTGTGACAGAAATAGAAAAGTAACTAAGACATCAATTATGGCATCTTTTGGTAAGATGAAGATCTCTACTTTTCAGATCCATTTACAGAGCATCAGGTCTCTGTTTCTTGGTCCATAATTCTCATCACTATAAAGGCAAATCTTCATTCCAATGGCAGTCCAGAGAACCACATCTCATCTGGAAAACAGAATCCACCTGAAATGGCCAAATTGGTTTTGTAGTGTAATGTAGCTCACACTAGTAGATGCTGGTAGATTTAGATGTCCTCTGCCAGGGAGCTATAAACCTCCACCTACAGGCCAAATCCCATCTACTTCTTGTTTTTATGCATGAGATCCCACTGGAACAGTTATAGCACACTTCCGTATTATCTACAGCTGCTTTCACATGGCAGAAACAGCTGAAAGTTGTGACACGGTATGCTGACCCACACAGAAAGGTTGCCAATCCTTCCTTTACATTGTCCCACAAGAATCATCTTCAAAGCATATCTAAATGAACTGCTGATAACTCACACAGACTCTGGAGTCCTTTGGTACTAACACACACAGAAATGCAAAACTTCAAGCCTCTCATATAAATAGCACAACCGCCAAGGCAAAGAATATAGATGTTACCATTCTCCATTGGAGTCCCACCATATTAGTAAATCATGTTAATCCTAAAAGGTTGCCTTTTAAATACATTTAAGCATGTCTTCACCCATGTAAGAAATGGGGAAAGTAGCAAAAAGACCCCTATACAGCAGATATTCCAATCCCTGTCTACTCACCCTAAAATAATTGTAGACCCACATCTTTGTTTAAAAATATCTATTCCAAGAGATTTCTGCCAACTGGATACTCTCTTAAGAAGCCAAAGAAGCTTTGGAAAGCACTGAATTCAAACAAAGGAACATGATTATGTATTTTTATTCACAATCTTTTATCCTTACCAAAGCCAATACCAAAAGTTAACCATAAAGGTACCTGAATAGTCTGTTTTGTTCATTTTGTTGTTGTTGTTTTGTTTATTTCTTCAAGACAAGGTTTAGCTGTGTAGCCTTGGCTATCCTGGAACTCACTCTGTAGACTAGGCTGGCCTTGAGTCACCTGCCTCAGCCCCCTGAGTGCTGGGATTAAAGGCATGCGCCATCATTATCTAACTTGGGGGTTTCTGTTTGTTTGTTTTGTTTAAATATTCCTAAATACTAAACTGTTTTTAAGTTTACACACAAAAAAGTATCCCTAACACTTCCGTGCCAACACAGGAATGTGTTCCCCGTCACTACCACTCCCGCTGCCATTGTAGGAACACAAAGATGCACGTTTCTGAATGGAAACTGCCTTCCCTTTCATCAATTTTTAACCCCATTTCATTAGTATTAAGACCAAGCTTAAGATTATAATAATGCAGGGAAACTGTAAAAACCTTCCATTTTATTATAAGTTCCCTAACAAGGTTCTATGTTTTCTGAACTTATCTATCTCGGGATCTAAATGTGCTATTGAAAAACTGTAACTACTTCTAAAACACAATCCCATGCCTGGGACTAAGCGGCCTCTATGTCACCCACTGTTCCTCTTTCCAACTGTCATTCCCACTCACTGGCGAAGCCTGTCTTCTAAGGACTGTCTCTCCTTTAGATGCCTGTGCTTACACCAACACAAATCTGCTCCAGTCCCCAAAATTTAAAATTCATTTTTCAGCTCTTAACTTCATAGCAGTAATCTCAGAAACCTAAAGGCTTAAAAATGACTCCCATCTACCTACACTGTCAGCACATTACCCAAACTATTTTGCAGTCTTGAAAGCTACACAGGATGGGTCCCCTGAGGTTGTAGCTCAGTTGGTAAAGTACCTACCTGCCTAGCATGCACAAAGCCCTAGCTTCCATCCTCAGCACTACAAAACAAGAAAGGGCAGCACACACCAGGACATTTAGCATTCAGGAAGTCCAGGCAAGGTGATTACAAGTTAAAAGATACACACCAAGTTCAAGGCCAGCCTGGCACAAGAGACAGTCAAAAGAGGAGAAAGAAAGTTAGCAGTTTTAAAAGAGAGGCAAAAAAAGAAAAACAATGAGCTAACACATGAATTATATGGATATCCAGCTCTTAACCCCAAATTCAACACCCAAAGCAAAGCCTGCTGCCCCATTCCTGACTTACTCATGAGAAACCAGCATCATGCTAAAAATCATTCACTACATTTCCTTTTTCATGTCTCTTGTGCTGCCACCTAGAAGATCACAGTGTAAAAAATGTTAGTCTCCTAATGAAACAACAATCCTAAAGCCAGCATAATGTCTGTTCTAAACTATAATTTCTCCCAATCACCTGAAGCTACCTTCTTCGGAACACTGTTTTCAAGTCCTCTTATACAAGCACACTGACCTTAACCCTAGTCAAGAACCTCCCTCCCTCCCTCCTTCCCTCCCTCCCTAAGGAGGTATTTCTACCAAACTAACTTCCTAATTAGACCTCATCTTTTACATATTCTGACTCTGAGTTGTTAACATTTTGTTTGTGTATGTTCTTTTCTTTGTAAATGAGCCTTTGCAAGATTTGGCTTAACTCCAGTTATTCCTGGGTCATCCAAAATCAGTATTTCCCTAATAAATATGTGCAATGGCATTCCCTGACATACAGTGATCTTATGAATAATAATGGTAATATGACCCCTTTCCTACCTTCTTAAATTTATTTTTACTACTACCATACTGCTGCTGCTACTACTACTGCTGCTGCTGCTGCTGCTGCTACAACTGTACCACCACCAGCACCACCACCATTACATGCCCGTGCATACGACACAGTCAGAGAACAGCACTGTAGTTAGTTCTCTCCTTCCACCTTTGGCTCTGGGCATTAGACTCCATGTCCTTACAGTTATGCAGCAGACAGCTTTGCCCACATAGCCGTCCCACCAGCCCTACCTTTCCTAAAGCTTTGTGTAATTTGTATTTGATTGCCTCTGTCACTGGTTAAAAAAAAGGTAACCTCAAAGACTGAAAGTAGCAAATGTTTGTCATTACTACATTCAGTAAAGTACTTCCATAATTTAAAACCATTTACACAAAAAGCAGGTCCTCTAGTTAGTAAGCAACTTTGATTAGATACAATACAAACTCAAAGTTCCATTTCTCGGTTTACACTCTCTTTCTTTCCAAGAAGCAAACTATGAAAGTTTAAGTTTCTCAATCATCATCTTTTTGAAAACTGGAATACATGACTTTGTCAGGGTAGCAAAGCAAGGTTAACAGATCCAAAAACACATTCTAAATCTAAAGTTAAATCTACCATTCAATATTTTCAAGCTAATTCCCATTTAAGTAGAATTTAAGGTGTCTTATGAAAGCATATGAAGAACAAAGTATCCAAACTAAAAAACAAAGTATCTAACAAAAAATAAAAGAACTAGAAGATCCAAAAAGAGGGCAAAGTTATCCAAAGAAATGGGGAGGGGTTACTCAAAAAAGCTGGGATATGGCTGGCAGTCAGGGCACATACCTTTTAATCCCAGCCAGCACTTGGGAGGCAGAGGCAAGTACATCTTAGGCCAGCCTGGTCTACAGAGATAGTTCCAGGATAGCCAAGGTAACATAGAAAAACTGTCTTGGAAAAAAAAAAAAGTTGGGACAGAGGACAGCAGAGATTAAAGCAAGGTAAGGTAAACTCACAGTGTTTTAACATTCCTCAAACAAACTGTATCCTGAAAGATTGAGAAGGCAGGTCAAACAGAAATACATTGTTACATAACACAGAATGGTAAACTTGGAGGTTCATTATTTAAAAAGAGGAGGGGAGAACAGGACCCAAAAATTATGAAATGTGAAAAACTTTCAAACAAATTTAATCATGATCCTCAAAGGAGAAATGAAGATGGCTAGATAAATAGATAGATGAATACTCCCAGGTTTCCATTCATTTCTACAGTGCATCTTTATTCTGCCCACATTTCGTTACCTGATAGACCAGAATTCTCAGTCTTATACTACCTATGTTCCTTGTTACACAAAATCCTACAGTACATTAAGCCTTAAGATGTTTAGTTTAACCTTACATATGTGAAACATTACTTTTCTGTACCTCTAATTTAGCACTCAGAGTGCTAAATGTTTTAAGAGTATGAAGTTTCTAAGTTGACAAGAAGAGTCAAATAAGAAAAGCTTCATGCATGCCCTTTCAGTCCCTAGTAAAATGTGCTACCACTTAAAATATATTACTCCCTCTCTCCCACACCACCAAAAAAAGAGGAAAAAAAAGGTAGAAAAGAGCTGCAGCAACTTTTACGAAATGGTAATTTATTAAGTGCTCTCCCCTGAAATAAGTTTCAGTGAGTTGTGCATCCTAGGAACTTGGATTCTCCTGAGCCAACAGAAACATGCAAGCATCCTACCCATCCGACTCTGTAGACTTGGGAAATAAAGCGTTGGGGCACCAAACTCCTCTATGCACTAAAACGAAAACTGGTCTTCCTATCCAAGGCAACTTCAAAAACAATAGTTAGGAAAGAAAAAAAAATTAAGAGTTGATTCAAGTGATTCCCACGTGGGAATCCATGGGAGTTTCCCTGAAACAAAAACCACTGCCAGAATCAAGTTGCCAGGAAAAGGTACGGAACAGAGCTGTCCATGGGCTTTCTTGGTTTAGTGTTCCGAAAGGCGCATCCACTCTGGAGACACAACTCCTCTAAGAAAAAAATCCCAAGTACTTGCATTACTCCTGCAAACTGACGATTTCTTCCATCCATGGAAAGGAAAGGTCTCCACTGCCAACCCTCCTAAGAAACAGCCAAACTCCAGCATCAAAGCACCCACCAGTTCCCACTTGTCACCTTATAATGTCCCCCTCCCCCGGGTCCACTCACGCTTCAGAGTCGAGCGGTGGCGCTGACAATGTGGCTGGCTCCCTTCCTCCTTCGGGCTGAGGCGGGCAGCTGCGGAAGGCTAGGCGCGGAACTGAGGAAGAAGCGGTGCTAGCGTCGCTCCACCAAGTAGCTACCCTGGTCTCTTCCGCGCTGCCGGGATAGAGGCAGAGGCGACAGCGGCAACAGCCCCGCTCACCGCTTTTTCTCTTCCTGGGTCCGTGCAGGCTGTGGCTTCAGCCCGTCCTGGGCCACTTGTCCCGGGACAGTCACAATCAGAAAGCTCGAAGATTTTGTTTGGGTAAAGTTTCCTCTGGGCGGAGGCTGCGGCCGGCCCCCCCGGGTCCCCCCCGGCCCCGCCGCCCTGGGGGGCTGGGGCGGGGAGGGGGCGCCGAGAACTCCTGGAGTCCCGCCGAGGAGCCGGGGTGCGGCGGCGGGCCCAAGGAGAAGCCCCCCCAGCGGGGGTGAAGGGGAGGGGAGGGGAAGGAGAGGACAGCGGCGCCGGGGCCGCTCACCACGCCGCCGCGGCCGTTTCACATCGGGGTCCCCGCCCCCCCGGCCCGGAGGTGGCTCCTGGGCTGGGGGCCCCGACTCATACACTCCGCTATGGGATGCTACGGCCCCGGGCGGCCGGTCTGGACAGCGGCAAAGCTGGGGACCCGGCGGGCTCGGATCGGCGCCGCCCCCGCTCCCGGCTCCCGCATGTGTCGCGACGGCCGGGACCCCCTCCCTACACCTCGGGGGGTCCTTCGCCCCACACCCCGGGACGAGGCAGAAAGCCCAGCCCCTCGCGGGCGTCCTCTCCCGGCTGAGCAGCTACGAGTTCCGACCCGCGGCAGCCGCCTCCCTGCCCCCCGGCCGCGGGCTCCGGCTCCGGCTCCGGCTCCGGCTGGGGCTCCGGCTTCGGCGTGTGCAGCAGCCGCTGCCGGCCGGGAAGGTAAGGGGGGGAGCAGACGGCGGCCGCGGCTCCCGATGGCCCGGACTGCGGCGAAGGTCTCGGTGGCGGCCAGTGCACGGGCGCCGGGTCTCTCGGATGCTCGCTCACTCACTCGCTCTCACGCTTTCACCGGCGGCGGCGGCAGCGCCCGAAGCTGAGCTCCTGTCTCTCTCGCTCTGTGCGGGGCTCTCGCCTCACTCCAGAGAGGGGCGGGAGGAGAGCGGCGCCCAGCGATGACGTAAGTCGCCTAGCAACCGCTCTCCTCCCCCTCCCTTCTCCTTCCTCTCTCCGCCTTCCTTTGCGGGCCTTTTCTCCTCATCTCCAGCCACCCCGCCCTGGGAGGCTGTGGCGCGTGGTGATGACGCACCAAGGGAAGAGGAAGTCGCGATCTGGGAGCGGGTGGGTGCGCCTCGGGCCGCGGGACTGCTGCTGCTACCGCCGCCGCTGCCGCCGCCGCCGCCGCCGCCTCTACGGCCGCGTCAGAACTGAAGAGAGGAAGGGGAGGAGCCCAGGCGAGCCTAAGCTACCGCCTGATCTTACCCCTGACCCAAGGGCGGCGCGGAGAGGGAGCTCCGTAGCCGTTCCCTCCGGGGCAGGTGCGGACTGCTCCTCTAGGAATAAGGAGGAGGCCGGGGACCTGGCTAGGGCGCGCACCACCCGAAGGTGAGGCATTTGACCCGGAGCAGATCCTCGAACAGAGAAACGGGTGGAAAAGTTAACCTACGGCCAGTGGCTGCACCTGCTCCCGGGAGCGAACGCCCCACCCTTCCCGTGGGGTGGGGTGAAACCTTGCGCCGCAATTTGTGTAGTAGTGCGGTACGAAGGTTTGATGAGTGAGTAAGTGAGTGAGTGAATGAATGAATGCCTCTGGCACAGCAATAGCGGAACTTGGAGGTGGTAGTGGAAGCTCGAGCGTTTTGTAAGTTGAAGCGTGGAAACATGAGAGTTGTAATACATCTCCAGCCTCACCCCCACCCGCCCCCTGCCATGAAAGGAAAGGGATGCTGTTTCTTGGAAGTCACAACTTCAGGTTTTTGTGGGAAAGGAGGTGAATTGCCAGCGTTGGGGCTGAAAGAGAATCAACTTCTAGAATATTATTTAGGGGATTTCTATGTTTTCAAAGGGCGAATGCAGTCAAGCCTCCCTCTAAGTCATTCTTGCTTGTCGTTTGGATTTTTTGTAGCTTTTTAGATTTCGTTCATCAGAGTGCCCCTTACCATCTTCAAAAGAGTTTGGCGCCTCTCAGGTCCTACTCAAAAGCTCTCTCTCTCGCTCTCTCTTTCTCTCGTTCTGTGTGTGTGTGTGTGTTGTGGAGAGTATGTTATTAGTAAATCTATTGGGCCGTTTGTCCTACAGATTCTGGTCTAAGAAATAAGTTTAAGGAAAAACTCATGAAATTTAAGCTGTGGTTCCCTAATAAAAGAATTTTCGAGATAAAAGAACCACAGTGCTCAGAAATCTGTTGTGACCCTGCCCTTCTTAGTGGTATGATAGTGCGATTAAAGCAGTAGCAAAGATAAGGGAAACAGTTGTGTGGCTGGACCCCTGCCTGCACCCTGTCCTTCTGGAAGCAACAGTGATGGCTATCATACGTGCTTCGGGTCTCTCCACCCTTCTTGGGAGATTGGACCAAACATGCTCTACACACATTTAAGAAGCAAGCCGAGGTTTATGCCACAGCTGCTACCACCTCGTGCAAAGTAGATCAAGAAAATGTCTATGTTGATAAATCAAGGGTTCATTTTTGTTTAAAGACTACAAAAACAAAAAAAAAAGTGAATGAAGAGGAGAGGAGGATGCCACAAAAGTAAGGAGAGACGAGTTGCACCAGGCCCTTCTGTACTCCACCTCAAATCCCAGGACTCAAATAACTTGCCCTAATTACCCTGTGTTTGACTGTCTATAGACATGTTCCACTCACAGGCTGTATTCAAGTAAAATTCACAGGGAATCAGATCAATTAATAAAGAATAGCCCAACATGACTGCAAATACTGGTGTATAGGGGTTTTGTGAAGCTGAGCACCTCAGAGTTTAATTTTGTGAACTTTTAGTGGAAAGAGTACAAACTTCAGAGCTGTGCAACCAAGGATGCTTCCGGAGAAGTGCACCGTGCGGTGTCAGAGCTCATCTGCCTCCTTGCCAATGGCTCTGATTTAGAACCTCACCACTGAGGGTCAGAATGGCACTCACAAGAGCCCTGAGCAACCTACTCAGGAATAGTAGCTCCTCTAAACTTACTGAGTAAGGTCCATTCACCTCCCTGCCCAGCCTGGTAACAGGAGGAAACAGCTGTTCTACAACTGGCTGCTGGAGAGGAGGGAATTCATACATCTCCAATTTGTTCTATGTCCTTTCAGATCCTTATATTGTCTGTGAATCTAGAGGAGAAATATATCCATTAAATCAGATTTCTGAAAAGTAATTCAGAAAAACTTATTTCAGCTAACTAGGTACTTTTCCTGACCCACCAGTTTATCATAAAGATCTGTGTACTATTAAAGTGGGACAAAGGGATCCCTGTGTAAGGTTTATGACTTTTCCCTTGAAAGTGAGCTTGAATGAGAAACTACTCAATGTTTTATTATCCCACATCAGTGATTTCTACTGTCAAACACCTATAACAGATTAACAGGCAAAATTTCCAAAAATACACTATAGCATATCAGTTCATTTTAAGCATTATTGTGAAATATACTTTAAACAGGTAAGACAATTGTGTGGTATGGGTAGTTATCAAAGAAACTACCGTGTAAGCAGTCAAACAATCCAATAAATGGAGTTTGCCAATCCTCCAAAGCTGTGTAGTGGCCTTCCTAAACAACTCTCCCTTCTGGGAGGTGGACATTATTCTGACCTTTGTGGTAATCATTTCCTTGCTTTTCTGTATTGTTTTGTCACAGATGTTCATCCCTAAGCATTACATTGTTTAGTTTTTCCCTTTCTTGTGAATGTTCTATAAAGGAGATAATATGATGTGTAATCTGTTATGCTTACCATATTTGCTCAACCTTGCTGTAAACTATGTTGTTCAGGTTCATATAGCTGTAATTTGTTCCCTTTAATTTCTGAATATTCAGTGTTCCATTATAACAATATATAGCAGTTTGTTTAGCCATTTTGTTGTTGATAGGAGTCTGGGTTCAGTTTCAGGCTGTTAGAAATGCTGTTGAAATTTTCCTAAGTCTTTACTCCATCCCAACTACATAAATTTCTGTGTAATGTGTACTTGAGAGTGTATGTCATAAACTTGAGTAACTCATGCTGCATGGTCATCTAACACGATAGGTCACATTGGCTACATGAGTGCCATTGCTCCACACCTCACAACCATTGGCAAGAGCTCAATCTTCCCATCCTACTGAGTGTAGAGCATAACTCACTTCAGTTTTAACTTACATTTCCCCAGTTATTGACTCTGTTGAGACCCTTTTGTATATCCGCTATTGTATTAGGGTTCTTTCTAGAGGAACAGAACTTATAGAAAGGGGATTTATTAGAACAACTAATCCAACAATGACTGACTACCAAAGAAAGGTCCAAGAATCTAGTAGTTGTTCAGTCCTAGAGGCTGAATCCCTCAACTGGTTTTCAGTATGTGCTAGAAGGCCAAATAAGTGGGCTCTAATGCCAGTGAAGGAATGGATTTACCCATGAGAGGAAGAGCTAGCGTGCAAAGGGCAAGCGTCCTTCTTCCACTTGCTTTATATAGGCTGCCAGTAGGAGGCGTGGCCCAGATTAAAGGTGGGATCTTCCCAGTTCATAAGGTCCAATTAAAAGCAGGTCTTCCCACTTCCAGTGATTTTTAATTAAGAAAAGTTCCCTTACAGGTGTACCCAACGACTTGGGTTTTAGTTCCATTGTAGTAAAGTTCACAACCAAGAACAGCCATCACAACTGTACTGATAGCAATTTGAGTCCTCTTTATTGTTCTAATGTGTAATCTCTGAAATACCCACAATTTCAGTGTCTTTTTTTTTTTTTTAAGATTTATTTATTTTATGTATGTGAGAACACTTTCCCTCTTTTCAGGCACACCAGAAGGGGGCATTGAATCCCATTACAGATGTTTATGGGCCACCATGTAGTTGCTGGGAATTGAAATCAAGACCTCTGAAAGAGCAGTCAGTGCTCTTAACCACTGAGCCATCTCTCCAGTCACTTGGGTGTCCTTTTTTGTGGTCTATATTAGAACACCAAGATTGGGCTACAGTAATGCCACCAAATGAATATATTCAAGACAGATTCTTTCTAAAATAAGAGTTTAGCCTACCTAATTATCTTTATGATTTGATCATAAGCTGTTTAAAGTGGGATATATATATATACATATATACACATACATACATATATATACATACACACACACATATATACACACACACACACACACATTCCTTCCAAAACAATACATTTCAGCTATTAAAACTGTAACATCTTAGCTTTATTTTCCCTCAGTTCATAAAGGCAGCGCTTCCTCTCAGAGCTATAAGAATAAGATCTCCTGTTGCTCTGTACTTTTCTCATAGACAGTCATAAGAAGTTGTTTTCCCACCAGAGCTTTTGTCTTTCATTTCCTTGGTTCGTTGATTTTATAAAAGTCACAATGGCTTATTCTTTCCTACACAGTCCCTACTGAAATATAGGGAATATTTTTGTAATTTTATTAATTCCACATATACTGTGACATACCACCCAATATACTTTTTGACCATTATTTTTCCTTATCTCAGCTCTTTGTTTAGACTCGGTGATATTTTAAAACTGGAGGAAGCTGGAGCCCTGAGAAATTGATTTACCAAGAGTCAGGAAAGCAAGTGAATAGGAAACCTGAGCTCCACCCCAAGTCTTCAGAAAGAGACCATTCCATTCTGTCCCACTGACTCAGTCTTCTGGAGCAGCAGAGCAGAGTGATTCCCAGGCTCAGGAGGACGCTGCTCAGTCCCCAGTAGCAAAGCTCCAGTGGATTAAGTGTTCTGGACTAAGAATTTTAGGGCCTGTGAAAGAGGAGGAATTGCCAGGAAGGAGAAGGGTCTATTTAGGAAGAGAATAAGGAAAAATAGTGGAAGGAGAATGTAATCAAAGTGCATTATGTATGGAATTGTAGACAATTACTTTTTAGATGAATGACATTTTTTAAGATTAATAATGCTTAAAGGGGATTAAATAAAAGGAAACTTACTTTCAAAATAATTTTTTTTCCTCTGTCCTTCAACTTAGAACCAAACCTGTAGTGAGAATTTTGTTTTCTTTTTAAAACACAGAAATAGGAATGTGCTTTCATTTGGATGCCAGGTGTGGGACACAGGGCTCCTTCAGATTGTCCACAGCAACTGTGATTTGCCTCGTGTTCTAACAGGTGCGTGGTTTTGTCAGCTGCAGATAGATTCTGTGATGTATGGAATTCTGGGGACCTGTCAGAAGGTATATAAATGCTAGAGCCCCAAAAGGTTAGTTGTTATGGATTGTTGGTTGTTTGCTATTGGTCACAGTTCTGTTAAGTAGTTGTGTGCAATAAAGAAGAAATTAGATATCCTGATGGTGAAGATCAACCTTGCACTCAAGGAGCTCAACACCCCAAATCAGCAGGATTCTATCCTTTTTTCTCTCCTATTTAGTGTTATTGGATTGAAAGGGTGAAGGATGGAAGAAAAAAGAACCACAAAATAGCAATCACTGGCTATGCAATCCACTATATTCTCTGATACGTATGCAAAGAAAGTAGTAGGTAATGAGTTTCAGGTGTTACAGGAAAGGTCATTGATGTGGTGAGCAAATCCCTAACAATTTCACAGTGCTGTTATGGGTGTTGGAGAATGTCAAAATTTTTAACATTTTTAAAGAATGAACTCAACCCAGGGAGCTTGCAGACCAATAGGACTCTCTGAGTTACTGTTCTCACGTGGGTTTGCAAAAGAGCTTGACTCTGAGATGTAAATGACAGATGACCACTGGCTTCAGTTTTTAAAAAAGTAAAAGAGCTGAGACATCTGTAACCATCCATAATCTAACCTTAAAGCTCAGAGGCAGCTCTTTCAGGATATAATCACTTGGTTTTACATTGGTGATGAAATATGTAATAAAATCCAGCCATCGCTTTTAAAATAATGATTAAAACCATTTTAATGAATATATAAAATCTTAAGGTAGGCTTAGATGTTAACTTGTGGCACATAGGCTTTAGCATGTCTAGCCTGCAATTGAAAACTTAAGTTACTGAATTAACAGGTGATGGTAAGAGTGCTAGTTGTGCCAGTATTAGTAGCATGTGCTTATTTTTACTCCAAAATTTCATATGCAGAAGATAGAAGAGAGAATTGTAAACAGAATTTTTACATTTACATCACCATTCATTTGACAAAAATCACACTTTTCTCCTGCTTCCTAGCAGATGACTTAAGTGCAAGAGAGAGGCTGTGTGATGAGGAGAAAACAGGGCCAAAAAGAGACTAGGCTGTGGGGATGCATGCTGTCAAGCCTAGCAGCCTGACCTCAGTTTCTGAGACCCACAAAGTGGAAGGAGAGAACATCCACAAGTCGCCCTCTCTCTAACCACTGAACATACAAAATAATAATAAATTTAATATTAAAAAAACAGGTTTCACACCTCCATTTGTGTAGTTTATAGGCCAATGCCTAGAATATGCCAGAGCAAATAGTTGACCCTAGCTACTGCTGTTTTAAACTGTTGTTTAAGCTGGGCTTGGTGGCACACGCCTTTAGTTCCAGCACTTGAGAGGCAGAAGCAGGAGAATCTCTAAGTTTGAGGTCAGCCTCATGTACAGAGCAAATTCTAAGACAGTCACAACTACACAGGTAAACCCCATCAGGAGGTTGTGGGTAATAGACCTGCTGATTGACATTTTCTGATGTGTCCTCTGGATAAATGGGTTCTAGCTTTTGTTCTCTTGATAAGCAAAGATATAGCAGAAATGTTACTTGTTAGTTTTGAAATTTATGTCAATTTCTAAAACTACAAAGGACAGGGGAATATGTCTCCATACACTCTCCACCTAGATTCAGCCATTAACATTTTGCTGCAATTGCTTTCTGAACAATTTGAAATAAGTTTTCAGGTATTCTGACATGCAAGTCTTAAAGTGCTTCAGTAGAAGTTCTCGGGAAGAGGATACACCTGTACCTTACCCTAACCTTTGATCTTAAGTAACAAAATTTAAAAAAAAAACTATGTTTAACTTCAGTTCCTATTTAATTTTTCCTACCCCAACATTGTTTTCCATGGCTTATTACCCAAACTGGGTCCAATCAAGTTTCACACAAAGCATTCTCCATTTATGTCTTAGAGAAACTGAAACTGCCCCCCTCCAATAATACAGAGAATTGCCTTCCACCTTCTTATCTTTTATTTACAACTTATCGTTCAAGCCTATTAAGCATTTTGAACTTTTGGTGAAAGTATCTCTTGTTCTCAGTAGATTTGTATGTACCTTTGACGTCAGTTAAAGCACCTTTAGATGTTGAGAGGAGTCACTGATCACTGAGCACCCCTTTTTCTGAAGGGGATCTTGGACACTGCTTCCTTCGACCACTCTCCAACATGCTTTTCCTGGAAGACCCTAGGTTGTTCTTCAGACACACCCTTAATACTTCTTCCTCTGTCCTTGAATTGTCCTTCCTATGGTCCTCTCAAGATCACCTCCTAACCTAATAATTTCCTATTCACTTGGATGACCAGAGCAAAATCTACAACTGATTCCCCTTGACTGTGTCCTTTACCAGGAAGCTGGCCACCCCAGCCTACCACGGCCATCTGCCACTGTATCTCATTGAAGTTCTGAACCTACCTAATCCCTAGGAAAGAGGGAAGGAAATAGCGTTTATGAAAGCTATATTACCTAATTTTCAAAAGTCTCTCAAGAAGATGAAGAACCCACATTCCTACTTCCAATTTCATGCCATTTGGAAAGGCTCCATTCCCCAACCTCCTTTGCAGTTAGCCTGTGTCTTGTGGTTAGCCTTGCAGATAAGATGTGGACAGAAGCAATGTGCATTACTAACAGCTACCCTAAAAGTCTTCTCAGGAAGTACTTGGTGACTTATTCCCATCTCTGATGCTAGAGACAAAAGACATTGAGATTGTGCACCACATGGAATCCAGACTCCACCACTGTTGCCTTGGTGTTGACCTTGACCTCAGTGGTCTGAGCAAATTTATAGCAAGCTTGCACTTCAAGACATAAAGAATAACAAGTAAGTGTGTGAAACAAGTAGCCTAGCTCATGAAGTTGGGTTACATCTGCTTTTGTGACCTGATATGACAAAGCTACCCACTTTGTGATGCTAGGTTTACAGACCATGAGTTCGAAGTTCTAGTCTAAACTGTAAAAGGACCTACAGACAAAACTCAGGAGGTAGAGCTGTAGAATCCAGCCTGGGTTATACAGTGAGATTGACTCTTCCGTAAAGCAGGTGTCACATTAGATGTTACAGCTCCCTTTCAGGTAGATATTTGATGGATGTTTCATTTTCAACCAATAAGCTTCCATTTCAAAGATACACAGCCTTGAGTTCTTCCAACCTTGCACCCCAGGATTAGCATCTCCCTTACTAGCCAAATAAAAGTCATAGCCTACCATTTTATGTGAGGAAGTTCACATGAGAAGTTCGATGCCAGCTGTCTGCACCATGGCTGCCATCCCCAAACTGTTCCAATGCCTGCACACAAGCCAGACACTACAATTCCTTCATTTCATAACCAAAAACTGTTCTACCTAGCAACCTTTTAGAGTTGAGGTAAATATTAGTTGTAGTAGGAAAACCTACTTAGAGCATAGGAAACATCTTCTAAGTTCACATCAGAGAATCTGGGACATTAACCGTTCAGTGGCTAAAACATTTGCTATGCAATCATGTGGACCAGAGTTTAAATTCTCAAGACCTATGTAAGAATGCCATGTGGGGGTATGGAAGCCCATTTGCAATTCTAATGTTCAAAAGACGAAAAGTGGATTCCTGGACCAAGCTAACTAGCCATGCTGGTCATGTTGGCAAGCACTGGATTCAATTGAGAGACCATGCCTCCATGAATAAGGCCATAAGTGACCAATGAAGACTCTTGGGCCACTGCAACCATGTCTGCACACTGATATTCACAAACATGCAAACATATTCACGTAAATGATGAGGGAAATCCGCATCAGATACAATTTTCATATAATTGTTAGCCAACTGCTAATTTAGAGAATTTCTTAGCAACTACCTCATCAGCTTCTGATGACACTACATTTGTTGCTGCAACCCTCACAAACTCCTCAAATCTCACCAAAGTGGTCTTAAACTCAGATTCTTTTCAGTGTATTGAGTGGACTCCTGGGTCTCTACTTTTCTGACACACAGACACACACCAAATAAAAATTTGTAGATAATGAATGGTGCAAATAGCAACACAACTGACAAGAATAGATTGAAGGGTTACTGTTTCTCTCCGTAGACTTCACCTGAGAACAGGCATAGTTATGCAGTCCTGTAACCTCAGCATTCAAGGTCAAGGCAACCTGGACTATATAGTGAAACTTAAAAAAAGAAGAGAGGGTGGGAGGAGGAAGAGGAAGAAGTAGTAGTAATAGTAGGAGTAGTTGGCTGACAGGGATTCCAAAGTTGATGCAGATGCTCACTGATGCCAACAGGTACCCGGGTCTGTCAGTTTCTTTTGTCCTCAATGTAACCATACAGCAGAAAGAAACACGTTAAGGGATGAATGATGGCAAGATACAATAGTTAGGAACTTCTGGCAATAGGAGCTTCCAGTGTGACTTGTTCACATTTTGACAAATTGCTCAAAAAACTTGATTAGATCCAGAACTGGCCTATACCTTCAAAGCGCTGTTCCCATTGGCCCTCAGGGTGCCAGGTGTCACCTCCTAAAAGTTCCATAACATCCCAAAAGAGCACTACCAGCTAGGGACCAAGTGTTCAATCTTAGGAGCCTGGAGGGGGCAGCGGCAGCATTCCTCATTCACACCTAAACCCTGGCTATTTTCCTTTGGCATTTGTTTCCTGTTGACTCTTATCATCTAGTTGACAAGCAACAAAAGACAACTAATCCTCAAAAGTCTCATCCATGATGACTCTTGCTCCAGTCTTTCCAGAACATTCATTTAGACCTCATTGGCATGATGTCTTAAGGCAATGCCCTGCTCCAAATACAGCCAAGCAGGGTTTTGCCTGAGCCCAAAGGTTAGAGTGGGGTTGGAGGTCTGTAATGAGAAAAGTGGAAAGTAGATAGATGGGTGGAAAATTAATAAATACACAAAGGACAAAGATCCTCCCTAGACATGAAATACTATTGTCTAAACCCTAGAAATGCTTTTGTTCTGCATAACAGGTTTTTTTTCCTGTGATTTACACAGAAATTATATAGTTAGAAAAGCCACTCTTTTTTTTTTCTTCTTGTAGTTTCAAAATGGAAATTTTAATTTTAGGATCATCTTTTAATAAATGAATCTGTGATCTCCAGATGGCTGACTATGACTCTTTTGTATTGTTATTGAAAAACACATTTTATTACTGGAATTGTAAGCTCTTTTTTTTTTTTTTAAGGTTCAAGTAAAGAAATGTTTATTATATCTGCCTTTCCTTTTCAAACAAAAAGAAAGTTGGGTTGTTTTTTTGTTGTTGTTTTTTGTTTTGTTTTTTTTTTTGGCTTATTTTGAAGCAAATTGAAACTTAGAGTTACAACTGTAGCAAGATAGCTTTATCTTGAACAGTTGGGAATAAGTTGCCAACCTTATGCCCTCTTTCTTAAAGGGATCTATGTAGGGATCTATGCATCAATAATCACAATTTCTAATCAGATTCTTGTTCATATAATCCTAGGACCTTGTTAAATACAATTAGTCCCATCAAATCATATATCTTATAGCAAGATAGGGCGCCACTTCAGAATGTGTTGTATTTAATTGCCCCAGATCTTTACCCTCCCATCTAAAATACCTTTGGCTCTCATGACCTTGATCTTTTCACGATGACAACGAATAACTT
Organism: Tokudaia tokunoshimensis; assembly: GCA_036184795.1. Taxonomy (NCBI): domain Eukaryota; kingdom Metazoa; phylum Chordata; class Mammalia; order Rodentia; family Muridae; genus Tokudaia; species Tokudaia tokunoshimensis. Next base: position 74,563,666 of record BTHU01000003.1, read on the forward strand.
TGTTAGATATCTCTCAACTTCAACCCGTTCATGTTTAGCATCAGCAAAGTAGCACCATATTCCTTGTGTATCAGGTAACAATTTTAATTCAGCCTAGTACTGATGACATCTGCTTCCGTCACTTGATTGAAATGGTGTTTGCCAGGTTTCTTCACAGAGAAGTAGCTCCAGAGTGAAGCTGCTGAGCTTCTTACTTGAAATCAGTAACTAATGTTTAAGGGAATATTTTAGCACTCTATCCATATTATATTCTTCATCAAACTTTTAGTTTATTCTTTTTATTTTATCAATATGGAGCACCATTTTTATTTCACTTGGTGGGTTATGATCTGTGAGTGCTAATGATTCTTTTGGTGCTCAAATTGACCAATATTTAGCAAACAGAATTCCCTTTAACGTGATCATTTGAACCCTTTATTCTCTGAATATTTACTTTAAAAACTTATTTTTAATTACATGTATGAGTCTGGGGAGCATATGTATATGCATGCATTGTGCCTGAGGAAGCCAGAAGGGACCGGATCACCTGAAGCTGATATTTCAGGCAGTTTTGAGCCACCTCATATGGGCACTGGGAACAAAACTCTAGTCCTCTGCAAGAGCCTCTTAGCCACCAAGCCACCTTCTCAGGTCTCTTCCTACATTCTTTTATATAGTGTGTGTACAAATGCTAGCGGACATGTGCAGGTCAGAGGAACATTTGCAGGAGCGGGTTCTCTCTCCACCATGGAGGTCCCTGGCATTGAATGCAGGACACGAGGCTTGCCAACAGGTGCCTTTACCCACTGAGCCATCTTGCCAGCTCTGAATTTTATTTACTTCCTTTATAACACAACAAAATATCCCAAGCTCATTTTTGTACTCTCCTCATCCCAGGGATGGAACCAGTCATTTCTCCAAGGAGTATTTTGTCTAGCAGAATACAAGATAATCAGATAAACTTAAATTCCAGAAGAATAGTGAATAAATGTTTAGTATAGATATGTTTCATGCAATGAATGTATATGCAAGGAATGTTTGCTCATAACTTTAATATTTTTAGCTAGATCTGGCACCCAGTCGAGGAGTCCTAGTTCCTCTCAAGTGACAGATAGTACTTGGAAGCCAAGGTCTCTGCAAAACTGGTGGCTGCAGTTTGCATTCACAAAGGCTTGGACAGCAGAATAGGGAACACATGCAGAGACATCCCCTGAACAGGTGGCACAGACACATTGTAACGGTAAGTTCACAGTGGCGGCCTCATCCCATTCAGTAGTACATTGTTTTTTCTAGTTTTTTTCTCTTTTCATATTTGACTCCATGCTCCTATAGTGAGAAATCTGGCAGCAGTTATCCTTAATACATCGATTTACTTAATTATTCCTTTGGAGGCCACCATCCTCAGCCTGACCTCTGTAACCAGGTCATCCCCACACGAAGACACCTTTTTACCCCCCAGTTTGGGCCTTACAGCTTACCCAACTTACCCCTAGAGTGTAGGGGGTCCCTTCAACTTGGGATATGGCCCTTCATGGCAGATGTTCCCGCATAGGTCTCTTCCTCTTTCGGTCTCTGCCACCCCACACTAGGCCATATTCTTGCAGAAGCCGTCTTTGTCCTGCTCGGGATCCACAGAAACATCACCAGAGTGACCAGCTGATACCTCCTCACCTTGTACTACACACAGTCTTGCATGAGTGATACTTAAGTGTGCCCTGTTTCTGTATAATGAAACCATCAAAGCCGCAGCTGGAAACAGGGCTGCTTAGGGAAACTCTTATTCATTTGAACTGAACTGAAAGGAACCAATATTTATTGACTAATAACAAAATTCAAGAGAAGACAAAATTAGAAAAGTGGGCTCCTGGTTAGCAACCTGTGTCTGTTTACACTTCCTCCCAAAACCCCCTAAGGTGACAATAGAGGGGTTGTTTTTTAAAGCTACAAAATGTAAAAAGGGAACAGAAAAGGTGGTGACCATGAAGAGTGAGTGTCAGAAAAAATCCAGGAGACAAGAACATGGTGAACATCAGGAGGGTCTGACTCGAGACCAGGAAGTCATGCCATGGCCTGAGCTCCCAGGAGGATCCAGCAACAACAAGCCAGCCCATCGGAGCACAAGCAAATGTCCGGAGCCAAGACACAGCAGCCACTGAAAGCAGAAACTAAGCCAAACAAGGACAACACCAAGTGACATGCTAGTGTGGGGAGGAGCAGGAAGCTCGAGGCCTCAACCACAAATAAAGAAGGACAGGCATGTAAGGAATGCTTAGAGCAGGAGAAATGTCTTCCCCAGGGAAGAGCACACCCGCTGGTTATCCAATACCAAATGCTTAACCCTGAAGACATCCATACATGTAACATTATACAGACTGAGCAGGTTGTATTTAGGAGTGTGTGTGTGTGTGTGTGTACTAATATGTATACATGTAACAACAATTAAAGAAAACGAGACCATGAATTTGGAAGAAAGCAAAGGAGCTACCTGGGTGGGTTTGGGAGAAGGAAAGAAGAGTAACTATATTGTAATCTATAAATAAATAAATGCTACCAATAGTTACCAGATATTTGAAGAATGTCTTATATGAAGGCTGAAAACAAAAAGACAATGTGGAAGGGGGAAAGGCAACAAGATTGTGACAAATGTATACTAAACAAAAGGAGGGCTAGGGGCAGAGCTCAGCTGATAGAGTATGCACAGAGCCTTGGGTGTGATGCTGGGTCAGAGCTCAAGAAGTAGGTATAAGAGGATCAAAGTCCAAAGCCATCCTCTCCGCTACAAGGTGCCTTTGAGAAGAAAAAAAAAAAGTTCAGAAATGAAGATAATCCTAAATCCCAAGATTACTAAAGGTTCATCTTTAATAATGGGAAATAGATGATGCCCTGATGTGAAAAATTAGGACCCATCTGTATAAACTTATAGATGCAAATACGAAAGGAGCGTCCTTACAATTGGATGTGGCCCCTAAGGAAACCATACTAGATGAAGGGAAAGGAGCTCACTGATGCTACAGATAGCACATCTGTCTCTATTCATAAAGGAGAGGAAAGGCAAGGACTAATTTTTCTTTGCATGCCCCTATACTGTTTTGATTAAAAAAAACACACAACTTAATTAAAATATGTCCAGCTGAATATGTCTTAATAAAGCTTGCCATAGCCAGGCAGTGGTGGCACATGCCTTTAATCCCAGCACTTGGGAGGCAGAGGCAGGTGGATTTCTGAGTTCGAGGCCAGCCTGGTCTACAGAGTGAATTACAGGACAACCAAGACTATACAGAGAAACCCTGTCTCAGTAAAAAAGAAAGAAGGAAGGGAGGGAGGGAGGGACAGAGAGAGAGAGAAGAAAGAAAGAAAAGAGACAAAGAAAATAAAGCATGCCATGAGAAGTAGCAGAGAGGAGCTGGGGGAGTCCAGCGTCAGCACCAATTCTGCCATTCATGGCTAATGGTGCTGTCCATCTTTACCCTAGAGCTGTTTCATGTTTATAAATGGAGTCATTATCCTTACCTGATACATTAGTTTGCTAGCACTTCCTTAACAAGTACCAGAGGTTAAGTGGCTTGAACAACAGAAACTTATGTTCTCATAATCCTGGTAGCTAAAGCATGGGGTCCAGTGAGCACAAGGCCTCTCTCCTTGGTTTGCAGATGTCTGTATTCTCCCCGAGCTTTCCTTTATGTGTGTCCCTGGCTTTACTTCCCCTTTTGAGGAAGACGTTAGTAATACTGGATCAGGGACTCCAACAGACTTGTTCAAATTTATCAACATTTTCAAAACCTTATCTGCAAATATAGATATTCTGATCTCTTGAGGAGGGAAGGTAAATTTCCAACATAGGAATTTTGAGGAAACACAATTCAGGCTGCATCTACGTGTCTCATTTGTTTATTTACTAAGATTGATTGCTCTTCTTCCATGTGCCAGCCTGTGCTATGAACTAAGGGTTGAAATTATGATCGGTCTAGATATTAAAATATGCATTTGAAAATACTTTGCTTGCAGGACAAATTTAATTGAATGAAGTCAAATGAAGAAGATGGAAATTTTCCAAAGAGGAAAAGGTAGGAAGCCTGGGCAAATCAGAATATCAAGTGTTATTCCGTAAGCACCTGCCATGTGCCATGTCTGAGTAGAAGGTGTACATACATCTTTGTCCATCATTACTACCCTGTGAGATAAACATCCCTAAAACTATGTGTTAGAAACCTCAGAGATCTGGGAATATGGCTCAGTCAGTAAAAGGCTTGACATGTAAGCATGAGAAGCTGAACTTGGATACCCAACACCCATGTCAAAGGCTAGGAACAAAGGACACAGAATAAGGAAGCTTCTTCATTCTCTGCCCGCTTGCCCTCACCTTGTTAGCACATCCATTCCCTCACTGGCACTGGACCCTGCTTTCTTGAGGGTTCCAGCAGGTACAAAAGACCAGCTGAGACATCGAGCCTTGTGGAATTGAGCAACTATTAGATTCTTGGACTTTCTATTCACAGCTAGCCATTGTTGGATTAGTTAGACTGAAGCCTGTAAGTCATTCCAATAAATCCCATGTATGTGTATATATGTGTATGTGTGTGTATGTATATGTAGATGGATGGATGGACAGACAGACAGACATTCATTATGACTCTAATCAGTACTGACTAACAAATTATTCTTTACTATGTATATATGTGTGTGTGTGTATATATAGATGGATGGATGGACAGACAGACATTCATTATGACTCTAAACAGTACTGACTAACAAATTATTCTTTACTGTGTATATATGTGTGTGTGTGTATGTATATGTAGATGGATGGATGGACAGACAGAGATTCATTATGACTCTAAACGGTACTAACAAATTATTCTTTACTATGAATCATAACTGGTGAGAAATTGTGGTTAGACATTATTTCTTTAAATCATTTGGTTAAAAATTAAGCACATCCAAAAAATTATTATCTGTATGCCTAGAGTACAACAGAGGAAGCACCAGCTACCATGAGAAGGAATGTTGCCGATGGCAGTTCTTAAACATTCCTTCATCACCCTCTGAGTCTCCCTTCTCTGCCCTCATCTCCCAGAATTAACAGTTAATGCTAGTTTTATGAGTTTACCTATCATTCATGCAAACACATTTTCATTTTTCATGTTCAAAAAAACAAATAATTATGTGCTTTTCTGAGATTTCTTTTTCATTTCTCAACATTAGGCCCTCAGAATTAACTTGGGAGAAAATGTGGCACTAATTGTAGCCTCTCTGTTTCTGCTGGTTTGCTGCCACCAACCTGGTCTCTAGAGTCATTCTTCCCACTGACTCTGGAGCATCTCTAACTACCAATCTTGATCTAAGGACAGACAGTTCTGGGCTTCTCAGAACGCAAGAGGACATTCCACATCACTTAACAAAAGGCATGTCCTCTGGGCCCTACTAAGAGCTGTTGTTTGCTATTGAGATCTCTGGAAATAAGCACATTCTTTTTGTTTTCATTAGTGTATTTATTTTTTCACTTTACATCCTGATTGCAGCCCCTACCCCTCCTCTCCTCCTAGTCCTACCCTTACAAATCCCTCCCCATTATCCTCTTCTTCTCAGAGAACCCCTCTTAGGTACCACCCCACACTGGGACATCAGTCTCTTTGTAGAACTAAGCCCATTCTCTCCCACTGAGACCCAACTAGGCAGTCCAGCTAGGGGAAGGGAATTCAATTGCAGGACCAGAGGCAGGGATAACCCCTGCTCCAATTGTTAGGGAACCCACAAGAAGACCAAGCTGCACATCTGCTACAAATGTGTATGAGGTCTAGGTTCAGTCCCTCCATTCTCTTTGGTTGGTGGTTCAGTCTCTGTGAGCCCCCATGGGCCCAGGTTAGTTGAATCTCTAGGTCTTCTTGTTGTGTCCTTGACCCCTCCAGCTCACTCAATCCTATCCCCCACTCTTCCACAAGACTCCTGGAGCTCCACTTGATGTTTGGCTGTGGGTCTCTGCATCTGCTTCCATCAGCTGTTGGATGAAGTCTCTCAGAGGACAGTTATGCTAGGCTCCTGTCTGTAAGCATAACAGAGTATCATTAATAGTGTCAGGGATTGGTTCTTGCCCATGGGATAGGTCTCAATGTGGGCTGGTCATTGGTTGGTCATTCCCTCAGTCTCTGGTCCATCTTTGTCCCTGCCCTTCTTGTAGGCAGGGCAAATTTTGCATCGAAGGTTTTGTGGGTGGGTTGGTGTCCTTATCCCTCCACTAGAAGTCTGACTAGCTACAAGAGGTGACCACTTCAGTCTCCATATCCCCAGCTTCTAGGATTCTCAGCAAGGGTCATCCCAATAGACTCCCCAGTCTCAGGTCTCCAACTAGTCACCAAATGCCCCCACTGATTTCTGTTCTCACTCCCAGCTCTCTCCCACTGACCCCCTCCCACACCTGATCCCTGTTCCCTCCCTCCCTCCCTCCACCTCCAATGTCTAGTTTATTTCCCTTTCTGAGTGAGATTCATACATCCTCCCTTGGACCCTCCTTAGTACTTAACTTCTTTGGCTCTGTGAATTATAGCATGGTTATCCTGTACTTTATGGCTAATGTCCACTTAAAAGTGAGTACATAACATGCCTGTCAGGCTAGAGAGATGGCTCAGTGGTTAAGAGCACTGACTACTCTTCCGAAGGTCCTGAGTTCAAATTCCAGCAACCACATGGTGGCTCACAACCATCCGTAATGAGAGATCTGACGCCCTCTTCTGGAGTGTCTGAAGACCCCTACAGTGTACTCATGTATAATAAATGAATAAATCTTTAAAAAAAAACATGCCTGTCTTTCTGGGTCTGGGTTACTTCATTCAGGATAATATTTTCTATTTCTATCCATTTGCCTGCAAGTTTCATGACTTTTTTAATTCATGGTTTTATTGTAAGTAGTTGAATAGTATTCTATTGTGTATATTTATCACATTTGCTTTATCCATTTTTCTGTTGAGGGACATCCAGGTTGTTTGCAATTTCTTGCTATTAACAAATAAAGCTGCTGTGAACATAGCTGAGAAGTGTCCCTGTAGTATAGTGGGACATCTTTTGGGTAAATGCCCAGGAGTGGTATTATGCCCAGGAGTGGCATTGCTTGATCTTAGGGTAGAACTATTCCCAATTTTCTGAGAAAACACTAAATTGATTTTCAAAGTGGTTGTACAAGTTTACACTCCTACCAAAAGTGGAGGAGTGTTCCCCTTGCTCTACATCCTCACCAACATGTGCTGACACTTGAGTTTTTGATCTTAAGTCATTCTGACTGGTGTAAAATGGAATTTCAGAGTCATTTTGATGTGCATTTCCCTGATGATTAAGGACGTTGAACATTTCTTTAAGTGCTTCTCAGCCATTAGTGATTCCTCTGTTGAGAATTTTGTTTAGCCCTCTACCCTATTTTTTTAATTGGGTTACTTGTTTTGTTGGTGTCTAATTTCTTGAGCTCTTTATATATTTTAGATACTAGTCCTCTGTCATATGTAAGGTTGATGAAGATCTTTTCCCATTCTGTATCCTGCTGTTTTGTCCTATTGATGGTGTCCTTAGTCTTGCAAAAGCTTTTCAATTTCACAAAGTCCCATTTATTAATTGTTGATCTTAGTGCCTGAACTATTGGTGTTCTGTTCAGGAATTTGTCTCCTATGTTCAAGGCAGTTTCCCACTTTCTCTTCTATTAGATTTAGTGTGTCTGGTTTTATGTTGAGGTCTTTGATCCACTTTGAGTTTTGTGCAGGTTGATTGATATGTCTATTTGCATTCTTCTACATGCAGACATTCAGTTAGACTAGCACTATTTGTTGAAGATGCTTTCCTTTTTTCCATTTTATGGTTTGTCTTGTCAAAAATCAAGTGTTCATATGTATGTGGGCTTATTTCTGGGTCTTTGCTTCTATTCCATTGATCAACCTGTCTGTTTCTGTACCAATACCATGTGGTTTTTATTACTATTGCTTTGTAGTACAGCTTGAGATCAGGAATGGTGATCCCTCCAGAAGCTCTTATACAGGTTAGTTTTAACTACCCTGGGGTTTTTTTTTTGTTTTTCCATATGAAGTTGAAAATTGTTCTTTCAATGTCTATAAATAATTGTGTTGGAATTTTTATGGGAATTGCATTGAATCTGTAACTTGCTGTTGGTAGATGTCCATTTTTACTATGTTAATTCTACCAATCCATGAGCATGGTAGATCTTTCCATCTTCTGATATCTTCCTCAATTTCTTTCTTCAAAGACTTGAAGTTCTTGTTATAGAGGTCTCTCATTTTCTTGGTTAGATTACACCAAGGTATTTTATATTATTTGTGGCTGTTGTAAAGGATGTTGTCTCCCTAATTTCTTTCTTAACCTGTTTATCACATCCTCCCTTCTAATCTCTTCCAAGCTTTTGACACCTTCCTCATCTCTCCTCTAAGTAACTCCAGCTTCTACTGTTACTTTCAACTTCAAGAGCTGGCATGTCATGTGTTAAGTATACTTCTTGACATTTTACTGGGACATTTTGTCCCGAGTTACTAGATAATGTACCTATATTGGTACACTCGTGATGTCAAGCCTTATTCTCTGCCCTTGTTGGTATTTTAAAATCTATTCCAAGGTACATTTTTCTGGTTCTTGTTGGTACAAACTTGCTAGGTTCTGCAGTGTCTTTGGGCAAATAATTCCCTTTACACATAACAGTATTTCCCTGTGTGACTCATTTAAAAAAAAAAAACCTTTTTATTGGTCTAGAAGCTGAGAATAGATGTAAGGAATTACAGACAAGCATTATCTTGCAATGCATCTGTAAGGTTCCAGGCAATAGTAACCAGGCTTTACTTAGTAAGGGAAAACTCCAGAACACTCTAACAGAACATTAAGAGGAATCTGGAGATTCAAAGTTCTTAAGTCTATCACCCAGATACCCACATCAGAGAGATCTCAGGGCCTTCTTCCTAAGTAAGTTCCTGACTTTAGCTTAAGAAAACTGCTGGGCTCTGAAACTTTACAGCTCTGTTTAATTTACCACCAAATCTGACCCTTATTTTTCAGCTGACTCTACTTGCTGACTCTACATCTACATAAATGATGTCATGGGAAGGTGTCCGACTTTTAGCTCATGCTGGCTCCCTGACCTGAGCCCATTATTTTCTTCCTTCATGGTTTCTGTATCAGTTAACAGGAATCAACCCAACTCCATAAGTCTCGTAGTGACCATTGCTCCCCCAGTACATTTCTGTTAACATCCGCACAATGTACTTTCTTCCACCTGAACACAATTTCAGTAATGGTGAGACTACAGAGGGCCCCATTCATTGATAGATGCTGAGTCTTCATTACCATCCAGTATCTGTTGACCGGCCAGTGATCCAATTCTAGAGCCTCATTGCTTAGACTTACAAACTCTTAACAGTAAGCATTAGAGTAGAAGTGCAAATGTAGACTCTGTAAAATGTGGTACCAGGGAGAAATGAAGGAGGGAAGAGGCGAGACAGTGGAGGGAAAGGCCAGTCCAGAGGTCTGTAATGGCCTCCACACCACTGAAAACATCACTTCACGCCGTAGGAACCTCCCAGAGACACATGGCACGTACCTCAGAGTCCTCAAGGGAGAAAGCGAAGATGGGGTGGTTTGCCCTGCAGCTCCCATTTGTTCTCAACACAGTCCCACTTTATGAACAGATTGAGGGCCCGAGGCCACAGATAAGAGAGCACCTAGCAAAGCTAGCTTGTACCAAGTCCTTCCAGCATGCCTAGGCACTGAAGACTCTCACCTGTACTTCCAGGACTTCCTGTCGCAAATAGCACAAGCACTTCTGCCACAGTTCTATTGCTGTGAGTAGACACAACCATGGCAACACTTATAAAAGAAAGCTTTTACTTGGAGGCTTGCTTCCAGTTTAGAGGGTTAACCCATCATCATCATCATCGCAGGGAGCATGGTGGCATGCAGGCTCACATGGTGGGGGGCAGAAGCTAAGACTGCTCCTGATCCATTGGCAGAAATGAGAGACAGAGACAGGGTCAGAGAGAGTGAGAGAGACTGACTGAGCCTGGCATGTACTTTTGAAATCTCAGAGCCCACTCCCAGGGATATGTTTCCTCCAATAAGGCCATAATATCTCCTAATCCTTCTAATCCTATCAAAGATTTCCACTCCATGGTCACTAAGCATTCAGCAATATGAGCCTACGGGGGCCATTTTGGTTTTTTTTTTATTTTTTTCAATAACTATTCACTCTACACCCTGATTGCAGATCCCTTTTCCTCTTTTCCTCCCAGTTCCACCCCCAGGAATCTCTCCCCTCATTACCTTCCTACCCCTCCCCCCAGAGAAGGGGAAGCCCCTCCCATCCCCTTCCTGGGACTGGCCCAACCAGCTAGTCCTGCAAGGGAAGCTGATCCAAAGGCAGGCAACAGAGACAATCATACCACCACCACCACCACCCCCCTCCCTCACCCTCCAATAGCCAGGAGACCCATCTCTCCAGCCTGGGGGCTATTCTTATTCACCACACCTTCTATCCTCCCCCTTTTCTCTCCAGCTGCTTTCATCTTCTCCAGTGTAGTACTTGCACTTGACATTCTACTGTGTTTATTTGCTCAAGCTTTACAGTTCCACTAGAATACAGGCCAGAAACTTTATCTGGCTTATTATTCTACCATGAGAAAAAATATCAGACAAGTGTTTTTTGTTTTGTTTTTGGTCCTGGCTTATTTCACTTAGCACGGTTGTTTTGAGGGGATTTCCCTCCTCCAGTGCCACCTGTTTGTTCTTGTTCATTCCCGAGCTCTCTACTGAGTAACTATAGCACAATTTCCTTATCTATGTGTCTGTCTATTGATGGATTATTTGAGTTGTTCTCAGTCGGGACCTGTCACAAGTCAAACCACTGTGAACATTTGTAGATGCGTTTTTGATTTGCTATTTGCTTCCATTTTGCTTGGGGAGAGGACACAAAGCCTGAATGGCTGGGTCACCTGGTGGATGCAAGTTTAATCTTTTAAAAGCTGGTTCATCTGCCAACCGTCATTTCCTGTCACCTCTTGTACCCCCACCAGCCATCCATGACAGTCTCAGACCCTCCATATCCTCACCAAGTACTAATATGGTCTATCTTTTTAATATTATCCTTCCCACCAGGAATCTCATTGTGGTTTTAATTAAAAGCCCAGCTTATTGATATCTTGTTATAGCCCAAGCTTCTTGTGTCTGAGAAATCTTTGCCAAAGCCAGTTACTAAGATACCCCCCCCACACCCCGTTTTCCTCTAGAAATGTTTTGCTTTTAGCTCTTACATTTAGGCTCATGATCAAATATAAGTTTTTTGGGGTTTTTTGGGGGGATTTTTTTTGTTGTTGTTGTTTTTTGCTTTTATTCATGGGAAGAGGCAAAGGCCAAGAATCATTGCTGCTTTTTCCCCTTTTGAATCAAAGTTGGAGTTTATTAAGAAAACAAACACATAATTATGTGCAAGTTTTTCACACACACACACACACACACACACACACACACACACACACAGAGGTACTTGCAAAACAGCAATTGTATACATCCAAGGCTGTGTGAGACTTCTTAAGTAAAAGGTCATCAATTAAAGGCGTCTGCCACTGCTCTGGCAAGAGGCATGAATCTTAAACACCAGCAACAATACATTTTACATCCTAAATGCCTTCCTGTGGAAGGACTTAAAACATTTTTAAATGCACTTTATAAACCAAAGGGAATAAAATAAAGGATTCCCATCAGCTTCCTCTTGTCTGGTGAATTAAGCAGAGGCCTTTCACAAGAGGGTCTTACTTGACTCATCTCACCTTCTTCTACCACTGCCTTATGCGCACTCCTTCCCCAGATCCAGGAACCTGCTCCATATTCACAGAGCAGCAGGCAGCCTTGTTATCCTCACATTGTAGGATACTGAGATGGCTCCACTACACTCCAGCTCCTGACTCCCTTCAACAGACAGAAGCTCTAATGGTCATTTTGGGCTTCCCTGCATGTCTTGCAGACCACTCCCCAGTAACCAGGTGTATCTGTCCCTCTCACCCCCTAGGTCCTCCCTGCAGACTCTTTTTCTGCATGTATACTGTCCTGGGAATACTTTTCAGGACTAACCAAGAGAAGCCAAGTGAGGCACTTGCTTAAAGTGGAGAGGCGGGGAGCCAGGGACAATGGTATGTGACTGTAGTCCCAGCTACTGAAAAGGCCAAGATAAGAGGATCACTGGAGCCCAGAAGTTCTGGTTGTCCTAAGCAAAGAACATATTGACACTCCTCACCAAATATATGACTAATTAAAAATTTTGAACATTGAGTATTACTATGTAACCCTGGCTGCCCAAGAACTTGCTATGGAGACCAAGTTGGCCTCAAACTCACAGAGATTCACCTGCCTCTACCTTTCAAAGTCAGGGATTAAAGGCGTGTGCCACTATATCTAGCTAAATAAATGTTTTAAAGGAAAAAAAACCTCACCAGTCATATAATATTTTCAAATCACTGTTCAAGATAGTTTTGGTCATTGAACATGACTATAGCTGCTTTTTCTCTATAACATTCCCTGATTTTTTCAGAACTGTAGCTTACAGAATATATCATGTCCAGTACCTAAATTAAATGACTCCATTCTCTAATTTTAAAGAACAGAGTATAGTTTGAATAAGTCTTATTAAAATTAATGCAAATAATAATTCATAAAAAAAAAAAGGAGGCCATGAATCTGAAGGAGAGCAGGGAGAGGCAAGTGGGAAGGCTTGGTGGAAGGACAGGAGGAAAGGGAGAAATGCTGTAACCAAATTATAATCTCAAAAATTAAGAAAAATTAGAAAATATAAAAACAACTGGAAGCAAAATACCAACAATTTCAAGATAAGATTATTCAGTTTGCTTGTGTTTTTCTGATCTTATGTTGTAATATGGTTCCTGTAGCTCTTTCAGTAATTGCCTGGATGCAAAAATCCATTTCGTGTGCGCTCAGCACCCTCCACTCATCCAGCATGTGCTCCTCACCCAGTGTGCCCTGGGCACCCTCCACTCACCCAACATGCACTCACACCTGTCTCAGACAAGCTCTGGGTACCCACTCTGTGGCCTCAATTTTCTTCCTCTATGTTTCACTTCTCTCATTAAAAGGCGCAATGAAAATAGCAGCTGTGATTAAGATGTCTAAGCAGAGAAGACTGATGAAGGAAAATGTGCACAACAGGCTGCTATCTAAAGAGGACCAGGACTGTGGGCGAGACAAAGAAATTCAGATTACAAAGAGGGAAAGCAGTATGATAGTAAATATTTTTCATTTTAAAACACTCCTTTTTATGTATCCATAATAAACATCTTAAATAACTGAACTCACAGTGCTTATTTTTCATAAACATGCACATTCTAGATATAAAATTTAATATATCACATATAACCTGTAGGCCTACATTTTTTGCAACATACTTTTAATAAGGGTTCAACCTCTCTTCAAGCCCACCACCCAGCAGAGGTAGTGGAAGAGAAAAGTTATTAGGATATGGGGGAAGCAGACCTGTTCAGCAGTAGTTCTTTGGAGGTAAGCTTGATCTTGGACAGCGGTTCAGTCCTGTAGCAAACACCAAATACGACTTAGCAGCTACAGACTGGATCTCCAGGCAGGCAGACAACAGACATGAACCAGCAGCTACAATCCAGTCCTTTCAGCAATCAGACACCAGGCAGCTGTAGTTCAATCCTGAAGAAATTGCCAGGCTGGACAACTGGCCTGAGGCAAGGTTGCTGAAGTAGCTAGCTGCCATACGAACTTCACAAGCAGTTCTTGGGTGAGTTTCTCTCTCAATGGTAGCGTTACTGCAAGGTGAGCTCAACAATGTCATGTAAGGCGAACCAATACATGCATGTCTTTCGAGAAGAGTACTGAGGTGGAGCAAACCAAACGAATGCTCAGTGCTCGTCTCCCACTGTCTGTGGGGACATAGTTTTACTCCTTCATCAAGCATCCTTTCACATGTCTTCTATATCCGAACTTCCTCTCATCTGTGTCTGCTTCAGGAAAACATTCTTTCTTGTGTTAGTTTTAGCAAGACATCCTTTCACCTGTGTGAAAACATCATTTGGCATAACTAACTTTCCAAAGAACTAGAAGTTCTCACTTCAATAACCCCTTTCCAGATTTTCCTTATCACTCAATTACAGATTTCTTTCTTGCAGTTTAGATGGAAAGAATTATCTGTTTGGAGGCATTCACATTCTCTGACTTAATAACCATTTTTACAGTCCTTCTTTGTGGACCCAAGACTTTAAAATAAAATCTGTAAGTGTTCAGTGATGAGTTCAGGGTCTCAGCATTGCTTTTGCATTCATATATTAATCAGAAATTTAATTATTCAACACTTCTTTGGGCATCATGCTATCATCCTATGTAGTCTGTTTTCTAATCTGGTTTAAACAGTTTAAATCGAGACTGCGGATGTATGTAATGGTACCCAGAGCCTCTGGGCTTAAAGGAAAAAACCATGAAGCCTGGAGTAACACTGCATTGTTTGCAACTGTATATGTACAATTAGACTGCTTCAAAAATAGTCTATTTTTATCATTATCTAGTCTTCCCGGAAGATAAAAATAAGCAGACTGAAATAGTTTAAGTACTCCCTACATAAAAGGAGAAATTCTTGCCCTTCAAATTAGCATAAATTATGCCTCATATTCACTGTGAATTAAAACCACCATTAACAGTGATCCATTGCCTTAGTCCCATTTTAAGAGTGAACAGAAATGGGGAAAAAAGTGTAAGACATGAAATTTTATTAAATGCCATAGACGTGGTTGCAGCCTCGGAGTAGGTAGTAGGTGCCTCTTGTTCATCACCAGGACTCTGACACATATAAGCTGTAGCATGACTATCTTGAAGGACGAATACATCCACAGATAGGAAAGACGCTGTGTTTTCATTTTCAGTGGCATTGCGGGTGATTCAGAAATTACCTTTTGAAAACTTAAGTGCAGTTATAGATTTTATTGCTGACAACAGGCAGAAATGAATTGAAATGCATTAGTACTTGCCAGGAAAGAAGAGTGAGCGAGCACATGGGAAAAAATCCAGAGTGAGAAAAACAGCAAAAGCTAGACAGTTCCTTTTGTGTTCTCTCTCCTCTCCTCTCCTCTCCTCTCCTCTCCTCTCCTCTCCTCTCCTCTCCTCTCCTACCTTGGATGGAACCCAAAGTTCATATATCTGTTATGTATGCATGCTAACACACACACACACACACACACAGAGGCGGGGCAGGAAGAGAATGGAGGAGAAGAGGGAGAAATTGAGATTCCTCGGGAGCTTGACTATATATTCTTTTTTGAGACAGTCTCTAGCTGGCCTGGAGCATGCCCAGTAGTCTAGGCTGGCTGGCTACTGATGACCACAGATCAGCTGTCTTCCCTTTCCAGCTGTGCTATTACAAACATTCCCCACTACAGCAGGGTCTGGGTATCAGACTCAGAGTCTTATGCTTGCAAGGCAAGCACTTTACAGACTGAGCCATCACTGGGCAAAGCCTAATAATGTGGACTTAATGCTTTGGGGTCCAAGGGCTTAGCTCTACTACTTATCATCCGGAAAGGTCACATCATCTATTGTTTTTCTCATCTCTAATACAGTACGAACACATGGGTTGTAATAATTCCCATCCTTCATAGAAAACAGATGTAGTAAATGATAAAATGGGACACAGAGAAGCAATTTGTAACATCTCATTATCATCTGTATTCCTTCATCCCAGGAAAAATACAGGTTTCCCAAGAGATGCCCAGAGAAGCACGTCGGTGATTCCAAGCTATAATTCAACATTAGATGTGGCCTTGGACAACTGTAACTGTGAATTTGCTATCAGTCTTAGCATACAAATGTTGGCTGTGCACTGCACTACAGGGTCCAGCATTCAAGCAACAAGATTAATAGGTAGAGAATTTAGATCTTATTTTGTAATAATATATAATACACAGCATATATTTATTAGTACACAGTAAAATTATAAATGGTTACATGAATTAGAAATATCCAACCGTATGGACTGTTTATTTTCAAATGAATACTTTTCATAAAGGAAAGCGATCTCCTTTCAATTGATAAAAGATAGATACAATTCTTAAAAAGAAAAAGTGTGGGAATTTGAGCACATCCCTCACTTATTCTAAAATGTGTGCATTTATGCTACAAAGAAACTATTGAAACTATAGGAAGTTTGGCCTTCAAGTCTCAGATCAGCCACAACACAAATGTGTCATAAACACAAACTCTGGACCAGACCCCTTAAGAGAAGAGGAAGTCTCTGCACTGTGCAGATGAACATCATTCTCAGCTGGAGAGACTGTGACCTGGAAATGGGAGATCATGATGTCACAGGCTGAGTGGCCCAGGGGCAGGACTCTCCTCTGGTCCTAACATCCAGATATTTTCCAGACTTTCCTCTCATAGAGTATATGCACTTCCAATCAATCAACAAATCAAAGAAACTTTTAATTTGGAAGTTATCCTGACTGTCCTCTGGAAGAATAAGTAAATGAAAATACCAATCTTAAAGACAAGGTGGGGAACCAGCTGTATCAGATACTAAAACATCCTACAAAAGAGTGGCAGCAGCAGATAGCTAATTGAGGTGACAGTCTCTCAGTGAACACAATAGCCCAGGGATGGCATAAGGAGGCATAAGATACGTGTTGAAACCAAAATCACAAGAGTTGGGGCCAGAGATTCATGGTAGAGCATGTTAAATGTATCCAAGACTGGATTCGGGAGATGGCTCAGTAGATCAGAGCATCTGTTGCCCAAGTGTATAGATCAGAGTTTAAATTCCCAGCATCCACATAGAAAATCAGGGATGGCCACACACTCCTATAACCCCAGTTCTATGGGAAGTGGAAATAAGAGGATCAGTGGGGCTTGTCGACTGCAAGACATCTCCAGGTTCACTGTTGTCTCAGGGGAATAAGGTGGAGAATAATAGAGTAGGACATGTGACATTATCCTCTGGCCTCCAGGTACACGCACAGGCACACGCAGAAACACACACACGTACTGAAACACACACATGTACTGAAACACACACACAAATACACACATGCATACACACAAACACAGAGAAACACAAATACATACACACAAATACATGCATACAAACACAGAAATACAAAAATACACACACACACATCTTCTCCACCTCCTTCCCTCTCACACATTTCGTACCCTGGGTTCTGTTCCCAGCACCCACATTAGGTAGCTCATAACCTCCTGTTACTCCAGTTACAGGGAGACTCCTTCTGGCTTCTATGGGCACATACACTATACACTCATATGCACATGCATACATATAAACAAATAATAAACCTTTCAAAAATGTGTAGAAGGCATTGATTTAATCCCTTATCACCAAGTAGTCATACCATAGATCACTGGGAATGAATCGTACATATAATATACAAAGTGCCATTATATCTAGTAGATATAGGTGATACTTTCCAATTGATTTTTGGTATATTCATATGTGTGTGTGTATAAATATATATACATACAAACAATGACACACAGACATATATTATAGACACTAAATCTGCTGGTGTCTTGATCTTAGGCTTCTCATTCTCCAGAACAAAGAGAAATAATTTTCTGCTATTTATTAAGTACCCAGCTTATGGTATTTTGCTATGGGAAAATGGAGTAAGATAATCCACAAGTCTCGAAAAAGCCTAAGGTAATCATGTTTCTTCAATTCCTTTTTCTTCCTGAGATTCTACTTTTTGTCTTCATACATATAAACAAACATATATGTGACCCTGCAACACACAGAAACTTCTCAAGGGCCTACAGTCATCTTCTCTGGGTTGGTTTTTGTTTGTTTGGAGTTTTGCCTATTCTTCAATTATTTCATCTCTACTTGATAGATGACTTTATTTACTCTTTAAAACATTTTCATACTTTTAAAAAGTGTGTGTGAGTGTATATGTGTGTGTATGTGTGTGTGTGTGTGTGTGTGTGTGTGTACATGCATGTAAGTATCTACAAATGCCAGAAGAAGGCATCTGAGACCCTAGACTACAAGAAATTGGGAGCTGCCTGATATGGGTGCTAAGAACCCAGTTCTTATCCTTTGGAGGACCTAACAGCTAAGCCATCTCTTCAAGTCCTTAAATTTTTAAATTTGTGTTTTTCATAAGTAGTTACTAGATACCTGGATATAATGGATCCTGGATATAAACAAAACATCTTTCCTGTTTGGAATTTATAGTTTACTGGGAGAAACAAGCAAAAGTAAGTAAACAAAATAAGCATCACTCAGGTAAGTTGTAATAAGGTGACAAAGGGGATTCCCTGCTGCAGGGGTCAGGGAAGACCTCCACTGTAGACGTTAGTTCTGAAGAGTGAAGATAACTGTGTGGGAACAAGAAAACTCACATCTAATTTGATCCCTTCGATACCTGGGACTCTGTGGTATGAAGTAAGATGTATATTGGTTAGAAGATGCTAGATCAGAGCTGGCAAGTCAGCTCCCTGGGTTAAGGCACTTGTCACCAACCTTGATAACCCGAGTTTGATTCCCAGGACCCACGTGGTGGAAGGACAGGACCAACTCCCACAAGTTACTCTCTAACTTCCATGGTACAGTTACAAATAACAAACAAACAAATTAGTAAATATATATACTTATAACAAAGTATGGCCTTACAGGTCCTGGCTGGCTTTTATTTAAAATTTTTTCATCTGAAAAGTGACAAACCTGACACATTTCTGCTCATCTTTTCATTTTATTTACCAATTTTCAAAATAATAAGGATTCTTTGGATCCTTTTGGATACAAGAAATAATCAGTTTGTGGACAGTCACAAAATAGCTGGCAGTAGCTTTTGAATGTTATTACTTTCCAGCCTGATAATGAGTCTTCACATCCAGAAATGTGGACTAGCTCCATGTGCCCGCCCCAGACACAGGCATTTAAACTTGTGCTCCCTGGTTGCGGAGTTGCGGCCTTTCGCGAGGAAGTGCATCACTAGGGGCGGGCTTTTGAGAGTTTAAAAACACCATAGCACCTCCAGCTCACCTTCTTTTTGTGTGGTTGAGGTCAGGCTCACTCTCTCTGCCTGTGGTTAATCTTTCAGCTTCCTGCTCTGGCCACCACGCAGCTGGACCTATGCCTCCCTTTTATGATGGACTCTCATGGATCTGGAACCACAGGCCAAAATAAACTCTTCTTCTAAGAGTCACTGTTGACCACCACCACTATACTTTATCACAGCAGCAAATGGATAGTTAACACTGCCTTCCAATGTGAAACAGGTTCTGCTCTGTCAAAGCCTGTAGGAAAGTATTCTTCTAGCACCCATTGTCTGGGACCGTGGCTGTGAAGTACTCTGCCTCTGTTAGCTCTGTGATTCCTCTCATCAGACTTTTGTGGGTTTCCTCATCTACATATCTGTTAGGTTTATAACCAACAGATTTTGTTTTGTTTTGTTTTGCAGATTTGTTTGTTTTTGTTTTCCCCTATTTTGGCACTAATATAAACATCATCGTGGTTTTATTTATTTATTTATATGAGTACACTGTGGCTGTCTTCAGACACCCCAGAAGAGGGTATTATATCTCATTATGGATGGTTGTGAGCCACCATGTGGTTGCTGGGATTTGAACTCAGGACCTTTGGAAGTGCGGTCGGTGCTCTTAACCGCTGAGCCATCTCACCAGCCCACATCATCATGTTTTAGGTTTCAAATTTATTGCAGATATATAAGGAAGCAATTGGCCTTTGTATGTTAATTCTGTATTGCTATGCTCACTAATACAGCATTTTAAGTAATTTGGGGGAATGTTTCCCATACAGTTATTTAATTCAGTTTTTTTGTACTCATTAATGTGTGATAATGTTGTTCCTGTGTGTATATGTGAGTATACATTATTATTATTATTAATTATCATTATTATCTTTATATGTGGGTGCACATACCATGGTGTCTTAGTTTGGGTTTTACTGCTGTGAACAGATACCATGGCCAAGGCAACTCTTATAAAGAACAACATTTAATTGGGGCTGGCTGACAGGTTCACAGGTTGAGGTCAGTATCACCAAGACAGGAGCATGGCAGCACCCAGGCAGGCATGGCAGAGGAGGAGCTAAAAGTTTTATATCTTCATCCAAAGGGAAAAAGCAGCAGACTGTCCTCTGGCAGCTAGGAGGAGCGTCTTAAAGCCCACAAACAGTGACACACTTCCTCCATCAAGGCCACCCCTCCTAATAGTGGGTCTCTGGGACAAGCATATTCAAACCACCAGACATGCTTACCATGTGGTGATGAACATGCAACTTTAAGGAGTCAGTTCTCTCCTTCCACCTGCACATGAGGTCTGGGAACTGCATTTGGGTCATTGGGCTGGGGCAGAAGCACCTTCACCCACTGAACTATCTCATCAGCCTTCAGTATATGATGCAAGCACTTTGATGAGTCACAGTCTCTTGCAGTTACTTACTTTGAGTTGTCCTGACTTTCACCAACAGGGCCTCTTCTAATTGCCTTCTCAGTCTTCTTGACACGACCTCTGTAGCCTTGAGTTGATATCTGATGAAGTAAGATGTTCTGATCTAGTCCTGTACAATTCTTGTCTCCTCCAATCTTTTATAGTTCTTGCCCCAAATTATAACCGCTTTATTCTCCAAGAAGCCCCACCTTCCTTCTTTTGGAAAATAGGAATCAGTAGTCATAAGTCTGGGTATTATTTGACAACTCCCTTTGATTTTCTGTGAAGGCTGAGACTCGAGGGAGCTAAGTGGACCTGGAGGAACAGGGCTAGGGACATGTGGCCATCCAGGTGAAATGGTGGCTCCTGCATCGTACTGTTGACAGAGGACTTGGCACGAGGAGGCAGCTCAGTAACACCTTGTCCTGTCACAGACATTAAATTGGTTTATTAAATGTGGGGAATGAAAGACATGAATGGTGAGCTGAAGATGTGGCTCAGTAGTTAAAGCACTCAGTATACAGGTACAAGGAACGTAGTTCTGATTCCCAGAAACCCACATAAATGCCAGGCAGGCATGGCAGCCAGCCTATAACTAGCCTCAGGAGACAAAGACAAGGAGAGCAAGTTTGATACCAAGGCTAGCTGTGTTGTGAGCTCTAAGTTTGACTGAGAGACCCTACTGCAAGAAAAGGACATGTAATCAGAGAGGATTGATAAACCTCATGCCTCCACACACAAGCACACACACACATTCATGTGCACCTACATATGAGCCCAAACACATGGAAAAAAACATGCATACATGCATGCACATCACATATATACATACATGTGCACACACTTACACATGTGTACACACACTGGACAAAAAAAGGAGAAGGATTCAAGAACAACTGTGTTTTCAGGGGAGACAAATAAGGTATATAATAATCAGAATAATCAATATTCTGGAAGGATGTTCAAAAACCATATATCAAAAATCCCAGTGGATCATTTTTTGTTTAAAAGATATTGTTGGGAATCTGAGGGTGTAGCTCAATTAGGTAGAGAACATAAATGGATTATGAGACTACTTAGTAACTGCCTTGTGAATTCCTCCAGCCCTTATTGACTGTATCTGTATTTTAATAGTTGCATGTAACATGTACATATAGTTTCACAGTCTGCATTTTTTTTCCATGTAGACAATTTGAAGCGCTGATTTAAAAGCATTCAGCTAGGTGCTCACAAGATGGCTCACTGGTTAAGAATACTTATTGCTGGGCACCAGATAGATGGCTCTGTGGCTAAGAGCACTTGCTGTTCTTGCAGAGGTCCCAACACCCACACCAATGGCTCACTCCAGCTCCAGGAATCTCTGGCCTCTGTGGGCACCTGCACTCATATGCATATACCCACAAAGAGACACAAATAAATATACATAATTAAAAATAATTAAAAAGCATTTTTGAAAAAAAACTTACTGTTCTTGCAGAGGAAGAACAAGTTCAATTCCCAAAACCTATGTCAGGTGGCTCACAGAGCTCTAACTCCAAGAGATCTGGTACCTCTCACCAATACGGGTACCTGCACCCATATGCACACACTCACATACAAATACACAGCTTGAAATGAAATAAATCTTTTAAAAAATTAACCACGTTAATGTCCAATAATTCATTTAAGCCTTTCACCATTGGGAAATAATAACAAATTGCATTTAGTTTTTAGTACACCATTGCCCTCTTCAGACACACCAGAAGAGGTCATCAGACCCCATTACAGATGGTTGTGAGCCACCCTGTGGTTGCTGGGAATTGAACTCAGGACCTCTGGAAGAGCAGTCGGTGCTCTTAACCACTGAGCCATCTCTCCAGCCACCTGCTTTTAGTTTTTAATTCTTAAGTCTTGTTAAGACTCAGTTATAAGCAAGAAAAAGTGATTTGGCTGGGTGGTGGTGGTGGAGAACACCTTTAAACCCAGCACTCTGGAGGCAGAAGCAGGCAGATCTCTGCAAGTTAGAGGCCATCCTGGTCTACAGAGCAAGTTCCAGGACAGTCAGGGTTACATAGGGAAACCCTGTCTCAAACATACACACACACACACACACACACACACACACACACACACAAGGGGGTGGGGAGAAGAAAAGAAAAAGTGATTCAGCTGCTTTAAATTTAAAGGGTGCTTTCTTAGGAAGGTAGAGGTGATATCTCAGAACCACCCAGTAGAGGGGCAGCTGTGAGTCTGGGAGGAGCCAGCGGAGCTGTGTAGCTCTTTCTGCATCCCTTCTGGTTCCTTTGGTGAGTCTGCCCCACTCCTTTTTCTCTGAGCTGAAATGCCTCTCCTTCTAGGGGATGAGGATACCCCAGAGCACAGTACTGTACCTCCTTCACCACGGAGGAGCCATCATCCTCTGTCTCCTCTGCACACCTGAGCCATGGTAGGCCCATCCCTGCTTGAGCTGTAGGTAGGGAGATGAGATTAAATGGGGCAAAATGGCCTCTGGAAGTTTACCTGTGGATGCAGAGGGGGGAGGGGAGGGGTGAAGGAGAGAGGAGCTCTGAAGAAGAGGAGCTGGATTATGATCTTAAAAGAAGTTACACTTTGAATGATGCTGCTGCAGGCAAGCATCCTTTCTTTGTTCTAGAGCACATTCTTCCAACTGGACTTACTTGGTGCCAGACTTGGAATAGTTTCTTGACTTAGTTCTCAGACCATGAGCTGGGCTACTCTGAGGATCTGAGCAGCAGTTAAGGGTGTTAGGAAATACTGGTCTGGCGACTCTCATCTCCCTGATACTGCAATTGTTGTTTCTTCTACACTCAGTGAGTCCTAGAAGCAATATGTTCTCTTCCCGTAGTTTTTATTCCAGTAATATTTATTAAACAGAGGAAATGAGAGAACAATTCAAGCCAATGTTCATGCAGTAGATCATATTTTCTTTCTAAAGAGAAGGGTTTTGTTTTTTTAAAGATGGTGGTGTTGTTGCTAGGGGGAAAAAAGTGTACCTTGTTTTATTTTTATCCATGTGTATATGTGCATGTATGTGTAGATGTCTCAGGAGACCAGAAGAGGGTACTGGGTCTCCCAGAGCTGGACTTACAGGCAGTTGTGAGCTATGTGGTATGGAGGGTAGCAACTGAACTCAGCAGCAAGTACTCTGAACCACTGAACAACCTCTCCGGCCCCAGGACCTCATTCTGTTGTTGTTGTTGTTGTTTTAATTTTTTTAAAAAAGACATTTACGATTTTTATTTTATGTGTTTAAGCATCTTTCCTGCTTGTATGTGAGTGCACTATGTGTGGGCCTGGTGTCCATGGATGGTGGAGGATGTTGAATCCTCTGGAACTGGAGTTACAGATGGTTGTAAGCCTCTGTGTAGGCAGGCAAGGGGAATCAAACCCATGTCTTCTGGAAGAGTAGCAAGTGCTCTTAACCACTGAGCCTTGTCTCCAGCCCCAGCCCTACATTCTTAAAGGGAGTTATGAAGTTACAAATGCATGTGTTCTCATAAATAAATATTCTATGTCTGTTTGCCATTCTTATTATTCCCCCTTTCCAACACTTCTGAATGTTTTCCTGGCCTCTGCCACATTCTTCCTAGTTTATCCCCCCACAGTAAGGATCCAAAGAATTCTCTCTTGAATATAAAACAAAGAATAGTCATCAGAATGAACTACTCACTCCTCCAAGTAAGTGATAACTGTCAATAATATTGATTATCTAAATAGTTCACATTTTCACAATATTACATTGTTTTGTTTGTCTTTAATCAGATCTAGAATGTTTTGTTTTTGAGGCAGAATTTAACCATGGTCCAGGTTGGCCTTGAACTTGGTGTCCTCCTGCCTCAACTTCCAGCATTCTGAGATACAGATATGTGCCAACATGCTTGGCTAAGGTTTGAATTTATATCTACCTTTGGATATCTTAAGCCATGAATTCAAAAGTTGGACGGAAGTCTGGCACAAAATTTCAGTAACTAGAGGGAAAAACAAAAAGAATCAGAGCCGAAGACACCCCGCTTGATGCCATCCAGGCCAGCACAGGTCAGGGGCGTATGAGAGAGGCCCTGAAGAAAGAAAGGGAGATTCCAGCAACAGGAAAGTCAGCGATATTCAACCAGCCTCAAAGAAATGCCAGAGCATGGCCTCTGAGCAGGCAAACCTGCCCTGGAACCCAGAATCCTGGACAAGCAAACCCAGTGGGGTGGGGGGACCAGCACGGGGGGTGGGGGGTGTCAAGCATGTCACCAGACCCAAGGAGTACCTGAGAAACAGCCCAGGGGACCAGGGGACAGAGGAGAGGTCTGGCCCCATTCACACAGGGAAGCACTGAACATGTGGTTCTAATGCATTTATGTTGCCAGAAAACCGTCCTGTCTTCGTTCTATTGTAATGTCCCATATTGCTTTATTTAAAATTGTGTAATTCACAGAGGCCCAGGCAGAACAAGGCTCTTGTTTCTAAATCGTTAAGTCTCTTCCTTCTGTCTTGCTTTTTTTTTTTTATTATTTATTTTATTTTATTTTTTTAATTTATATTCCAAATCACTTCCCCTTTCCCGTTTCCTCCCTCCCCGAAAGTCCCATAAGCCCCCTTCCCTCCCTCTTTTCTCCATTCAACCCCCTCTCGTTACTCTGTCCTGGCGTTCCCCTACATCCAGTCTTTCCAGGACCAGGGGTCTCTCCTTCCATCTTTTTAGAAATCTATTGATATGCGGATTGTGTCTAGGGTATTCCGAGATTCTGGGTCAATATCCCCTTATCAGTGACTGCATACTTTTTAATGTAAGCGTGGAGGGATGTGTTAGCCTGAAAGGTGCGTTCTTGTCCACAGCAAATAAGAACTCCTCAGGTGCCAGGGTCTGGGGGTGCTGCCCAGGCAGGTGTGACATTCCCTGGAGGCTTCCACAGAGTCCCTAAAAACATTCCTCCACACATCTAAAGGAAAGGAAACTTCTCATGCCTCCCATCGTTTTGGACCTAATTCAAGGGTTACAAAAGGAATGGCCATTGGTTTGTGAGTTTTCAGTTTCTGAGTGCCAGCAGCGAATAAACAGTTAGGAAATTGTCTTGACGCTTATGGAACAAATGAGGTATTCACTGGTGATAGAGGAACTTATTCCTGTTCTGGGAATACTTGCCCAGTGCCTTGGAGAGATGGCTGGCTACTTGTTTAAAGAATTCAAAGATGAGCCAAAGCTGCTAGTTGTGTTAGGGAATAGTTGTGGGTAAACACCATTAAGGGGGTGGAACTGAGGGGCAGGTGGGTGATAACCAGCTGCCTGCTAGGAAACACTTAATTCAAAATAAGATAGCTACCCACTGTACTGGAAAACAATTTATTATTATTATTATTATTATTCAAAATAAGATAGCTACCCACTGTACTGGAAAACAATTATTATTATTATTTATTTATTTATTTATCTTTGCAAAATTCCTGTTCCTACCTCCTTAACCTGACTGTTTTTCAGACTTATAAACTAGGATTTAAAAACAGTGCAAAGCTCTTATACACCATAGTTTGCACCCTTTGCAAAATCCAGGGAAGGGTTTGGCATGTGTTTTCAATACAAGTTTTTCCAAAAGACTTTTTTCTCTTCTTCTCTAGAATGATTAGCTCCATGGTGCTTTATTTAAAACTGTACAATTCGCAAAAAGACTAAGGCTTGTTCCAATGTATGGGCCAAGTCTCTCCTGTGACAGTGGTCTGATTGTGCTTCTGTCTTTGTTGGTGACGTGCTCCCTCTGTGAAACTGAATTCTCAATAAATATTAAGTAATGGGGTCGCTTTTGTGTCCTTGGCTTCAGATCACATGGCTAGGCAGATTCTGAAATTTTGTCCTTTGGGCCTTATGTGTTCTCAATAGTAATGGAGCAAAGTGGACTTACATTCTGATGCCTTCTTGAATTTAAAATCAAAAGGGAAAGGTTCTAGGGGTGTCAGAATATTAAAGAAACTCGATGCCACAATAGACCCATATCAGATGAAATCTCCAGGGCAAACCAGAAAGTGCTCTTCTTACCATGATCTCCAGAAAAGGCTAAAGGGGAATATTTTAACAGAGGCTATGATTAACAAATTTCAATTGTTCTAAGTTGTGCAAGATAACCTGAATCCAGCAAAATGAGCATGCAGGGTTAAAATTTAACTAGACAGAACTATCATTTCTCAAAGCAGCAAACTCCAACTCGTGTTTAGTAAGATTTTTTTTTTTTTAACTAGGTTGCTGACCTAGTTTCAGACACAGAGTCCCAAGCTCCAGGTCCCTAGAAGACTAAGAAGAAAAGCTTCTTACTTATACTCTGCAGTTTATTACACTAATTTATGGTCCTTCAAGTCTGGGCAGGGGATGGGCTGTTCTTGTTTTATTGAAGAACCTTTTTGTCCTTTGTTGGGGACGTTTCCAGCTGTTTAACAATCGACTCTAATAGAATCGTATGAATAAAACTAATGAAAACATGAAGAAATGAACTCTAGAGAGCAAACATACAGTAGCTTATTGTTCCCTCTCCAGAGAATAGAAACGCCTTCTCTAACAAGGTACAATAGTGCAAACAGGAACTAACACTCAGGTTTCAATACACAAGGCATTCCGGGGTCAGGAGGAGGCCAGTGCCGTTGGCCTTAATCGGGCCAGCCTGACAAACTCAAGAAACGGCAAACAGAAAGGTAAATGTGTTTCCACTTTGGGATGTGTTCCTGCCGTTATTAAAATTGAAACAAATGACCAGAACCAGCCCTTTGTCTCCTGACCCATCTCCACGTACTTTCAGAATCTATGTAACAGGTCATGTTCTCTTTGTCACAAAGGCCAATCCTTCTGCTGCTCATTCTCTCAACTCTTTCGGGGCATAAGGAAAACTGGAACGTTGGTAGGACTCAAAAGCTTAGAGGTTTTGTTTGTTTGTTGTGCTGAGATTAAACCCAGGCCCCTGTGCATGCTAAGCCATACGCCCAGCATACATGGTTTTAACTACAAAATTATTTAATACAGCAGACTTTTAAAAGGACTGGGAACTCGCCAGTAGTTTCACTTGCCTGGTTCCCACTGATGCCCACCTACAAAGTGAGGGGCTCACAGGATCTATGTGGGTCACCCCCCCCCCATGCCACTGGCGGCACACAAGATGGTTTTAGGTGGCACATTGGGCAGTTGCTTTAATTGATTAATTCATTTGTTGATTTATTCATTGATTGATTTTTCTAAAGACAGGCTCTCACGTTGCTTAGGCTGGACTCAAACTTGCTCTGTAATGAGGACGATCTTGATGGTTTAATCCTCCTGCTTCTACGTCCCCAGTGCCTTACAGGCTCCTGCCACCATATGGTCTAGGTGGAACTGGGAATGAGATACAGACTTCACGAATGCTCTGTACTCAGTTTACCCACTGAGCCACATCCCCAGCCCCATTTAAGGGTTTGTTTTACTAGCCTGTTAGGCCTGTGCTGTTTCTGAATATTACGGTACATTGGCTTGTTTATTTTTTTAAGAATAATCAACACAGAGGAATGTATCAAGCAAATGATAAACATATAATAAAATAAGGACATTTTTATGAGTAACAGAAAACAGACTACAGCTGGCCAAGTGGCACGGGGTAGCATTCTTTGCTTCATATTCCTGAAACTCTGGGTTCGATCCCCAGCACTTCAATAAAACAAAACAAAACCAACTAAAAGCTCAAAGTAGACTAGGTAATCCCCAAGTCTGAGACACTTATAGTACTGTTAGTCATTCCTCCAAAACTTCCTTCAGCCTCCACAGAGGAGTCAACATGGAAGACAAAGGGCTGATAGAGTTCTCACACTGGTAACCACCCAGGAATGAAAGCAAGCTATGCAGCTAGCTTGATGTCGATGGGATTTTACTGTCCTCTAAGAAATAACTTCTTTCACTACTCTCCTTAAAAGTTTTTTTTTAATTCCTTATTTTGAAGTATAAATTCCATACCTATGCTCCAAATGTTCGTTGCTAGCCACTAGCCCCCCGCTGGTTCTAAAGGAGCTGTAGATTCTAGTTTGGTTTCTCTGGAGCTGCTATGGGAGAGACAGTAACACACAGGTTGATTTCATTAACTGAGGGTCTGTCCAGCCTTGGAGTTTATGAACTTTATTTTATGTAGTTCTCACAACAATCCATCCCCCTCCACAATAACCCATAACTTTCCTCATTTTCAGATGTAGAAACTAGCAGTTGCTAGCTCCCAAGGTTCTCAGCTGGTCCGTGGTGAGCATGCTACCCATGCCTGCTTGGTTTCTAAGTGTTCATTTTAACATAAAGCTTAATGTAAGACTTTTAAAGAAGTCCTCCCTTTCTCCACAGGAATTGAAGAAGCCTTTTGGCTAGGGGTGGGAGGAAAGATTTTGACTGGATGTGATAGTGCATGCCAGCAATCTCTGCATTTAGCAGGCTGCAGCAGGAAGACCACAAGTTCCAAGCAACCTGAGTAACTTTTCTTTTTCGATGTAAAACATTAAAAAGTGGGGAAACTTCTGGAAGCTCAGACTTTTAAAGGGAGGTCAGAGACTCAGGCTGAAGTGCTAACTACAGGGTAGGTCGTTTCAAGGAAATAAGAGGTTGCCCTGGAGTTCTGCCATCTGCCTGAACAGTTTGATGGCAAATTCTCAGATCCCAGGGGTGAGGCTCTGCCCTGCTGATAAGCACTTGGGCCCAGGACCGAGCCGCATCCTTAAGTGCTGAGGCAGCCTTTACCTCCCCCGCAGCTTATCTGTCTATCTCTGCCGACCAGGAGCCTCTTCTGTCACTGTCCTCCTCCCCACCCCCCAGCTCTTAGCTTCAATAGAGGTGACGACACCCTCCTTCACTTTTCCTCCCTATATTAGTCACATTCATTGTGACAAAAATGCCTGAGGTAATCCACATTTTTTTCTTGTTTTTCTTTGTTTTCTTTCAAGACAAAGTCTCACTGTGTAGCTCTGGCTGTCCTAGAACTCACTCTGTAGACCAGACTGGCTTCAAACTCACAGAGATCTGCCTGCTTCTGCCTCCCTAATGGTGGGATGAAGGCATGAGCCATCACTGCCTAGCAAGGTAATCAACTTTTAAAGAGAAAAGTTAACTTGGCTCACGGTTTTAAAACTTAAAGTCAGTGGTCACATGACTGTGTTGCTTTGGTCCTCTGGTGGCACAGGACATAAGAATAAGGTCATTGGTTGAGGAGACTGCTCACCTCCTGCAACTAAGAAACTGACAGAGGAGGAGGACGAAGAGGAGGAGGAAAAGGAGGAGGACCTAACTTGCTCCAGCAAGTCCCCACCTCCCAGTAGCACAATATAGAGACGTTTGGGAGTCAAACCTCAGCACTCTTAACAAGGAATCTCAGAGCTCAAAGATCAGGCCCATGTCCCCATTCTTAAGAATTCTGTCACTTAAAAAAAAGAGGGAAGATCCAGTCAGAAATTCCATTCAGAAGTGTAATCACCAACTCTCTGTCTAACAAAAATTCGAGAAACAAGGGTTCTGTTAGTAGTTTGTATGAGACAGGGTTTCACTCTCTAGCCCAGGCTGTCCTAGAGTTCACTATGTAAATCAGTATAGCCTTGAACTCACAAAAATCCTTCTGCCTCTGCCTCCTATGGACAGGACTGATGAGCACAGCTACAGATAGCAAACAAGGAAATGTCTTACGTCGCTCATTCTTCCTTCGTTCCTTCTTTCCTTTCCTTCTTTCCCTCTCCCCCCACCCCATCTTAATCTCTTTTACTCTTGCAGTCTTGCTATGAAGCTCTTGCTATTCCAGGCACATTTGGAATCTGTGATCCTCCCACCTTAGTTTACCAAATGCTTGGTGACAGTCTTGTTCCCTTGACTCATGAATTAGTAATGGGAGCGTAGGGCGGCGTATGCTCTTAATCCCAGCAGTCCCAGACAGAGGCGTGCAGATCTTTGTGAGTTCCAGGCTAGCCAGTGCCACAAGGTGGGACCCTGTCTTAAGAGAGAAAAAAAAATGTGGAAGGTGGGGTAAGGAGAGGGGAAATTAAAAAAGAAAAACAAAACAATCCCCGCCACACACACACAAACCCAAACTTAACAGATGTGAAAAAGAAACATACAGAAACCGCTGGCAAGATGCTTTAGAAAAATATATAAAAACTAAGAGAAAAGAAACATCTTGCCCAGTGGAGAAATAAAAGCAAAAAATATTTCTGGTGTTTGTAGACCAGTCTTGCTCACAAAGATTCACAAACACGCGTGGAAGCCCAATGGTTTCAGCTCCAGGTAGCTAACAGGTACTAAACCCCATTGCTCAAAAGCCAAAGAGCCCAGCAAAGAAAATACAGATGTAACCCTTGGCTTACCCCAGCAACCACACGCCTCTGTTACCAGCTTCATCTCTCTGCTAGGTACAGTCCTGAAGAAGTCATCCCAGGAGACGCTGCCAGTGCCATACCAGACTGGTACACCAGCTGGCAACGTTTGTAGGTCAAAGAAGACAAACACCAGCTCTCCCAGCCGATTCATGCCTTCTCCATCACAGGAGTGAGGATGTATAATTTGGTCTTGTATAACCTAACTTGGCCCTACCTCTTGATGGTTCGTTCCACCATGGCCGTCACAGGCTTGGGAGCAAACTTTCTGAGAATGAGTCCTCAGGATGAGAAGTACCATCTCCAACTTAGACTGACCCCAAACTTTAGCCTGGCTTGTGCTCTGCTCTTTGGCCTAGTGCTTTTAAGCTTGTTAAGGAGAGAGTTTTAACATCAGAAGTTGAAAGGGAGGAGTCAGGCTGTTCCTGGGGGAATGTCCATATGTTCTGGGCTTCAGAGGGCCTTGTAGTGCATGCAGCCACAGCTAAAGCAGACCACTCCACCCCTTCTGTGGCAATGCACATAGACACTTTCTATTGTTTGTTTTTTTCTATTTAATTAATAAATACTAGTAGACACTCAGCATACATTTTATGGCCCACAGATGAGTGTGGTGGGGTTTGAAAGTGACCACTCTCTGGGGAGGATACCTCTGCATACATTTTTGAAGCACAAATGGAAGCTTATTAAACTGGCCCTCTGGAGAAGGGTGTGCCTGCGTTCCTGGATGTGTGGTGACCTTGTCCCCTCGACCTGCTCTTGTCTTTTGTCTTAACATTCCAGACTTGGCCGACAGCGGTTCTGCTTCCCCACACTCTGGGCTCTACCTCACTGCGGCTCCAACTCCCCCCACTTCGAGCAGGACGGCTGTCTTTGGCCTTTGGCCTTGCTGTCCTCAAGCTGTAGTCTTCAGCTCCACCCAGCCCTTCCTGACCAGAGATTCCTGTAAATTGTGGGTATGGTCATGGCATGAAATCATGACTTCGGAGACTCATTAGTTTGCCATTTTAGTAAATCCAAGCTTTCATATGTCCATGAAAACGAGAGATGCAACCGGCCTGCTCAGGTACAAGAGAGTCTCAGCCCCAGTGCCCTAACTCCATTATGTCAGAGGGAAAGAGGGAGAAATGACACAGTTACACTTACTAAGTGTAATATTCTCCGTGTCTGTCTTATTCCTCAAGAATGTACTTAGGTCAGAATTTTCTTCCTTTATTCATACTTTCTATTATAACTGGTGGCTATGTGATTCGCCACAGCCTCCCCCATTAACCCGAGTTCAATAAGAGCTCAGTCCTCTTCACCCAGTGGCTTCTGAGAAATATTTCCTGAACGAATAAAAGCGAGTGAGTAAGCGAGTGAGTTTTTTGTTTTGTTTTGGTTTGGTTTTACAAAAAGATTGTACCGGCCTTTTATTTTAAGACTTGTCCCTTTGCCCTTGTATGATTCTCAGAAGAATAGATAGAAGAAATATTTTTGTTTTAAGGGTCTCATTTAGCCAAGGCTATTCCTTGAACTTGTTGCATGGCAGAAAATGACCTTAAATTCTTGTTCCTTCTGCTTGCACCTCCCAAATGCTGGGGTTCCAGGCATGCATCGCGATGTATATCTTAAGAAACTTAGTCTTCAGGCTGGAGAAATGACTCAGCGGGTAAGAGCACTGACTGCTCTTATGAAAGTCCTGAGTTCAATTCCCAGCAACCACATGGTGGTTCACAACTATCCGTAATGAGATCTGACACCCTCTTCTGGTGTGTCTAAAGACAGCTATAGTATACTTATATATAATAATAAATAAATCTTTAAAAAAAAACCCTAGGTCTTCATGCTTTCATCTCCTTGCAAGGGGATGACAGGCATGGGCTACCAGGCCTGGCAGTCAGCTCTTTTTAACACTTCTGTGATGTTTTCTCCCACCAAAGCTTTGAACTTCCCTGCATGCTTTATAGGCTAGAACACTAAACCTTGTTCTCCTTGTCTTTGTAAAATTCTCAGAATACAAAGAAATATTTTTGTGCTTGTAGGACCATACAGGTATTTGTTGCGGTTGATACTTCCCACTGGGCTACAGCAGCCATGTGTCACCATGGTTGTTGCCTCTCCACAGTAAATCCAGGAGGAGGGAACTCTCATGAACCTCCACTTTATAGGAGAGGAAATTGAGGGTTGATGTGAGGAAAAGTCTTTTAAGGCTGCCCCCCTCCCTTTAATGCAATTGTGTGTTTTGTCTGAATGTACATCTGTGCACTGCATGCTGGTGCCAACAGAAGTCAGAAGAGAGCATCAGGTCCTCTGGAACTTGAGTTAAGGATGAGTGTGAGCCACCATGTGGATGCTTGGAATCAAACCAGTCTCTCCCTTAAACTGTCATTTTTACTTCAAATTGTCTACTCTCTTAGGGTTTCTATTACTGTAAAGAGACGCCATGATCACAGCAACTTTTATAAAGGAAAAAATTAACTTATTATAATTAAATAATTAGGTTTGGATTGCAGGTTTAGGGGTTCAGTCCATTATCAACATGACAGAAGGCATGGCAGCATGCAGGCAGGCATGGCGCTGGAGAAGGAGCTGAGAGTTCTCCATCCTAATTGGCAGGTAGGCAGACAAGAGAGAGGGAGAGGGAGAGACTGGGCCTGGCTTGAGCATCTGTATCCTCAAAGTCCGCCTCCAGTGGCATTCTTCCTTCAACAAAGCCACAAGTACCTTAGCAAGGCCATTTCCTAAGCATTCAGACATGTGAGCCTAAAGGGGCAGATCTTATTCAAATTACTACACCAATTCCTTGGGGGTGGGGGTACTGGGTATTGAACTTAAGGCTTTAAGCATACTAGCAAGCCTTCTTTCTACCACTGAGCTAACCATTAGCATTTAAACCACTCTTTTCAAAGTACTTGTCATCTAAATTCTAGAAGTGTTTCTTAAGAGGAGTGTAGCAATGCATGAATAGTGATGTTTTAAAGTATGAGAGTGTTTCTTTAGAAGAACATAGCAATGTATGCCTGTTACCCCAGCATTTGGGGGGTAGGAGCAGGAGTAGGAGGAGCAGGAATTTAAAGTCATCCTCTGCCACACAGCAAGTTCAAGAAACAGCCTTGGTTAAAGGAGACCCTCAAAACAAATGAGAATATTTCTTCTCTCTAATCTAATCTTCTGAGAGACTTACACAAAGACAAGGAGAACATGCTCTAAAATATAGTTATTTCAAAAAAGGAGAGAATCTCAAAATAGGCAGGACCCTTAAGTTTGTTTAGACTTACTTCTAAACAAGCCATTAAAAAATTGTTTGTTTGTTTGTTTGTTTTTACTTATCATGGTGGTACATGCCTGTAGTCTCAGCATATGGAGGGAGTGGCTGGAGGATCATGAATTCAAGGTCAGCCTGGGCTACATATTGAGACCATATTTCAAAAACCAAATAAGCAACAATGACTGATGTTTTAAATAACTACTACTGGCTGGTTTTAGATTAGACTCTTTGAAATTCAAGACATTATCCAAGTGGTTGAAAAGTAACTGGCTTTAAAGTAAAACAAACAAAACAACAAAAAATTGTAAGAAACTATAATTTGGTCAGCTAAAAGATGCAAGGCGACCTCAACAGCCTTTCGCATGCATTGCTATGTCCCTCTTAAGAAACACTTTAGAGCCCCCAAGGAGTACCTCGCCAAGTGGTTAAGGCCTCCTTGGCCAGAGCTGAGGTCAAGGAGGACGCCCTGCTGCCTCTCCTGTTTTCCTACCACTCCATCTCATCCTTGTGTAATTTCACCTGACTCAGGGTCTAAATCAACTCCATCTGCATGCTCACCAGACTGGTGTTCCATGGCTGGCAATGGAGTTATGTGCCAATAAACCCATGGTAACTTAAAAAGGCCTTTAAGTCGAAAGGCATTAAGCATTGCTAAGAGAATGAACGTCATAGTTCAGCAACACAGCCCACTGTAAAGCCTCAGCTGTTTGTCCTAATGACCAAATGACTGCATCTCATTGCCTCTGCCTGGGATCATGACAGACTTCCGAAAAGACTGAAAGTCTCCTCCTATGGCTCCAGCTGTCCTCAAGATGACAGTCGCTGAGTTGAAACATGCAAATAGGAATCTCTCAGTAGTTAAGTATCAGAGACTTAATTGATAATTTTAAAGCAACCACCTTTTTAAATCTTTCCATGCCCCATACAGTTGGGGCTTGGACAGCTTTCCAGGAAGCCATGACAATCCTGCCACCAAGAGTAGCAAAGCCATGGGATCATGACTGTATGTAAAAATCAAATCGGGAAATGATAATGTTAATGTGTGGGTCTTTGATGGTGAACCCTACATGAAGTAGTTAGGGATGGGAAATGCTAGGGTCGACATTCCTGAGATTGGTCATTTCAGAACACCAATGAACAGTGGGAGAATTGTGAAGACAATGAGGGAGTACCAGTATTAGGGTTCCCACGCTGACTCACTGGGTAGCCTGAGGTCATTCATGGCTTATCTCGAGATCTCTCATCTGTATTTAAAAAAAAGGACACCTGTTGAATAGAAACTACAGATACTCAAGTTCCTTTCTAGCCAGGTCATGGAAAACAATTTTTCTTTCATTCATATGCTAATCAGTTTATTATCACCGTGAAAACATAGTTAAGAAAAATGAATTCTAAGGAGGAAGGGTTTATTTTGGCCCATGGTTTCAGGTGCTTTGGTCCATGGGCAGTTGGTCATTGCTTTTTGACCCTGTACTGAGGCAGAACATATTGTGGAGGAAAATTGCTCACCTTGTGGTGACCAGAAAGGAGAGGGGTAAAGGAAGACGAGAGGAGAAAGGTCCAAGGAGGGATGGAAAGAGAAAAATGAATGAGAGAATAAGGAGCTTGGGTCCCAATATCCCCTTTTCGGACATATTCCCAATGACCTAACTTCCTCTCGCTAAGCCCACATTCTACATACACTACAGGCTGGTGACCAAGACTTTAGAACACGGATGCATTTAAGATCTAAAGTGTAACAATTCCTTTTAGAAACAAATGATAGGGAAGCACTATAACCACTCTTAATTTTTCAAAAAGCTATGCATAGATCCTAACTCTAACAAGGCTCTTTCAGTTTGCTTGCTACCTCCTACACCAATGGTTCAAATATAGTTGTAGTTATAGTGTACATACATTCTGTACAGAAATATTTAACAGTAAATAAATCCACCCACTAGAACAAAAACATGGGCTCTTTTCTCCCTGATTATTGAAATACATTACATATGTTGCCAAGTCCTTTATATTACAAGTGCTGCTTGAGTGCTTTTATTGTCTTTTTCTATGAGTAAGGGACTTGGGGGCGGGGAATTAGACATTTTGCTTAGCTTTGGGGCTGGTGCTCTCATGGAGCTTTTTCACGTAGACTTAACTTTATACACAGCTGGACCCAAGTGTCTATATTAGCCAGTGTTCTATTGCTGTGAAGAGACATAATGACCACAGCAACCCTATAAAGGATTTAATTGGGGTTTGTCTACAGTTTCAGAGGTTTAGTCCATTCTCATCATGGTAGAGAATATGGCAACACACAGGCAGACATGGTGCTGGAGAAGTAGCTGAGAGTTTTACATCTGAATCCGGAGTCAACAGGAATAGAGAGAGCCAGGGGGCCTGGTTGGGGCTTCTGAAACCCCAAAGCCCATCCCTGAGTGACACATTTTCTCCAACAAGGCCACACCCATTCCAACACGACAACATCTTCAACTCCCTCTCATGTAGACCTACTCCCTAGTGACCAAGCATTCAAATATTTGAGCCTATGGGGCCATTCCTATTCAAACTGCCACAGTGTCTAAGCATGGTAACCTTTGGGTTCCCCGTGCTTCTCTGTGTCTTCTTTTTCTACCACTCCAGTGAAGGCCTGTCTCTTGGAAAGAGAGACCTTGTTCACGTCAGAGGACTCGTTTACTGCTATTTATCTGTTTCCTTACATGTTGGAGTTTTTCAAAGGCTGAACCAGAAACTCACTATTTCTGTGGCTTTATTTAATTTCATCTCTTTGCTTTTATGAGATAGGGTCTCAGTAGCCCATGTCTGCCTGGAATTCACTACATAGCTGGGGATGACCTAGAATTCCCGATCCTTCCAATCTCACTCCACAATGCTGGGGCTCTAAGTGTGTCTAGTCTGTCTCAAAGCTTTAAATGTTTTCCCAAACCTCTCCTCACAGTTCCTATGCACCCCTATTCCCATCTACTCACCCTTATCAAACTCCTTCCCCAATTCTACTGAAGAAGAAAAAAAGATGCTTTTTTCAATAATCACAGATGAGCCACAGAAGGAGAGACTCGTAGGAGGTGACACCGTCAACAGTATTAGCCAGTGCGTTCTTGGTCAAGCAGCTGTAACTCCTTCAATTACTTAAGAAGAAAGATGAGTAACAGGGTTAATAAGGAGCTATTGGACGTGGCCAGACGAGTGACAGGATTTTTATCATCATGAAATTCACTGTCCAGGATTCTCCAGAACTGGGATCTGTACTGGTTCATAAGAAGACACTGCCAGGAAACATCTGGTTTAGGGCCAAGTGTTCAGGGGGTAAGTGCTTGCCTACCATGTGCCAGAGGCTAGGTCTGATTCTCCAACACCAAGAAAAACAAAAACAAAAACAAAACCCAAAACTTTATTTTAATTTCTTCTGTTTGTTAATTTGATGAATAGTTAAAATACTAAGGGGTATGAATTCTCTATCGTTTTAAGTGTTTCAAGAAGAATAAAAAGAGTTTAGTGAGTCAGTACAGAAGTAAAAATCAAGGTAATTTTATAACATCTATTTTCTGTAAAAATGTAAATACAGGAGTGTTTGGTGTCCCACTAGGAAGGCAGAGACGGACAGGGGTGTTCTAGTGTGATTAGCTGTGTGAGGATCCTTGACTAGAGTGCTTCATTTAAAGTGTGTCAGATGATCATGAGATCACAGAGATCAGACACATCAAGGTGAAGAAGGGTGGCCTGAGAGCTCAATAGGCCTTCCCAGAACTCTCCGCTTTTCCTTGAAAGGGAACAACCCCATAGCAGGTAGGTGTAGAGGAGGGAGGCAGGGAGGGAGAAAGAGTCAGAGAGAGAGAGAGTGATTTGGGTGTAGTTACTCTGCCAGGTTAACTTACCTGGGTGTTGTTGTGTGTGGTTTTGTGCACTGTGTATTCAGATGCTGATTTCTGTGCCCAGACATCTAGTTGTAGGCTGGGCATGATCGAGCATCTTTGGTCTTGATGTTGTATAAAAACTTTGCAGTCACCTCCGATTGGTTAATAAAGAGCCTATTCTGCCAATAACTGAGCAGAAGAGAGTGGGAAGGCGAGAATTCCTATCCCACTCAGGGTATCCCAAAGAGACCAGAAAGAGACCAGTGGAGAGGAAGGGAAGAATGTGTGGAGAGACCATGTGGAAGAACCAGGAGGAATCAGCATGAGAATGCACATTGAGCAGAGCCAACCTGAGCAAGACTCAGATTACAGGTAAAGGACCACATGACTGAGAAGCAATCAAGCTCGCATAGTAGGGTTAAAGGAGATGAATATCTGCCCAGTTGTAGGGCCTGCAGCCTTTTAATAAATGTATTAGGTTTCTACATAGTTTATTCAGGAGCTAAAGTGGGTTAGAGCTGGTATGGAAATGCCCTGCAGTTATTTGAGAACAAAGGGGCTGAAGTAAACCCCACCAATTATTTTACAGGATGTAGTGTAGTGCTGTTGGTGCAGCTCTTTGGAACATTGAGGCAAGAGGAGCAGCCCTGAGTTCAAGACCAATCTGATGGGCCAGAATTCAATCCCCAAAAGATTAATGATGGAAAAAACTGACTCCTGAAAGGCTGTCCTCTGACACACACCCCCAAACACACATAGTATACAATAAATAAATGTAATTTTAAAAAAAATCTAAAGACCGAAGTAACATAGTGAAAGTCTGAACCAAAAGAATATAAAAGTTGCAAGGTCCTCGGCCCAGGAGAGCACACACACCCATGCTGAGACTTGGAGCTGAGCAGAAGGCGCACCTAAAAGGTTGAACAGAGGCTGGGAGTATGGCTTAGCTTTGTCAAGTGTGAAGCCCTAGTTTCTATCTCTAGCAGTGCAAACAGCAGCAGCGGGTAGGCTGGCATGGGAAGGGTGACTTGGTAAACATGAGGACCTGTAGTCTGAGCCCCAGGACCCACATAAAAATGGCTGGGCTCCAACGGTCATCAGATAGACTTCCTCTAGCAGAGACTCACAGCCAGTCATTATGTGGAGCTTGGGGAACCTTCAGAAGAAGGGGAGGAAGGATTCTGGGAGACAGAGGGATGCCAGGTGAACACCACCCATAGAACTAGGCAGGGCTCATGGGGGTTCACAGAGACTTAAGTGACAGTTACAGAGCTCATGGGTGTGCACTAGGCCCTCTGCATACATGCTGCAGTCGTTTAGCTTGGGATTTTTGGTGGACCCCTAACAATGGGAGTATCGGTTCTCTGACTGTTTTGCTTGCTCCTGGGACCCTTTTCCTCCTACTAGGTTACCTCGTCCAGCCTTGATATCTTGTGATTCAGTGTTCATATCCCTGGGAGGTCTGTTCTTTTCAGAAGGGAAGCAGGAGCAGTGAATCTGGGGGAAAGGAGAGATGTGGTAGGGATGTATTATATGAGAAGAAAAAAAATGCTGAGCTCAGAGGCACCTGCCTGTCATCTCAGTGATGAAGAGGCAGGAACAAGAACTCTCTGAAGCGCACTTGCTAGCCAGTCTAGCCTAATTCTCAGCCAATGGGAGACCCTGTCTCACAGGAGTTGGATGGTGTTCCTGAGGATATCATCTGGGGCTGCCCTCCAGCCTACATGTTGCAAACTCAGGTGTTTATATTAGCCTTGTCTTTTGGGAAGAATGAGAAAGTTTAATATAAAAATTAGTCACTCTACACACCCTCTTTCCTCCCCTAAGGGCTTAAAGGAACCTCTGAACAGAGCTAAGAATCAGTTGAAGGGAGAGACTGCAGGGTTGCGGGTGGTTGTTCTAGGTACTCGTACTGTGCATATGGACAAAGGGGGTGCTCACCTGCTCCCCACATGTGCTTCTGTGTTCTGGAATAGAAACAGGGTTCTTCATGAGGCACTTTGGCCAAGTGCAGATGGAGAAAGAAAATGAATAAAAAGCTCATGCAAGCAAATAGCCAGTGACCCAGTATGGATGCAGGATGGCATACAGCCTTAGAGGACTCCTAGTAACAGCAGAGGAGAGAGGAAAGTCTGAGAGGACAGCACAGAGACAGGGACCTTAGTGAGAGGTGACTAAGAATTCCATCAAATCCTCAGTGAGGGAATCAAAAGTTAATAGCAAAATTATTCCATAGATCTTTGTGTTAGCTCATATGCATTTTGATTAGGTTAACTACTTGGCTCACTCTCTATTCTTTCCTAATAAAATAATTCAATCAAACTGAACTTCTTTGGAAGTCCATGTGTGTTTATGAGCATGCCCATGCCTGAGCAGGTCAGGGGTCAACCTTGGTGTCATTCCTCAGTGTAGTATCAGGGAAATATTGGTGATCTCCCCAAAACAGACAGGGGCCTGTCTGATGAAATCACAGTAGGGCCTTTTTATTTTATTTGAGCTAGCTCGGGTCCCTTAGCACACAGCCGTCACTCAGGACAATTTTGATGATGAATTTGCCCCCGAATATCTATCAGGGCAAGGTTTTATAGTAAGTAGCAAGCAAGGGGGTGGGGATAAGTGTGCAAGCATCTAATTGGAAAGCTACTATAGCCTTTAACAAGACTGGCTGGTGTTGGGAGTCAAACCATAAACTTGAATTCTATTCCCCTCTGTCGTTTCTATTCCCCTCTGGTCGTTAGGCAGGGCCTGGGCTTGTAACCTAGGAGCACAGAATGGTGGGGTAATAACCTGGAGATGCTGGTCTTGTTGGGGGTATTACCTGGAGACACAGGTCTTTTGGGGAGTGAACCTAGAGACTGGAGCTAGGCTCAGGTTTTGTTGGGTGGTTACTTGGAAACTAATGTTAGGTACTGGCCTGTTAGTTTTCCTGAGTTCAAACTTAGGTCAGGTTCTCTAAAATGGAGTCTGAACTTAAAAGATTTGGCCTCTCACTCAGGAGCTACCACCTTGCTTTCTTGTGTGTGTTAGATAGGTGTGTGGGGCTCAGAGGACAACTAGTGGAAGTCTGTTCTCTCCTTCCGCCATGTGCATTCTGGGAGTAAAATCAGGTCATTACACTGGTTGACAGGTGCAAGGTCCCATTTAAGAAAAAAAAAGTGATTAAAAAAATTTTTTATGTTTGTTTGCTTGCCTGAGTGTATGTATGTATACCATATCCACGTCTGATACCCATGAAGGCCAGAAAATGGCATCAGAATCCCTGAAACTAGAGTTACAGACAGTTACTAGCTGCCACATACATGCTGGGAATGGAACCTGGGTCCTCTGCAAAAGGAGCAAGAATTTTTACCTGCTGAGATGTCTTCCCAGTCCTTAACCTTGTTTTAGAGACACATGACTCATGGGATCTAGAGACTAAGGATGGCTAGGCAGTAACCTCAGGGGATCCGCCTGTGTAAGTACACATCATCACACCTGACTTTTTACGTGGGTACTGATGATCCAACTTGGATCCTTACACTTGTGTGGAGAGCACTTCACCTACTGAAGCCATCTTCCCAGCTCCAACCTATAAAGCTCTGAGTTAAAAATAAATAATCTTAGAACATCGGTTTTCATCCTGTGGGTGTCGACCACTTTGGAGGTCGTCTATCAGCTATCCTGTGTATCAGATATTTATGTTACGAATCATAACAGTAGCAAAATTACAGTTATGATGTATTGACCAAATAATTTTATGGTTTAGGGAGTGTCACCACAACATGAGGAACTGTATTGAAGGGTCACAGCACTAGGAAGGTTTACAGCCACTGGTCTAGAGGCCTTGTTAATGACAGCAAGCTGTCCTTTGTAGCTTCCATCCATGTTCCCGGTGAGCAGCCAAGTCAGTGGTGTCCCTCAGAGCACTGGGAAGAGGGCTTTGCTCCTGTCTCTGTGGGCTTCGTTTCATGCTTGTGGGAATAGATCCTAATGGCATACGAGAGCTTCTGATCCTGAGGGGAGAGGCTGAAGAGGTAGAGGACAATGGAGGTCTCACTCTTTAACTATTTCTTCATTTTTCTCCTTCACTTCTTCCAAATCATGTACTCTCCTGAAGAACGGGGCTGCCATCTCCCAGGTTCACAGGCTGCCTGGCTAGGGCAGCAGCATAGGTACCCCTCTCCCTCGGACTGCTCTCCCTGGCAAGACTGAGAAACTCACCTGGGCTGAGGCTTCCTTCCAAGAAAGCCACAGCCAGCTTGCAAGGGTCAGAGGCATTTCTCTGCTCTGCTCTGCTCTTCTTCTGCCCGCTCTCCTATACCCTGTACTCAAGTCTAATGCCTTCAAAGTCAAAGCTAATGCTGACTTCACCAAGAAACCACCTCAGAATCTCACATTTCCTCTGCCTGCCAAGGCACTAATCTCTGTCTCTCTATTTTCTCCCCCACCCCCACCATGTGTGTGCCCACAGATGTCAGGTGTTCTTCAACTGTTTCCCACCCTACACCTTTTTTTTGGTGGGAGGGAAGGGGGAGAGACAGGGTTGCTCAATCAGGTTGAACTTGATTGGTCTAGTCTAGCTTGCCAGCAAACCTCAGGGATTCTCCTTGGCCTCTGTGCACTGGGACTATAGGTGGGTGTTGGGGATCAAACTCAGGTCCCCATGCTCACACAGTAAGCACTTTTCCTACTGAGTCATCTCCCCAGCCCAGTATCTTTCTGCCCCTCCTTGACTGTGGTTTCCTCAAAGGAGGAGCTAAAACTTCTTTGCCACAAAACCCCTATCGTTGAGTGTTAAGTTGTTTTGAACTACATTATACTCACCAGGTTTTTATCAAACAAACACAACTGGGGTTAGTGGAAATGAATTTCTGCTTGAGTTATTTACTGTGCACACAGCACATCCTAAGTATTTTTAAATGCACTCATTGAGATGTGCTTCGTGAGCCACACAACTGACTATTAAAAGGGTACCAGCCAGCAAATATTTTTACTGTGTGTTTTTATTGTGAAGCCTTCTGCACATTCTAACTTTAGAGTATTTTGCCTTTCTAAAAGAAGTTCTATCCCCCGATTAATAGTACTGTATATTCCAACTAATCTACCCCTAAACTACTCAGGACCTGTATAGATTTATCTGCCTGATCAACATTTCACAGAAATGGAAACATACAATATATGATCTCCATGATTTAAATTTCATGCTGATGAAACATTCTGAGATTTCTCTTTTGAAGAGGTCAGCTCCTTTAAGTCAGTCTTTGGCAAAACCCACTGTAGGAGGGAAAGATCATCAATCAGGCAGGAGGAACACTGCCTGATCATTTGTATTTTAAGGAGGAATAACAACACTATCACACAAATAAATGACTCCTGTTTAAAAAGCAAATGTTTGGGAGAAAACAAAGCTAACACCAGGCAGCTGCCCTCTCCCAGGCTGGCTCTCACCAATGGACTCTTCTGGTCCCTCCATGTGCCCTGTGTGGAGAATTATCAAGTTCTTGGAGCAGGCCTAATGCACCTTCTCTCATTCATAGGATGAGGGACAGCTTTTCTAAGAATTAAATCCATCCTCTTTTAGGCAAATAACCACAAACCTTCATGACCAGTATCATGTTTAAATATCTCTCCAATTGGGATGTGACTTACAGTCTGCTGGCCTGCCAACAGCTATGCAGAAGTTGCTACTCATCCGCATGCGCTACTTCTGCAAGTTCCCAGGTTGTTTACAAGTCCATCTGCATGTGGATTCTGTAACTTGACACAAGCATTCTATATAACGCCATTGTGCCGGATATCCTGAAGGATCATGTGATCTGAAACTAAGTAACAGCCATGAGATAGTGCAGCTGCAAGGTAAAAGGTCATTCAGACGACACAGCGTCTGCATACTAAAAAGCTTTAGGAATAGGTTTACATTCCCAGCCCTTCTTAAGACCAATCAGACAGCTGTTGGTTGCCCAAAGATATTAGTGCCACTAACACAACTGGGTTCATCTTGCTAATTGTTTTATTGCAGTTTCACATATTTTATAGCTGGGTAGGACCCTTGCTAAGTTTTCTCCCTTGCATAGCACTTCTGACACTATGAGAGCTTCTAGGTCAGTTCCAGTTTGATTTCTTTAAGTCTGG
This sequence comes from Tokudaia tokunoshimensis, assembly GCA_036184795.1. Classification (NCBI taxonomy): domain Eukaryota; kingdom Metazoa; phylum Chordata; class Mammalia; order Rodentia; family Muridae; genus Tokudaia; species Tokudaia tokunoshimensis. The sequence goes on from BTHU01000003.1 coordinate 74,607,634, forward strand.
TGACCAAAGTATGTGGTATTATCAGTCATAAGATCTTACCCTCAAGTCCTGGCAGCCAACAAAGAACAATGGTAATAGTCTGTGTCATTTTGAGGGGCCTCAAGAACATAGAGAATAATCTGTGACTGGAGAGACCATGCACAGGTCCTAGAGGAGAACTTACTACTGCTATTGTCTTGCTAAAGTGGATATATCACTCAACTGTCCTCTCAAGGTTTAACCTCATACCCATAGGCAAGTGCACTTCTTGCCCCTCATCAAAGAATCTCCCTTTGCAGCAGATGAAGGCCACTACAGAAAGCCACAACTAGTCAACATACAGAGAATAACACACCCCTATATAGGATATCTATAACACAACTCCAATACCTAAGACTCGTGGTGCATCTTGGAGGAGGAGATGGGAAAAGTTACAAGGGCCAAAGCTGTGGAGGACTGCTATGAAACAGTCTTCTTATCTGACAGGAATGTTGCTTCCATGGACTCTCAACAGGTCTGGTGACCAGCACAAGGCCATACCAGTCAACATTCTAGCATGGATGGGGGAAGGGCTCACAAGGCCTTAGATTTAGGCAACTGAGTGAGGGCTCCTGGGTGGGGAGGGAAAGTTGGTTTGCTTCAAGGATGAGCCCCACCCCCATAAATTGCTAAAGTCCCAGAGGCCAGTCCCAACCCATGTGCACATAGGTAACTCTAATTGGACTTAATGTTTGTGTATAAAAAATAATTATAGACGAGGACATGAATTTGAAAGGGGCTGTAGGGTGTACTGGAAAAGTTGGAGGACGAGGGATGAATATGATAAAAATTCATTGTACTTACGTATGAAATTCTTAAAATGTATATATATAATAAATAAAAATCAGAAGTTTTAGAAATGTCCTTGATCCAATTTTCCTCTTTTTTTTTTAAGATTTATTTATTGTATATATGTGAGTACACTGCTTTTGTCTTCAGACACACCAGAAGAGGGTGTCAGATCTCATTACAGATGGTTGCGAGCCACCATGTGGTTGCTGGGAATCGAACTCAGGACCTCTGGAAGAGCAGTCAGTGCTCTTAACCGCTGAACCATCTCTCCAGCCCCAAATCTTCCTTTCTATGTAGTTCCAGCTGTCCTGGAACTCTCTATGTAGAATAGGCTGGCCTTGACCTCACAGAGAGCTACTTGTCTGTCTCCAGATGTGTGCCACCATGTCCAGCTCATTTTTTTTCTTTTGATGTATGCACAGGAGTGAAGCATGCAGTGAGATGGTTCAGTTGTTGAGAGGGCTGGCTGTTCTTCCAGAAGACCTGAGCTTAGTTCCCTACACCCACACTGGGGGAGCACAACTGCCTGTAACTCCGGCTCCAATGGACCTGCCACCATCTTCCAAACTCCTCTCCTCAGGCACCTGTTCACACGTGGCACACACACACACACACACACACACACATGCATACACACATGAATAAAAATGAATCTTTTTTTTAAAAAAGTGAAATGCAATTTTAAAAATCCATGACTAGGCTCGAAGGAGCATCCCAGGACTGATGACAAGTTAAAAGGCTTGATTCAAGTTTAATTGGCAGCTATCTGTGTCTGTCTTCATGGGCGCATTAAAACAGGATACCTTTTATGCTTAAATTTTGCATCTTAAGGCCAGCAAATCCCCGCTGTGTTGTCTCATTCTATATCCCCTGGGAATCTGGGGAGGAAGAAACCAAGCAGGGTTCTCAGAAAGTCTAGCCAGGAAAGCTCAAAAGATGAGCCCCAGTTGAAGAACCGCTAAGGGGACATCTCACACCTGGTGCTTGTATTGAGAACAGCGACAACAGAAGCCACCACAGAGACAAGCAAGCTGGGATACAGAAGATTGTGGTGGGATTCCTTTTTCCGAATGCTGGCAAGCAGCCCGGAGACAGCTCTACAAGCTCCCGGAATCCGCTGGAGGATTGCAGAACTCTATAAACTATACACTGACATCACCCTTGTCTGGGCAGAGACAGGAGCAGCGGCTGCCCAAGAAGGGCTTTTCAGCATCCCTAATGAAGCAATCACCATAAACCGGAGTGAGAGAGGGAGTATGTTCACCCTGGCTCCTCCGCCCAGGAGTTCCACGTCCCAGCCACCAATTAACTTTAGAGTTCCATCTGCCTTTCCTGCCAAGCTCTCCCATAAAGGAATTTATCACCTTCTGTTCTGCTTTTCTTCCCAAATGTGAATCAGAAGTGTGCAGCACTGTTTAAAAAGGCACTTTCAGCAAATCTGATTACTCTCCAAGCACCTTTACACAGTACTAGCTAGCTCTTCTGCCCGCCCTCTCGTGGCTTTATTAAGGACGCTGCCTCAAAGCTGGCTGTTATATTGAGCCAATAAGAAGAAGCCCTTTTTTCTGGGGCAGGCACTGTTCTTAGGGACTCTTATCTCCTTACTGAGTCCTCAAGATCCTTGCCCTTAGACCTCCCGTATTGCAGATGAAGAAACTGAGGCATAGTCAAGTTGAGAAACAGACGCAAAGTCACTCAGCTCCAGGCAAAGTATTGGGGTGGTAGACCGAGGCTAGCGGCCCTTGTGTGAGCTTCGCAGTACTCGGCTGTGAAGAAGAGTAAATAGTGCTCTTTACTTTGCCTTATCCTTAGTAAAGAATGGGAGCCCCACCCCCTTACAGGTTTTATCACCTTTAAAAGCTGTCATTTGGTGTATTAAGGAGTCAATCAGAGAAGCCATGGTTGAAATGGGACCAGGCACTGCCCTTGTTGGTCCTTCTTCCTGGCCTGTGAGGTGACCTTGGGGACTTGGGAAGGGGACTAGGGGATGATGTGGGCGTTGGAAATCACAGCTGGGAATACTCTACCTAAATGCCTCTTGCTATGGATGAGTTACCCAGGACCCCAGAGACGCATCTGGGTTTCCAAGGCTTCCAGCTTGTCAGGGCCAGAGCCTTGTTCAGGGCAGGCTCTCCAGACACGCCTCTGCTCGCCTCTGCTGGGCTCCCTGGCCTTGTCCCAGCATGCTGCCTCCGCACATCAGTTAGCGCCTGCAACTCTGTCTTAATGAGGACAAACAAATGTGCTCATCGCAACTGAACTCAAGTGTGAATGAGGTGATCGGGGTGCACGCCCCTGCCTCGCTGCCCCTGCTCAGGGGATCTAGGACAACACCGCTCAGCTTTGTACACACGCTTCTGGGGAACCGTGGCAGGTCTCTGGAAGGACCCACGGCATCACTATCCCTGAAAAATCAAATCTCAACGTCAAGAGACTTTGTCGTCCAGCTATTAGTTCATCCTCTCTGGTCATTCCATCGCCTGTCCCTCTAACCTATGATAAGGTCTAGAAAATCCAAACCACCTGAGACTATTTGAAAGACTCTTTCAAGTTGGTATTAACTTTTTGTAAAAGCATAAACCCCTGACTTCTGCCTGGCTCACTTTGTATTTGCAGGGGGGACGCACAAAGCGGCATTGTTTGGAAAGCATTGCGGCTTAAAAAGGAATCTGTGTACTGTCCCTCGAAGCAGGCTCTATCAAGACTTTTTCAGAGAGCTCCAACCAGACCCGCCGAAGGGATCCCAGAGTAACAGTCACATATAATTACTGTTCTGCCGTGTTTGAGTTCACGAAGAAACGGCCCTTTGATTGCAACACTTGGCTTGTGTTAACTGAAGCTTTACCACCTGACATGTAGTTTAACAACTTTTTCATAACTCTGGCTGCACTCGAGAAAATTCTAGGCAGACTTGCCTGTGTTTCTGGCCTTGTCTGATGGTGTTCTGGTAACTTTGATAGTGTGATACTATGTAGAACAGGGGTGGAGTGGAGAGGATTGCCATTTTTGCTCAATGGTGATTTTAAAAATGTCCAGTTTCCTCTGAATAGAAGCTTTATATTTAGACCCAAGTATAATTACAGTTCTTTGTCTCTGGGTATCTTCTGATATATGTGTCTTTGTCTTTGTATACTTGGCCAAGTTATTTATACTCACATTTAATTTCTCTCTAGAAATAATGGCAGGTCAGTCACTAAGAACCCCGATTCTCCCTTGTTCTGACCATAGAGAGCACCCCACACTATAGGGGAAGGAGCTGCACAGATATGAACAATGCTGGCACAGAGGGAAGACCCCTCTGCTTTGTGTGAAGGTATCTTTGAGCAAGGTTATCTTTCCTCGCTCAGCTTGGGGATTTGAATCTAGGTTCTCATGCATGTCGAGAGCTCTCAACCCAAGGCTTCACCAAATTCTTAACCACTCATAGTCTGGGGGCATTGTCTTATATAAGTGGAAATAGCTTATTCAGTGTTCTGTTAAGGGTGTGGGGTGAAATACCTGAGGTAATCAGCTTAATAGAAAAAAAGCTCATAGTTCTGGTCCTTAACTACTTGTTCCTATTATTTTAGGCCTATGATAGTTCCATATGTCAAGGGGTGGGACATTGATTCAGGAGGCTTCTCTGCCTCATGGTAGCCATAGCTACTGCACCTGATGGTGCCATAAGCCCAGCACTCAGGAGAGAGAGGCAGGGGATGCTGTCTCAAAAACAAAACCAAAACAGAACAAAAATCTCCTGCTAGCCAGGAAGCAAATAGGGAGAGAGAAAGGGTCCCAAAATTTCCTTTAAGAGGACAGGCCCAATGACCTAAGTGTCTTTCACTGCCAGGCATATCCAACCCCTGACCCACAGGATGCATGAGGCCAAGAATAGCTACAATCAGCTGGGCGTGGTAGCACATGCTTCTGGACCCAAGACTGGAGAAGCAGGGGCAGGTGACTCTCTGTGAGTTCCAGGCCAGAGCTTGGTCTACACAGTAAGCTCTAGAACAGCTAGGGCGATGTGGAGAGACCCCATCTCAAAAACGAAACAATAGCTATGAATGTCCACCAACACAAAGTAACAACCAGACTCAAAACAGGAGAGTTTTTAGCAATTGTTTGTAACTCAATTGCACCCTTTTCCTCTATGAACCCTCGAGGCTTTATCAAGTACCGTGTGACCATGCATTGAACTGTCAAAAGATTAGACTGACTTAAGAGACTACATCCTCCCTCTAAAGGTTCTGTCTCCTGTCCCAAGCATCATGGTCTGGCAGGCAAGCCTCTAATGCCCAGGCCTTTAAGGGATAGTCCAGACGGAGCAACAGGGCTGGAATTTGGCCAGGTGGCAGAGCACCTACCTAGCAAGCACACAGCCCGGCATTGATCTCAGCTGCTGGGGAAAAACAAAACAAAACAAAATGAAAGCAACAACCAAGTATGAAAAAATTAGAAATGCCACCCTTTTAAAGGTATTCTACTTACAATAAATGCTAGCAGAGTGGCCTTGTTTTCCCAGGAATTGTTGAATACAGTCACTGTGCAGTGTACGCATGAATATAACCCCCCCCCAAACCACCTTCCACACCAGAATTTTTGGGTGCATGACCCAAGAGTTGTGTAGAAAATGTCCATGGGTTTTCGGTTGTATTTATCCTGTCAAAGAACAGCTATCCTCATGCGTTTAACCTGTTGTGCACTAATCAAAAAGGCAGCTGAAACATTCTTGCAATATGTTGTATTTTACTGACTTGATGGATGTAAACAATCATTTCCTTGGTTAAAACATCCCAATTCCAGAAGCCAGTTTAAAGGGCAAAATGGACAACAAATGATTCTTGGGATAAAAGAGATGGATGGGGTTGGGGAGCTCGCCAAGTGACGTTTGAAGAACATCCAGTCCATGTGGAGTAAATTCACTTGTCATATGCCCTTATCTAACGCCTTGGTGTCAAGCTGGCAGGGGACAAGTGTCGCTGTACCAGCAAATGCCAGCCTGACCATTGTCAATGATGGGATCCCTTCAGACTAGAGGACCAGAACTGAGCAGATCCAGCTGGCTTGACCTTTTGAGGGGAACTGGACTGAAAAGTAATGGGGTGTTTGTCTTCCAAAGCTTGTGTCCAGCCAGAACTCAGTTCTTCCTGAAAACATTCCCACACACACCTGGTGTGGTAATGAGATCACTATCTCAAGAGTGTGAAGTACCAGGGTGACAAACGGTTAAAAAAAACACAAGACAAAAGAGATAGGTCACACTACACTTAGGTCAGGTTGATACTCTGTATTTTCATGTCCTCTGAAGCCATTTTACATCCACAAAGGGCATTCCCCTTCGGGTGAAATGACACCCTTTCAAAATGGCAAAGCAATCCCAACAGGTTAAAAATACTCTGAGCTACAGTTCTCCATGTGCAGATGCCCGTCGTGAGTAGCTTGTAAAATCAGCCACTGTGACCGGTCCCGCGCCATCTCTGCTGACTTTACAGATACTTAGCAATACGGCTGCCTCTCCAAGGGCGGGCTTCAGCCTGACGTTTGCACAGCCGGCAGAAATAATTTCTTGTGGGAGATAGAATTTCGTCGTTTAGCAATATTCCATCCCAGAAAGCTGCACCCTCAGCCACACACGCTGTCTATTACAGGGGGAGGTGGCTGCCCTTCCCAGGGCTGCTTCCCTTCAAATTAGTAGTCAGCCAGCAGGTAAATCAATGCCTTTTATACAGGATGGCAGAGCAGATGCTATAGGCCCTTTAGTGGGAATATTTATCATTCAAGGCGGGTCACAAGGTTTTTACAAGTTTTATTTTATTTTATTTTTTCTTGGTTGTCAGGGAGTCATGTTCAACAACAACAAAAAAATACTAAGAAAAGCTGGGAAATATTTATTTTAGTTATTCAAAGATAATCACTAACTTTCTTGTGAGATCTGTACCTTCTTATACAGCTGATGTACCACATAGCTTGTAAGCTGGTTCTACGCCTGATATTATATTACTGATGTTGTACATTCAGCTGCCTTCTTTTGTGGTTTAACTGATATTTTTCTTTTGTGTTTGTGGTGTTTTTAGGTACATGTATGTGTGCCTGAAGTGGCGTGTTCATGGGTGTGTGTATATAGATATAGAGACAGATGGATAGATAGATGATAGATAGATGATAGATAGATAGATAGATAGATAGATAGATAGATAGATAGATAGACACATCATGACACTAAACAATGATTTTTTGGGCTAATCAGAAAATACATTGCTGTACTTATTGGTTGTATACCACCTGCCAGCAACATTCTCAAAGCAGTTCTTTTTGATATGAAGGTGAGAAGCTCTAGAGAGCAGAACATGAGATGAAAAGAACCACAGCATCTTCTTCCTCCTCCAGATTTTCATCTCTCCTCCGCTGTCCCTCCTCCTCTGTGATAGTTAATACTGGCTTTTAGCTTGCCTTATTAGAGGTGCTTAGCAAATTGGCAAGGCACACTTCCGGGTGTGCCTGGGAGGGTGTTTCCAGAGTGAACTGAACACAGAAGGCATACCTCGAAGACAGCTGTATCCTCCAACAGGCATGCACCGGAATTGCATTTCTTCGTAAGGTTAAATAATATACTACTGTGTGGATGAGCTACATTTTGTTGGTCCATTCAGCTGTTGCTGGACACTTACATTAGTCTACTTTTTAGCTTTTGTGAATGACACTCTTAACTAGATTAGTATGCAATAGCTGTGGCTTTTCCCAAGGTCAAAAGTCCAGTCCAATATCCTTTCCTGTGCAGCTGCCCTCTGTTGGTTCCAAGGAGCAGTCCTTCTTGATGGCCTTTTAGAACTGCTAGACTGGTGGTTGCTGTCTAGTCTTGCTAACTTGAGGCACAGTACCATTCCGTGTGGGTCTCCCCACACCTTTGTAAACTCCTCATTCTGAATGTGCTGTCGTCTGGATTGTTTGTGACTGTCATCCAGACTTTGCTGTAAACTACACTTTGGGCCTGAAACAGGAAGTACCACTTCAGACGCACCTGAGAACATGGCCCATGCACTTCCCCCGCCCCCAACCCCCACAGACACTGAGAAGCACCACCAGCAAGTTCAAAGCAACTCAGATGCCCAGGATCACTGCCCTTCACCCGGTTTTAGGGAGTTAAAACCTGGCAAAGGTTGGCTGCAAGGACGTTTCCCAGTCAGTGCACCGCCGTTGTGTCTTCAACTCCACCACCATCCTGGGCGTTCTGCTTGCAGCACAGAGTCAAGGTATAGAGCTCGGTCTGTTTTAAGAACTTGGGCCAACGCTTTCCAACGGACACCGACGCACGAGTATTTGAAAATTAATCACAGGTCATTGATACACTTTCTACACAGACTTTGCTTCATATCGTGTTGTCTTGAAATAGCCATCAAGCTTGTAGAAAGAATAGAGAAAAAGTCTCACAGACATAGATTGTCTTCTGAGCTGTCAATGTCTTGTTCATTTTTCTCCAGACATAATTGTATTTTACCCAGATCTTTTGTTTTTTTAAAAAAAAATATTTATTTTAGTTATATGTAAGTACACAATAGCTGTCTTCAGACACTCCAGAATAGGGTGTCAGATCTCATTACGGATGGTTGTGAGCCACCATGCGGTTGCTGGGATTTGAACTCAGAACCTTTGGAAGAGCAGTCAGTGCTCTTAACTGCTGAGCCAGCTCTCCAGCCCTACCCAGATCTTTTAATGGTTAAGATTTTATAGTAGGCTCAGTTCAGAAAGTGCTTGCCACACCAACACGAGAACCTGAGTTTAACCTCAGAGCTCACATTTTGAGAAAAGCCAAACCACTATGGCACATGTGTACCCATACACCCATATAACATGTATTCACACACACACACACACACACAGCCAAGGCTGAGTACCACCAGCATCTCTCCTTCATATCTTTAAAAGTTGCTTAACTAACACGTCTCGTGGTTCATTTCCCGAGCAAAACAAATAGAGCTGCCCTTTCGTGTCTGTCCAAAGCCACATTGGGTGTGATTGCATAACCAGTACCCCTGGCTCACAGTGGCTGCAGATCTGAATGGCAGACAGAGAGATCTGAGTGGGGAGCTGAAGGGAAGGGAAGAGTACAGTCTTGGTGTACCTTGATTCTTGGCCAAAGGCAATGCTGAATTTAGAGTATTGTGTCATCTTCTGCTTGTGACCTCATTTGTAATATTTATCCTGGAGGTGGAAATTTGGAGCAATCCTTTTAACTTCTTGAATCTGTAAATTATCTTTAGAAAAAGAAGAAAGAGAGGGGGGCATATTTAGCTGCACTGTGATGCATCTAAAATCTCATCAAATTTAATCAAGTTTAAAGTTCCTGGGTTCATGGGTTCTATTTTGCAAAAGAGAAAATGAGACACACAAGGATTTAAATGACAGCTCCAAGTTCATGCCACAATAAAGAATGAACCTCCACATCTAGGCCACCTGGTTCTTAGCTTAGTAGATGGCCCAGAATAAAGACAGATAGGAGGTTTAGAGGAATTTAATTGGCAATAAAACAAAAGCAGCAAGAGAGTGAGCCAACAGACTCAGCTGATGTCGTGAATGCCAGACGTCCCCTGCTGGTGACACTGTGGTCACCATGGCTAATACAAGTCTTACTCAAGGTTCTAAAAAGCACAAAACACAACTGCAAAGTATCTCCAACTTTAAGTGAACTGGACAGGTGGAGGACAATGACGAGGACACCGTGTCTAGTGAACTGTGGTACATAGTTCAAGGCAACCAACTGGTAGCAACAAGCTCAGGTTCAGTGGCCATGGTCTGACTGGTGAAAGGCCTGCTGTGTTATTCAGAGAACTACAAAGTGTCCCTTCCGGCTCTTGACGATTCCTATCCTTGCCAGCCTATCAATAAGCTTTCCTATCCCCCTCCTCTGCAAAGATGAGTTGAATGTCCTTCCTGCCCATAGGTTTTAGATAGGTGGAGTGATGACATCTATAACTCCAGCGCTTGGAGAATGGAGGAAGGGGCCAGCAGATGACTCCCTCATTTAGGTACTTGTTCTGCAAGCATGAGGTCCTTCCTTTGATCCCCAGCCGCCCTGGGAGGCAGAGACAGAAGGTTCCCTGGGGCTCCCTGAACAGCCAGTCTAGCCTAAGGTGACCTCCAGAACAATGAGTGATTCTGTCTCAGAGAGAGTAGACAGATTCCTGAGAAGGACATTTGATATTATCCTCTGGCCCCCACCTATGCTTAAGTACATGTATACACACAACACCCTCCTTGAATAGCCACACACATACACACACACATACACAAAGTAAAAATATTTTTTGTTGGTGTTGCTTAGTGAAAGCAAAGCAGGAGGATTCTTGGGCTTGGGCTACAAAGCAAGACTCTCAAAAACAAAACGAAGTAAAAATTAGCAACATACACCTCTCAAGTACTGTTCTCAAAACTCAAGAGTCTGCCCCGATGTTGACTAAATTGATTTTTCAAGAGAGCCCAGACTGTGAACTGCAGGCAGAGCGAGTCTTTGCTGTTTAGTATCTCAGTGTAAGCATGGCTAAGAAGGTCTTACCTGTTCTGTTTTGGTAAAGATTCTGAGCCTAACACATTTGTAATTACGATAGCAAGCTGGCGTTTTAAAGCAGAAGAGGGTGAAATAACAGAACTGATTTTCAGCACATAAGAACAACTCGTATTTACTTCAAGCTTTGATTCCTGGGGAGTGTAGAAACACACACACACACACACACACACACACACACACACACACACACACACCACAAACATAAATCAGCAGCCTTCTTCACTGGGCACAGCTTAGGACACTGCGCTGTGTGTGTTTGGGTGGGGGAGGGGTGTGCCACACTTCACTTCTGCAGTGATGTAGCTTCTGGGCAATCATTGATGTGTCACTAAATTTGAAGTAATTTTCTGGCGAGCCACACCCTCACATTAAGTTAACTGTTGGTGTCCACTCAAGGTAGAGGAAGAAGTGTCAAGGCCAGCTGTGCAGATAACGCTGGAGGACTCACCGGGAGCTAATTGGATCACTCTGGGAGCCCTTGAAGGCTACTGTTGTTCACTCATGATGAGTATCTGCGTCCAGCATTCCTTCTATGCGCTTGTCGGTCTGGCTCCTTCCCCCGTCCCCTTTCCCTCTTTAATGGGATGCCCTGATTTAGTCCATCGGTAAATAAATGGCTAATGGAGATAAGAGTGAGCTGGTGTTGACAGGGCATGAAATAAGCATGTGAATGGCCAGACCTAATGCTGAAGAGGATGGAAGAAGCAACTCTACTTTGACTCCTGGGTCTGCGGGTCTGGGTGATGCCAGGGTGTGCATGGCGCTGTTATGATGTAGGGATTCTACTGAGAGCCTGGCGTAGGACCATGGCCTAGTACGCAGAGCACACTCACGCTCAGCTCATTCCAGAGAAGAGGCTGATTGATCCCCAATACAGAGCAGACAAGGGAGGGCAGGACAGACAACCTCTTCTTTCTATGGTGTTCCTTAAGTGTATGGATTATTTTGGCATCCCGTGACCAAAATACCAGCCAGAAACAATTTGAGGAAGAAAGGTTTCCTGTGGTATCTTTCTTCAGAGGCACGGCAACCCATCACAGAGGCAAGGCATAATGGCAGGCGTGGCTTGATTTATGGGAGATCGTGTGCAAGGCAGTTGACGTTACTCAGAACCGGAAGCAGAGACATCTAGATTGGACCATGGAGCAGACTTGACCTTCAGAGGCCCCCTAGTAACACCCTTCCGCCATCTAGGCTCCGCCCACTAAAGACTAGAACGTCTTTAAAGTAGCGCCTCTGTCTGGGTGTGAGCCTTCATGACTCCTGGGGTGCAGGGGTCCAGATTTGAATCATAAGTTTGCCTCGGGCCAAGATGTAGAGAACTTGGGGGTGTCTACTTTCGAGACAGCCTGAGAGCCAGAGCCGCGGCCCGTCAGGGCTCTCTGGGTTGCTTTGCTCACCTCAGCCCAGGTGTGCTGGGGGAATTAAAGGCCTTCTGACTTTGCATGCCCTTCACCCTCGTTAGAGTTCCAGAGGAACACGACACTGGTAAACAGAGAATGAGCCTTGGACTGCCAGCCTGGTGGCAGGAGAAGGGTAAGGAATGCCAGGTCCCGTCAGTGTAACAAACATCTGAGATAAACAACTTCTAGGGAAAAAATGTTTATTTTGACTCTCAATTTCAGAGCTTTCAGCCATAGTAACTTGGCCCTGTTACCTTAGCAACAGAGTAAGTCTGAGGGGGCAGGAGCACATGGTGAAGGAGCTGCTGACCTCCTGACAGTCAGGAAGCAAAAAGAGAAGATGGAAGGGCCTAGGCTTTATTTATTTGATGTGTGGTTGCTTGGGAGATGTTCAAGATCTAAGCAGGTGGGAAGAAGAGCAGAGAAAAGAACAAAATATGGCTGTCACCTAGCTGTGAGCGAGCTATCACCTCCGGAAGAAATATCACATCCTTGTTTCCTCTCCAGAGGGAAAACCATCTGAGGTGGGGCTTTACTGCCACTCAGCCTTTGTTTAAGTTCTAAACAAAGCAAAGGTGACTCCTCCTTTTGCCACATGGCCAGACAAAGGGTGACAAGCTTGGAAAGCTGAGCTCCGGGAGACATGGGGTCCGTCCCTCCGTTCCTAGGACAGGAGCAATCTGTAGGCAGCATCTTTTTCTCATAATATATTCAAATAATTTAAGGATCCAAGAGGCATCTCAGCATAGCCTCACTTGGAAAAATTATACAGATAGCAGGTTGAATTATGACTCCCCAAATGTGTCCACACCCTCAGCCTTGGCACCAGTGATTTTGACCTTTGATTTAAGGGCATGGAGGTGTGTTATTCTGATATGGGTGAGTGAGCCTCATGACCAAAGACAAGTGTCCTTATTAGAAGAGAAGACACAAAGACTCAGAGGAAGGCTGCATAAAGAAGTAGGCAGAAGACCACAGGGTGAGCGGCGCCACGGAGACTGCCCTCCGCCATCTTTGCTCCAGTGACCAGGTAGTTGGGACCGCCAGGCTCAGAGACAGACAGGCATAATATCGCTTCGGTTTCAGGCAGCTTGGGTGTAACCTGCTCCCAGGTGCTGGGCTGATCTGCAGTAACCAGCGCGCCAGTTCCGCGGTGGGACCTTCTGCCTGGTGGAGGGACCCTGCGCAGGGAGGGAGCCCGCCAGCTTCCCTTCCGCGACCTCTGTTCCCGCGGACTGCGCTGGAGAGACCGGTACCCAGGCTCTCCCCCCAATATAACATCACTTGGGACACGGCCTGTTGGGGCTTCCTTCTGTGCCCGAGGGCGGGTTGGCGCTGTGGTCGTCTGGGTGCCAGATCGGCGGGCCATCGTGACCACAGGGTGAGCAGCGCCACGGAGAGTGCCCTCCGCCATCTTTGCTCCAGTGACCAGGTAGTTGGGACCACCAGGCTCAGAGACAGACAGGCATAATATCGCTTCGGGTTCAGGCAGCTTGTGTGTAACCTGCTCCCAGGTGCTGGGCTGATCTGCAGTGACCAGCGCGCCAGATCTGCTGTGGGACTTCTGCCTGGCAGAGGGACGCCCCCTCCCCCCCCCAGGAGAGATCACACACCCCTGCACAGGGCAGGAGCCTGCCAGCCTCCCTTTGGCGACCTCTGCTCCAGGAATCCACTAGGCTGAGCCTTTAGATGTGCAAGGCCTCCCCAATATAAGATCACTTGGGGCAAAGCACATTAGGGCTCCAAAGTCACTCAGGAGCAGGCAGGCCCCAGAAATCGGTGCCAGGGGAATCCTGGTAATCCAGGGGGGGGCAGAAATAGCTTTGCAGGCTCACAGGAGGTCCAACCAACAGCCAGTGGCAGCAGGACCAACTAACACCAGAGGTATCCAGATGGCAAAAGGCAAACGTAGGAATGTTACTAACAGTAATCAAAGTAATGTAGGACCATCCGAACCCAACTCTCCAACAGCAGCAAGTCCTGGATACCCCACCACACCCGAAAGACAAGATCTGGATTTAAAATCACTTCTCATGATGCTATTAGAGGATCACAAGAAGGACACAAATAAATCTCATAAAGAGTTACAGGAGACCATGAATCAACGGTTAGAAGCCCTTACAAAGGAAACACAAAAATCGCTTAGAGAAATGCGGGAGAACATGGATCAAAAGATGGAGGCGCACAAGGAGACAACACAAAAATCGCTTAACGAGATGAATCAACGGGTAGATGCACTCACAAAGGAATCACAAAATTTGCATAAAGAAATGCAGAAGAATATGGGTCAACAGACGGATGCCCATAAGGAGGCAACACAAAAATTGCTTAAAGAAATGAATCAACGGTTAGATGCCCTTACAAAGGAAACACGAGAACTGCTTAAAGAAATGCAGGAGACGATGGATCAACAGATGGAATCCCATGAGGAGGAAACACAAAAATCGCTCAGAGAAATGCAGGAGAACGTGGGTCATCAGGAAGAAATCCTGAAAGAGGTAATGCAAAATTACCTTAAAGAAATACAGGAAAATACAAACAAACAAGTGAAGGATCTCAGCAAATCCATCCAGGAACTAAAAAAGGAAGTAGAAACAACTAAGAAATCACAAAGGGAGACAACTTTGGAGATAGAAAACCTTGGGAAGAAATCAGGAGTCATAGATGCAAACATCAACAATAGAATACAAGAGATGGAAGAAAGAATCTCAGGTGCTGAAGATTCCATAGAAAGCATCGACTCAACAGTCAAAGAAAATGCAAAATGCAAAAAACGCGTAACCCAAAACATCCAGGAAATCCAGGACACAATGAGAAGACCAAACCTAAGGATTATAGGTATAGATGAGAGTGAAGATTTGCAACTTAAAGGGCCAGTAAACATCTTCAACAAAATTATGGAGGAAAACTTCCCTAACTTAAAGAGAGAGATGCCGATGAACATACAAGAAGCCTACAGAACTCCAAACAGACTGGACCAGAACAGAAATACCTCCCGTCACATAATAATCAAAACACCGAATGTTCTAAACAAAGAAAGAATACTAAATGCAGTAAGAGAAAAGGGCCAAGTAACATACAAAGGAAGACCTATCCGAATCACATCAGACTTCTCACCAGAGACTATGAAAGCCAGAAGATCCTGGGCAGATCTCATGCAGACACTAAGACAGCTCAAATGCCAGCCTAGACTACTATACCCAGCAAAACTCTCAATCACCATAGATGGAGAGACCAAGATATTCCATGATAAAACCAAATTTTCACAATATCTTTCCACAAATCCAGCCCTGCAACGGATAATAGGTGGAAACCTCCAATACAGGGAGAGAAACAACACCCTGGAAAAAATGAGATAATAACCTTCTTGAATCAAACCCAAAAGTAGATAACCACTCAAACATAAAGATAGCGTCAAGAATGGCAGATGGCAATAATCACTATGCCTTAATCTCTCTTAATATCAATGGTCTCAATTCCCCAATTAAAAGACATAGACTAGCAGACTGGATACGTAAACAGGACCCAGCTTTTTGCTGCATGCAGGAAACGCACCTCAGTGTCAAAGACAAACACTACCTCAGAGTAAAAGGCTGGAAAACAATTTTACAAGCAAATGGCCCCAAGAAACGAGGTGGAGTAGCCATCCTAATATCGGATAAAATTGATTTTCAACCCAAAGTCATCAAAAAAGACACAGAAGGACACTACATACTGATCAAGGGAAAAATCCACCATCAAGAACTCTCAATCCTGAATATCTATGCTCCAAATGCAAGGGCACCCTCATTCGTAAAAGAAACTTTACTAAAACTCAAAGCACACATCGCACCGCACACAATAATAGTGGGTGACTTCAACACCCCGCTCTCTGAAATGGATCGTTCAGGAAAGCAGAAACTAAACAGGGACACAGTGAATCTAATTGAAGCCTTGGACCAAATGGAACTAACTGATATATATAGAACATTTCATCCTAGAGCTAAAGAATACACCTTCTTCTCAGCTCCTCATGGTACCTTCTCCAAAATTGACCATATAATTGGTCACAAATCAGACCTCAACAGATACAAGAAGATAGAAATAATCCCATGCCTCCTATCAGATCACTATGGAATAAGGGTGGTCTTCAATGGCAACAAAAACAAAAGAAAACCCACGTACACATGGAGGCTGAACAATGCTCTACTCAATGATAACTTGGTCAAGGTGGAAATAAAGAAAGAAATCAAAGACTTTTTGAAAGTTAATGAAAATGAAGGCACAACATACCCTAACTTATGGGACACAATGAAAGCAGTGCTAAGAGGAAAATTCATAGCCCTGAGTGCCGCCAAAAAGAAACGGGAGACAGCATACACTAACAGCTTAATGGCACACCTGAAAGCCCTGGAACAAAAAGAAGCAAATACACCAAAGAGGAGTAGAAGGCAGGAAATCATCAAACTCAGGGCTGAAATCAATCAAGTAGAAACAAATAAAACCATACAAAGAATCAACAAAACGAGGAGTTGGTTCTTTGAGAAAATCAACAAGATAGATAAGCCCTTAGCCAGACTAACCAGAGGGCACAGAGATAGTATCCAAATTAATAAAATCAGAAACGAAAAGGGAGAGATAACAACAGAAACTGAGGAAATTCAAAAAATCATCAGATCCTACTACAAAAACCTGTATTCAACACAACTAGAAAATCTTGAGGAAATGGACAATTTCCTTGACAGATACCAAGTACCAAAATTAAATCAGGATCAAATAGACCATCTAAACCGTCCTATAACCCCTGAAGAAATAGAAGTTGTCATTGGAAGTCTTCCAACCAAAAAAAGCACAGGTCCAGATGGTTTTAGTGCAGAATTCTATCAGACCTTCAAAGAAGACCTAACACCAATACTCTTCAAACTGTTCCACAAAATAGAAACAGAAGGAACACTACCCAACTCGTTCTATGAAGCCACAATTACACTAATACCAAAAGCACACAAAGATCCGACAAAGAAAGAGAATCTCAGGCCAATCTCTCTTATGAATATCGATGCAAAAATACTCAATAAAATTCTTGCCAACCGAATCCAAGAACACATCAAAACGATCATTCACCACGATCAAGTAGGCTTCATCCCAGGGATGCAGGGATGGTTCAATATAAGGAAATCCATCAATGTAATCCACTACATAAACAATCTCAAAGAAAAAAACCACATGGTCATCTCATTAGATGCTGAGAAAGCATTTGACAAAATTCAGCATCCTTTCATGCTAAAGGTCTTGGAAAGATCAGGAATTCAAGGCCCATATCTAAACATAGTAAAAGCAATTTACAGCAAACCAGTAGCCAGCATCAATCTAAACGGAGAGAAACTTGAAGCAATCCCACTAAAATCAGGGACTAGACAAGGCTGCCCTCTCTCTCCATATCTTTTCAATATAGTACTTGAAGTTCTAGCTAGAGCAATTAGACAAGAAAAAGAGGTCAAAGGGATACAAATTGGAAAGGAAGAAGTCAAACTATCACTATTTGCAGACGATATGATAGTATACATAAGCGACCCAAAGAACTCCACCAGAGAACTCCTACAGCTGATAAACGACTTCAGCAAAGTGGCCGGATATAAAATCAACTCAAGCAAGTCAGAAGCCTTCCTATACTCAAAGGATAAGCAGGCTGAGAAAGAAGTAAGAGAAATAATACCCTTTACGATAGCCACAAACCATATTAAGTATCTTGGCGTGACGCTAACCAAACAAGTGAAAGATCTGTATGACAAGAACTTCAAGTCTCTGAAGAAAGAAATTGAAGAAGACCTCGGAAGATGGAAAAATCTGCCATGCTCATGGATTGGCAGGATTAATATAGTAAAAATGAGCATCTTACCAAAAGTAATACACAGATTCAATGCAATCCCCATCAAAATCCCAACTCAATTCTTCATAGAGTTAGAAAGAGCAATTCAAAAATTCATCTGGAATAACAGAAAACCCAGAATAGCTAAAACTATTCTCAAGAGTAAAAGAACCTCTGGGGGAATCAGTATCCCGGACCTCAAGCTGTACTACAGAGCAATAGTGTTAAAAACTGCATGGTATTGGTACAGTAACAGACATGTAGATCAATGGAACAGAATTGAAGACCCAGAAATGAATCCACACTCCTATGGTCACTTGATCTTTGACAAAGGAGCTAAAACCATCCAGTGGAAAAAAGATAGCCTTTTCAACAAATGGTGCTGGCTCAGCTGGAGGTCAACATGCAGAAGAATGCAAATTGACCCATCCTTATCTCCTTGCACTAAGCTCAATTCTAAGTGGATCAAAGATCTCCACATAAAACCAGACACACTGAAACTAATAGAAGGGAAACTAGGGAAGAACCTTGAACATATGGGCACAGGGGAGAATTTCCTGAACAGAACTCCAATAGCTTATACTCTAAGATCAAGAATAGACAAATGGGACCTCATTAAATTACAAAGTTTTTGCAAGGCAAAAGACACCGTCAAAAAGACAAAGCGGCAACCAACTAACTGGGAAATGATCTTTACCAACCTTACATCCGACAGAGGGCTAATATCCAAGATATACAAAGAACTCAAGAAGTTAAACTCCAGAGAGGCAAGTAACCCTATTAAAAAATGGGGTACAGAGCTCCACAAAGAGTTCTCACCTGAAGAATATCTAATGGCTGAGAAGCACCTAAAGAGATGTTCATCATCCTTAGTCATTAGGGAAATGCAAATCAAAACAACCCTGAGATTCCATCTCACACCAGTCAGGATGGCTAAGATCAAAAACACAGGAGACAGCAGTTGTTGGCGAGGATGTGGAGAAAGAGGAACACTCCTCCACTGCTGGTGGAATTGCAGGCTGGTACAACCACTCTGGAAAGCAGTCTGGCGGCTCCTCAGAAAACTGGGCATGACACTTCCGGAGGATCCGGCTATACCACTCCTGGGCATATACCCAGAGACTTTACCTGCATGCAATAAGGACACATGCTCCACTATATTCATAGCAGCCTTATTTATAATAGCCAGAAGCTGGAAAGAACCCAGATGTCCCTCAACGGAGGAATGGATTCAGAAGATGTGGTATATTTACACAATGGAATACTACTCTGCAATTAAAAACAATGAATTCACGAAATTCCTAGGCAAATGGTCAGAACTTGAAAATATCATCCTTAGTGAGGTAACCCAATCACAAAAGATCACACATGGTATGAAGTCACTGATAAGGGGATATTGACCCAGAATCTCAGAATACCCTAGACACAATCAGCATATCAATAGATTTCTAAAAAGATGGAAGGAGAGACCCCTGGTCCTGGAAAGACTGGATGTAGGGGAACGCCAGGACAGAGTAATGAGAGGGGGTTGAACGGAGAAAAGAGGGAGGGAAGGGGGCTTATGGGACTTTCGGGGAGGGAGGAAACGGGAAAGGGGAAGTGATTTGGAATGTAAATTAAAAAAATAAAATTAAATTAAATTAAAAAAAAAAAAAAAAAAAAAAAAAAAAAAAAAAAAAGAAGTAGGCAGAAGGAGTTGGCTGAGTTGTCGTCAACCACTAGAAGTTGGGAGAAAGATACAGATGAGGTTTTCAGAGCCTCCATGAGGGATTAATGGATTCAGCCCATTGATTACAGACTTCCAGTCCCCAGAACTGTGAGCAAATATTTTCTTTTCTTTTCTTTCTTTCTTTTCTTTTCTTTTTGTACCCAGTTTATAGTAATGTGTTAGGAAGCCCTAGGCCTTCTGTGTCACCAGAGACACTCAGGAGAACCAAACAGACTTCCCTTGGGACTAAGGGCTTCTTCCAACAGGTCCTTTGTGAGTACAGTACCACGTGTTCTTAGAGCCTGGACCTGAGGTCACACTGTTGTAAAACAGAACTTTTGTAACCTTAGGGAGGGTAGCTTATTGGAATCCACTCCTTGTGCTGCCTTCAGGGAGTCTGGAATTGAAGTGCCCTCTGGCTATCATTGGGAACCGAACTGTCTGGGGAGAGGCCTGGTGAGTTTGGTTCAAGCTGATTCCCTGCTGACGTTCAGAGACCATTACTGTGTAGCAGAGCGTACTGTGAGCCTGAGAAAAGAGTACCTTACCCACTAGACCAGTGGACTAGCTAACACTCCTCTCCCTCTGAGCCTGCCCCAGAGGAGGCTTTCTTACCTGATTGCTGCTTCCTCTGTGGAGGGCAGGGTGGAGCTGCCAGAGCTTTGCTGATGCTTTGTCCTGGGTTCGCCCCAGCATTTATCTGGAGCCCTCCCCCGTCCCCGAACTACACACACACACACACACACACACACACACACACACACACAGAGAGAGAGAGAGAGAGAGAGAGAGAGAGAGAGAGAGAGAGAGGAGAGAAGTGAGATTTGGCATGAGCTTTTTGGTCCCCAACCTTTCCTCCAGCTACCTGAGGAAATCTCCACAGGGCCAGTTCTGACAAAGGGGACTCCCAGGAGTAATGCCAGGGCTGTACTGTACACATGGGACAGATAAGGGAGCGAACAGCATTTAAAACAAAAACAAAAGCAAACCCCTGCATCCACATCTGTTTGTGCTACCCTTTCCATAAAAATCCTGCCAGCTTCTAAAAGAGAACTGCCCGGTCTCCACATGGCACAGCTGGCCAGAGAGGAAGGACAAAGAGCCTGAAACCAGCCCTCTGCCCATAAAAACAGCGAGGCACCCCTGAAGGCTGGGCAGAGCATGGGCTCCTGACGTGAAGGATGGCCTTTAGAGCCGAGGAAGATGGTCCACGCTACTTCATTTCCCAATGGGTAAAAACAAATCAGCGGCCTTCCCTTTTCATCGGGTGGGGGATTTTCTTCTCGAAGTAGCTCTTAGCAACGGCTTCATCCCTCCTGATTAGTGCTGCCATTAGGAAAAAAAAAGCGATTCCTCAGCACAGTGAGTCGTCTCAAATCCTGACAACTGTAACCATTCCAGATGGCGAGAACATCAGTGACCATAATGGCCCTTCCCGTCAGTGTTCGCCCGTGGATTGTTCTCGGAACCGCAGGGGACACACACAGGCTTGTAGCCTGTGGAGAGTTACAAGGGGTGGCAGCGATGTAATGACACTCATTCTGCAAGCCCCATGTGGAAATCAGTCGCCTTTCTTTAGAGTCACATCTTACAGGAGGGGCAGAGCCCAGCTCCGACTGTGAGAAGCAGAGAACAAAAAGATGCAAGCAGCCCAGAAAACACTGAGCGATCCAGCGAGCGAGGGTAAGGAACGGGCCCTCAGATGCACAGTCAGCATGAAGACACAGATGTCTTTCTTGTCACCTGCAGGCCTCCGGGTCCAGTATGGGAAGAAAAAGAAGCAATCTGCTGTTGCTCCTGAAGAGCCTCAGCAAGTCCCACATCTTCACGGTTCACATTTTCTGAGAAAGATACGCCAAGTTAAAGGAAAAGAAAGCCAATTTTTAGGATTTGTGGAAATGCCTTCCCGAGGCTGGTTAAGCTAAAGCAAGCTTCTCCCACCTGTGTGTCACCCCCCCCCCGCCTCCATTAGGTGCAAGAGCATACTAAACAGAGCTGAATTAATCCAACCAATTTTGAGGCTTGCATTATTCGAAAGAAAGAAAGAAAGAAAGAAAGAAAGAAAGAAAGAAAGAAAGAAAGAAAGAAAGAAAGAAAGAAAGAAAGAAAGGAAAGAGCAGGGCGAGATCTCATCATCATCAAGGCAGAGTGAAGTGCCCCACACAATGGGTTGTTTAAAGTTAATGGTGAATCAGCTGAGCAGTCACTAAAAAGATGATACATTGATTTAATTCCAAGTTGTTACAGAGAGAGCAGTCGAGCTGATATACACGCAGAGAGCTGGCAGACGGCTCCTTTTGGTGAGAATATTCATTTTTGTGAATTACTCATTCATCTTTTTATAGACTTCCTCTTTAGCCCTACCCCCACTTCTCACCTACACAGAGTCCAGGACCCAGGATTTCAAGGGTGAAAGAGAAAGAGTAGTGTGCATTTTAATGGGGTGGGGAGGATGGGACGGGACCAGGCGGGATGGTGAGAAGTAGATCCCAGTTTTGGACAGCCCATATAAAAATGGGAGAGAGAGAGAGAGAGAGAGAGAGAGAGAGAGAGAGAGAGAGAGAAATCAGGAAAGCCGGGCAGAAGCAGTAATTGGTCTCAGAAGCGTCAGTCAGCTGGTTATTTACTGAGTCTACACCCTGTGTATTTTCAGGGTACGTTCCTTTCAAATCCAGGCTATGACTCATCACAGTTAAGCTATCTGCTCACCTTCTGCAGGAAGAAACTCTAGACCTTGCTTGTCTAATGAACCAAAGAGTAAAAATATACGCACTGGAGCAAAAAAGCACAACCCCCAGAAGAAAACGCAGCAGAATCCCGTCATTTCCCGGGAGCCCTCCTGTGTGCTAGCCCTGTGTTCTGCTGTGTGCTAACCCTGTGTGTGTTCTGCTGTGTGCTAGCCTTGTGTTCTGCTGTGTGCTAACCCTGTGTGTGTTCTGCTGGGAGCCATGCCCCGGGACCTGTGGACATTTGTCTTCACAGATTTTGGAACACCCTTTTCAATTGCTTGACTCCTTTCTATCAGAGCAGAGGCCTGATGGGTCTGATCATCATCGTGAAGAACTCCGGGCATTTTATCTGCCTACCAAGGCTTTTACTACATCAAAGTACTTTTACTCTTCCATCCTTGGGTCCCAGAACAGAAAGTCAAATGGGAAGGTCAAGACAGAGATAGATAATGATGACCCCTTTGGGGCTATCGGCTACAGCCCAGGAACCCTTTAACTCCTTAAGTCAGAGGTGAAGCAATAACACAAAGAGGCTGAGAACTTGGGCTCCAGAGGCAAGCCACGTAGTCCTGAACCCTGGGACTCCTGCTGACTACGGTGTGGCCTTTGGCAAGTTACTCATCTCTCTGTACTTCCGTTTCTGGGAAATGGATACAATTCTATTGTCTCTCTCATAGGTTTGTTATGGGTTTAAACGGAGGCAAACACTTTTGCGCATATCCTGGTACTGTTATCTGGATGTTCCTGTCTCTCTTAAATCCATATATTGAAATGAAATCACCAAAATGATGGCAAGAGAAGGCGGGGCCTTTGGGAAACCATTAAGTCACCGGGGTTTGTCCATCAAGAATGGGATTCTGCTCACGTGGGCAATAGAACTTGCATTGTCCACACAGTGCAAGGTTTGCTGGCATTCGGGGTGGAAGAATTCTGAGAGCTAGGAGGATTTCACTGAGATTCCACAGGAAGGCTAAGCAAGCGTACAGGTAGAAACTCAAAGCGCTCCTTTGGGAAGAAGATTCAAAGTCAGCCATCTCCCCCAACCCCAACCCCCAACCCCACTCCCGAGTTTTTGGCTCACACTGATTCTTTGGAGGCTCACAGTATGCTAAGCAGGGGTTGCTGAAGGTACGCAGTGGGTCAAAGCTACTCGAGAGTCACCATTCCACAGGCAGGCCCTGAGCAGGGAGCAAACAAGGCTGAGGGTGAAGCTGCAGCTGTAGTGGAGAACCTCGGGTGCTAGAGACGGCGGAGGTTTGTCTGTGGGGCAGTTAACGCGCTCTTGAGTTTTACCAGTGCTCTCAGATCTCTTGAGCCTCAGGGGAGGATCTAGACTTACACTTTTTGAGAGCTGTTGATTTTAGGAACTCTCACGTTGCTTCTATTGCTACTTGTTGTTGTTGTTGTTCTAAAACGAACCTCAAAGGCCCATGTATTGCTTGACAGCTTGGTCCTATTGGGAGGTAGTAGACTCTTTAGGAGGTAGGGCCTCATAGGAGGAAGTTAGGTCATTGAGGCCATACTCTTGAAGGGGATATGGGGACTCTAAACCTTTTCAGTCTCTCCCTCTCCCTTTGCTTCTGAGCCTCTGTGAGATAAACCGGGCACCCTCTGCCATATGGCCCTGCCATATTTGATAGCCAATAAGAGGACCATGTCAGTGGGGACTACTAGAGACCATCTCTTAATTTCAGATCCACAGGGAAGAGGGTTGGCTATTGAAATTCATTGCTCCTGGATATGAAGAGAACACTTGATGTCCCACGGCTAAAAACCGGAAAGAGCTCTTTTGGGAGAACGTGAAGTCGGCCATCCACCTTGCCTGTTCTGCTGTTGCATTAATTCTTTGGGGGTAATCATCGTACACTATGCAGGGGCTGCTAAAAGTTCCCAGTAGAGAACTCCAGAGATGGAGACTCATGCTCTAAAGGAGAGTAAGTGACTCATTTTCGGGGAACAGTTTGACTCTAACCAGTGCTTCTCAACCTGTGGGTGGCGACCCACAGGGGTCATATATCAGATCCATGTATCAGTTATCCACATTATGATTCATAACAGTAGCGAAATTACGAGTTAGAAGTAGCAATGAAATAATTTTATGGTTGGGGGTTACCACACCATGAGGAATTGTATTAAAGGGTGGCAGCATTAGGAAGGTTGAGAACCATTGAGTTAGAAGGTACACAGAGCAACCACTGATCAAGTTCCCCACTCCACCCTCCCTGTGGGTGAACTGATGCTCTGCCCAGGGAGAGGGGGCTGGTGCGCACAACTCAGTCCAGTCTCCATGATACTTGCCCTTCATACATTTTCTCCTGTAGATAATATAGTTCTTCTTAATCCCCCTACCCCTCTGTGTGTGTTCTTTCTTCTAGAATGTATGGAGATAGGAGATGATTGCAGCTCTCAGAAACGTGAGTCTCCAACCCCTTGGTTGAGAATTATCTGGGAGTTCTCCTTAAGTGTACTGACTCCTGGGCCAAACACTGGGTTGTTCCTCAGTCTCTGGAATGACAACTCTTTTGGAAATTGCTTTATTCATTTTTTTACACATGCCTCAGTCTGAGAACCAGCTTCGAAACAATTCAACAAAGCACTTTCAATTTGTAGGTGGGTAAACTGAGGCTCAGATAAGCGAAGCAGCTTTTCCCACATCACCAGCTAGCTGGCAGCAGATGAAGAGATCTCTTCAGGAGAGGAGCTGGAGCAAAGGGTGCTTCAGGGTGTAAGGATGTGAAACTTCCACAGACAAGCAAAGGCTGAGTTCCGTCTCCTCTCCAGCTGGCTCTAGTCCTGACTACAGTGATGTAGGACTTATTGGCATATTTTACAAGAAGCATAAATTCTGTGTTTCCAAATAAAGCCAGAATCCAGTTTATGCCCAGAGAAAATAAATTAATTTTAACGAGTGTCTCACTTACAGTGTTTACAGATTTTTGCATAGTTCCTCTGATAATTTAATGCTATTTTGCCTGGAATGCTGATATTGAATTGATGAGATGTTTTTAAAGACAACAAGGGGAATACCATAAATATAACTAATTTTCAGCCTTTTAAATTCCACAAGATAAAGTCAGATACTGTAGCAAAGAGTAGGCCAGCAGCAAAGAGATGGGGGATGTCAGCAGTCCAGGGATGTGACAGACACAGATCATGGACAGAACAGAGAGCTTGCCTGACCTCCAGTCCCAACGCCACAATAACACATTATTGTATATGTATTAGTTATAGTGTAATTCAGGGACAGAGTCCATAGCTACTGTCTCCTTAGACTGTCTGTTGTTATGAAACTCCACCTTGGGAATGAGAAAGAAGCACATATTAAGGGGTTAGGATGGTGAGGTAGGGGATTTAAGAATGAGCAGGAGAACACGGAACCAGTGAGGAGCCAGAGGTTTACCTGATCCTCCAAGACCTGTGTATTTAGAGGGGATCCAGTATTAGGAGAATGTAATGGTTTGAATAAATAGCTCCCTTGGGCCCATAGGGAGTGGCACTTTAGGAAGTGTGGCCTTGTTGGAGTAGGTGTGGCCTTGCTGGAGGATGCATATCACTGAGAATGGTCTCTGAGGTCTCAGGTGCTCAAGCCAGGTCCAGTGGGACAGTTACTTCCTGCTGCCTCCAGATCCAGATGTAGAACTCTCAGCTCTTTCTCCAGCACCATGTCTGCTTGCGTGGTGCCATGCTTCCTGCCACAGTGATAATGAACTAAATCTCTAAAACCGTAAGTCAGCCCCAGTGAAATATTTTCCTTTATAAGAGTAGCTGTGGTCACGGTATCTATTCACAGCAGTAGAAACCCTAAGACAGGGGGCATGGTGGAGGAAGGCTACAGTGGGGACACGGAGGCACAGATGCTCACAGAGCAAGTATGGAAAGCTAGAGCAGCAGAGTTGAATTATGGGTAATCTCAAGCCTGCCTACTCAGCTTCAGATCTCTTGGCATGCAAACAGCAAACCCAGCTGAGACAGTTCTCTGCTGTAATTTCATTCATCCACTTTGTTCCATTGGATTATTCAGAAAAAATACTTGTTCTTTAAAAATGATGGCAATATAATGATTATTGATAGCCTACCTACCCTGTACCATTGCACAGTACATAGAGGGGAGCTAAACGCCATAGAAGCTGGAAACTCTTCTGAGACCCAACTGGGCATCAGACCCAGGCCTGCCCCCATCCCAGATAGCCTTGAAGATCTTCTGCCATGTTGATGTAGTAAGCTCTATTCAGACATGTCGGGAGTCCTGCCGAAACCTCCCCCACAGTCTGCCTCTTCACCAAGGGGGATCTGATTTCAGACCCAGCTTTCTGCTCATGTAC
This sequence comes from Tokudaia tokunoshimensis, assembly GCA_036184795.1. Classification (NCBI taxonomy): domain Eukaryota; kingdom Metazoa; phylum Chordata; class Mammalia; order Rodentia; family Muridae; genus Tokudaia; species Tokudaia tokunoshimensis. Next base: position 74,633,992 of record BTHU01000003.1, read on the forward strand.
AGTGGGAGCTTGGCCGAATCTCTTCAATTCTGTGTTGGGTCTCTGTTAGCCAGAGGCAAGTTGTGGTCTTGTAGTCTTGAAAAGTAGGTCTCATTCCAAGTAGGTGTTTTGGGCTGCTATCATTCCTCCTGGGTGGGAGATCATGGATGCCACTTCTTGTCCCTCTGATGATCTTGACTATTGCTTCCTATACTATACCAGGTCATCATCCACCTCATACCCATTATTCTCTAGCTGGAAAACCCTGAACCTCCTTCAAGGGAGCCGTGGATTCTCATATTTCCTTAGCAAGATGCCCCCTTTTAAAACTCTTGATCCTTGAGATAGTAGACTGGGTCTTCAAAGGACCTTTTCACCTCTTTACTTTGTTATAGTTTGAATGTGAATTGTCCCCCATAGACTCGTGTGCAGAATGCTGGTCCTGAGCTCACGGGGCTATTTTGGGAGCTGGGACCTGGCTGGAGAAAGTGGGTCATTGGGTGTGTGCTTTGGAGGGTTATACATGGTCCAGTCTCTTCCTCTCTCTCTTTCTGGTCCAGTACTGTGTGAAGAACCTTATTTACCACAGGTCCCTATAACTATGATACTCTCTCCAAGCATAGAGGGAGAACTCAAGCCTGACCAAGCATGGGCAGAACACCACGAGTCAAAAGAAGTCCTCTCTCATTTGTTTATGCCATCCTTTCTTTCACAGTGAATAGAAGAAATGTTGCTAGCCCTCCCCCTCCCATCCCCCTCCCTTTCCCCTCACCCCCCCCAACACCTTTCTTTTCCCTGCATGCAGGGATATAAGTTTGATTGTGAGAGCTCCGGCAACTATCTCAGACGAAAGGAGGCAGAGGACTGAACCTACATGTTAAAAAGGGGGTACAGAGATTAACACAACTCTCAGATGACCAGAGAATCACCTCACCAGGACTGGACTCCCTACCCCCAAATTTCTTCGATTTGAGAGACAAATAAACACCTCCATGTTTAAGCTTCTATTACTTTTATCTGGCTGTACACAAACAAACTAATTTTAACTCCTATACTTCAGAATCACCATTTCTCCTTTCTCTGGCTGTAATAGTTCCCCAGAGTTGTAGTGGTAACTTTGCTGTGATCTGCTGGTTGACCAAGCTGATAATGCACTTCCAATTAACATTCGAAAATGCTGGCTCACAGTCGTCCCTGGGCTATGCTGTCCTGTGTCCCCATCACAGCAAAGGCAACAGCCCTCTTCCTGTCACTAGTGACCTAAAGCCTAGTGTTAGCTTTTATTCTCTCTCAGTTTCCAAATCCTATGCTTTCTTCACTCTCTTACAGAACATCGGAGGACATATTATCTCAGGGGAGATGAGCAGAACACGGTTAATTGTTTCAGAGACTTAAAGTGGAGACAGACACTAGTTAAATTAGCACACAAATGCTCCATGGTAACTGTGTCTAGTGCTACAGAGGGAAGATACTGAGACAACACAGAGAAGGGTGTGACTGAACTGAAACACCAAGGGAGAACAGTGTGGCTGACAGTAGGGAGGATGGAGACTCTGGAGAGGGGCGGAACTCCAGGAAACAGCATTCAAGGAGGCTGAAGAAGGAAGGCTCAGTGTATCCAGCAACGTTAAAGAGGACGCTGGCTAAAGCACCCGGTGCCCATGATGGATGACGAGTCCAAGAAGCAGATTCGAGGTCCAGAGCATGACTTGGGACTTCTTCAAAGACCCTCGGGAATGAAATTTGGGATGTTCCTGTTGTAAAGGGCCCATATCTTCCCATCTCTCCTCTCCCTCCTTGTTCTCTTCTTGCCTTTCTCCTCCCCTTCTTCAGGGTCATTAGTCCCAAACCCAGCACCCATCATTCTACCCCCGCCTCGCAATTCTTCCAAAGCACACCAACTAAAAATCTGACTTCCTAACTGCATGCTGAGCCCCTGATTGCCGGTGCAGCTGTCATGAACCTTCTCTCTTGCTAACCCAATGCCCTGACCTCGTCTGATCTACACCGTATCGCATTTTTCCCTCATCTCCCTCCTTGGGCTGAAATGTCATTTTCTTGAATGGCTATTTGTCCCTTCAGACCCATCTCGAATGTTCCTCCTCTGCCACCGAGAGTTGTGTGTGCTCCCTGGGGGGGGGGGGGCGGGGGCGGGGAGGGGAGAGGCGAACCTGTCATCCCCTAGACTTGCACCCTGTGAAGTAGTTTTTGGCAGGGGCCTCTGGCTTCTTATCTACTTCCAGTTCTTGTAAGTGACCTGGAAACATGCAGGCTGATTTTGTGCACAGACTATCTGGGTTCCAATTTCAGTTCTATGTGACCATGATGTAGTTATTACAGTCCTGTTTGTCTGTTTGTGATGTGGGAAGAACGGAGTGTCTGAAACCTGGGGGGGGGGGGGGGGTTACATGAGCTATTCACATGACACACATCAAAGAACCTGTTTCGTGCATCATGCCTGTGCACCTAGCTCCTCAGGAGGCTGAAGTAGCGAATCACGACTTTAAGGTCAGCTTGGGAAACTTAGCAAGACCCTGCCTCAAACGTAGTGAGGGAAAAAAAACCAAACCAAAACAAGAAAGTGCTTATCACAGTAGGTACTCAGTAAGGTCTATCGCCATTCCCTCACCTCCGTGTAGAATCTTTGTCACTGTGAAAAGAATTTTCTCCCCTGGCAGCCTGCCAAACAGTATCGGGGGTTTGAGTGACTTGATTTCCCACCCACTGTTCAGAGCACAGGGTCCTAACTCCTCTAGGTCAATGAAAAGAACAGAGCAAGCTTGTCACCACGCTCCACGAACCCCCGCGCCTTTCAAAGGTCTATGAACTCCTTCTGTGTGAAGAACAGACAGCAGCCATGTTCTGCCACCCTTAGCACACAGGGCCCTCACCACGCCTGCATTGACTCCCAAAGACCTTAGGGGGAGCCGGGCCTCAGACCAGGTGACTTTCCAAGAAGCATCATCAGCATTTACACATGGCTCTGGCTGCTGTGGGGGTTTCAGTCCCTCTCAGTGCCTCTAACATCTGGGACAGACACACAGCCTTTCCTGTGTGGATCCCAGTTCTATCTTCAGAAGAGCATCATAATATTTCCCCATCAAAGAAGTCTTAACAGTTTACTTGCCACTGACCCTCTGTGATAGCTGTAGCTATCAACCTGAAAGAAACCTAGAGTCACTAAGCAAAGGGAGCCTCAGCCTTGACTGGAGAACAGATCAGACAGAATGGCCTTTGGGCTTGTCTGTGAGACACTTTCTTAATTGCTAATTGACACGGGAGGGTCCAGCCCATTATGGAAAGTGCTGCCCCTAGGCAGTTAGGTCTGGGCTCTCTGGGATGGTAGTGAGCCAGGAAGTAAGCTGCATTCTGTGCGGTTCTTGCCTCAAGCTCCTGTCTTGAATTCCTGCCTTGGCTGTAACCTAAGGTGAATCAACCCCCCTAACCTTGCTTTTTGTTCTGGTATTTGTCGAAGAAGCAAAGACACCTAGGACTCCCATCTTTCTTAGAGGCAGAACCTCCAAAGTATCCCAAAAAATAAAAACTGCTTTGCTGGAATTAAAGTGATTTAAGATTTGTCTTGGTTGACAGGTCCTGAAGTATCTATTAGCATATGCAAATGTCATAAAATAATGGGTTACTTCGATTGTATTTACCCTCCATCATCGTCTCTTACCCATAACTCTTCCTGATCCTCTAATCAATTCAATCCTTTTTAGTGTCCTCTATATCCATGTCTCTCCCTCGTTCACGAATCCCATGTGGGAGAAAACATGTGATATTTATCTTTTTAAGTCTGGCTTCTTTTGTTCAGCATGATGACCTCCAGTTCCATCCATTCTCCTGAAAACACTGGATTGTTACTCTTTAGGGCTAAATAACACCCCTTTGCATCCATTATGCCAGGTTTTATTTGCCTACTCGTCAGCTGAGCGACGACAACTAGACTGGTTTCATGACTCGGCATTTGTGAACACTGCCTCGATAAACATGGCTGTGCAGGCCCCTCCATCCAGTACTGCTTTCGAGTCTTCCGAGTACACACACAGGAGTGTAGCAACAATTGTGTCACAGCTCTGTTCATGGGTTTCTTTAGGTACCTGCCCACCAGTTTCCAGAAGGGCCACACTAATTTCCATCCCCACCAGCAGTGTATAAAGGATTTATTTTTCCTTCCCCCTTGCCAGCAATCGTTTTTCCTTGTCTTGATGATAGCAGTTCTAACTGGGGTGAAGTGGAATCTCAGCGTGATTTGAGTTTGTGCCTGACTGCCAGGGAACATTCTTCCCCTCCCCCCCCCCCGTGATGTTGAACTAGTTTTTCATTTATTTATCGGCCATTTGTACTTTTTTGGAAAAGTGTTTACTTGCCCGTCTCTCGGTTGGCTTACTTGTTCTTTCTGGTATTTAATTTTTTGAGTTCTTTTTCCATTCTGGATGAGCAGGTGCACAGCTCCTTTCCCGCTGCGTAGGCTGTCTCTTCACGCTCACTGGTCATTGTCACTTTTGCTGTGTAGAAGCTTTTACGTTGATCCTATTCGTCAGTTCGTGCCGTCCATCAGAAAACCACCGACAATGCTTCTGCCTTCAAGTGTTCCTCCCATGTTGCCCTTTGCTGGTGGCAAAGAACCAAGTGTTATGTTAAGGTCTTTTATCTATTTTAAGTTGACTTTGGCTTGAACTGAGACATAGAGACTGAGCTGCCTTCTACACACGAGTGCCCAGTGTCCCCAGCATTAGTTGCTAAAGAAGTTGTCTTTGCTCCACTGTATATTTTGGGAACATTTTGGTGGGAACCAGGTGGATGTGGCTGCTTAGGCTTTTCCTCTGTTCTCCTTCAGTCTGTCTGTTTTTCTGTGACCACAAATCTCTTCTTGTTATTATGGTACTATGGCTCTATAGTGTGAATTGAAGTCTGATATTTTAATACCGCCAGCCTTACTCTCTTTGCTCAGGATTGCTTTGGCTCTCTCTCTCTCTCTCTCTCTCTCTCTCTCTCTCTCTCTCTTTCTCTCCCCTTCCCTCCCTCCTTCCTTCTTTCCCTCCCTCCTTGTGTGTGTGTGTGTACCCTGGAGCTAGAGTTACAGGTGGTGGTGACCTATCCAACATGGTGTTGGGAACTGAACTCTGGTCTTCTGAAGAGCTCTTAACTGCTAGGTCATCTTGCCAGTTGTCATGTAACTTATTTGTAAGTCTAATTCAAACCTCTTTTGATGAAGGCTTTAGAGTCTTCTAAGAACAGGGTCATATCATCTAAGAACAGGGCTAATTTGGCTTTTTTTCTTCAGGCTGTTAGTGGAGTGATGTGTGCTGACTCTTCGCTGAGCTTCAAGTGTAGCTCAGCAACAGAGCATCTGTGCACCTAACTATTCACATGCCAGGCTCCATCCCCAGCACCGTGTACAAGTGGGAAAAGAAGAACAGAATGAGCAGCAAACACAAGGCAAAACCCAAAGCAAGCACCAGCTATGACATCTGCAACCTCAACAATAGGAACGGGGTGCGACTGGGGCCATAGAACCCTGTCCTGAGAAATAAAAATAAAAAAAAAAAGGAAAAATAATTTAAAAGAAATGTGCTGGGGGACAAATGGCAGAGGTGCATATTTTCCATACCAAAGCGGACCTGGCCCTCAGGTTCTCCCAGCATCCCTCAGTCCCAACCTGTTTGTTACAGGGCAAGCCTGGCATACCCCGCCCTCTGCCCTGAACTTTCCTGCCAAAGGGTTGGGCTTCCCTTCCCTCCGAAGCTCTTCCCTACATAATCCAGACATTTGGGCTTTCTCTTCTCTCTCTCTCTACCTGCATTTTCTCCATCTCTGCATGTGCACACTCTTTCTCTTACTCCCCCCCTCCCTGTCTCCCTCCCCACGGAGACTTCCCGGCTTCTTTCCTTAGGACCAGTGAACCCTCTAGAGAGCAGCTTCCCAATAAACCTGACTTTATATACTTTAATCTGGCTTGAATTGGCTCACTTCAGCAGTGGAGACTACCTATCAAAATGGAAAGTTGGAGTAATAAAAAAAGGAAAAGGATGTAAAGAGGAGAGATGGAGGGGGAGAAGGGAAGACACAGAGACAGAGAGACACAGAATGACAGAGGCAGGGAGAGACATAGAGAGAACAGGTGACAGATAAACCCAATGAAAACAACAAGAGCAACAAACAAAATGCATAAGCCAAGTCAAGCCAGCCAACCAAACAACTCAGGAGGGGGAAACGCCAGGCATGGAGGCTTATGTTTATAATCCCAGCATTCAGGACCTTGAGGACAGAGGATTGCTGTGAGGTTGAAGAAAGTCTAAGCTACACAGTGAGTTGGAGACTAGCCTGGGCTAAAGCAAACCTGTCTCAAAAAGTCAAAAAGAACAGCCTGGGTTACATCCTAATGACTTTGCTAAAACAAAACAAACAAAACACCAAAGACAAGCAAAAAAAGCAAAGCAAAACAAACAAACAACAAAACCCCAAAGTTTTAAAAATTAGAGCACCCTCTCTGTGGGAGTACTGAGCAGGTAAGAGTGGCTAGTCTAGTGTCCATCACTTTCTGTGTCTGCTCAGACTGTAGCTCTGAAAGATGGCAAAAGCCAGGAAGTTTTGGCGCCTGCCTTTTGTGTGCATTGCTCCCCAGGCAGTCGGTTGCAGTGACTTGGTTTGGAACTTGATTGGGACGCCTTTCAGCTTCCTTCCCTGTCAGTAGATGTGGTACAGATGTGTCCTCAGTTTAATCCAGACAGATTTGTCTGCCCACTCCCAGGCAATAGGACTCAAAGAGGGCCTGCAGCCAACTGTCCTGGAGCAGAGGTGCAGCAAGTCCTACACATTCTACTGATAGAGGACGGTTTTCTGAGGCCCAGCCTTTAGTGTATTCACCTGCTTCAGTGGGCCTACTGGCCGCCTTTAACTGGCTGCCAAAGGTGAAGACTGGAAGGGACAGTGGGCACCACTTCATTTCAGGTTTTTAACCCAAATTTTCCTGCCGTTATTTCTCAGTGAGTTTGCTTCGGTGGCATTTTGCCAGGGGCGCAGGGGGCACAGGTGGACTCTGGCTGGAACAACCTAGCAATACTTTCCAAAAGATCCAGGGGAAAGAAAAAAACATTGGGTAACTGCTTCTCAGAGTAACAATCTTGCACATGACCTTTTACCTAGGGTGAGAGCTCCCAGATGCTGTGCACAGATGTTCTGCCCTGTGTGTGTGCCTGTGAGCTTCCCTCCACATCTGCCCCACTGCTCACAGCCGCTCTCTCCCTCTGTCCCATTAACCATTCTCGGGTTCTCTCCAGGTCTGAGGCCAATAACCTCAGATTGCTGCCTGTCCTCACCTCACGAAGCTGAGAAGCTGAAGAGTGGACTCACTTCTCACAGGCCATCTTGGCTCCTTCGTACTTTACCCCCTGCTATTAAACTTTTTTTAAACCGAACTTTATTTTTGAACTTCTTTTTTACACTATTGGAAATGTGCATGTCAGTTACAGAAGTTTTAGCAATGACAGAAATCCCCCCCCCAAAAAAAGAGAGATTCTTAAAATTAAAGACTTTTTTTTCTCTCTTCAAAATATTCTTTTGTATTAAATGATAATTCAGTAAAAGAGAAGACTCAAGTGATTGGACATTATGTTCCAGGGAGAAAAAGAGACAAACTCTTTCCAGTTCCGCTTGGCTCCCATTCAGCTTCTCGGGTTGTGACAATAACCTCCCCGCCCCTTCCTCCTCTCCCTTCCTGTCCTAGATGGTGGAGAGAGCCACAGCTAAAATGCAGACACACAGAAGTCACCTTGAGCCTCCTACAGTGTCCACAGGGAACTGGCCAAAAATGTATCCAAGTGTGGTCTGGATTGCAAGAGCTCCATACCTGTAATCTAGGGATTGATCTAACTGGGGTGGTGAGTGAATGAAGACAGACAGACAGACAGACAGACAGACAGACAGACAGACAAGCTGGCATCAGATGGTCTGGGCACTCAGATGAAGAAGTCACAGCACACCAGAAGCTGAGTGGTTATTACATAGTTGACAGAGATGTGGGGCTATTGTACACAGCAGAGCCAGGAGATGTGTGTAGCTAGAGTCAGTAGGAACCATCGCTGCAGGGAAACAGGCTCCAGGTAGTAAGCCTGGGGGGAGGGGTTATAATGGACATTTTCTCCAGACACTGTCAACATTCTCACACAGACCACAGAAAGCCTTTGCCTTCCTTCTGAATCTCACCCAGGGAAAGCTTTGACATTCTCATGGATCTGAAGAATTGGAGTCCTTGACATGGCTGTGCCCTTGTTGGTAATACAGTCCACTCAACATGGCTGTGCCCTTGCTGGTAACACAATCCACTCAACATGGCTGTGCCCTTGCTGGTAACACAATCCACTCAACATGGCTGTGCCTTGCTGGTAATACAGTCCACTCAACATGACTGTGCCCTTGTTGATAATACAGTCCACTCAACATGGCTGTGCCCTTGTTGGTAATACAGTCCACTCAACATGGCTGTGCCCTTGTTGGTAATACAGTCCACTCAACATGGCTGTGCCCTTGTTGGTAATACAGTCCACTCAACATGGCTGTGCCCTTGTTGGTAATACAGTTCACTCAACATGGCTGTGCCCTTGCTAGTAATACAATCCACTCAACATGGCTGTGCCTTAGCTGGTAATACAATCCACTCAACATGGCTGTGCCTTAGCTGGTAATACAGTCCACTTGACATGACTGTGCCTTGTTGGTAATACAGTTCACTCAACATGGCTGTGCCCTTGTTGATAATACAGTTCACTCAACATGGTTGTGCCCTTTTTGATAATACAGTTCACTCAACATGGCTGTGCCCTTGTTGGTAATACAGTACACTCAACATGGCTGTGCCCTTGTTGGTAATACAGTACACTCAACATGGCTGTGCCCTTGTTGATAATGTTGATAATACAGTTCACTCAACATGGCTGTGTCCTTGTTGGTAATACAGTCCCCTCAACATGGCTGTGCCTTGCTGAGTTTGCTCAGGGCTTTACTCACTCCCTACATGAATGTTTGTAAAATAACAACACATTGACCCCACACTCTGGAGTGCATGGTTGAAGGTTTCTACCTCTTCTTTCAGAATCTTTTCTCTCCCCTGTGCCTCAAATACACAGATCTAACTATGGCTGTTCAGTCTTGCAGGAATACTACATCTAAAAGTGTCTCTTTTTTCCAGCTTTCATCCTTATTTATGGCTTGGTTCATGAAAACTTACCACATTCTTTTTTTAATGATTTATTTATTTTTATTTTATGTGAATTAGTGTTTTGCCTGCATGTATGTTTGTATGAGAATGTTGGATCCCCTGGAATCGAAGTTACAGTTTGTGAGCTGCTGAGTGGGTGCTAGGAATTGAACCTGGATCCTTCAGAAGAACAGCCAGTGCTCTTAACCACTGAGCCATCTCTCAACCTCCTGTATTCTTTCTCTTCCTTCCTTCCTTCCTTCCTCTTTCTTTCTTGTTAGATTGCAGAAGTAAAAGGTATTTACTAGAGGACATTTGGAAAATATTAAACTTGTACAAAGGAGGAAATGAAAAGCATCGGCATATCTGCCATCCAGAGGACTTGGTCCATCCTCCAGTTCTGACTCTCTGGCTGTGGATAAGTAAGTGGCAAGGGAAGGAGAGAGACACATGTAGAGGGGATGGAGCAGGACTTGTCTGGTCCTAAATGCCAGACATCTGTTCACAGTACTATCCTCTTTAGACACTGTTTCTCTCCCTATAACCACTACTAGACCACCTACCCATCACTTAGCCAACCACTCGCCCAGTATAGAGGGAAGTGTCTACTAACTCCAACGCTTACTTCACAGGGTTAGTTTAGTCATTGCCTTACTGCACTTTCTGCTAAAATGGCCTTCCTGAGATTGGGCAGTTTCTAAAGGAAGGAGACTTAAGGTCCTAGAGGTTGGAGAGTTCAAGAACATGGTACCAGCATAAGCTTGGCTTCTGCTGATAGACCCGTGCCTCTCCCAGTATGGCAGAAAAGCCCAAGAACAAGTGGGTGTGTGAAGAAGAGACAAATCCCGAGAGGCAGACTTGCTTTGTAATAATCACTTGCTCTCCAGTACACAGCAACCCAGTCCCAGGAAAGCAGGAACTAAGTAAACGGAGAAAATTGTCAATCATTCACGAGGGCTGCAGCTCCGTTTTAAGCCCCGCCTCCAGGCCACACCCCTCCCATTTCTGCCACTGTCTCAGTCACTTTAGGTATTGGGATAAAGTTCCCAACAAGCGCAACTTAAGAAAAGAACTGTTGATTTTGGCTCACAGTTTGAAGGGACATAGTCCATCCTGGCTGGAAGGTGTATTGTTGGCAGCATCGGCTGAACATGGCCAGTCACATCCCAGTGGCATACGCAGGCAGGAAGCAGAGCCGTAAACCCTGCTGTTCAGAATGTTTTCCGTTCATTCCTGGATCCCAGTCCATGGAATGGTGCCACCGACATTTAGGAAGGTTCCTCCCTCCTCAGTCAGCATAATCGAGCTGATTCCTCACAGATACACCAAGAGGTTTGTTTCCATGATGATTCTCAATCCTGTCAGGTGGACAGTCATGATTAAACTATCAGAGCCACACTGATGAATCGCGCTTTAACATGGGTGTTGGTGGGGGCAAACCACGGAAGACGTAAAACCTAGATAGCCCAACCAAATCCTTCCTGGGGACTTTTATTAGCTTGAAGCAGAGAAAGTGACTCATTTCTACTTTGGTGGTGAAAACAGGAAGTTCTCTGGAGCTACAAGTAGCGAGAGAGACCATAGTCCTGTGAGAAAGCGGCCTCAGAACACGAAGGGGAGGGGTTGTACTGTGCTCTCTGGTCTGCTGGTTCCTGCTGTACCTGCTTCCGCCAGTCTCTGGAAGCTGCAACTTCCTGTCCTTCCCTAAGGTGGCTATATGAATGAAGTTTTCTTTTGCTCTGTACTAGTTTAAGTGAGACTTCTTCTCCATGAAAGAGAGTCTTAAGTAAACGCAGACATTACATTTAAGGAGACAAAAATCACGAGAAAGATTAAAGAGGCATTAATTTTGTATTCACATGAAGTGTTGGGGGCTCTTGTCATCTGCTCTGTATATGACCAAAAGTATAGATGTCTCCACCTCATCCCTCACATGGCCCTGGAAGGAACAAGAATGGGTGTCCCAGTGCTGGGGGAATGGGGGGGTCACGTCTGAGAGCCGGTTTCTCACTGTCTGTTTGGATCGAGGTTTCTCCAATAAACATGATGGATGGAGAAAGCTAAGGTATTGGTTACTTAGCAACCACCTCAACTCTCTGGCCAGACTGACCCCTGTTCTCTGTGCATCTGTGAACAATCCGAGCAGACTCTGGCTATCTTAGCCCTGTGGGGTTCCCCTTCCTTACCTTTTCCTGTCAGTCTTTGCTTGACTCTTGCTCCTAGCCTGTTTGGACTTTTCTCCTGTCCCTTTGGTTACAACAACCAACCTTAGTTCTTTTTTGTTTTTGTTTATAAGATTTTCTTTTTACTTTTAAGTGTGTGTGTGTGTGTGTGTGTGTGTGTGTGTGTGTGTGTGTGTGAACGTGGGTATGTGTGCACAAGTGCAGTGCCTGCAGAGGCCAAAAGATGGCATTCGAGCAACCCTTGAGCTGGCATTACAGGTGGCTGTGCACTGCATATGTAGGTGTTAGGAATCATATTCTATTCCTCCACAAGAACAGTAGATCTCTTGGCTGGTGAACCATTCCCTCCACCTCCCAGCCCCTTTAAAAGACATTTGTACCTAATCTTAGTTTAATTTGTTGAGTTAGAGAACTTTCTAAGAACACTTATCCCAACCCTTCCACCTTGTTCTGCTCCTGCTCCAATTCAACTTAAAACATTATCGCTGGTGAATTGCCAATTCATTTGGCTGCTTCCCCAGATATGTTCATCTCAGGTGCCTGAAGGCAGGGGATTGGACTGGATGAGGAGGAGGAAAGATGGACGTTCATTTAGAATGGAATGGGTAAGGGTAGGTAATAATCAGCTTTCCATCACCATAACAAAGTACCTGGTGTAATCATCCAGTCAAAGAAAAAGGTTTATGTGGCCTATGGCTTGGAAGTTCTAATTCACGACTGATTGGCAGAGCTGCTTGGATGAGACACCACATCATGTTAGGCACATGGCAGAGTACCACTGCTCACCTCATGGTCAAGAAGTGTTGGAATGTGGTTAGAGTCAGGGTCCACCATCCCCTTGCAGGCCACACTCAACAATTCTAAATATCTCCCACTAGGCCATATCTCTTAAATGTTCCACACCTCCCAATCATATTCCCTGGGGACCAAGCCTTTCACTCAAGGGGACAGTCACTCTCTAACTATGGGAGTTGGAAATATTTCTGTGTAGTTAAGAGATGAGTGGGTCTCACTGTTTTGCCCCATTGACTAGCTTGGTTGGTTTCACCTGTATTTGGTGGTGGCTAAAGGATATCTGGAGAATGATTTTAAGGCCTTCTCTTCCTCTTCCTCCTCTTCTTCCTCCTCCTCCTTCTTCTGACACAGGGTCTTGCTTGTTATGTAGTCCAGGCTAGCCTGAAACTGGCTATGTAGCCCAGGTTTACCTCAAACTTATCATTCTCCTGGATCACTCCCCCCCCCGAGAGCTGAGATTATAGGAATGTGCCACCACATTCAGCTAGCACCTTTGAAAATATCACTGCTTGTCTGGGCAATAAACAACTCTTGTCTGTGTTTATACAAGAACCTAAAATGGATTGTCTCCTTTATTTTTTTTTTCAATGAATAAAACGCATTTCCCCCGAAAAAGGGAAGTCCAAAGCTGACGTAAAGAGTGATACTTCAAAGGGTTTACTGATCTCCTGGGTCCTTCTTGAATGTTCCCTTGCCGTCTAAGTGGGGACACTCTGTTTCTATAGTCTCCTGCTTATTAAATCAGTTGCTAATTAGTTATGATCAATCTCTGCTTCCCTCTTTATTATATTTTCAGTCCCTAAAAAGAAGACTATATACAATAGAGAATTTAAAATCAAGAGCCCAGGCATGGTGGTTGGTGCTTGCCTGTAATCGCAGCACTCAAGGGATAGAAGCAGGAGGATCAGGAGTTCAAGGCCAACCTTAGTTACAAGATGGATTCTAGGCCAACAAGGCTGTAAGAGACTCTGTCTCAACAAATAAACAAAGCTAAACAATGGAGCCAGGTGAGGTGGTACCCACCTTCAATCCTAGCACTTAGGAGGCAGAGGCCAAAAGGTCTGTGCAAGTTTAAGGCCAGCCTGGTCTACATAGCAAATCAACCAGGCCTGTTCTGCATGGCAAAACTGTCTCAGATATAAAAATAAGAAGGATGAAAAGGAAAGGAAAGGACAGGATGGCAGATGGCTCAGTGGGAAAGACACTTGCTGGCAGGGCTGATGACCTGAGGTCCATTCCTGGACCTGCAGGGCAGGAGAGAAGCAACCAACAATTAAACAAGCGAGACAAAGAATGGTTTCAGGATCCAGAAATGGAAGACGAGGAAATTGAAAACAGGAAAATGGGAGAAAATGCAGATAGAAAGGGAGGAGTGCCAGCCTACTGTCTGCAGTCACTGATGGTAAAGTTGGCCTGGGTCCTACCACAGACCTGTTGTGTGAGCCACTAGGTTTCCTATGACTGGTGAGAGCCCCCTGCTGCCAAGCACCTTTCAAGACACAGAGGTCAGTAAGACTGGGTCCTACTCTCATATCTGGGCCTTACATGCTGAGAGTGTTCTGTGTTACCTACAAGCCCTTCTGTGCCGTGGTTCGTGTCTCATGCAGTTGGTAAAACTAGTTCTACCACACGCAGCAGACTGTTATTGGACTAGGGAGCTAGGTCCAAGCCAAACAGCTACAACGATGCTGGTCTCCTGGGAGGTCTAGTAACCCTGACTGTTTGACTTGTTTAGCTAACAGGTTTCCTACTGGCCGCATGAAGACACACTAATTTTGGCAGATCGTGTTTTCCAAGATGCTTGCAATGACACCCTCCACGCCCCCTCCAACATATACCTAGTCATTCTTCTCTCAACAGGACCTTAATGCTTATGTGCTCTTCCCTTTGAGCCTGTGTAGGGCTCTGTAGCTGCCTCAATACAATATGACAAAGGCCATGCCACAAGACTTTCTGAGACTAATGTTAAAATGTCATGCATTTCTACCTTGTTTTCTTGGGATACTCGCTCTTGGGAACTGGTAACCATAATCTGAAGATAGGGCATGAAAATCCCCATGTGTCAGGAACTAAGGACATGGTTGGGTTTGTACCTGACAGTCAGCCATGTGAGAGAGCCACCTGAGTGCAGCCTGCAGCCTGCAGCCCTGAGGGGGCTCCCCAGCTAAAGCCATGTGGAGAGAAGAACCAGCCTCACTGAACTCCACAGCTGGGAGCCAAAGAACCCACGGTTATTTGGAGCTATAGGGTTTTGTGGTGGCTAGTTAGACAGTGTCAGGTGGCTGAATCCCAAAGCCAACGGCACTTTCCTACTGGGGTGGCATGAATGCTAAGTGTATCCAGCGCAGGCCACCTGAGCCAGGGTGAAGCCTAACTTTTCATGCTCCCCACAAGCCTCATACACAAGCCAGGCCTGGGAGCTCTAAAAGTCAAGCTGTGAAAGAGGCGCTATTTTATGTTATGTAAATTCTAGAAAACTCTCACACTGAACACCTGTTCCTGAGAGTATCTTGGCAGGCCTCTCCATGGCACCAATATCTTCCTTCCTTCTATTTTGGACAGAGGGAATTTTGTTTTTCTCTGATCTCCTTACGCTTACTAGCATCTAGGCTCAAGAAATGCATTATTTGTTTGTTTGTTTGTTTGTCATCTGATTGGTTTGTATACAGGCATAAGCACACACACATGTACAGTGTGTGTGTGTGTGTGTGTGTGTGTGTGTGTGGTGTATACGCAGGTATGTGCCCAGGTGTGCAGGCTAGAGGAGGACACTAGGTATCCTGTTCTGTCACTCACTACTTTATATCCTTGAAATGGTCTAAGAACCTGGAACTAGGCCAGTGGCCAGCAAGTCCAGCAACCTTCCTGTCTGTATCCCGCACAGTGCTGAATTCCGAGTACACGAGGCCATGGGTACTAGGAGCCAAACCCGAGCCCTCATGATTGAGCAGCAAGTGCTCTTCCCCATTCCTCTCAGCCCCCAGGGACTAGGTTTGTGCTTGTCACTGCTGCTCTAAGCTGAGGCTATTTGTGCAGCATGATTTAGTAGCAGCAGTAGTAGTAGTCGTAGTTATTGTCGTCGTCATCGTCATTTTTTTTTTGTTTTGTTTTGGTTTTTTTTTGTTTTTGTTTTTTTTTTTTTTTTTTTTTTTTTTTTTTGGTTTTTCGAGACAGGGTTTCTCTGTGTAGCCCTGGCTGTCCTGGAACTCACTCTGTAGACCAGGCTGGTCTCGAACTCAGAAATCCTCCTGCCTCTGCCTCCCAAGTGCTAGGATTAAAGGCGTGCACCACCACCGCCATACGGCATCGTCGTAGTTTTTTAAGATAGGGTTTCTCTGTGTAGCATTGGCTTTCCTGGAACTTGCTGTGTTGACCAGGCTAGCCTCAAACTCAGAGATCCCAATGTCCCTGCCTCCTGAGTTCTGGGATTAAAGGCATGCTGCATCACTTGGCCTGGGCAGCATGATTTAAAATTTCCAAGTCTGGGGTTTTGCCCTCTCTCTGTTAGCCTGCAACCTCTGGTATTTATTTCAAGCTGTGTCCTGTAGGTGTCAATGACTAGACTGTCCTGTTGTTAACCTTTAGAAAACACAATATAGTGTTTAAAACTCAAGTGAAAAGCAGGTGCTTCAGCGTTGGGGGGGGGGGGGCACGAGCTTGCACGGTCTTTAAAAGACCTTACAAACGCATCAGAAATGAGCTGATTTATGGTGCATGCTTAGCATCTCACAGCTGGGATTCTTATCTCATGACGCCTGCTCTGAGAGACAGAGCCCTTCACTGTTGCATGTAATCCACCAACACAGCATCCTCCTAAGCACCTTGCAAGCTGGCTGGCCAGTGATGTGGGTGGGGTTGCTTCACTGGATTGGGAGAAAGGCTCTCTAATAGTGACTGACCTGCTTGGGAGACTCACCCTTGGACCAGTTAGTTCCCTTTGTCTCCTTGTGACTAGAGCTACAGACAGTCCTTTCAGCACAACTGGAACCCAAAGGACGAATGTCCAGCACTGGGGAAGCTGAAATACTTAGAAATATCTAGATTCTAGATAGTTACTAATTGTTCAGTTGTGGGGCTGGAGAGACGGCTCAGTGGATAAGAGCATCGACTGCTCTTCCAAAGGTCACGAGTTCAAATCCCAGCACCCACATGGTGGCTCACAACCATCCGAAAAGAGATCTGACGCCCTCTTCTGGTGTCTGAAGACAGCTACAGTGTATTTACATATAATAAATAAATAAATCTTTAAAAAAAAAAAAGACTTGCTTTGGTCATGGTGTCTGTTCACAGTAGTAAAATCCTAATTAATACAGAAGTTGGTACCAGGGACTGGGGTATTTCTGTGATAGGCCTGACCATGCTTTAAAAAAAAAAATTATTCAGTTGTTAGAGTTTGTTTATTTTAATATTTTATTTATGCATATGTATCTGTGCTTGAATGTATGAATGTGCACCATATATGCAACACCTGCAGGTGTTAGAAAAAAAAAGGCATCAGATTCCCTAAAATTGAAATTATATATAGGCAGTAGTGAGCCAACCAACCAGTGTAGGCACTAGAAACAGAACCCAGGTCCTCTGCAAGATGTAGAAGTGTTCCCAGCATTGCTCCAGCCCTGGGAAACAGGTTATTTATCATAACAATTTAACTTGTCTCTAGTATTATAGACCGAGCTTACTTTGCAACAAAATAAAATTTTGTCAGGACTATGACTCTGTCTTAGCTATTTCTCTTCACGGTGGAGCCGTCTGCTGTTTGGATCCGGCCGTCTGCAGGCTGATCTGATAGACTGCTGAACAGATTCTGATGGAGATAGGAAGGAAATGCACCGTAGCACATTCTAGGATCTGTTGGGGTAAGTGGATGCCGTAGCTGATGGAGCTTCTCCAGGACTCCTCCCGCTCACTGTCAGTCGTGCTCTGACTGGTCTCTGTGTGTGCGTCCCATCCAGAGAGTCTTATCTGATCTACGTGGTGTGGCTCTGTCAACTCAGTCCCCTTTGGTTTAAAAGGTCAGGGTGCGGAAGAGGAGGTTGGGATGAAAGCCACAAAGAAGAGTTAATCTTTAGAAAGAGAGAAGGTTTAATTTCTGAGATTCTTTTCATTTTTACCAACAATATTTTAAGTTACAGTCCCATAAGCAATTAAATTTCATTCATTCATGTAAAATGTTCTGAAAGGAAGAATAAAGACAAGAATGAGGTTATCTTAGAGAGAGGTAGAAAGTTCAGTTTGGGGACTCGATGGCTTTGGATAGAACAGATTGAATGCTGGGGATTGGTATTTCGTCATTTGTTTAAAGAGGTATGTGGATCAAAGGTTACCCAAGGGTAACCTTGCCTTTACAGCCAGAGAAGTTACAAGAATTTTCCTCAGCAAGATACATGATGAGCCCTTTAGTCTTGGCAAGCAAATAAACACCTATCTTACCTTTAAACACACTTGTAGCCCGAGTGTTGATATTTATCAGTGACGTAGATGCAATGGCCTGACAAGCATTCCTCCTCCTCTCTCATGGTTCCTCATTTTAAAATGAAATTTAAAAATTCCTTTCAACCTATGACTCCAAGGGAGCAATGTAGTATACGAGCATGTGTGCTCTTCTTTATTCTCATGTTTAATTGCCTCTGAGGGGGATGGAGAGATGGCTCAGTGGTTAAGAGGGCTGGCTGTCCTCCAAGAGGGCCTGGGTTTGATTCCCAGCACCTACATGGTAGCTTCTGGTTCCAGAGGACCTGACGACAACTGGTGTTTGTGGGTACTGCATGTATGACGTACAGACAAATGTGCTGGCAAAACGTTCATACACAAAATAAAGAGAAATGAAACAGTAATACAGTTTTACAAATGAACTTGAAAAGAAAATAATTAGGCTCCCTCTAAAAAAATTTGAAAAGAAAATAATTCCTACACACACACACACATACATGACACTGATAAAACCACAAATCATAGAAAGTGTTATTATGTGTTATTCTGATATGTAAGATATGACCTAAAACTTTTAATTAGTCTTAAAACTTTGACGATTTTACAAATCAGGTCCAATCAGTGGCAATGAGACAATTTTTCTGTCCTTGTTGCCACTGTTTTTTGTGTTGTGCTGGGATGGGCCTCTGGCCTTGCTCAGGCCGGGCAAGTGCTTTGCCACTGAACCACATCCCCGGTCCACAGGCTTGTGTGTGTGTGTGTGTGTGTGTGTGTGTGTGTGTGTGTGTGTGTGTGTGTGTGTACACACCAAGGTATGCATGTGGAGGTCAGAGAACAGCTTTCTGGAATCAGTCCTGAACCTCCTTCACGTGTGGGTCCCAGGAATTGAACTCAAGGAGTCAAGACTGGTAACAAGTGTTTTTACCCATTTTCCCCAAGCATCTCACCAGTGCAGGAGATGCTTCTCTAAGAGCTGCAACCTGACATATATATACACACTGCTGGGACAAAGGCAGGGGATGTACATCTGACTAATGGCCGTCTGACCTAACTGGCCTCCTAAAGAAACATTTTAACCGCTTGTAAGATGAAAGGACTGAACACAGCATCTTTAGCTAACTAGATGAAGATGTATATGGATATATATATATATATATATATATATATATATATATATATATATATATATATATATACACACACACACTCCTGGGTTAAACTCTTACTGGTGTGCTGCATTCGGTTTTGCTTGCTGAATACCTATAATTGCTGTGATTTCAAAGCTGACCTTTTACTCATGCAGTCTTCAGGCTTCTGCTCCTGTTTTATAATTTAGGGGACTTCATCTGAGAACAGATGTATGTTGTCCATTCTTCACATGCAAACCTTAGAAGGGAAACTGAAGAATGTTCTCTACTTATAAAGCACTGGAGGCCGAGGAAAAATAGTGTGAGATGGACTGAGAAGTGTGAGTGCCTGAGTCTTCTTACCAAAACAGAAGGAAGGAAGGAGGAAACCCACCACCTTTGGGTGTGTTGAACACCCAAAAAAGTTAGAACTCATACTTCTAATCTGGTACAATATCAAGCATTTTGAATTTAAGCACACTGATTTAGGAATTTAATTTTTCAACATATTTCAAAGTTTACAGCATATATAGAGGTCTGGTATAGTCTCAAGAATGTCATATTGTTTAGAAAAGGAGATAGAACCTCAAATGAAACCCCTGGAACATAGGAGCAATAACAGTCAAGAAGAGAGAAATCAGATTTTGATACTAGACAGCGTAGCGCCAACTCGATGCCAATGGGGGATTTAAGATGATAAATGGCCCAGGCAACCAGTTGTTTGGGTAGTTACGAGCAACTTGGACTGATGCCAGTTCTCCATAGGCTACGGACGATCTCTGGCCATTGTGACTGTAGAAATGTGTCTATAAGGAAAGTTGCTCTTAGCTTCTTGTTGTGGCTATTAAAGGAAAAACCCAGAATGCACCCTGAGTGTCTTCACAATGTGAAAAAGTCACTTGTGTTAATTGCATTCAGCATAAAACGTCAATGTTTTCCCCACAATGATGACTTTCAGCATGGTCTTGCCAGTGGGAAACCATGTCTTGTCACTCCACAAGGCTTGGAATTTGCACTGATTGTGACAGAAGACAAGACTAGCACCCACATTTTCTTTATTCAGGATAAGGTCTTTTTCCAGAGACTACGTGAATTGCTGTTTTATATAACCCAATTGCAAGATCGAATTTAAGTGTCTTTTTAAGGCATCCAGTTATTTTGTTACTATTTCCTTTGCTAGAGCTCAGAAAGTCAGAGAAAGCGCGTACCACCTATGATGCCAAGGTTGATCCAGACTATGTCCATACACCTGGGTGCTAATGCCCGTCTCAGAGAGAGGAGTCGTGACAGTAAGACTGACAGCCTATTTAGGGTGAAGTACTCACCTGTCACTTATTCTCAGAAACTTGCTTGAGCTGCCCTGGATCTTTGCAGTCCCTGCCATTACCGCAGAGAGAAACTTCCCTGGTTAAGGCTAAGAGTAACATTTGTTTCTACAGATACTCCAGGTGAAATACCACTCTGTTTAGCTTTAGCTGGAGAATCTCAGGCGAAAGAGGGCTCAGCAAACCTGAAGGAGCTTGAAGACAAGCACAGGGCTGTGAAATACATTTTTTTTTTTTTTGGCTTGCAACCATGACCCCACATCAGCTGTGACTGCCTACCTAAGACTGAGCTTTGATCAACAGTCAGTCACAGATTGGAGAATTATTGGCTGCTAAGGGATCTCCCTTGGAAGGGGACAGTCATTGTCCTCAGTTGTTTACATACTTAGGAGTCCACTAGTTCCAAACCCTTGGCCACACAATCCCAGTTAAATTCAATGTGTCTCAAAACAAAACAAAACATGGCATGCATGTGGAGAAGAGACTTGTAGGGAGGGTTAGGGGGTGAGAAGGAGATTAGAGGGATTGGGGCTACAGAAATCAAAACGCACTTCATACATATATGAAATTGTCAAGGAACAAGTTCAATAAGTTCTTTTTTAAAATGAGTCCCAAATGGACTTTTAACACATGTTTATTGAAATAACTTTCTGAAGAACTTCAGCTAAGCAATGCTATCAACCTCCTTTGCTTAAAAAAAAATTCCAAAGCATGTGTCTTAAAAAAGAATTTTTTCTTTTTTTGAGTCACAGTCTTACATATTCTAGGCTGACCTCAAACTAACTGTGTATCTACGAGTGGACTTAAACTTGTAGGAATCATCTTCCTGCAACTGTGCCCAGTTTATATAGTGCTGGGATCAAACCCAGAGCTTTGGGCATGCTAGGCAAAGAACCCACAAACAGATAAATTCCATGGCCATCTTTATTTTAAAATCTGATTTGCTCTGATTAGCTATCCAGCTAAGGCAAATTGATAAGGGGTTTTGCTCTTGCTAATAATTTAAAAAAATAAATATTTTTGTTTTAAGAATGCATGGAATTGTCATAGACACATGCTGTGCTCCGATTATATAATAATAATTAGGATCAGTAGACTTAACTTGACTGCTTGGCCCATGCCAACTAATGTCATGAGTCTTGCCAGAACAAAGTAGCTCTGTAGAAAGTTCCTGTGCAGCTAGAAAAGTCAACACAGATCTCAGATGTAAACTCAACAGCATGCTGGTGAGTTTGTTTCTTCAGGAGTTTGAGATTATTTGACGTATTGAATGAGAATCCTGTTATCGTCTCACGAAACATGCCTTTATCAAAAGTAACAGTCCAACACCTCATACACTTCTGAGAAATTCTAAAGTCTGATATTGGGCAGGGTTGGATCAAGGTCAAAGGCCTGGGTAGTCATCGAGGATCTTAGACACCCCAAGAACGAAGGAACTAGACTTTTCAGAGAAAGAGAAACACATTTAAAGTAGCCGTCACAGGCAGAATAGGGGAGTGATGACTCTGAGGCTGCATCCGTCTGCCGGCTGACTGTCTGAGAGTCAGGGCAGGTTATAAATTGATTGTGAGTGTCCACAGGGCAATGACTCAGAGTCATGTCAGAGTGAGAACACTGAGACAGGACAAGGTACCTGTTGAGGATACACTGTCAAACACCGCCGTTGGTCAGAGCACTGCTCAGTCCCAGGACAGAAGGAAAGCTGGGATTCAGGTCATTCACTGTGTTGAGAGACCACCCTGGCCTGCGGCTCTGCCTATAAAATTATCTGCATATCTCAGAAGGCAAGAGCTCGTTAAAGGGGCCCCAAGGGGGCAGGAGAAGGCTCTCTGTGGAACATGAGGGCAGCCTTTTAAACACAGAACCCCAATTCAGCAGCAAAAAGTTTGGTTAACCTCATCTCCCCTCAGTTTATATGTGGTTAGCAAAATAAACTTTTCATTCTTTGTTTCTTTCCTGGAATAAAATACCAAGCATCCCAGGAGAACCAGAGACTCAATTTGCTAGATGGCCTTTTAAAGGTCAGAATTAGAAAAGGAAGGATTAAATGGACTGGCTTTATTGAGGAGGAGAGGTTAGTGGACTTTCTGCATTTTTTTACTCCATTGTTTTTAGAACTTGGATGTCAACTAATTTCATGTAGAATGTCATTTCTGATGGCCTGATAGCCACCTCCTGGAGTGCTGAGGATTGGAGACTCTTCCCAGCCTGCAGGAAAGGCCGTGTGCAGAGTCCAGAGAGACCACACAGCACAGTGAGCCAGAGCTGCCACAGATACAGATCTTTCTTGCTTAGTCTTGAAGATCTCCAACATACAGAAGGAAAACAGATGACCCCAACCTACGTGCATCCCAAGCCCGCATTGCGCAGGCGGGCCTGTGGCTTGAAACAAGATCAGTAGTTTTGAGATGTTGCAAGTAGAGGTGATTTTAGCAGAGAAGGAAAAAGTTGCTTCTCTCTTTAAAGGTGGCTGTTTCTTCAGAGAAGTTTTCAAAAGTGACTGAGATGCGGCTGAGTGCAAGGATCTCCCACGAGGACTGTGGACTTTCTTGTCATATTTTCTTAGTAGGTAAGAAACAAACTTAACGACTCCCTGGGATGGTGTGGCTATGAAACACCCGCTTTGTTTGTCATGGTTTCCATAGCACAACTGTCCTTGAGGAAAGTTCCAGAGGACTAGAGTTGACCTGAGAGGGCAAGAATAGTGAGAGGATATTATCCAAACCTGTTAGGCAGAAAGGCGACCTGGAAGAAGACCAGCTTCCTGATTCAAAGCCTGGGAGTGAGGCAGACCAGTGCTATGATCTTAGGGTGACCAGAATGAACAAGGAGGAGGCAGTGGGGAGGGACACCCTTGATCTGAAGCCACCACCACACGGGGCTCCTTCACCATGAGTGGGCTGGTGGGCAACCAGGCCTTTCCAAGACTTCAGTCCCTCATTCTTCCAAGTCCAGGGGATGCTATCGTCTGAAGAGGGGATGGTGGAAGAAACACCAAAAGGTTCTTGCGTCTACACTGATCTGAAATTAAATTAAGCGTGTCTCCTCTTCATCCTCTCCAGGCGGGCTGGCAGGTCCCTCGGGAAGTACACTCTTAGAAAACATCAACGCCACTTGGACTTAGGATTCACTGTCACTGAAAAAGAAAGAAAGACAGAACAGACCAATAGCACAATGATGAGCGAGGGAGAGCTGATTCCTCGATTGCAGAGGTCACTCAAGATCCTAAACAATCAGAAAGCCAGCACTGTTTAGCTTGCAATTTCCTACACAAGGGGCAGTTTGAATATTATATTTGATTCTTGAGGAGGAAATCCAAGGGTGCCAAGAGACAATCTCTAGCTCTCCAAAATCCTCCCCGGTGACAGGGAGAGAACCAGATGGAGTTGGGGATTCCCGCCATTAATTAAACCTAATCCCATTCCCTATGAATAGATGCCAGAAGTCGCTTTTAAAAATGTGTCGTTTCTTTCAAGAGTTTGTGGTCCTGACTTACTGTCAATGGTGCCTCTTGTTCAAGCCCACAGAGGGGCTAGGGAGTGTTCTCTGCACCATCTAGAATTCCATCACAGACGTCTTGGAGTATGAATGATTATAAACTACAGACCTGGTATTTGAACATAGCCGTGCTGCTGGCTAATTTGTGCATTTTTTGTTTGTTTGTTTCATGTTTGGCTATCTTTGTCCAGTATCTGACATCACGGCTTTTTCCCAGTGTGTCAGGGGCTCTTGGTGCCTGTCCTGGAGAGCATTTGAAGCCCTGATTCTTTCTTCCAGATTCTCCTCTAGGTTTACAGCCCTTTCTCCTTACATTCTAGCACAGCTCTATTGCCAGCTGACTCTGTCTCCAAGGAAGGTCATGAATAACCACAGTGAGCGCATGTGCTCTCTCCTTGGCTCTTGGATTATGCAGTCTACGGCAGTCTAACTCACTTGACAGACGCTCAGTAAAGCATTGTGCATTAGCGAAGGTACACATACCTGTAGCCCCAGCAACTACAACCTGGGAAACAGTGTCTCAGAAAAACAAAAACAAAAACAAAAGCCACAAGAGACAATAGATCAATCAATAGATAGCTGTGTCCTTGACAGGGGAAAGAGGTAACTCTGTGTGTGTGTGTGTGTGTGTGTGTGTGTGTGTGTGTGTGTGTGTGTGTGCTCATGCCAATGGGGAGGTGCTATAGGAACAAGGAATGCACAGAAGAGGGAGAGGAGGGCAGAACTCTATCTGAGGCAGGGGAATAAACAAAGAAATGGCCTCTATAGCAAAACTCATTAAATGTGGATAATGGATGGAAATTGTAGTTTTAGTTGTTTGTTTTGTTTTGTTTTCTTGTTTGTTTTTCGCTCTGGGAGGATAACTCACGAAAGCAAGCTTGCTTACCACATGTACTCTCAAGGCCCTTGATCTGATCACCAACACCCCACGCACTAAAGAAGGAATATCCTCTAAGAGTTACTAACAAACTTTTAACTCACAGTGGGGAGGGAAGGCTTCATTCCTTGGAAACTGGGTGGTACAAGATAGTATTGCTAAAGGCCAGAGGCCATCTCTGTGGAGCAGAATTCCCCCAAATGCATGTTCTCCTTGTATGGCCTTATCTAGCAAGATCCTCTTTTGTTTGCAACACTGAACTCTATCCAGTGGTTGTAACAGAAATGGTTTTCAAAATTATTGTAAAACTAGTCAGGGTTCATTGTGCAGGGTCCTGGGTTCCTCTCCAGCAAGCCTGCCCCCCCCCAACAAAACAAAATAAAACAAAACTCCACCAGAACCTTAACTATAGCTAGTACTTTGGCACTTTCTCTCCCAAATGTTTTTCTGTTCTAAAGATATGTTATCATCTGTTCAGAAACAGGATCTTTGTTCTGTCAGATCCACTGCTGGTCACACAGGGTGGGGCATGACTCAGTGGTAGAGCTCTTCCTAGAACACCCAAGGTCATGGGTTCAATTCCCAGCACTACAAAACACAGACAGAACCTTCTCCATCTCACCCCCTCCCTTTTTAGTAGCTATATAGTAATTTGTTAACTCATTAGATATTTAAAAACTGAGGCCTAGGAATATAAGTCAGTAATAGGGTGCTTTCTTGGTATAGGCTGAAACTCTAAATTCAATTGCAGTTCTGAAGAAAGAGAGAGAAGGAGAGAGAGAGAGAGAGAGAGAGAGAGAGAGAGAGAGAGAGAGAGAGACAGAGACAGAGACAGAGACAGAGACAGAGGAAGGACAGAAGGAAGGAAGGAGGAAGAAGGAGGAAGGAGGAAGGGAAAGAAAAAGAGAGAAGGAAAGAAAGAGGAGAGAGGGTGCCCACAAAACAACAATAAAACCTAATCAATACTTTCATAATTAACTCTTCAGGGTACTCCTAATTTTTAACTTTTGTGAACAGTTCCAATCAGTCCTTTTGCATAAATCTCTACAAGAGGAATTTCAGACCAAGGACATGCAGTTTAAAGCTTTCAGGACCATTGTTAAATTGTCCTTCTTCTAGGTAAGAATGCTAGTATTTACTTTAAGCTTTCATTTGCTGTTTTATTGCTAAGAAGAATATACTTTTTCCCCTAAACATTAATTGGTAATTTCAATTTCTTCTTTTGCTAAGTTGACTACTGATAAATTTTGTTCATATTTAAAATGAATCAATTCTCTTTTTATTGGTTCAGGTCGTAAGAATAATTTTGATTCATTATCTATAGTACAAAAACACTTCTCTGGTTCTTCTTTTTGTGCTATTTCTTTTGTTTTGTTCTAGTTTTTGAGACAGGGCCTCACTCTGTGGCTGTTGTGTAGCGGTTTCTTCTGAGATTAAGTCCTTCCATCTTGGAGAACAGGTAAAGTCCAAGATGCTAACGGAGATGGGAGCCGGCAGAATGTTCTACCGGGAGGTGAAACATTCCATCCTGTAAGGAAGCTTATCAAAAAGGAAAACTAACAAAGGCTTCAGGAAGTTCCCAAACCTGACCAGAGTCACCAGGCCCCTCCCTCCTCAGGCACATAACAGTAGAAGGGCAATGCAAGGCACTCAGAGGAGCCTCGCTGCCTGGAAAAGACATTCTCCACCCTGAGCTGTCCTCAGGCTATGCGGTGAGCTCCAAGTTCCCAGCTTTGTGAGCTGTCCCTCAGGCTGGGCTGGGCTTTGGTGATGCCTTTCAGTCATTTCTGCTCCTATAGGTAACCCGAATAAAACTCTTTAGTTCACCAGGCTGGACTTTCGGGACTACCTCACTTTCACCTGTCATCAGTTCTCTGTCTGGAAGAGGTAGATGCTGTTCACACATCCCAAGGATAGTGTCACACAGCAGTAGCCCAGGCTGCTCTAGAACTCACTCTGTAGACGAGGCTGCCCCTGAACTTGTGTGATCCTCCTGCTTCTGCCTCTCATGTGTTAGGATAGTAGGTGTGTACCCCATGTCAGGCTTTTATCTTGTTTTGCTTCTTTTTCAAACAGGGTCTTCCTCTGGAGCCCCGATTATCCTTGACCTCACAGTGATCCTCTTGCTTCAGCCTCCTGGGTGCTGACGACAGGTGCGAGCTCTCACACCCACCTCTCCATTAACACTTCTTACCTGGTTCTAGTGGTGCAATGTCAAATCTCTAATGTGTTCCCTATGAGTCCTTGACACCCGCCCCAGCTCACAAATGCTCTCTCGGTTTAGGTCATCCTGGCTGTCTGTACAGAAACTTTTCCAAGAGGACTGTGCATCGGGACATGGAAGAGATGGGGGTGAATTTGAAATGGTAATTTCACAGCCCTGTCTTTGGCTTAGCTGCACGCACACTACAGCTTCCATTCCTTTAACTCTTTTGCCTTTACCAGGATTAGCTCATTGGTCAAGCATCTGCTTAGCATGTGAGAGTCTCAGAGTTCAATCCCCAGTATCAACAAACTAATTAATTAGAAAGTAGGTTTGTGTGTATGTGTGCATGTGGGTGCATGCATGTGCATGTGTGTTTATGTATGTTGGTTTAGAATGTGTAAGCTGGAAGAGGGTGTCAGGTGTCCTGCTCCTTCTTATCACTCTCTGTCTTGCTCTCCTGAGACAGTGTCTGTCCCTGAGCTTGCAGTGCGCTGTCCGCTAGCAGCACCTGACACTTCTCTGGCCCTGTCCCGGGACAGGGCCAGGGTTAAAGAGTGGGGTCTCACCCAGCTTTTTCACGGTATGTGCTGGGATCTGAACTCAGGTTCTCACGCTCAAAGGCAAACACTTCCACCCGCTGTCCCTTCTCCTCAGATCCAGTAAATAAATACTTGGACCTTTCAAATGATTGTGCCAGGCAGCTTGCTGTTGTGGGCGTTAGCACTGGGCAGCTGCCATTTTCTAGTGGCTTTTATGATAAGTACAAGGTTGGGATACACAAACAGGAGCATGCGATCTGGCTGAGGCTTGAGTTGGGCCGTTACTTCTTTGTTTTATGACAAGGGGGAAAGGTAACCTTTCCTACCTTCAATGTCCTCATCTGATGTCATCTGCAAAGCACATCTAATAATTATATAGCTTATAGGGTTGTTGTAAAAAAATAAATGAGGGGTTGGGGTGAGAGAGGCTCTGGCCTCAGTCCCCAGCACAACACACTGAAAGGAAAAAAGAAAATGCAGGTAAACCCCCACGTTACAGGCCTGGCACCAACATGCATGCATGCTGATTGGTGAGTCGTACTAGGCCGACCGAGCTCTGACAGCTGTTTGTGAGTTATCTGCAACATTGTTTCAAAGATGTAATGCTTTAAGGAATCATCTTCAGAAGCACACCTCACATTTCTAAGGAGAAGCCTTCTGTTTAGCAGCATTGTTTACTTAAGTCCCCCAAAAGCAAAGTGCTCGAGATCTCTGGAACACCACAACCACGTGATTTGGTCTGAGCGCATCACGAACTGCTTCTGCTTTGATGGGCTATCGAGTCATTCCCAGAGAGCAGCTGCCTCCCTGGTGTTTTTTGTGGTGTGGAATCTATCCATCCACAAGACCTGTGCGTGAGTCAGCAGCCTCCTCCTCCGAGTCCCAGCAGAGTAGGCCAGGGCGTTCTCCATCACAGGCTCATGCTTTATTTAGTTAGCTGTCTCTAGCTATTCATCATCTCTGGAAAATGATCAACTAAGCCACGCATTTTTAACTCTAGCAAATCCTGGAGTTCCCTGTTAAAAATACCTTGGCGAACTGCCACAGAGCCGCAGCAAACACACTGGTGGCTCCGCTTTCAACCTTCCCTGCTTGCCTCGATGTGCGCACGTGCAGTTTTAGCAACTTGTTTCTGACAGTGACATTAAAGAGTAATTTGTCTAGGAGTGTTATATAAACACATGAAGAACATGGAACACCTTTCCACAAGCATATACAGGAACAGGAGGACAAACTGTAAAACAGAACAACGCACGGCTGTCTTTTCTTCCAGAAAGTACCCGATTGGCACGCTGCCAGCAGAAAGGGGGCATTCAGCTCAAATCCCTCACTTCATAGCTGTGACTGTTTGTCCAGACCGGACAGTGACCCTGTCCTCCTGACCCATCTATCTTGCAACAATCCTGAGTTATGGCCACAGCTAATGCAGCCATCTCTGAACATGGCCATATGCCACCACTCAACCCGTCTCGGGTCATGACGCTCTGACTCAGTTTCAGAGAGTGTGGAGTCCGATTTGGCACAAAATCACGTAACAATTAGATCAAGCTCCCTTTCTCATCAGTGCAAAGTCCCTTCTTCCCGACAGAGGCCTGGCTTGGGTGGAGTTAATGAGAGAAATGAGACTCGGAATTGGCCCAAGACACAGAGATCACGTCTGCTATGGAGACACATACACACACACACACACACACACACACACACACACACACACGGAGCTGTCTTTAACAACGTCCTTCTGGGTATCAGTCTGGAAGACACAAACTATTACTTTGTTCCCTTGTGGTACTGCAAAACTAGTTCACTTTTTGGGGGGTGGTGGGGACTAGATAGGACACACTCGGAGTGGTTACTGGCATTCTAATGCCTTGACCTTCCTCTGCCTGGTCACAGTGTGGACTCTCCACCTGTGGATCGTGACGAGCAGCAGCAAACGGGCACGTGGCTATCTGTACCTCCTGTCTGTGCTCATGTGGTCCACAGTGCAGACAGAAGCGCTGCGTGTCTGACTAGACGTGAGTCAGGAGAAAGGAAGACGCTGGCTAGCCTGCAACAGGTGGACTCTGTCTGGACCGTACCCGTATCTAGTGGCATTTGGGAGATGCTGTATGGGTGGGGCCTGACAATGGACTCCATTGTCTAGAGACTTTGAAGAGTTGACTATAAAGCCCACCGAATGGATCTCTTCTTGCTATCTTTCAGCTCTGGCTACCTCCCCTCTTCCTGTGCTCTGAATACCACTGTAGGAGCCCGTTGTGCACCACAAGTCACAGAACAGGGGGTCATGGGGAGAGGCCACTAAGGTGGAAAATAAGAATATGGAATTTTTCTTCTCCAAAACTCCTTTCTTGTCCCTTCCTGTCATTGTTTGGTAAACATGACAACCTCACAGCAAAGGGCTTGTACTAGTTTGTACAGACCTGGTCCTTACTAGCATCCTATTTTGGGGCTGAGCATGTACATTTCAAGAAAAATGTCCACTCTGAGGTAAATTTTGTGCAATTAATATACCTTAAATATATATTATATGTTACATGTCACACATTACATATCACACTATATTATATATTACATATATGTTATATTGATATATTAATATGTAATGTATTATATTATAATGTTATATTAATTAATATAATTTAGTAATCATTATATCATTATTATATAATTGTTATACTAATTAATTTATAATTTGTTATAAATATTAAAATTGTGTTATTATGTGATTAATAATTAATGTTATATATTATTATATATATTAAATTGTCAATCTATGTCAATACTGCTATTGTCTGAATACTCAAAAAAAGCTGAGGCAGGAAGATTATGGGTTCAAGGCCAGCCTGGGCTACATAGTACAATCCAGAGTCAAAGAAAGAGTCAGAGGTGAGAGAAATGGGGGAGGGAAGGAGGGGGGAGGAAAGGAAGGAGGGAGGGAGGAGTCAAGGGGAGAACGAGGAGTGGGGCAGAAAAGGATGGAAAAGTGAGAACCGGGAAAGTGAACATCAGGGCTGGGGTGGATTCCAGGGAAAGCTCTGAAGGGATGACCGACGGAGCTGCCGGTTCCCAGAAGTCCTCCTTATCAGGAGGCTGGACAAGGGCAGCACCCGTTAAATTCACTCCTTAGTCACTGTCCCCTGCTTTCTGAAGCATTATGTGCACATATGGGGGGTGTCTCAGGAGTTAATGCCACAGAGGAAGGTTGCTTGATGATGACCTATCAGGTGATTGGAACAAAAGTATCACTCATGGAGAGGTGCTGATGATAGGCTGGGCTGTGTATGTGAGAGGTAAAGAGCACGTGAGTGTCCCCTGTGAATTCATTCTGCTCTCAATATCATATGTCTGTGGAAGTCACTAGAGAGATATGGTTAAGAGCTGAACCTGGGTGGCCTAGAACCCCAGCACAGCTTCCAGACAGAGAGTGGGGTGAAGCCCTGCCAGTGTCCTGTCAAAGCCAGATGGTTCCAGGCCCACAGAGAAATTCAGACACTCACTTGCAAAATGGCCAGTTCACATAGAACTCCAAACAGATGAGGGCCTTTTTGTAACAGGCAACTTATTTCAAGAACTGCCCTCTCTATAGTTAAGATTTTTAATAAAAGTTCATCACCGTACAATTCCATCAGGGTAGTTTTCCTCAGCAATGTCAATAATTTCATAGTGGGAATTGAGGATATAAAAGTACTGACATTTCTCATCACTGAGAATGCAGTCATAATGTAGCTAGAGCTTGAGGGTGACCTATATTGACCTATGCACTGTCTCATTAGGAAGGAAAGGTTAAGATATGTGGAGAAGATCCCTCCATAATATCCTTTGTCATATAACCAGAGCATTCTTTTTATTTCTTTTGCCTTCTTGTTATTATCTGGGATCTCATTTAAGTAAGATAGAATATATTTTTCAAACTCATAATGAATTGTGACATATAACTATCCCAAGATGTAACATGGACGTAATTGCTAAGAGTGGACTTGAGGGTCAGAGCTAAGGCTCCCCTGGGTAGGACCGCATTAGTTCATGACAGACAGAGATGCAGTGTGGAGAACTATCAGCTAACCTGTCAGGATTCTAGGAAAGTAGATATAGAGACAAAGACCCCCGAGGAAAACCTGACCATTACTTTCAGAGCTGTGGCCTCAAGGGCTGTGGTGCCATGTGATTGCATCTGGAAGCATCTGTGACAAGCGAACAGATGATGTGTTTCCTCGGGTATCCGCCACACTCTCAAGCTTTGATTTGTGTACCCTAACACAAGAGTCCCATTGCCGTCACAGCTCAGCTTGTCTGCTGTCCAGTCATCTTTATTACCCCAACAGATGACTTGGTGACCCCCAAACTATAGTCATGCTCTGAAGAGCAAGTCCGCTTTTCAAATCCTTCTGGCTCTTTCCACATACTGAGCAAACAGTTCTTTAATCAGAAATCCCCCAAATTCACTAATTCCTCTCCTCACAAAGATCACATCATTTAAATAATACCGTCAAGTGCTAATAAATTATACCTGGTCCCAAGGCACTAAAATTTTCTATCAAGCAGAGCCACCTAGTGGCAGACTGGGATATGTTTTTAATTTTCATTTCATTTCTCTCTAATACTAATCTAGATCAAGTGGGTTAGGGTTCTTTGTTTCTTGCTTTATAAAATGTTCCTCTTAGTCACGATTACTGAAAACCATCCTGTCTGGGGCTGTCCCCTCCTTCTGCTTCCTTACCAAACATCTATCTATCCAAGGCAAATAACTTCCCGATTCAATTTGCTATAATCAGCAAATCTCCGGACTAAAACAAAAGCCAGCTCAACAGTGTCTCTTTGAAACCTCAAGAGCCACTAGGATGTTTTGTAGTTTCCAAAACATGCTTTCTGACCACAAATTTCTCCCTGTAAATTGACATATTAAATTGCCAGGCGCAAAGAAGCCAAAGAAAATGCCGTGCTGTGCTGTGCTGCGGCTGCGCTGTGCTGTGCTGTGTTGTGTTGTGCTGTGCTGTGCTGTGCTGTGGCTGTGCTGTGCTGTGCTGTGCTGGGCTGTGCTGTTCTGGGTTGTGCTGTGCTGTGCTGTGCTGGGCTGTGTTGTGCTGTGCTGTGCTGTGACTGTGCTGTGCTGTGGCTGTGCTGTGCCGTGCTGTGCCGTGCTGGGCTGTGCTGGGCTGTGCTGTGGCTGTGCTGTGGCTGTGCTGTGCTGTGCTGTGGCTGTGGCTGTGCTGTGCTGTGCTGTGCTGTGGCTGTGGCTGTGCTGTGGCTGTGCTGTGCTGTGCTGTGCTGTGGCTGTGGCTGTGCTGTGCTGTGCTGTGCTGTGCTGTGCTGTGCTGTGCTGTGCTGTGCTGTGCTGGGCTGAGCTGTGCTGTGCTGTGCTATGCTGGGCTGGGCTGTGCTGTGGCTGTGCTGTGCTGGGCTGTGCTGTGCTGGGCTGTGCTGTGCTGTGCTGTGCTGTGCTGTGCTGGGCTGGGCTGGGCTGTGCTGTGCTGTGCTATGCTGGGCTGTGCTGTGCTGTGCTGTGCTGTGCTGTGCTGTGGCTGTGGCTGTGCTGTGCTGTGGCTGTGGCTGTGCTGTGCTGTGCTGGGCTGTGTTGTGCTGGGCTGTGCTGGGCTGGGCTGTGCTGTGCTGGGCTGGGCTGTGGCTGTGCTGTGCTGTGCTGTGGCTGTGGCTGTGCTGTGCTGTGCTATGGCTGTGGCTGTGGCTGTGCTGTGCTGTGCTGTGCTGTGGCTGTGCTGGGCTGGGCTGTGCTGTGCTGTGCTGTGGCTGTGCTGTGCTGTGCTATGCTGGGCTGTGCTGTGCTGTGCTGTGTTGGGCTGTGCTGTGCTGGGCTGGGCTGTGCTATGCTGGGCTGTGCTGTGCTGTGCTGTGGCTGTGCTGTGCTGTGCTGTGCTGGGCTGGGCTGTGTTGGGCTGTGCTGGGCTAGGCTGTGCTGTGCTGTGGCTAGGGCCCTCTTCTACCCTTCACCATCCCTGATAGAAATCACAAGTACCTTGGGCTGAGGTTTGGCTCCTTCTCTTCCTTCAAAGTAGGTAAACACTCAAAGTCAGCTAGGACAGAAGAAAAGGAAATTCACTGTTAGTCACCAGAATTGCTTTTTCCATCCACAAAACTGACACAGTCGGGAATGGACTGTGCCTCTATGTGGCTACCTGTGAAGAAATGGCCCCACTGGGGAGTTCTGGAGGTTCAAAGATTAATGATGCTAAGGTTCCTGAAATGGCAAGAGCACGGGTCACACAGATACAGGGCCGCAGTGTTCCATGCCCCCGTTGAAAGGGCACAATTCATCATTGCTTGCTCAGCTGGTCCCCTGGAAGCTCACAGTGTTCTGAAACCTGGAATATGTGTCTTGGAAGTGAGACGCAGGACGAAATGGTGTACCTCAGGCCCTACAGTACCTGCAGGACAGCTTCACAGCAGAAGCATCAGGAAGGAGGGGAAGGACCACCTCTTCCCAGGGAACTTCTTTCCCCTCTACCACATCGTGTGTGTGTGTGTGTGTGTGTGTGTGTGTGTGTGTGTGTGTGTGTATTATGCCTGGATAGTCATATGCACACCTATGTGGTGTTAGCTCTACATTTTATTTTTTGAGGCAGGATTGCTCACTGAATATTCAACGCCCTCTTTTAGACACCATGAATGTACATGACTGCTAGTAGTTGCACACAACTGTGAACATGCACATAAATAAGTAAGTAGCTAATTAAATAAGTCTGTCCTAAAAAAATACAAACGACTGGAGAGTTCACCCAGTGGTTGAGAGTGTTGCTTAATACACAAGCACTGAGTACTTCAGTTCAAATTCACAGCACCTGTATAAAAACCTCCATGTGGCTCTGCATGCCCATAAGTCCACTCATAGCATGTGTGTGTGTGTGTGTGTGTGTGTGTGTGTGTGTGTGCATGCAAACAGAGGGAACACATAGTCAGAGACATCTAGCTGTCTAGGTTCAGTGAGGAATTCTCAAAGGAATATAAATATAGTATGGTAGAGGGCAGCTCCAGTTGTTTTTCTCTGCGCAGAAACATACACACACAATACATGCATACACCACAAACATACACACAGTACATATATACACAACTATAACACACAAATGCAAAGAGTATATGATATATAGTGAGGTTTTTTTTTTTTTGGTTTTTCGAGACAGGGTTTCTCTGTGTGTATCCCTGGCTGTCCTGGAACTCACTTTGTAGACCAGGCTGGCCTCGAACTCAGAAATCCTCCTGCCTCTGCCTCCCAAGTGCTGGGATTAAAGGCGTGCGCCACCACCGCCCGGCATATAGTGAGTTTTATCGATTTCATATGAACATCAGGGAAATTTTATTAATTTTTGATTTAATTTAAAAATTTATTGATTTTTAATGAACACACAATTTAAAGACTAGTTATCACTTGAAGATTATTGTGTGGGAATATTCTATTAGTGTGTATATTAGTCCTGTCTGATAGAACTATCTACAGACATGGGGATGTTCTAGTCAGCCTGACAAATACCATACTCAGTGGTTAGCAAATGTTTATCATTCGGCTACTAAAACTATATTTTATTTTTATGTTATTAAATAGGCACACAGCTCTAACACCTTGTGTATTTGACAGCAGTTCATATAAAATACACTTGGTGAAGTTGCAACCACATACAGATTGGAATTCTCTAAATTCAAGAAAATATAAGGAAGGTTATGTCAGGTTTTTCCCCCAGATAATTTTGTATCAGATTTTCTTCCCAGGCTAGAAAGATGAAAGTTAGAGAGGGATGTAGCTAACCTACCTACCTACCCTCCTGCACACACCCGCACGCACGCTATCGGAAACAACACAGTTTCTTCCTGAAAAGCTCCACTTGGACAACCAGTACACAGATAAAAACAAGTAGTGACAGACACAGCGACTATGATTGGACTGGCTCTTTAGGGGTATGCAGATAGAGCGCCAGATGAAGCATGACTTTAGATTTTCTGAGTTGTTGATGAGGCAGCCGTCTAGCCCTGCGTTACCAGAAAGGCAAACAAACACTTTGGGCTTCCACGTACCGTTTCTGTTCATGCTATTCATCCATTTATCAAGTTCTTCCATCTCTATTTCCATAACAGAAGGAGTGTCCTCTTCAAAAATAGGGCTAGACAGAGAACAGAAACGCGTGTTTTTAAAAAAAGAAAAGGCTCGAAAGGCTGATTTTCATTTGTGGAGAAGTCTAGATTATTGACAGGTTAGAAACAACCTGACTCGGTGTCTGACACCCCAACCTAGCCCTGGGTTTGCCCTAACCAAGTGAGCATCAAACTCTAGCAGGAGGAAAGGCAAAATCCACAATGAACCCTCCTCTGTGACTAGGGCTAAACTGGATGGCACAGAGGCCAGGGAGTGGACTAAAGGAGAAGCTGCTTTCTGGAGACCACAGGCGCGGTTG
This sequence comes from Tokudaia tokunoshimensis, assembly GCA_036184795.1. Classification (NCBI taxonomy): domain Eukaryota; kingdom Metazoa; phylum Chordata; class Mammalia; order Rodentia; family Muridae; genus Tokudaia; species Tokudaia tokunoshimensis. The sequence continues at coordinate 74,669,549 of BTHU01000003.1, forward strand.
TCAGGATGCTCCATGGTCCTCTCATGTAGCTTCCTGGCCTTGCTTGGTCTCACTTCTCTTTTCTTGGAGTTTTGATCAATGACCTAGAGAAAGTGACCAGACACCCCTGGGTAAGGTTTGGAAACTAAGATGCATGTCCCTGAGACAATGTGGGGGCTGTCAGAGTTTAGGGGGACTAGATGCAAAAGAAACCAGCCAGGTTGTCACAACAGAAGCTGGGGAAAGGCTAATGGCTCTCTCATCTCCTCCCCTTGACCGTTTTTGTCCACACAATGGGGAACTGAAGACAGGAGGAGAGGACTCACACTTTCAGGGTTTCACCTCCTAGTTCATCTGAAAGAGAACAGATACAAGAGTCGCATCAGCCTAGCTCATCGCTGGGATTTCCTGCAAAATCCACTGGGTGACCTTTGCAATGGGAGGAACACGGTGACAAGGCATCGGGGCCCATAGCATTTAAGCAAAGACAAGGGGACAATTTGTAGAAGTTCATTCTCTCTTTCTACCACATGGGTCCCAGAGATCAAACTCAGGAGCACACTGAGGCACCTTGAGGCCCCATGAATTACATTTTCTGAGGAGGAATCATTAAAACCCCGAGTCCCGCAATACAGACTGCCATGCTGAAACCAGCTCTGAAGCCTCATGGAATCATGGACTCTGCTTTCCTCAGAAATGGGTGCTCCCCAGAGAGTGCTCACCTTCCCTATTATTCTTATATCCACATGAAGAGGAAAATCATGGTCAGGAAAGAAAGTGTTACAAACAAGGGCTTGGTTATTGATCCCCTTCAATAAAATAATGCTCCAGCATTGTTTCCTTATGACATACCATCCTTAACATTACGCCACATGGGTGACCCTGTCAAGGGATACCTCTGCAAGTCCCCTTTACCTGGCTCTTTGATTGGCTGGATCCCTCCACTTCTCAGTCTGTCATCCCTACCTCTATCTCAGGAAGGTTCATCGGTCCCGTTGGTCCCTGACTCTGCATTCCACTTGCTTCCTTCACAGTACTGGACAGTTAGACCATCTGTTTTCATTCTACTTCATCTGTCTCTCCCACCAGAGCGCAGCTCCCAAAGGGCCACCACAGCACCTGTCCTGTTTACTATGGCATGCCCCAGCCTCCATCCTCCTAGAGCAGTACCTGGCAAGAACACCCGGTAAGTATGCACCAGACAGACGAATGAGCTTTAATCTCAGTTGTCTAGCAGTGGAGTTAAATTCATGTCTGATCTTTTGGACCTATCATTACTATAATAGTGGGACCTCTAACCAGCTTGCCTTTGGCGGCTGCTGATTGGGGTGAGTCAGGTACCATTTGACAAAACAGCTCTGATGTGGGTAAGACTCCAGATGGACAGGTGGTAAGAATCATAGCCCGCTGCCTAGCCCAAGCAAGCTCTGTTCGGTTTGGCAGGGAGACCGACATCCCCCGGAGAAGGCAATCAGCGGTGGTAAGTGGGTGCACTGTGAATGAGACGAATGCTTTGGAAGGCAAACTCTTTGTAGAGGTCCCCAGGAAGTCCGATGCTGCAACCCCTGACACCTGGGGACTACCTTGTGTCTAGACTGATGAAGTACAGTCATCGGTGAGGAAACACAGCCAACTGGCACCTGGAACTGAGCTCAGTTGGCACAAGCCACTATGTCCTGCCTGTTGGGCAAGCTTTGGTGACATGGCTAACCCAGGAGAACTGGTGCAGATGCAGGTTTCATACCATCACTGCTGGCCTGGAAGGCAACGTGAGTTCTGTCTTCCACCTCTGAATAGAATCAGAGCCCTCCTGCAGAGTCAGTCGAATGGCTTCATCTTACACATTTTGTGCCTGCAGTTTTCTGGTCATTGTTTAAGATGGGGGGCTCACATAGTTCAGGCTAGCTTCAAACTTGCTATATAGCTGAGGATGACCTCGAACTTCTGATCCTCTTGCACAGGCATTATAAGCATGCCTCACCATGCCGGGTCTCTGCAGTGCTCAGAGACTGAGCCCAAGACTTTGAGCATACACGGCAAGATCACTTACATCCCTGGCCCTACACATACAGTTTTAGTCCAAATGTACTGGCTATTTCCTTAAAGGATTTTAAACAAAGCCTCACACAACTGGAACTCTCTATAGGTGATCCATAAAGACCTGCCCCCAACCCTGACACACACACACACACACACACACACACACACACACACACACGCACACACCTGCTTCTAACCTTTCCCTGCTTACTAACTTCCCCACCAATTTCTCGGAGAGCACATGACTCCGCAGTCCTGCTGTGAGCACGGATTTTCGCTCTAATCTGAGCTCCCCACAGGCTCTGAGGTGAGCAGAAGCAGACCTGCATGCAGATGATGGAAAAGTTTAAAAATCCATTACCAAAGTGCTCCAGATGCACCAAATGAGAGGCTCCATAATCAGTATTAAAAGAGCAAAAAGCCTTCTGTGGCCTCATCTTCTCTGCTCCAGGGCCATTACCCCTGCCCCAGCCACCATGGCAACAGAAACACATCTGGGAGATTGTACAAGAGGAGAGCATTAAGCCGGGAGTGGGGAGGTTGGAGGGGGACCAATTACTTGTCCTCAGCAATCAGGTCCTTCCTGCTCCACTCTACCAGGCCTACATCTCTTTATTAATAGCCACCAACTCGGTGCACACACTCACACTGGGTTCCATTTTGTCCCTTCCCAGCCTGCCCTCTCATTCTCTCCCCCTTCTTGACTTCCACCTTTAGCTCCTGCCTTACACTTTCCTGACAAGACCCTCTCTATGCTGTAGACAGTGGGCTTGTTGGCCTGGGCAGAGGGAAGGAGTCACACAAGGCTCTGGCTGCCTGGTTTCTAAGCTGAGCAGGAGCCTCACAGAGCAAAGCCAGCATCGGTTAGCCACAGTCTGTTCTAAATGACGACTTCCTGTCCGTGCTTTCGCAGCAGTTCTTTGAGAGATTACCCAACACACCAAGGCAATGGGAGAGAGGCTGCGCCCTGCCCTAGCTTACTCTAGATCTTCTAAAACAGTGGAGGCTTTTTTGTTTGCTTCGGACTGTGTCTTTCCCTCAGAGATTACATTCTGCAGGTAGAATTTGCCTTCATTTTGAGGTGGAGGATGACTGTGAACCTGGGTGGACATGGGAATGACACCACCTGTCCAGAACTGCCCACTAGGTACACACTGATATTGAGAATAGAAAGAATGCTGCTGTTTATACTTAGCAAAGTAAGCTGAGGCTGTAGGTACACTTGGACGTATTAAACCATATCAGAAAAACCGGACCTGAGAGGTTGTCCGATACACCAAGCTGAAGAAACCGCAGAACTCTCTCACCTAAAGTATAAAGACTGGACAGCTGACAGTGTGATAGCAACAGCCTTACCTAACTGTCATCTTACTCAATCAGTGTGTGTGTGTGTGTGTGTGTGTGTGTGTGTGTGTGTGTGTGTAGGGACTAATAGGCAAAAAACTCTAGGCCATCCCAACTACTGATACAGCCTACTAGAATTGCTGTCTGCCTGTCCATCTCTCCATCCTAGACCTTACTTTTACCTTTACAGCCTCCACTACACCTTGTTTGGCTTGCTCAACCCTGATCCTGCAACCTAACTCTATGGCAGGATCTCCAGTAGAACTCCACCCTCATTTGTTATTGTATCCTGCAGAAACTCTTTGTAGACCTATCAGGTTCCTAGTTCTGGCTTCTCAGTCTTTCCTCTTTGGAACACCTTGAATTCTTCTGTGGCCTCTCAGAACCCTTTATGGCCATTCTGCAACCTGGATGGATGGATGGATGGATGAGTGGATGGATGGATGGACAGATGGATGGATGGGTGGATACATACATACATAGATGATAGATGCATTCTTTTACTATGTGATACATAATATGCAATTGAAATCTAATATTACAATAAGGATTAGACTATGAAAACTGTCTGCTTTGATTAGCTATCAAGAAAAGCAGGAGGATGGGGCCGCTCCTCACATGCAAATGATTTTGGAAGTGAAACACTTGAACACCAGAGTTCAAAGAGCTTGAAAGCCTAAGAGCTTGACATGAGACTGGAGGCCCCAGCTCTGGACTTCCCTTCGCATTTAGGTTTGACAGGGAACTCCCCTGAGGTTAAAGAAAAGGAGGAATGGAAAGAGCCAGGTGCAGTGTTGCATGCCTGTAGCCCAGAGCTACTTTAGAGGCTGATGCAGGAGGGCTGCTTGAGTGGAAGAGTGCAAGTCCAGCCTAGGCAAGAATAGGAGATGGGGTCTGGGCGGCCTGGTTGGGTCTTGCTTTAGCTGTAGATTACAGAGGAGCTCCCACGCAACCACTGTTGCTAGGTTACTCTGAAATATCAAGCAGTGGAGAATGGGTTCCCTCTTCCTCCTCTGTCTAATTATTTTACCAGTTCCTTCTGTGAAAGAAGAGCACTTCCTCCCCAGCTCCGCTTACCTCATCTGGCGGTGCATAGAGTCATTACAGCTCCTACCCAGAGCTAAATGGCTGCCCCAGTGTGGGGCAGGCAGCAAGGAAAGCAAGGTGCCCTGTCTGTAGGCCTGGAGAACACAGAGGAGCTTTCTATGTGAGACTGACTATGCATCTTACTTGAGAAGCTCCTGCCCTTATGTGAAGTTTGAAATGACTTTTAAAAGCTTCAATTTAAAAACTGAAGTCTGGGCCAGTGGGATGACTCAGCAAGCAAAGGGGCTTGCTGCCAACACTGACAACCAGGGTTTGATCCCTAAAACCCACGTGGTGAAAGGAGAAAAACTATTTCTATAAGCACATGTCTGATTTCCACATGTGCACCAATGTATGTGCCTGTTTGCTTGAACGCACATGTACACACACACACACACACACACACACACACACACACCACAAATATAATTACAAACAAACAAAAAAACTGGACCTAGTCAGAGTTTACCAGCACAAGTCAAAATATGCTAAGTTTGCTTGGAACCCAGAGAGACCCTGAATTCTAGTATTCTCTCATTTTGTTCTATACTTTTGGAGTGCACTGGTGACTGAGAGTTTCCTATCTTGGTTTCAGTCAGTCATCTTTAGTCAGTTAGCAATTTTCATATAGATGTGCAACCTTGGTGGGAGCAAGAAGAATGTTTCTCTCCACCCTTTTCAAACTTGGGGGGGGTGAGATGAGGGAAGTAATACCTATTATAGAAATATGAGTAAAGACTTCCTTTCATGTAAGCGTGATGAACTTTCTGACCCTTTATCATTAACTCCAATTGGACACCTGTCTGACCTTCTCCTCCTACAGAGCGAAATGTCACATTGTTCTAGTGGTCAAGATTCTCTGAGTAACAGCGGTAGATTATAATTTCAATGCAGACTGAAAACTTACAGATACACGCATACACGCATGCATGCACACACACAGAATATGCCATTATTAACCTCTTGCAAACATCAGTGAGCTGTAACCACTCATCACTTACTACTTTACCTCCAACAGCGAGCAAATACCATGCGACTACTCACGTGTCTGCAAGGCACTTTGAGATCCTTGGCTAGAAGGCTCTGCATAAAAGAAGAAAGCAATCTGTTTCTGGTGGCTTGTTAAGGTGTACAGTGGTTGTCTGGAATCGGGAACACACTAGTTACCTACCTTGTTTAGGTCTCTGGCTTTTAAAGTAGGTCACAATGAGAACCACAAATAGAAGGATGAGTAGTGCAGCCAGTGGGATCGCCACCATTAATATGAATTCCACCTGACTGGAGGTGCCATCGGTGTGGGTAGAATTCACATTTGCAGATAATGCTTCTGTGGTTACTGTAACCAAAGCATTTGTTGTTTCTTCCTCTGCGTTTTCTTCTTCGGTGGTGCTCTGTCCTGAGTAGTCTGACTCCTCATCATTTCCTAAACAAGAACAAAAATGAGACGGCCATGGAGACTAAGCGGATGTGTCATGGTTCAGTGATTTTTAAATGAGTCCTAGACACGTCCAGTGGTGAACTCAGTCAGCTGTGCTTGGTGTTCCCATTCAGCATGACATGAAGAGTAGATTGATTTGACCCAAATGAAGCTCAAGCTACAAGTGTGCTGAACATAGAGTCAAAACAGAGGCAAGCCTCCCACAAACCCCCACAGTCCAGCCTCAGCCAGACACTCTAGACACACTAAGTATAAGCTTTGTCACACCACAGGCTACTTCCAAAGCCAATCAGGAAAGGTCCATAAAGTTTCTGAGTAAATTTAAATTTACTGACACAATGTGAAATGCATGCCATTAAAAGATACATTTAGATATAAATCAATAGGCCTGGAGGTCAAACTTAGTGTAAGGGAACATACATGCCCTGCAAACATAAGGCCTGGGTTCAATTTCTTGAACCACAAAATGATTGATAGATAGATAGATAGATAGATAGATAGATAGATAGATAGATAGATAGATAGATAGATAGATAGATCTATAGAAAGATGGTAGCTAGAGATGATTGATAGATACATACATACATTCATACAGATGATAGAGAGATAGAGATAGATAGATAGATAGATAGATAGATAGATAGATAGACAGACAGACAGACAGACAGACAGACAGACAGACAGACAGACAGTAGAAAGATACTGGGATCACTTGAGTTTCAGAGCTAAGTTCCTGACATTCTGCACAGCACACAGCACTCAAGACCCCTTGAGTGTCTGACATGTCTTCCTGGATTCTAAATAAAAACGTGATGAATATCTCATTTGTGAAATAAGATTCTCAAGATGATCCCTTGGAGAAAAAGAAAACTTCAAGGGCTTGACAGATGGGCTCAGTGGTTTAGAGCACTTACTGTTCTTCCAGAGGTCCCGAGTTCAATTCCCATCATCTACATGGTGGCTCACAACCATCTGTAATGGGATCCAATGCCCTTTTCTGGTGTATGTGAAGACAGTGACAGTGTCTTCACATACATAAAATAAAATAAGTAAATTTTGAAAGAAAGAAGGAAAGAAAAGAAGGAAACCTCACAGTTTACAGTTATTTAGGAAAACGCATCAGTAGAGTGTCATGGTTAACATCAATTGTCGGCTTCACAGTATTTACTATCAAGGAGGAGGCAAGCCTCTATACATGCCTGTGAGTTTCTAGATTAGGTTAACTGCAGGGGGAACACCCACTCTCACTGTGGATGCCACCATTCCATGTGCCATGGTCCCAGACTGAATAAGGAGAAAGGCACCTGTGAGCTGACCATCACACTCGATCCCTCGCTTTTCAACTGTGTAAAAATCGTCATCTGCCTCCTGTCCTGTCATCATGTCCTCCCAGCCACGATGGACTGAACCCCTGACCTGTGACCCAAAATAAACTTTTCTTTCCTAAAGTTGCTTTTGTCAAAGCAACAAGAAAAATGATTACACTGGAACTTTCCCTATTTCAAAGCAGAAGTAAGATTACTCTGTCTGAACCTTGAGTGTCATTAAACGCCCTTCACAGAATGGGAAAGAACTACACCTCATCCCAGCGGTGATGGTGTGGTCAGAGGGGGTTTGTCGTGTCATAGTGTGGGGCTGTCTGATTCTCACCCAGGTCTGACAGAAGAAAATATTACATGCAGAAGATACATCAGTAGGTGAAAAATGTTTTAAGGAGAAAGATATGATGCCTAAGGAGAGATGAGTGGCTTTAAGCCGTGCTCTGGCCAGGACACGCCTCCTAGGATGGCCAAGTTGGACAGTGCAGAGCCATTCAATAGTTTATCTTTGTAACTGCACGACAGTGATTTCCTCTGATTCACATTACAACGACAAAAATATCTGTTCACTTATAAACTACTTGTGGACCCCTACTCCAATTCCTATATTGATCCCTAATCTCTAATGTGATGGTATTAGGAGACAGGGGCCCCCAGGATGAGGTTAGCACTCTTGTATGAAAAGAAGAAAACCAGAGGTATTCATATTATCCCCGCCCCCCACCTCCCTCTTCCTGCTGGACACCACAGTCAGCAGTATGCACACGCAAAGTGTGTGCTCTGCCACTGAGCGAGGGTGGCAGACCTGCTTTCCTTTCCTCGGCCTACCCACTGCTGCTGTGGATGCCAACACCCACTTCAGGCTAAGCTTTCCTGTTTAGTTACTTAGAGGTCTTGCTCAGGACCCCCTTGCCTCCGCTTCCGGAGCGTTGGGATTGCAGGTCTGTGTCACTGCACTCTGCTTCCTGAGACTCTCTTAAGAGCCAAGCCCTGTTTGTACTCTGCCCTCTACCCGCACCACCTCATTCTGTGCCCGCTACGCTTGCAGATAGATACGGTGACAGAGGTCACACAACTTGTTCAATCACAGAGCTCACTCGGAGAGAAGCCCGGGATCCCCAGGGCTTCATGGTGGAACCTGAGAGTTGAACTTGGTAATGTGTTTCCCTCCAATCAGGGAGGAATATAGGGCTGAGAGTCATGGGAGTTTGGCCGTCAGGCAGAGAGCAAGAGAGCGGACTCTGGGTTCTTGTCCCTCGGTCTAGAACAGGGGGTGGCTTGCTGGCCCAAGGGTGGATAAGGAAAAGGTTCTGGGGAAGGCTAGCATGGCCGGGTTCTGAGACTCCTCAGAAGCACAGCAGGAAGCTCTGCCCAGAAACACAACAGCTTCTCTCCAAAGGGAGCAGATGAACCAAGTTCCCTCTGGTACAACACTTACGGTCCTTGTCCCAACTTGACCTGTGGCCCCAGAGAAGAGAAAATGGGGACAGATACAGGCCAGTAAGAATAATGAGAGGCTCTGGCACTGGGACTGTGGAAGGAAGAAAGAGAAGTGTCCCAGGCATACCTGGGTGGTGTACTCTGCATTTCAAGACCAGGCAGGTGACCTCTGGTGGCACTGTGGGGTTTAAATGGGCTGCAGGCTCTACCTACAGCATGCCCTAACAGGCTCAAAATCTGCTTTCCATCACATTCTCCAGTGTCTGTGTAAGTAAACGAAACCTAGAGTTCTTTCTGCCTCTGCCTCTTTCCTTCTTTTTAAATTAATTTTGTGGTAGGAGGATGGGACCCAGGGTCACCTGCATGCTAAGCAAGTGCTTTACCACAAAGCTAAACCCCAGAGCTGCTTGCTGGTTCTCTGTCTCTCTGTCTCTCTGTCTCTCTCTCTCTCTCTCTCTCTCTCTCTCTCTCTCTCTCTCTCTCTCTCTCTCTCTCTCTCTCTCTCTCTTCCTCTCCCTCTCCCTCTCTCTGCTTTCTGCTTATTCTGCAGGCCTTCATTTTCAGAGACTCCTATGATAACCTCCCATATCGCTCCCCATGTCCTGGCAGGACCTAACCTCATTAAAGCCCCCAAATAAACAACAGTAAATGGGCCAAAGAAATGCTTATTGAGCGCTAGACTAGGCTAAACTCCACCCCCTCACCCCCACCCCCAGCACATGATGCCCGTGTCCACACTTTGCAGATGACTAGATGAAATTATCTTTCTTGGGGGAGTAGTTCAGTCACTTGAGCTAAATTCTATGGATGCATAAAGGATTTGTCTGGTTGGTTTTTGTCTTTTTGAAAGTGATTGGAGCCAGGAGTGATGGCGTATGCCTTTAATCCCACCCACCACCAAAACAAGCCTGGCTCTAAAACTGGCAGATGTCTGAGTTCGAGGCCAGCCTGGTCTATGGACTGAGTTTCAGGACAGCCAGGGCTACATAGAAAAACCCTGTCTCCAAAACTAATCTTGAAAGAGCGAGCACTATGAACTGAACCTAGGTCCTCTGCAAGGGTAGCATGTGCTCTTAGCCCCTGAGCCATCTCTCTAGCGCCGGCCGCTTTTCGTGTCCTGCACTCTAAGAAGTTTCTCTCAGAGGATAGTCCATGAGTGAATACAGAGAGCCACATTTTCTTCCGATTATAAGGTTGGTTCTTATTGACCCAAACTTAGTTGTTCCTTTTGTATTTCCAACCTCACTGCAATAGCATCGTTGTTGATTGTCAAAAGGGTGAGGTCTGTGTACCTCGGAGAGAGAAGGACATGGGACACGAAGCTGGGCTTAGGATACGGGGGCTGCATCGCACGGCCCCTTGATGGTCTGATCTCAACTGCCTAAGTCAAGGGCTCGGTGGAATCCAGGGAGTCTGACATCGAAAGGAGAAGAGTTGAAAGCACTGGGGAGCAGGCCCCAAGGTTAAAGGAATCAGTGTCATGCAAAGAGGAGGGGCATGAGCAGAGGGAGCCGTGGGTAACCAGCAGGCGACCAGCGCGCGCTTTTAATCCCAGCACTCGAGGAGGCAGAGGCAGGCAGATCGATATAAATTCGAGGTTAGCCTGGCCTACAAAGCAGATTCCAGGACCGCAAGGACTACACAGAGAAACCCTGACTCAAAGACAGAGAGAGAGAGAGAGAGAGAGAGAGAGAGAGAGAGAGAGAGAGAGAGAGAGAGAGAGAGAGAGAGAACCGGAAGCAAGAAAACCAAGGTGGAACTCAGACTCAGCACAAGAACTAGAGGTGATAAAATGATGATGGGTGGAGCTAGCAGAAGGCAGTTCAGGGAATTCCCCCATCCCAGCCATTGAGTTAAAGCAGCTTTTGATGCAATGGAAGTCGGGGAGCCCCTAAACCGCTGCTTGGCCTCAGACTACCCCATGGGCTCCAGTCCTTTGAAAGGAACACTTGCCTGTGCTTTGTGAGTAACGGTGTCATTTGGCACAGCACTAGAGTCTAGCACCGCGGTGGAGAAGCAGATCTTCAGAAAGTGAGCCTAGCTGTGAGCGCTACCTAGGTTAAGCTCCACGGGGCTTTCAAGTTTTCTTCTTTTTGCCTCAGATACCCTGCATACCCAGTCCTTCCCCGACTCCATGTTCATAACCAAGGAACGTGGGAAGAGTCCTTCCCATTTTAGAGCCTGTTCCCTCAAGGTACTCCGGAAGGCGGGCTGAGTTGTTAAATGTAGTGCCTTCTCAGCCCGGAGCACATACACCAGGGCGGCATACCTGATGTTAACTTTGCCGTCTACCTATCTTCTTTCTTTGTATGCTTCTTGGCTGCCCCTTGGGAGTTCCACCCGTCTATAACTTCCTCATTTATTCTCATATTTCCGGATCTAACAATTTGGATATTATTCAGGACGTGAGTGGTGGTGGTGGGGATTAAATTGGCAAAGCGCGAGGGTAGGGTGAGGAGAGAGTGGATGTGGAAAGAAGAGGTGTCAGCAAGTAAAAGGCAGAAGATATCCTGAAGGCAGCGTGTGAAATGCAGGTTGGCCTTGCAGAGCTCATTCTTGCCTGTCACTGGTCTGCAGGTCTCCATCAGGAGCTTTCTAATGACTGGCCTGGTCGTAGTTATCTCAAGTGACCCCCATTCCAAACTCCCCAAGGCTCCTTCATTTCATCATTTCATGTTCTCTCTCTGCTCACTAAAGGATGACTTCAACGTCACCGTTTAATGTCACAATGTCCCTGTCAGTCACTTGAAGGTAGGCTACATCTCATCAGCCCCAAATCATCAGATACTAATGAAGGCTCACTTACAAATGCTTGTTGACAGTATTCATGCAAACACATCTGGGACCCACAGGACGCACATCTGGTGAGGACCCTGGGGAAAATCTTTGTGAGTCGGGGAAGAGATGAGATTGGGGTCTGATAGCTCCAGCAGCTGAGCCGCACACACGCCTGTGTCACCGTCCTGAGGACAGCTACTGGGTGGAAATGACTTTGCTTCTTGGTGAAGCAAACCAGCTAGCTTCTCGTTTTTTTGAAAGTGGAACAGATGTGTAATGGAGATCTAGGTTTTGTGGTCGCTACTGTGTTGTTAGGTTGGAGCTAAGAGCTAAGGATAAAGACTATGTGGTTGGATGGCGCTGGGGATCTTGTGCTGGTTAAACATTTGCTCTACCGCTGAGTTACACCCTGACCCTTCTTGGTTTTGAAATGGGGGCGTACCCCCACTTCACTGCTGAGGACCCACGAACTAAAGCAATGATAGGAGAGTGTTTCCTAATTCAGAACATCGCGTGCCGTGCTGGGCCTGTTCATGCCTTTGATGATTTTGCAGAGTGTGTGCTCAAATGACTTAAGTACTGGTAACTCAGACAGTAAAATGGAACAACACACATCCGGTGTCCTGTTCTCTCTCTCTCTCTCTCTCTCTCTCTCTCTCTCTCCTGCTCTGTGGAGTAACGGACCACATGTGTGATTTTGAGAATGCTCAAGAAACTAAACCCAAGAGTTCTACCTACCTGTCACCCCTGACATCTGCATGGAGCAAAGAGTGAAGAGCCCACTGTCTGTTAGAAGAGTAAATAAATAAACAAATACATAAATAGGAAACCAAGTGGAGATAGGGACTAGCTCAGTTGATAAAGTACTTGCTTGGCAGACATGAAGCCCTGGGTGTAACTTCAGCTCTGGAAACAGACTAAGCATGACTGCAATCCAAGCTCTTTGGAAATAAAGGCAAGAAGATCACAAGTTCAAAGTCATCCTTGGCTACATGAGCTCCTGTCTCAAACAATAAAGTTCGAATGCCAAGGATACCTCTGGTAGTTCTGCCTCAGCTGCACATTCCCACCTCCTTGGGTACCTTGCATACCTGATACTCAGATCTCACTCACATAGTATCTATATCAGAGGCTGGGATGAAGACTTGGAGAATTACCTGCAGGGGACTGCAGGGTACAACCAAGGTTGAGATCAACCTCTAAACTCTCTGCTTCTAGCCCTTCCTTGGGCTACCTCAACTCCCTCTTGTTCTACTGTTCATTCTGTGAACTTGACAAGAATCAACTCGAGACCCTGAAAACCTAGTACCCAACTCTATCAGCTGGCTGAACCCAGTGGCTTAAGGTTATCATTGAAGGCTGACCTTCTGGGTGATCCTGGCCAGGTACATCAGGAGAGGACCGTGACAAGAGCACTCCCCTTCTGAATAAGGCTGAGGCTTTAGAACCTGAGTCTCCCAAAAAGGTCTGCTGATGCATGGCATGGTGGTTTAAGCCTACAGTCACTGGAACTATCCGGGAAGCTTCATTCACACAGCATAGACTGCCAGGTTCTTCTCCCAGAGTTCTGATGTAGTGGGTTTGAGTTAGATCTCAACACCGTTCACTGGTCTGGGAGTTGTTGCCTAAGTAATTTCATTTTGTGGTTAATAATGATCAGTTGTCCCCAATAGCTATGGTCCCTCAATTTCACCAGTTATTTGATGCTATGTAGGGATGCATCCTGGGTAACAGGATGTGTATCTAAGAAGCAATCCTAGGGCCTTCCTCATGCTACACACACACACACACACACACACACACACACACACACACACTCCACTGGTGAGCGATAGCCCTGGTCCTAATAATATTTCCTTAAAGTCTTCCTAGATGACTCTGGTAAATACGCTTTCTGGTCTAAGAATTCCTGAGCTAAATCATGAACGAATGGACAGCGTCTTAATTTGCCATGACTCACAATGACAGACTTATTAATTTAAGTATGATTGGGAGCCATATGTCGAAAGGAACCTTGGGAGCAATCTGAATACGTATATACACCATTAATCAGTTGACTTTTTTCCCTACTGATTACTTTTTCAAAATTAACTGTTCTGCATTTGTGGTACCTGATCATAGGGTGGCCAGGAGCAAAACTGGAACAAATGGGTATAGCAGACATACTCGGTACCAGCCTGGATGTGGAGGGTGGCTGTGTGTGGCACATAGAGACATTCGTGCCAAGTAGAAGGATGGCACATTGGGACAGCTTTGCCCATGGACCTCAGGTGGTGTCCAGAAGTGCCTGGTCCTTTCCCTGGCTCACTTGACCAGAAAGCAGCATGAACTTATTACTATCCTTGCTGAACAGTGGTGGCGCACACACTTGGGAGACAGGAGGAAGAAGGATCTCTGAGTTTGAGGTCTGCCTGGTCTACAGAGTGAGTTCTAGGAAAGCCAGGGCTACATGGAGGGGGGAGGAAATGCCATTCTAGCCTGTAGCCCATGTCTAGTTTTTAAATATATTCATATTACATAGGACACAATACAAAATTCTTACCCGGACAAGGGGGCAAATGTCTGCAATCCTAGCACATTAGAAGCAGGAAGAGCAGTACAAATGGACACTAATCTAGTCTCTGAAATAAGCTCTAGGCTATCCTGGGCTACAGAGTGAGACTCTAACTCAGAAAAGAAAGAAAAAAACCCAACTTCTCAACATCAGTGAAATAAGACTACCCTTTGAAATAGGAGGGGCTCAATAAAGATGATTATCATCACAATACTTGGTATTTTCCTGGTTTGTTGTATTTCTGCTTCTCTTTTGAATAGCTTATTTCCAAACATAGTGACTAGAGTTTTGGGGAGGAATATCCTCCAAGGGCTCCCAGCCTGAGGCACTACAGATACTGGTGGAAGGCCCTCAGGTCACTGGGAGGGCGTTGTTAAAGAGGATTGTGGGAAGGCAGTCTTTCCTTTGCCTCTTTTCTATTCCTGCCATTTCCCGAGTGTCTCCCCTGTCACACACGCCCTGCCCCTATGTGCTGCCTTCCCACAGACTGCAGAACAATGGACCAAAGAATCATGGGCCGAAACCCCTATAACCATAAGCCCAAATCAACCTCCTCTCTTTTTAAGTTGATTGCCTCTGGCAGTTTGTTACAGTAACAGAAATCTGATTAATGCAGCAATGTAAAAGAGTAACTGGAAAGCAAATATCCCTAGCCGTGCCCTTCTTCAGACCCTTGTGCCCCACCCAACTGTTCTGCCAGCCTCTTTCTGGAGACTCTGCTGGCCCCACCCGGTTAGTCAGGATGCCTAGTCCCAGAAGTTCACACTCTGTCATCTTAGCGTCACTCCGCCCGCCACATGCTCAGGACTGCCCAACAGAAGGCGGCAGGGCAGGGACATCTAAACTGATACATGGCAAATGCACTGTTTTTGCAAAATCAGGGGCAGCAGGAAGAGACTGGGCCTCCCCCCTCCACAGCCTCTGCACCCCGAGTGGTGGCTCAAGAGGAACAACTGAGGATTATGCAAACCTATGACCTTGAGGTCCTGAGGACCTTGAGGCCTCTGTGTGTGACTGAGGTCAAGGATTTAAGGTCTGAAGCTTTCTGACAAGCAGTTCAAGAGGGAAACAAATTACTGGTGCGAAGTGGTGGGTTCCATTCTCTTGGATCAACTCTAAAGCAGTCTGGCTTCCTACCCACTAGGTCTTTAAGAAGAATCAGTGTTGCCCTTTGACCTGGACTTTCAGATAGACCCCAAGCACCAGAACTTACCACTATAGCAGCAGCTGCAGAGACCTTACATGCTCTCCCTCCTCCTCCTCTTCCTCCTCCTCTTCACCTTCCCCTACTTCTCCTCCTTCTTCCTCCCCTCCTCCCCACTCCCTTTTCCCTACAGTTATGAATGCAACATCACTGCGTGAGACTTTTCTCACTAACTTTATGTCTGTTTGGAGATAGGGTCTTATGTATTCCAGGCTTGTCTCCAACTCAATATGTTGACAGGGTGACCTTGAACTCCTGACCTTCTGCTCCCTGCTCCCTCTCAAGTGCTGGGATCACAGGTGTGTGTCACCATGCTCAGTTTACAAATTACTGGGGACAAAAGGCTTCGTGCATACTCAGCAAATTAACTAGGCTGCATCCCAACCCTCTTTTTCTTAGCTTTGTCTGCGTGTGTGTGTGTGTGTTATACCTGTTTGTGTGTGCACCATTTGTGGGATTTGAGGTCAACATCAGGTGTCTTTCAATTGTGCTTCCGTTATTTGGTTTTGTTTCGTTTCTTGTTTTGTTTTCTTTGACACAGGGACTCTTATTGAATCTGGAGCTCACTAATTTGGTTGGTCAGCAAGTTCCAAGGATCCATTTGTTTCGATCTCCCATGCAGGGGGCTTGTAGAATCAAGCCACCACACCTGACTGTTTACACATATCGTGGGATCCAAACTCAAGTTCTCACAGTTGCTCAGTGAGAAGGTTGCTGAGGGAGTCACCTCTGCAGTCTCACATTAGCTTTTAACATGGCTCATTACAGTAATGCATCACTTAACGTTGATCTGTTCTTGAATTCTTTTTAATTATCACTGTTACTCTTTCAGTGATAGGTCTTCTTCTTCTCCTTTTTCTCCTCCTCCTCCTTCTTTTCTCCCTTCTTCCTCCTCCTCCTCTTCTAATAAATCCCTGAGTTCTGTTGGTGAGCACACCAGAAAACACCCAGGATTTTCAGAAAACATCCAACAGGAGCAAACAGGGTGTTGCAAGTCTTGATGATGCGGAGACACAAGCTCCAGGCATCATGTCTACCCACCCTCCAAAACGGGGAGCTCAAGGCAGTTCCCTGTTATTTGAATGGCTCATCTTGGACCCAGTTTAAATGTTCTAATTTGTATGGAACTGGCCACATAAGCTCCATCTTCATGATCTTACCCACGAACCAACATGGAGATGCTCTTTAGTTGACAATCATAATCCTTGAGACTCCAGATATAAGAAGTGCCATCCAAATCCACCCAAGTTCTATCACTAATTTGGTTGGTCAGCAAGTTCCAAGGATCCATCTGTTTCGATCTCCCATGCAGGAGGGTTGTAGAATCGAGCCACCACACCTGACATCAACTATCACATCAACTGTATGTTGTAGAATCAAGCCACCACACCTGACATCAACTGTATGTGTGTTACCCGAGGTCAAGGCCAGGTGTCCTCCTCTGATGCTCTCTACCTTATTTTTTGAGACAGAATCTCTGACTGAACTCGGAGCTTGCCATTTTGGCTAGGCTGGCTGGCCATCGAGTTCCTGGAGACTACCTGTGTCTGACCCCCAGCGCTGGGGTACACACACCTCCATGCCAGACTTTTACATGACTGACTACTGGAGATCCGAACTCAGGTCTTCGTGCTTGCATGGCAAGCAGCAGTTCACCCACCAAGCTATGTCACGGCCCTAACATTGTTGTTTTAGTGAGTAGCCAAGGTTGGCCTCAAACTCACAATCCTCCTGTCTCAAATTTCTGTTGCTGAGATTACAGGTATGTGGCACCACATCTGTCTAAGATTTGGGATAGTTACCAATTTGGAATTAGGAAACTGGATAAGCTAAGCCAGCCAGGTACCACATTTCATTGTATGTCTGCCAGACCCCATGCCATGCACTAGACTAAATCTAAGCTACTAGGTAGGGTAAATGAGGCCAGGCCAGGCACTTGCCCCCCAGGGAAATGACTAAGTCAGGACAATAGCATCCAAATCTGTAATTATAATTCCAATGAATAGAAACTGTTCTGTGTTCATGTACAGAGAACAGAGCCATGAGGGTGTGGAAAGCAAAGAGATTTGTTGTATCTGGGGTTGCTGCACTCAGAACAGCTTCACAAATGATGGAGTCTCCATTTATGAAGTCCATTAAGTGAAGGCCTCAGGGAAAGGTGTCAGTGTTGAAGGCCTGGCACATAGAAAGGCCCAGTAGTCTCACACAACTTGGCACCGTTAAGAGGTTGCCTCACAAGGCAAAAGGTGAGATGCAGAGAGGGTTGAGTGAGAAAAGAATTCAGGCCCAGTTCACAAGATCTTTTATCATGATGTCAGGGTGTGTGGGATCTAGCCCAGGAAGAAAACACTGGTGGGGGTTGCGGGGAAGAAGATGATTGCATTTTTATTACAAAGCGACTGCTCTGGGTTTGTATGAAATGGGGGGAGGGGGAGCTGGGGGAATAATACTAGAGGCAATGAGGCTGTTTAAGATGTTAAGAGGCAGGGTAGCCCAGGTAAGACTCAAGGTGGGTGCAAGCCACCAGGGAGCACAGATGAGTTCTGTTTCGGACATGCTGAGCAGCTTACACCATCCATAATGTACCCAAGGGGATTGATGATGGAAACAGATTGATGATGATTACGGGTGGGTGGAGATGCCTGCAGAGGGGTGGGAACTGGGGAGGAACACCCAGCCTGAGAGCGGATGAAGGCTGCAAGG
This sequence comes from Tokudaia tokunoshimensis, assembly GCA_036184795.1. Classification (NCBI taxonomy): domain Eukaryota; kingdom Metazoa; phylum Chordata; class Mammalia; order Rodentia; family Muridae; genus Tokudaia; species Tokudaia tokunoshimensis. The sequence goes on from BTHU01000003.1 coordinate 74,687,434, forward strand.
TTATGGTCTGAAGGCCCAGGAACATGAAGCGAGGAAAGAAAGGAGCTAAGGTAGTATGAAGTGAGCAACTGGAAAGGGAAGATTTGTAAATCCAAACTTAAAAGGAGAACCTACAAAAAAAAAATCCCCATAAGACCTAAGGGAGAGAGCTGTTTTCGGTAATATAAACATTTACAAATTTACAAGTACAAAAGCTGTTGGAAGCTTCCCGGCCGGGGCAGGAAGCTGCTGGATCCCAACCAGCCCATTGCTCAAATTTTGCTATGCCCTGGATTATCTCTTTTAAATTTTAATTTAACTTCATTTTTTATTTGTGGTGTGTATGTGTCTGTGTGTCTGTGTGTGTCGGATGTTTGCCTGGGTGCCCACACAGGCTAGAAGAGGGCATTAAATTCTCTGGAGCTGGAGTTACAGGCATATGTGAGCCACATGACTTAAGGGCTGGGACCCAAGAAGTTCAAGAGCTCTAATTGGGCCTAGTGACACATAAAATCCATAATAATAATCTCTAGTGGGATTACAGAACCTCAGCAGTAGGGAAGCAGAGGCTCATGCCTTTAAATGTATAAAGAATTCTCAAGAAAGCAGGAGTATCACTTCTAGAGGGGCAAAGGTAACTGGTAATCCAGCCAGGTCTACAGAGTGAGTTCCAGGACAGCCAGGGCTACACAGAGAAACCCTATCTCAAAAAGACAAAACAAAACAAAATAAAAAGAGCTCTTCTGAGCTATCTCCCCAGTTCCTGTCATCCTTTTCATCTGAAGGAAACAGTACTACAGATATTGTTATAATATGGCTCTAGAATGTTCCTCAAAACCCATGTGTTGAAGGCTTGGTTGCCAGATACTATTATCTGATGACGGAATTTTTACTGTGTCACACTCAGTAGAGAATAATTGGGTCATTGGAGCCATGGCCTTCAAGGGGATGCTGGGACCCCGTCTCTGCTTCCCAGCTGCTCCAGAGTAGTTTTCTACACTGCAGACTCCTTGCCATGGTATACCCCTTACCCGCCTTACCACAGGCACAAAGGCAACATGGACCAACTGACCCTAGACTCAACCCATGAGCTAAATTAAATCTTTCTTCCTTAAAAATTGAATTCTTCAGATGGTCTACTTTCCTTTGTTCACTTGTTTACTTTGACTTTTGTGTCTTTTGGTTGGATCCGATGTCCTCTTCCGGTGTGTCTGAAGACAGCTAAAGTGTACTCATATAAATAAAATAAATAAATCTTTAAAAGAAAAAAATCCCCGAGATAAAAACGATTATTGTGTGAATCACACTATTGCACTGAGGGTCTGTGTTGCCCAGGCTGGAATCAGATCCCATAGCTCAAGCACTCCTCTTGCTTCAGCTCCCAAGCAGCTGAAACTCCTGATCTTGTGCATATTAATCGTCAGCCGCTGGGCTTGGCCAGTGTTATTTTGAGCCTGATCCGGCCTGACAGCAGTAGCTCAGGCTCATCAAGCTTGCTCCCTGGCACTCATTCTAAAACTGCAAAATCGTTTCACCCCTTTTCTGTGAATGGGCATTTAGACAGTTTTTGCTCCCCCTCCCCCATCGCACGCACGAGTGCATACACACACAGTTTTACCAATGGTACAGTCAACATGGTTGGCTCTGCCTCTTTACTGCACATTTGTGAGTGATCAGGAATAAATCCTCAGGACAGCAGAGTAAGAACATTTCCAAGCTACCCTCTAGAATGGTTGCACAAAAAAAGCTCCCCTCTCCAGCAACCCGATCTGTTTAAGAAAATGTTCCCATTGAGCAACAACTAGAAATACCAGATGAAATAGGAGACACCACCTTTAAATGTATAAAGAAATCTCAAGAAAACCTGGATATCACGTCCAGAGGGGCAAAGGGGATGGGTAATCCTAGCACTAAGAGAGTGGAGGTAGGAGGACTATGACTCTGAGCTAACCTGAGCTACAGAGGTAGACCCTATTTCAAAAAACATAATAGAACAACAACCAACACACCCCCCCCAAAAAAACAGTAAACAAACAAGATTATAGAGGAAATGAAAATCCAAAGCCAACTGGTCGTTGGGATTGCCTCAAACAAAAACTTGGGCTCCAGAGTTTAAGAGACTATATAATGCTTTTAAGGATTACTGTGTCAAAAGCTAAAGCTGAAATACCAGGCCATTGCCTAAAGGGTGTGTTGGGAGTGGTTAACTATACCCAACACTCAGTGTCACTGGGACTACCCTGATCCTGTGGAGCACCCTTAGATGTTCAGTCTAACTTAGTCACCTTTACCTTTCTCTCTGGCCTCCTTCCTGTCTCTAGGGTTACTCCTGGTTATTGACTGGCCTCACCTGAGGGAGGACTGAGTTCTACTGTCTCCCTGTCCCATGGCTTCGGTGAAGCTGAGGTCCAGTCATTTTCTCCTCTAAGCTCAACAGAACCCTGGCTTCATTCCTAGTGGGTAGTACAGAGCAGGGAGGTTGTACTTTCCAGGAGTTAGGGGTTGCTGGAGAGAATCCGGAGTTAAATTAAACAGGTGAGTCGCTCCCGGCATGCCAGGCTCTGGCCTCAGTGCCCTCATGACTGGGAGGTCAACAGACACAGCAAACAGCAGGATTCAAAGAAAATCATCCAGTAGATAAGAGCTGGCATAACATGAACGAAAGGGGTCAATAACTTAGCTTAAGTTAAAAAAAAAACTACATATGTTAGACTCTCTAGAAATGCAAATAACGATCACTAAAATCAAAAGCTTAGTGGGCGGGCTAAGTGCAGATCAACCCGCATGGTTCCTGTTCCTCCATGTCGTGGGCAGTATTTGAGGGTGGTGCAATCTGTAGTAGGCTGGCCAAGCATAGGGCCCATTGTGTCTTCACAGAACTGAACTCATCCCAGATGGCCCTCCCTCTCCCACTTTCCTGGAATTTGGAACTGTAGACACTGAGGGACTTTAAGAATCATCCCCTGTTTGGTTTGATCGGCTGTTGTTTTTATTGTTGTTGTTGTTGAGACTATATGACCAAGTAAGCACGGACCTCTGTCCTCCCCTACCCTCACCCCATGCAAGAATCACAGGCATGCACCACCAATATTAGAATTTATCTTTTCTTCCGTACTCTTTCCTTTTCTTTGCACCCCACACCCCTCATCAGTTCTCAGCTGTGCCTGTGTTCGTGGACCATTCATTCTTTCTCTCCAGGTTCCCACACCCCAAAGCCTCTCACCTAGTGACTCTAACATTTGGCTCATCTTGCCTCTGGCCTTAACTAAGCTAACCCCCAGCTTCTCTGCTCACTCTGCATCTATTTCATCTACTTCCCTTACAGCGGCCCACGCGATTAACCCTGCTCTCATGGTTCATTTTCCTGTGGACAGGTCTTGGCCAACACGAACAAAGACAATCTGTTACAAATATGCAGGAACCACAAAGTTTGGTCTTCCTATAAAAACCTTAGCTCCAGCTTTCTGAAGGTTCTACACTGGCTGAGATGTGTCTGACCAGAGCTTGTTTAAACTATGCTCATCAATTTGGTCAAGATCCAAGGAAAGCTGTTTTCCTACTTGCCTCCTGCTTGTATTCTAGGGGATAATTTTGCTTGGGATGCTTCTCAATTCTGAACCAAGCTATCTATTAAAAGAGAGGCTGACACACAGGAATGAGCCTGGCCTGCAACTGTGAGTTCTAGATAACCCAAGTTGTTTGGTGATACAAAGGCTTCATTAGATCTCAGAACATGCTTGCAATAGAGAGAGTGTCACTGTTCAGGAGCCTGGATATTTCTTCTAAACATCTCCAGATACTTTTTTTAAAAAAAACAACTAAAAGATATAAAAGTCCTATAATCTAACTCGTATTTTTAAGCACCACCGGCTCAAAAGGATATACATTGATTAGTTTAAGAACTAAACTTTAATGAGGAATATAACCTTTCCCTTGACTAATGTCCAAGTAAGCAGCTTTTATTAGTTAGCTTTCTGCGAGTTGTATTTTTGCATCTTTCAGATGCTGGGGATACAGGTAGGGCCCAAGAAGCACAGCGGCTTATGGAGACCTTCTCTACACAAGTCTGCAACCAAGCTTTCATGTCTGACTCCTGACTTTCCTCTGTGCCACATGCTTTCAGGGCTCCATGAGTCTTAAAGTTCAGCTTCCTAGCCATCCCTGGGATGGTTTTAATATTTACCAGCAATTCCTGAGTTCCTAGTGTATGCTAAGCTCTGACAGCATTTGGGAAAATCAAAGATTAAAGAAAGGATTTTCTCTGCGTGTGTTCTTGACTCCTCCCAGCTGCCTTCCAGCTCCAAAGTATAGTGGACAAAACAAGCATAGACTCCCTAGCTCACTTGAAAGTAACACACACACACACCCTTTACTTTCTACTTCAGACACTTGGGCTCACCACATAAAGAGTGCCCTGATAGAGAGTCTGCTAATCTGAAAAGTGTAACCTGTCAACCTTCAGGAAGCTGCATCCCTGTGACATCAGTGCCCTTTGTCATCCATCCTTTCTAAACAGCAGCATAGGTTCCTCTGCGTTAGATACAGCCTTCTGTAGAAGCAGGCATTATCTACCCACCCGCAGAAACCATGACTGCAAGCCAACAGACTTCAGAGGCAATGAGAGGGCATTAGCTTGTTGTAGCAACTGCCAAGAGAGCCAGTTAGCTGCTGCTAACCCTAAGGTTTTGAGATGCAGTACTATCTTTTCTAATACCTTTGATTGTCTATAATCATATTAGCCTTGAAAGCAAATGTCCATTAGTAACAACGGGTGCAAAGAAAAATATCCCCCATTTTACCAAGATCAAAGAACAGCATATCAAATAATTATCTGGATGTTACTGAGAGGATGCCTGTTGACTCCTTTGCTGATGTCAAATGTACATCTTTTCCCAAATGCTTTCCAGAGTAAAGGTCCAAACCCTAGTTGCTTCTTTTCATCCCCCCCCACCCACCCAGCCCCCCAACCCCTCACTGCCCAAGTGGTTTTTGGAACCCGCAGACTTCTCAGCTATTAAAGTGAAACCATTATTTCTGTCTTTCAGCAGACTGGAACATTCTTTTCCATGAACTGCCAAAAAAGTTTATGGTTTTTTAATATGCCCAGTAAAGCTGATAAATTACAAGGATCATAAAAGGCAAAGATAGCCAGAGGTTTAGAACAAACGCAAGAGGCTGCGATGAAAGCAAGATCATCCTACAGCCCTGCCCTCCCCAAAACAGTTTTAATTTTCTTTGCTTTTAAGTTTTTTTGGGTGGGACCCTCCCCGATAGAGTCCGGTAGCCCCGGGGCACCCACAGGCTTCTGTATCCTCCTTCCCAGCTGGAGGTTGCTTACCCTGGCTGGAGTGACCGAGCGCGAGCCCCAGGGCCAAGACCAAGGCAGCGCCCGACACGGTCATGTCAGATGGCTCGCCCGCGTTCAGGATGCTGCGAAGCCCCGGCCTCCCTCCAACGCGCACATTTCCTGTTTCCTGCTCCTTTGGGTCGGTGCTCACTTGAAGGAGAGGTGTTTGCCTGATTTTTAGGAAGTGATGTAACTCTGCAGGAGCCTGTCAGACTGGCAAGGGTTGCAACAGAGGAGCTGCTTCGCCCAGCACTGATTCAGTTAGCACCTCCCTAGCCCTCTGGAGTCCGGGCCTCCACCTTTCTGTCCCTGAGAAACAGACTCCGTTGCTCAGGTGTCATTCAGCATTGGGAGACTGGACCCCCACAGACGTTCCGATTTGACAAGTTTGCACATCTCTCGGATGGGTCTCTGGAACTGTCCGCAGAGCCGTGGATAGCGCTGGCCTGAGCTCAGTGCTGACTGCACTTTCTCAAGTCAGCGCAGTCTGGTGATAGCTACATTGCCTGCTGTGTGAAGGACTGAACCTCTGGTGAAGGGAACTTTTACATTAAGTCAACGTAATTTTAAATGTAAACAACTTCACGTGCTTAGTGGCTGTTGATATGGACAGCACAGGTCCAATCAACAGGAAACTGCTAGTTCATTGCCCTCCAGCCAGCCAAGCTCATCCCCCGGCCACCCAGCACCTGCTCCAGAGAGGCTCTATTTGGACCTACAGACAATGCTACACCCTGCTTCCCTCCCTGGGAGAGACTTTTTATTGTGGGACCTGCTGGTGGGAAGTGGCCTTTGTTATTGCGGAACCAGCAAAACGGGATTGAAAAGGATTAGCATGAGGCTAGAAATTCTATCCAATGGAAACAATGAAGGAGGAGGGAGGGTCTTTTATATTCTGGGGTGGCTAGAATGCTTCCCAGGTGCACTGCTGATTGCTTTCCTTGTATTTGCTGCGGTGCCTAGAGACAGGGAGGCAAAGACCATGAGTTGAACCTCAGACTTCTCCAAGCCCAACACTGCCCTCCTTCCCGTCCCATCCAGTCTCAGCTGAGCTGCTATGTGTAAACATCCCAAGTGGCCTGGGTTCCTCAACCTCCCCACCCCCAAGGCAGCCATGACCTTGTTCTCTGGCCCACTTCTCAGTTTTTTCGCCTCAGTTCTCGTGGACCTAAGTAATGGTGATTCGCAGGACAATCAGTGTGTTCGTGGATGTGAACGTACCATAATGCATTTTAATGTCTTAGTGACAATTAAATCCACTCTTGATACACTCCACTTTTGCACCTTGGGAACAATGCAAAAGAAAATAGATGGGCTAGGAACCGGATGATCGGTCTGAAAGCTGCAGAGAAAGAACTATTCATCACACTCACTGAGAGTCAATAGGCCCCTGGCTCCAAGACCCTGTGGTGCAGAGTTTGGGTGGCAATTATTTCTGTGGGAGTGAGCTTTTCTCCAGCTGAGACACACACCTGCAAAAGAGAAAGCTGGGGACCCAGGAGTTCTAGGCTTGTTTCCCATTGTCCTGTGAGAAGCTGCTTTGGCTATTGGGCTGAGGCACACATTTGACAAAGGCAAGGCTGTCTGTCCGATTCCTTCCAGTAGGTGTTGAGCTGAACCCCAAGGCGTAGTAGACTCACTGTTTTTGTAGGCCCTGTGCTGATTCTGAGTAGCATGAGCACCACACTGTCAGAATGATGGGCAACAGAAAGCAAGACCACGGAGAGAGAATCCCTGCACAGCATATCATTTTCCTTTGACTTCTGTGCTCTCTGAGACCCTCAGCATGAGGCAGTGGGTGTTAAGGGGAAGAAAATTACCATCATTGATCGGAAAGTGGTGACACCCCGGAGACCCACCCACTGCAGCTAAAATCAACAGGGACTGTGCGGTAGGAAAGGGCTGTTTGCCTCTGTTTGTTCTCATTTTCACCAACCATTAATTTTGGGAAGTGGCTGCCAGGGTTTCCGGATTAAATTCTGGCACATTCTCAGCTGGAAATCAGGGCCTCGGCTTTACCCCTCCGAGGCTTTGTGACTGGCAGGCCCGCAGGTGCCTGTAGATGGCTTGGAACAGCAAAAAGAAAGGGATCATGGTCCCAGGGTCCTGGAGATGCCCTGAGACCTCTCCAAACTCAGGAGGGCACAGAGACAAACCTCTTGTTCTAAAGTCATTTACTCCCTTCCCTAGAGAGTCTGGCTTTTCCAACCGCCTGTTCAAGCGACAGAAGCGACTCCCCGCCAAAGCCATTGCTTTCTGTAGGTGTCCTGACTTCAGCTCTGTGGACTGTGGAGGATGAGGACGTCCAAGGACCCACCTGAGAAGCATGAAGTGCATGCGAGCTTCCTGTCCGCAGTCTCCTTCTGTCCAAAATGTGTGCTTGTCAACATACACAGGCATGAGCACGCACGCGCATGCATGTACACACACGCATACCTTTGTAAGACTTGTGGAGTCTTAAATTACAGGAGACCCCCCTGAGTGAACAATGTGGAGATGGGAATCGATGCAAAAAGCAAGAGAAATTTTATTTAATCCAGCATGCTGGGGTTGCCCTGCACATGGGGAGAGAATGAACATGTGAAATTAGGTACAATGTGATTGGCAGAACACCAATTACCAAGTTACACCAGTTACCTTTAAACTAATTGGTTGTTAGGGGATGAGGTAGGTGGCCAACAGTCTCTGGACTAACTCTGGGCCTCCCTTAGCCACAGGGACCTCCCTGTGGTCTGAGGAATGTAGTTTAGCCTCTCCCTTCTGGGAGAGGCAAGTGTTCCATGACCTTTCCAAAGTTCCTGAGCTGACCCTTTCACCTTCATGTAGTGTTACACACATGCAGTACCCTCTCACACACTCATACACACACAGTGGTGCACATACCCAATACTCATACTCAAAGCTCCCCCTCCACACACATTCCTGCACACCATGGAATAAATGCAAACAAGAACAAACAGTGACCAATTAATTCCAAGCTCATTTTATCAGGGGAGCTGGCTACCATCTTTGGCACCTTTAGGCAGGTGTGGGGCTGGGAAAGCCTCCCAGTGTGTCTATCAAATGAAAGACTGCATGAAGGCAGGCTCTGTGGAAGGCTGTTGGCCACAGAAACTGCAGCAAGTTTAGGCTGTTGTTCTCAGTGTCTGGTGAACAGTCTGCCCTTGGCTTCTCCAGAATCAGGCAGAGGGATACAAATCAGAGTCACTGTCAAATAATGACCTTCCTGCAACTTGGCTTTATAGCAAGCTGTCTTCTGGAGTGGCTACTGGAGACGAAGGAGACATTTTCAGGGCTAATGCAGATCCAGAGCCCAAGTGCCTCTGTACATATATGGTCTGCAGTTGCCACTCGTATACTCGGTCTTTCTATGATCACCTCACGTACACTCACAGTACTTCTACGACGTGCACCCTGTTCTCACACTCCTACTCCACACACAATCACACACACACACACACACACACACACACATTTTTATGTCTCCACAGAAGGTGCTGGCAGCTCCTTGGTACTTAATAATGAAGAGCAGGCCTTCAGACAAGGTTCCTGACACCAGCGGTGACTGCAACTATCTTGAAGGCATATTGAAAGGAGAGTAGAAAACCACTGAGGGCCCCAGGAACCAAAGAGGGAGCAGGTGGGAGCGACAGCTGGAGCAAAAGCAGCAACCAGGAGAGGGTGCGGGGCGCGGGGCGCGGGGCGCGGGGCGCGGGGCGTGCCTGCTTCCTGCCTTCGGAGGGGGCGCTACCTGACCCTGAGTGACCCGCTTCCGGACAAACCTAGCTGCACTGTTGGAGTTCCAGTCCCTACATCCTGGCTGTCCGCTCTTGTCCCACACTCCTTGCTAGTCATTTAGGTACTTGACTCCCTGTGAGACAGATGAGGGGACATAGGCTTTGCTGGGCTCTAGGCATGTGTTCGGTATTGTGGAAGCATTGTTTAAAGCTGTTAACATTGCTGTCACGGTCAACAAGAGTCCATTCTCTGTAAGGAAGAGGAGCGGTGGATGGGACAGTTGGACGCTGTAATTAGCAGGTACTGAACTCTTTCTTACTGTCTAAGCCATCCTGAGGGAAGGGAGTCTAGGTCTTACAGCCAGCTGGACCATCTTTCTGGTAACATCGGTAATCATGAACATTCCACAGAGACCTAAGCCTCCGGGATCCATTTTCTGCCTTTGTTGGGGGGGGGAGGGGCATTTCCCCTGGTAGAGAGACTAGCATGACTAGGGGCATGATTGACCCAAAACACCAGCCTCCACAACTGTGATTGCTTCTAAACAGCCGTGACTGCCTAAACTAATGGGTGTTCTGAGTCTAAGTCCTTCCTCTCCCTCTGTGACCTCAAAAGCAGGCTACTTCGGCTCAGTGGGGAATCTGCTGCCAAATGCTTTCCTGTGCTGCCCTCCAGTGCTGCAACACTGGGACCTGGAGTGCTCTGGCCTTCCCAGGATTCACTTTCATAGTGCACACTGAGATGATGAGAGAAGGAAGAAACCGTGGCAGGAAGTGCAGTTCTGCAGCTAAAGAAGTATCCACCAAAGTTGTAGCGGCTCTGGCTTGATAATGTAGGTACCTTACAGTCCGATGGCATGGACAGGTGCACGCCTCCTCCCGTTTGACAGCTAAAGATCCTGAAGGCAGCACATGGAATCCAACACCCAGACACCACACTGCACGGTGCATGGTTGTTCTCATGCCTTTAGAGCTAGAGATGGTGAGAGAAAGCAGACATGGGGGTGTCAGGAGCCAGAGTACAGAACCAAATGATTCCAGACAGATGTCATATCTCCAGAACTAGAAGGATCTCAGGCCAAAGACTGAGAGAGATAATGCTGCTGCCTCCAAGGGCCAAGAGTCCCAATACCCAGGACCACCACCAAGGAACAATGGGGGGCAGAGCTTGCATTGCTCCCTCCTGCTTGCTGCCCCTGCTCACATCTGTCAAACACTAAGAAAGGAAAGCTTTGAGATAGGTATTTGTGGAGCTGCTCCCTGTCCAGACACCGTGTCTACTCAAGCAGAGCAGAAGACCCTTCAGCAGCTCACTGATGACATAGGGGCTTTCCCCAGAGACCTCAGCCCACGGGTGAGGACAACATTGTCCAGGGTCAAGATGATGGCTGCCACAAAACAGGAGGGTTGTGAATGGGGGTTAAGGGGCAGCTGGCATGTGGAACGGAGTGCAGAGCTGAGGTCCAGTGGGTCCTTGGGCAGGACCTGGGAAGAGGCAGGACATCAGTGGGCTGGCCCCCAAAGTTGATGTGCCTCTGTGGCTAGTCTTCCCAAGGGCAGGGACTTTCTGTCTTCTCCAGTCTGTCCTCGGTGCTTAGGACTAATGAGTAAGTGAATAAATTTTCTTTTATGATATTTTTTACAGTGGGCTTTTCTAGGGAGGATATCCACATTAGAGTTATTTTGGCAAGCTTATCAAAGTTTGGAGTCCAGGGTCATACCCTAGAACTATTGAGGGATGATCTCCGTGGCAACTGTCCAGAACTCTGCATTTTTAATGATTTTGGGGGGGATTTTTCTAAACTAAAAATAAATCTAGAAACCTGCTCTAGAATTTCATTTTTAGTTTCTGGGGGGGGGGAAATGTGTCCCTTTTCTCACCAGGTTTGAACTAAATAACACCTATCTTTTCTCCCTTGGCCTGTCCTGAAAGGGATCTTAGAGCTAAAAATGAGTCTTCATATGTAACCTTCATCTGCCTAGGATTCTGTACTTAATGATCTTTCAAGGAAAGACACCTTCAGAGAAGTGCCTCCCCAACCCTCCTCCCAAACCCTCATCCCCAAACTCCTTCCACAACCCTCCTCCACAATTGTCCTCTCTGACTCCCTTTCCCAACCCCTCTCCACGACTCCCTCCCCAACTCCCCTCCCTACCTCCCAAGTTGGGTCAACATCATGCTCCTCTACCATCCTTTCAAGACCCATCAGAATACAGGAAACTCTATCTTGTAACTGTATCCTCTCCTGGCAATCTTAGGCATCTATGACCTCCCACACCTCTTAGAGGGAATTAATCTTCCACTGCAGTTTCCTTTCTGATCGTATCTTCCTGTCTTCCCCACACTCCCATGTCTCTTAGAACATTTTTGCAAGTAAGGCATACATAGTGTTGATAGCAAAGTCTGCTCTAGAATATACGTTCAGATCAATGGTCTCAGTGTCTTCTCTTTCTTTTCTCAATGCCTGTTTTGTGTGTGTGTGGTGGGAGGGACGGACCTCAGAACCTTGTGTGTGCTTGGCAAGAAGAATCCCACCCCAGCCCCTGTTTTCTTGTTTAATTGTGCATTCCACGTTTACAGTTGATGGTATCCCAGTTAGCTAAATCCTCAACACCAACAAAACTAGGAAATCCAAAGACAGCAAGGTTTGGAGAATACAGAAAACCGTAAGAGAATCAGGAAGCTGCTATGAAGAACTCCCACGTGATGGTACCTGTGTGTGTAGTGTCCCAAACATGGTGCACTTCAAAGGACGCTGCATCCACAGAGAGAGGGGTGGAAAATAATGATTGACTATTGTTTTTTTTATCAAAAATATATCTGGGAGTGTAGCACAATGTCAGAACACTGGCCTAGCATGCAAGAGGCCTTGGGTTCCATCTCCAACAGAAGAAATAAAATGATTTGGGTTTTGTTGTTGTTTGTTAAAGAAATACAAGATATATTTGCAACAAAAATAACAAGAATGCCTTGATACTGGACACACTGTTGGCAGATCATCACTCAATTTACAGCAAGCCTGTCTAAGCTGAGACCTTGTCCTCTGAAAACCTTTATCTGGTAGCCATATAGAATCTCTGTCAAGGATTTGGGATCCTCATGTAAGTGGTTCCTTTTGTGTCCATGTATATGCATGTGTGTTCATGTGTGTGCAAGTACATGTGTGTGTCTATGTATGTCTCCAAGTGCAGTCCTCTGTGTGTGTGTGTGTGTGTGTGTGTGTGTGTGTGTGTGTGTGTGTGTGGTGTGCAGTGCCTGAAGAGACCAGAAGAGGGCAGCAGATTCCCTGGACCTGGAGTGAAAAATGGCTGTCAGACGCCAGACATTCCCTCTACTAGCAGTTGGAATTGCAGCTGCTAACACACTTTAGTTACAATATTCACCAGTCACAGCTCAAGTGTGGGGAAATGGTGACCTCTCTGTTTTTCTATCCGCATTCCCTTTGAACTCCAGCATATCCTGCCATGGTGACCTGGAGAGGCTCACTCCCAAATACAAACTGTGACTTCCCATGTTTCAGAATCAGCCTTGCTCCTCTCTGGAGTCCACTCAAGCACTCAGCCCCCAGGAGCATTCCCTCGAGATTGCCTGGGAATTCCAAAGAATCAGCAGGGGAGGTGGTTTCCAAACTCTGACCCTTAGACCATCAAAAGCCAAAACAGAACTGGCTTATCCTTGTATCCTCTCTGTGCCTGCTCCACATGGAGTCACTTGCTACTTTGGACATAAACAAAGTGTCCAGGGGTCCCCAGGCACGAGTTATATTTATGCACTCTCTTGCACCTCCCTGCCAGAGTGGTCATTCTTCAGCGATGCAGGGGACTCCTACCAGGGAAGGAAGGAATATATTGCCTACCGTTGGTCCACAGAACTGAGAGTCACAAGTTCATGGTCTCAATCTTCCTTCCCCACTCCCTAACTAGATTTTCTGAGAAATAGCAGGGCTGGGGGCTAGAGAGATAGCTCAGTGGTGAAGAAGAACACTTGCTCTTCTTCTGAAGAACCCAAGTTTGGTTCCCAGCACCCATGCTAGATGGCTTACATCTGCCTGTAACTCAGATCCAACATTCTCTTCTGGCCTTTACATGTACATGCATGCATACATGATATAGTCTCATAAAGATACACACATGAACATAAATAAAAATAAACCTTGAAGAAAGAGAAATGGCAGAGCTGACTAAGATCCCATATCCTCAACATCGATTCTATATGGCCACCAGACAAAGGTCTTTAGAGGACAAGGCCTCAGCTTAGACAGGCTTGCTGTTAACACCTGCGAACTGGATTCCTCCTCCTGCTCCTCCTCTTCCTCCTCTTCCTTCTCCCCTTCCTCCTCCCCCTCCTCCTGCTCCTCCTCTTCCTTTTCCTAACATTGTGTGTGTGTGTGTGTGTGTGTGTGTATGTGTGTGTGTGTGTGTGTAGAAGCACACACCATGGCACACATGTGGAGTTCAGAGGACAACATGGAGTCAGTCCTGTCCTACCACATGAGTCCCAGGAACCTAATTCAGGACTTGAGGCAAGCTGAGCCATCTTGACAGCCTGGAGCCGGGTTCTCAAGCCTGCCCATCACCACCACGCTCTGGAAATGAAAGGGACACAGTAGCTGTGGCTGGCTGAGAATGGAAGGCAGTGAGCAGAGCAGACAAACAGCAGAGTGTCCCCGAGCTGAAATAGGGCTACCTGGGGGCTGTGGGACAATGCTCAGTGACAATTCCCTGGGCTCCACCCCTCACCCCCCCCCACACACACCAGAATAAAAGGGAGAAAGGAGGAAGCAGAGCAGCCTTAGGCCGTAGGCGAGGCTTGTCAGGGAAGCTTACAGTTATGAAACCAGGGGCAGAGGAAGGAAATAAAACAAATGCAGCAGAGAGCTGTGAGGTGAGTCCCTTCCTGCCGGTGAAGCAACAGGTGCAGGGCTTATCTGAAACTAAGAACAGACATTTTCAAGTCCAGCAGTGTGATCATTTCCGTTACAGCCACACAGGACATCAAGCCCTGGTGGCAACAACATTCGCTTCCACACCCAAAGCTCAGCTGCCTCTCTCCTGAGAGGCCAGGAGAGTCAGGGGCTTATGTATCTCATGCTATGTCTTCTTTCTTTGAATACCGGTGCCCCTTCTCAGATGTCTATTGCTTATGGCTACTTTCAAGGAGTCTCAGCTTTTCCAGTGACCCTGTCTTCTCTGTATTGGGCCAAGCCGTTTAAAAGTTGCTTTCACCACAGAACTGAGTGGAAGAAACAGCAAGGCAGGTGTGGGCAAAAGTTTGTAAGAATTCTCCCAGATTTTGGCTTGTCCTACTGCGTGCTTGTGATCTTGTACCTCTGGGCCACCGTGAGCCCCAGAGCATTATACTGACTCCAAGACTAGAACTCTGGAATCCAGCTAAGGGCAGCTCAGCTCAGCGGACTCTCGGGCGAGCATGCGCACCAAGACAGCAGCTGATGAGGACAAACTACGGAGTTAGTGCAGCAACAGCCCTGGGAAAGACAGCTGTTCACACTCAATAATATTACCTTCATCCTCCTCCTCCTTCAGGCGTCCCCTAGTCAACCCAGAGCCAGCTGCTAATTCACAGCAGTCCGGGGTTCCTGAATCACTGGACAGTTGCGGAGGACACAGGTCCTCCGAGGTAATGACCAGAGACAACAGTAACATTGAACCAACCGTTTAAGCTGCACTCAGTGGCCTTTGTCTCCTCATGCTCCCGTTGGGTGACCTAGACAAGCTCTATCTGCTCATTGGCCACATGACTAAGGACTCGAGATCCTTGTCTAGATTAATCGGATCACTTCCTTCTACTTGGAGCACTCTACAGAGATTAGCACACACCGGATGACCCGTAGGAAAGAGGCTGGAGATGCAGGGCTGGGGCAGAGGGCTTGCCTAGCATTCACAGGGCCCTGGGCCTAAGTCTGCAGTGCTGTAAAAAAGAAATAATAAAGATTACAGAGAGGCTGGAGAGGTAGTTCAGTGGTTAAGAGCACTGACTGCTCCTCCAGAGGTCCTGAGTTCAATTCCCAGCAACCACATGGTGGCTCACAACCATCTGTAATGGGATCTGATGCCCTCTTCTGGTGTGCAGGAAGACAGCTACGGTGTACTCATATGAATACAATAAATAGATCTTTTAAAAAAAGAACGATTGAAGAATCCAAAACTGGCCTTTATTACTTGCTGGCTTTATTACTGTGTGTGCGTGTGCATGTGCGTGTGCATGTGCGTGTGCGTGTGCGTGTGTGTGTGTGTGTGTGTGTGTGTGTGTGTGTGTGTGTGTTCTTCCCTTTGTGTTTGCACACCTGAATTTGTAAATGAACTGAAAACAAAGCCTCTTACCATCTTCCTGCCAGGAGTTTAACCCCTGAGTCTTTGCAAGAAAGGCATTTATCAGAATGAGCCCCAGTGCACTGCCTGCCTGTGTTTTCTTTCCTGGGAATAGAGCTGTTTATTTCCACTGCTTGAGCTCCTGTGTCTTCTCTCCCCAGGATCCTTTGCAGGACACCTCTTTGCCTCATCCTGAACAAGGATCTGACACAATAGGATGGAAGTGTTCCTGCTTCTGGGTCTGTCTGGACCTGAAGGAGGTTGGTCTGCAGTGATTGAGGTCAGGCAGAGTACTGCCCACTCTAGTACTTGCTGCAGCTGGGGACAAGGCCTGTTTCAGACATGCAGGAAGCACTAAGAAGACCTCTTCTTTGCCCACCTGTGGGGATGCAGCTTTCTGCCTGGGGATGGGATAGAGGAAAAGCATGGTCTCTACATACAAATATTAGCATAAAAAAGCAATGGAAAAAAATATGCTTGCCTATGCATAGAAAACCGGCAAGATAGGACCCACTGGGATAGACTGTGTCTCTGCACAGGGAAATGAACTGGTGGTGAGGCGAGGTGGGTCTGGGGTGGGGGCGGTGGGGAGAGGCACAAGAAGGAGAAAGAGAAAGAGGAGACATGGTGCCCTTAGAACTCTTCTGTACTACACAAAATATAATAATATAATTGTGTATGTGTGCACGTGTGTGTGTGTGTGTGTGTGTTTTGATAGTGGTTTGTGTGTGCAGGTGTGTATACTATCGCTCCTGTGTGGTGGTCAGAGGACAACCACGGGTGTTGGTTCTTTCCTTCCACCCTGTTTGCAGCTTCCTACGTCAGGTTAGCTGGCCCACTACCTTTACATGGTTCTTCTGTCTCTGCCTCCCTCCTGGAGGGAGGGACTGGGGTCGCAGACACTACCTGTCCTTTATAAAATGTGTCCCTGTGGATCTAAACTCAGGTTCTCAAGCTCACAGCACAGATGTTCTTCCCAGTCCAAGAACTAGTTGTTTAATTCAGTATCAGGAAATGAAGTTTTGTTGTAGGAGAGTCTGTGGAGAGAATCCAGAGAAGCTACTGTGCTGGTATGTGGACGGCCGCAGACACCTCTTTATAACACATTGGCTGGCACAGGGAAGTATGCCAACATGGGATGAAAACAAACCTTGTTTGCTGAATGGTCAGAAAAGGCCATGGCTGGGGCAGTAGGTGTGAATGGCTGGGTGATCAGAAGCACAAAACAAGTGGGTCTCTGGAGGTAGCTACAGCCTTCAGCACATTCTTGGTTGCCAGAACTTAGTGATGTCACTGGCTTTAATGGGAGGCACTCCACAACACCCAGTCCAGCCTCCCCCGCCCACAAACAAAGAGCCATCCAAGGTGGGGGCTGGAGAGATGACTCAGCAGTTAAGAGCACTGACTGCTCTTCCGAAGGTCCTGAGTTCAAATCCCAGCAACCACATGATGGCTCACAACCATCTGTAATGAGACTGATGCCCTCTTCTGGTGTGTCTGAAGGCAGCTACAGTGTACTTATTTATAATAATAAAACTTTGAAAAAAATAAGAAAGAGTCATCCAACTCGAAATGCCAATCTCGCCAAGGTAGAGCAATGCTGTGCTGACTGATGTGAGTGGTGAGATACATTTGCACATCTATTTGTCCCTTATCTCCTTTGTAGCGGGCAGGGCAGGCATCTCTTTTCTCTGAGGGAGCTGAGATGGCAGAAGTTCCAGGGTCACTGAGGGTGCAGCACCTGGGGCCCAGGCTCCCCCATCTGCTAGCTCTCCTGAGGAGCCCCAGCACAGCATGCTTGTGCTCCGAGGAACTGGGGGTCACCTCCTTGGTTTCTTCATCTCACTGATAAAAGACTTTAAGAGTGGATTCAGAATGGCGCTCGAGGACAATTATTAGAGTTTAAAGGAAAGCCACAGGGCAGACAAGCTGTGGATTTCAGCAGCTGCCAGGAGGAGGGAGGGACGAAGAGGAGGCCACAGGAAGGAGAGGCGGAGTAGCAGTGGAGGTCAGTATGCAGCAAGCAGCTGCGTGGTAAAAAGCAATGTAGCTTCAGATAAAGAGTGAGAAAGCTCAAAGTGAAGGAGAAAGATCTTACTTACGCTTTAGCCGTTATCCAAGAGAAAGAGGTAGAGAAGGGGAAAAGGGGTAACATTTTTTTTAAAGTGGACAAATTTTTTGGAGCTGCAAGACCATCAACACTATACTAGGGGCAAAAATTCTGAGCAGGAAAAGTACATGATCCAAAGAAGGTATACCTTCAGCATGGCTTTAGGAAAATCAGTCTTCCAGGAGGGTGATCTCTTGATCAGGTGATTTGATGGGAATTTCAGTCACACCTTTTTACCTAATTTCCAGGCAGAATTTAAGGAGAGAAAAAAAATACAGAGAATTAGAGCTCTCTTCTGCCACTTCGGGACTCTAGCCAGGACAGAACCAAGGACATTTTCAGCTTTCAGTCAAAGAAAAAGCTGTTTACTTGTGGGATCCTCTACCCTGAACGTCGGAGTCAATTTCTGTAGCCTGTCCTCATTGGCACGCCCCTTCAGACAGCATGGTTGGGTGAGGACGTGTTGAACTCCAGTCCGTGGCCAGGGAAAGAGGCTGCGTAGAGCAAAAGCAGAAAGTCACAATCCAAGGTGTGGTCGCTGGAGAAATTAATCAAAGATTGGTGCTGTGCCAATAAGACGGCCAGTCCTTCTGGTAGTAGCTCAGGTCAGTTTGTCCCACACCCACAGGGGGACTTTTGAGGATGATGCACAGATCTGAATGTGCCTGGCTTGCCCTGAAAGAACTGGTCATAGGTGGTTCATAGAAAGGTGTGTGGGCAACAGACTTGGGAAGGAAGCTGGGGCAAGCTGCTGAGATGGATGGACAGAGGGGACATGATCATGTTGTAAGAGTTTAGGATGTCCTCTCCTCCTCCTCGGATGGCATTCTCCTTTAAGAAGCCAGTGTGATAAGATAGATTGCTTTAACAGCAGAGTGGGTGCCACTGGGGGGGGGTGTTCATTGGCGACTGAGCATTTTGCTACAATTGGGATGGCACAGCCTGCTGAGAAACTGGGAGCAGATGAAAATAGCAGCTTGCGCAGGCTGTCCTTTTGGGTGCCTATTTAAATGCACAGTAAGTGAAGTCATAGCACAAATATCCATACGAGTAGCTGTCACTTGACACTGACCCAAATAAGCTCAATACTACAACTCCACTTTCAAACACATCAAAATAGGCTGCAGTATGTGCAAGGGTTCTCAGAGTCATACTTGCCAGCTCTGGAAAGGAAATCATCACCCTGGAAGGCACGAGAAAGAAAAAAAAAAGTATTTGCAGTGCCAGGCTGGCAACCAATGCAAGAAACAACCCTTTCTCTGATAAGTACTTATAATCCATGTATTTATACACAATGTGTGTGTGTGTGTGTGTGTGTGTGTGTGTGTGTGTGTACTCGTGCATGTGCCTGATCACACCGAGGATCATAAGGACAGAGACAAAAGGAGGGGTCCACAAGAGAGAAGTCTTGAACAAGATAGAGACATGTAGAGAGCTGGCCCTAGAGTCATGAAGGCTCAAGGTCCATAGAAAACCTTAGGAAAACCCTTTCCTTTCACCGTGATCATCTGATCATCTGGCTTTGCTTTGATCAATTGAAAAGGCTGCACACTTGATTTCATTTCCCTAGTCATTAGCACTAATCTAATGCTTATGAAAAATGAAACTGATTTGTTCTCTCAAATACCCTAGTACTTAAGAATGTAGGTAAGGGCTGGAGAGATGGCTCAGTGGTTAAGAGCACTGACTGCTCTTCCAGAGGTCCTGAGTTCAATTCCTAGCAACTATTTGATGGCTCACAACCATCTGTAATGGGATCCAATGTCCTCTTCTGGTGTGTCTGAAGACAACTACAGGTGTACTCATATACATAAAATTTTTTGTAAAAGAAAATGTATTTTTAAGGTTACAGTGAGATGTATCACTGACTTCAAGTAAATTTAAAGATTCAAATCATAAATAAAATATCCCATAATGAAAAGTCTGGAGATAAAAACTATTCCAAGGCTGTCTGGTCCAGAAGCTGGGCCAATCAAGAATATGAGCTTCTTCCAGCTTCCAGTTCTGAGGTCTTCAAAGTGACTTGGTCCTGAGACTGGTCCTTTGGTAGATGCCAGATGGTCATTCCTCTTTCAAGGGTCAAAGTCTAACACAATGTTGAAAGAAATCTAGGGAGAAATGTTCCAGAACTGTGAATGTACATGTTAACTGTAAGATGTTGGCCCAGTGTACACACAGCACTATCATAAAAATGATTTTCTGTTATAAGAAGATTGGCCCACAGGACCTCCATGGAGGAAGGAGAGGGCTGACTTTGAAAGTTGCCCTCTGACCTCCATATGTGTTCTGTGGCTGTCCCTCTCCTTACATGAATAAAATTGTGTATTTTTTTAAAGGAGTCATTCCTCACCAGGGGTGGTAATGTACCCACCATCCTGATTAACTTGCTCAGGAGGCTAAGGCAGGAGGATCACTTGGGATTAGGGACTTGGGACCAGCCTGGGCTACATAGTGAGTGAGACACCCCTCCCATGACAGAAAGAAAACAAAAAGTCACCCCTGAGGCTTGGGAGGGGTCCTGACTACTTCAATAGAACAAACATCAATGAAAGGAGTGCAAAATGATTTTTAGTGTATAGTTAAAGGGAGAAGTTCTACTAGAGGATTTCTGGGGGGATGTTGGTTAGAGGATACAAAATCTTAGCTGGACGGAGGAATAAATTCAAAACACCTGTTGTATTGTACAGTGGCTGACTACAGTCTTTTGTTCAGTGGTGTTACCACAGTCTATTATGTAGCAGGGTGACTACAGTCTGTTGTATAATGAGATGACTACACTCTTGCACAGAAGGGTGACCACAGTCCACTTCCCCTGTATCCTTTCTTTTCTACTACCTGTGATGAGTACAATGGGAGGTTAAAGCATTTAAGAACCATCATTAAAAGTAGGTGTTTGAAAAAATTAATAACAAATATATTGGAGTCTTTAAAACTGCTTTGCAAAGATGGAAAATGGGGTAAAATAAAATGGGGTAAAAATTCAGAGTTAAAGATGATGAGAAAAATCTAGATGAAATACAGACTAAGAAAACATTTTAGATGTAAAATAATATAACAAATAGAGGGAAATGGGTACCCACTGAAACATTAATGAAAAGGAAACTTAAGTGTTCTTTGGAAAGTAGGTTGGATGATACTTTGCTGGGGCAAACACGAGAAGGAAAATTTAGCTGAAGCAGACACAGGTGAAAGGATGTTCTAAAGCAAGCACGTGAAAGGAGACATGATGCAGGACTCTTTGCTAATGACATGCATGTATTGGTCTGCCTTACATTGCCTCGTTGAGTTGTGTTTGTTGGGACTCCATAGAGAGAAAAGCACCAAAAAACTGGTGGTGTGCTACAGTTTCTTGTCGCTTCAGCAGACTCTGGCTGATTGGCAGAGTGATGTCTGTTGAGACAGACACATGTGCTTAGTCAAGACACATGCTGAGGCAAGATAAGTGGAGGACACATGATGTCTGGAGGGTATAAATAGAACTCTAAGGATAGTGATGGAGGCTGAGCTAGGCTTGCTTACAGAGCTAGCTGTGCAATGCTTGTTGGTCTCGAGTCTTTGCTGATCTTTGCTTTGCAGAGAGAACTTTTGCTGGCATCCCTCTGGGTCTCTCCTGCTGACTCGTGCTGAGGCTGAGGCCTGGCTGTCTCTGCTAGGGAGTGGCACCACTGCTGATTCGTGTTTGCTACCCCAACTCTACTGAACTGGACTTCTGGTGAATTCTTGAAGTGTTAGTGAGTGGATTGAGTTGCTGCTGCTAACCTGTGAATTGAACAGCAGATTTCCATACAACACAGACAGGATTTGCTCCAAAGAACCTTTCTAAACAGGTCTACTTCCCCTGTATCCTTTCTTTTCTACTAACTGTGATGGATGGTGGGCTATAAGGGAGGATAAAGCATTTTAAGAACCATCATTAAAAGTAGGCGTTTGAAAAAATTAAAGTTACAGTTAAGTGCAGAAAAGCAAGACAGACTGAGACAGGCAGAGACCATGAGGCAGAACCACAAACCTCTGGTTCTGGGCCATGGACCTTTGACCCCTTACTGTCCAAATATTGACAGATGAGGAGCCCATTATTACTAAACCAAGTTAGAACTAGTCGAGTTCAAGATGGCTACACAAATGATAAGCAGAGGGGATTGTGACCAAAACACACAAGCAAGCTCATTCTACATAACCCTCTGGCTCTGCTCACTCTTGATTTGAGAGACCAAATCTTTTAAGTTCAGACCCCATTTTAGAGAACTTGAATTCAGGTAAACTAACAGGTGATACCTAGTGTTGGTTTATCTCTAGGTTAATCTCCCCCAACAAAACCCTAGCCTAGCTCCAGTTTCTAGGCCAACCCCAGCAAATCCAGCATTTCCAAGTTAATTACCAGAAAGTCCTGCATAATGGCTACCAATGCAGAGGGAAGCAGAAATTAAGTTTATGGTTTGACTCCCACCAACAACACAGCCAATCATGCTAAAGGCCATAGCAGCTCTCCAATTAGATGCTTGCCAGGCTAGAAGCCCTTCCCTATCCCACCCCACCCCCCGTTTGCTATAAAGCACTACATATTCACTTAAAACTCACTGATTGTGAAGGTCACACAAGGTGAGATGCATGATGAGTCTTCTAATAGCTTTGAGCAGACAACTCCGTCAACATAGGGATTGGCAGGCTCAACCTTTGCAGAAACTTGAAGACCTTGTATTTGGAAAACACTGGTTCTTCACCATACCAGGCAGTTAGCTAAAATGGGATGAGAGTCTTGGCGTCTCTGTCTTCAGTTTATCTTTCCCTTTGACTGTCCCAGTCTTTTAGTCAGATTCTGCTCAACTCTGTATGAAACATGTTAATAACAACAACAATAATAATGCCACAGACATATCCTGTTGACCACTGGAGAAAATATGTGTTTTCTCTCCCCTGTCCAGTGTGCTTTTTCAGTAACTGAGCACCTACAGTCTGACAGTCTTACTATAAGACCCAGATCAAACCATGAGGCCAGGACAGTTACACAGATGATGGTTCCAGCTATAATACAGCAGTGGTTGAGTGAACTTGACAACCTGTTAAATAACCCCCCACACACACATACACACTCAGAGCCAGTGTGTTTGTGTGTAAGAGAAAGAACATCTTTAAGACCACACCCATAACTAATGGATAATTATCAAACTTAGGTCCCCTAGGAAATCATTGAAAGCTTGCTGCCTCGTTTGTTTAAACCCGCACCCGTCACCTTTGTTCAGTGTTACTTCCATTTGGCCTGAGTCAAACGGCTCTCAAGAAGGTTCCAATAGAGAGCCCTGTTGGTCTGGTTGAGATTGTGGCTTGGTCTAATTTTTACTGCTCCAATGGAACGTACGTGCTTACCCCAGAATCAAGGGGACCAAAAAGCTAAGACTGGGCAGTTCTGAAAGAATGGTTCGTGGAGCAGCAACAACGACTGCAGCCTGGACAGTGACTAGAAACACACATCTGGGAACCCACTGGGGCACCTGAACCAGAAATCTGAGGGCGGGCCCAGAGATCTGCCTTCATAATTTCTCCCAGACACTCTATTGTAACTGAACCTTTGAGAATCTGAAGGGGGAAAATGAATATTTTAAAACATCGAGAATCATAAAACTTGAAGCTAATAGGCATAATGAGGAGGGCAAGGCTCCAGGGTGTCTACGACTAGGTTTGCTGTCAACAGGGGCTCCCAGGCCATCCCGTCCCAGTCCCAGCGTCTCAGCTGCTCCATCAAAGCTAAAATCTATGGTTCTTATGCTGGTTTCACTTTAGAGCCACAGACCCCGACAACAAGTGGGAATCCTGGGAGTCGGAGAACTGGCATTGTTAGCTGATTCCAGTATACAGCTGTGATTCTGAACCATTGGTCTGGATGGAACCCCTGGAATGACAGCCGAAGCCGCAGCCGCAGCCTTGACCTCGGTAAGAAGGCAGAGCTTCGCTGGGGAAGTTCAGTGGGGAAGGGTGCTGGGTTATGAGCTCATCCTCCCAGAATCCTCCCTGATCTCTGATGGACAGTGGGATTCTTATCCGGCCTCGAGTCCGCTAAGTGAGAAGCCTGAGTATCAACAGAGGCTGTGCCTGAAGGATCTGGAAAGAGTTCAGAGAAGAGAGGACAATGGAGCCTTTGAAGGGAAGTGAAAGGCAGCAGACCCGGCCGGCCTGGAAAGCTGAGAGACAGCCATGGCCCTCCTGTCGAGGGCGTGCTCACTGCTGATCTGCCCGGCTCCATTTTCACTGAGGATGAACAGGGAAACAAATAAATCTCAGCCACCTGTGTCTGTGTAAGTCCTTGCACTCTCTGTAAACGTCTACCTCCCCAGAGCACTCACCCTTGAGTCCGTGAGACACTGAGTCCACTTGACAGGGTTAGGATAAACAGAGAAATGCCCTGAAGCTTGAAGAGCAGCTGGTTAGACATGCTTCTTTTAATGCACAATAAAAAAGCAGAACCACTTTTCTCTAACAGGGATGCTTTATGTATTTCCCATTTGACTTTTAGAATTGCATTATTAAAGAATTGGCAAAATGGCTCATTAAGTAAAGGCACTTGCCACCGAACCTTATGACCCGAGGTAGATCTCTACAACCCACATGACGTGCAGAAGGAGAGAATTAACTCCTGCTCTCTCTCTCTCTCTCTCTCACACACACACACACACACACACACACACACACACACACACACACACAAATTGTTAAAGAATTGTTAAAGCAAATTAGAATATTCACCTTTAAAATTATATTTTGGGAGCTTGATTTTTGTTATTGGTATAGCACTACCTACATGCACCAGGCTCTAAATTCAATCCCCAGCAACATCCCCCCCCCGCACACACACACACTCACACAAGAATTATTTTTTTTTTATGTCATAGTTAAACTATTTTAGACACCGATTTTCAATGCACCTGAATTTGGGGGGGGGGGGCTCTTATTATTCAGTAGTGTAGGGAATAATAAGTATATTTTACAACCACATGATTCCTTATCTCAATGCCTTCCACCTTGACAACAGTATCCGGTGTATGAAAACTTGTTTGAAGCCATAGAAAGACACTATCTTCCCAGTTGAGAAGGAAAGCGACTTCCCCATTGTCTCACAGTAAACTGGAGAACTGGAGGATTTTCCAGGGCAAGTGTTTCTTGGTTTCAGGCCCTTTGCCACACTGGTCACACTCATCCTTTGGCACAGATAAAGTCTGGTTGCGACACAGATCACTGGATCCACCCCAGAGTCCTGACTCAGCAGGTCTTGGGTGGGGTCTGAGAATTCTCATTTCTAGTAAGTTACCAGAACTGTTGGCGCTGAAAGCCACTGGCTCACACCGTTCACTTTATGCACATTCCTGGTGTCTACCTTCTCCATTCAATGTTTAGTTCTTTGTTCTTCTCTAAGAGTTCCTTAGAGCAGGATGATAAAGCAGCCTCCTGCTATGTCCAAGTCAAGAAGAGAGAAAGCCGGCTACCTCCTATGGGGCTTCCATTTTGTATGCTTGGTGAAACCCCATTCAAGGACATATAAGAATTGGGTGTATATAAATGATTTCTTCAGGATCCTTGGGCTCTGCAGGGTAACAGGGAATGGAAGACACTGGCTCATAAATCTAAATGATTCATAACAACAGCATACATAGCATAATAAAATGTTTCAAGAAATCAATGAGCAAAACTTCTGTGTTGCAGCTGCACCTAAACACACTCAAAAATTAATAGCTGGAGTTTGAAGGCTACAACAGAGTAGTAAATTGTCTAGAAAGCGCTGCCTGCATGAGTCGGTGTGAAACACTGGTGCTGTAGAGGCCCCAGCTGGACACTTGCAGGAGGAACACTCTGCAGGGCCAAGTCAGGGTCTCTGGGATCAAGACTCAGGTCCAGAACTATCTACTGAAGGCTACTTTCTCTAGTGAAAGATCAACCACAAGAGTGCCTGGTCCTGCTCAGCCACACCCAGGGTTCTTTGTCAGTGCACGCACCTACTTCAAGGGAGTGGTTTTTTTTTTTTAACTGTATTCTCCCCAACCTGTGACCTTTAATGCTGATGGGGTTCGAAAGGGAAGGAACACCTTTCTTGGTGTGTGGGAAGGGCGAGGGAAGGGAACTTCAAAGGAAGGAGAGAGAGAGAGAGAGAGAGAGAGAGAGAGAAGAAATATTTGAAACCAGAATATCTCCAAGCCTGCAAATAGTATTCCAAAAGTCTCTAGAACAGGACCAGGGATGCGAAAGCCATTTCCAGCCCAGGCAGGTCCCACTCTAAACACCAAGAAAGTCGTTCCTCCTGGAGCCCACTGTGGCTGGCCTGATCCTAGCTAGAGGCTTATTGTTCTCTAACCAGTCCTCAGGGAGAGCCACAAAAAATAAAATCATGTTCTGGACTCTTGTGAGCTCCAATCTGTCTCAGTCAGACCATCTTGTCCTGACCAGAGCCTGTCCTGCGGGTTCAAGGGCTCCTCATCCACTGTGTCTGGGCACCTTTTGGAGAAGCACCAGTCTCCATTTCCAGTCTGTGAGGTGAAAAGGATAGCATATCTTGATCCTGTTGCTGAGCTGACCTCTCCAGACTTGCTTCCTCTTTAAAGCAAACTTTTCTGGTTTTGTTCATTTATTTGTTTTTAGAGACAAGAGTTTCTCTGTGTAGCCCCAACTGTCCTGGAACTTGATTTATAGACCAGACTGGCTTTGAACTACCTGCCTCTACCTCCTGAGTGGTGGGATTAAAAGCATGTGTCACCATTTTGAGGCAAAGGTTTAGTGTGTGTGTGTGTGTGTGTGAGAGAGAGAGAGAGAGAGAGAGAGAGAGAGCAAGCGCATGCGCCTCCACTCTTGGCCTTAGCCTATCTTCTTATTGGCCTTAAATTCATATTTAGGTTGAAGTCTTTGGCAGTAGGGCCACTGTTCCATGGTGTGCTATAGTTATTTATTTTTTGTATATTCTATTATTTGATTTCTTCATCTTTTTGGCTAGGGACAGACACACCCCCCCCGAAAAAAGGTAGCAGCTGATTCTTAGAGGTAGCAAGGACCCCTTGGTGAGGGATGCACACCTTTCAAAGACAAACCAACCCATCTAGAGGCAGACTCTGTCCTAGGAGACCCTGTGCCTGCACTTCAGCCAGCCCAGGCTCGGGTAACAATTGAAGCAAAGCTGTTGCCGTAGCTCATAGCACCCCCAAAGCACCCTCACCAGAGAGCATCCCGAGTGGGTCATCTGCTATGCCGCCACGATACAGACCCCAGACTGACACTTCCCATGTCTCTGTCTCTCTGGTCTGGACACACTGGTTTGTTTCCGAGGTGACTCATGAGGCATGCCATGCCTCCTGTCTCTAGCACAAGAACTTTTTCCCTGTGACTTTATTTTGTCTTCTAGCTGTCCTCAGAAGGTCTGCATTGACCCAAGCCATAGAAACGAGGGCAGGGCAGGGCAGGGCAGGGCAGGGCCACAGGAATAATCAGAGGTCTCTGGTCAACACCGCATATGCTAGCTCTTGGCAAAGCCTCGATGTCTCCTAAGCGCAGCTGAAGTCTGGGGACTCCCCCATCTGCTCCACACATCGCCTCCACAGAGGAAGGGAATGCAGGATGATGGAGGCTCTTGACAAGAATCTAGACTCTGGAAACCAAGGTGCCATTTTCAAGTCACAGTCAGCTTCCTGTGACATGCCTTTTGTGGTTCACGTTTAGAAGGTCAACCGCTAGGCTATGCTTTGTACTTCTCCTCCTGAATGGCTCAAGGAAACAATGTTTCTCCTGGAGTCTAGTATTCGGAGCAGGACCACCTCCTGTGTGTGTGCTCCTGCAGATTCCCTGGAGAGTCTCATTGTCTTCGCAGCTGTAGTGAACTCCCTGTGCTTAGTAGCTGACACTTCTCTCTCTAATTTCTTAGGGAACAGTTTCTTTTTTCATCAATTTTTTTTTTTTGGCTAATGCACAAAACAATGGGTTTCATTGTGACATTTCCATGCATATATAACATTGTGTCTTATTCATATTCCTCCCCATGCACTAACATCCCTGCTCCTTCTTTCCTCTCTTGCTGATTCCCATTTCCCAGTCCTCCACAGGTTCCTTTTGCTTTTGTGTCATACACACACACACACACACACACACACACACACACACACACACACACACAGAGGCAGGGAGGGAGTCTAGATTCTCCATGAGAAGGCATGCAATATCTTGTTTTTCTTTGCTCCCAGTTACCCTCTCATTTCATCTCTCTCCCCCCCCCATATCCCTCTCCCCATATAGTCTACCTTCTTGGTATATACTTGTATAAATATACATATGCATATATGTCTAGATTATAGACTTATATATAGAGATATATATATAGACTATATATATATGTATATATATATATTTATATACAAGTCTATGAGAGACGATACTGAGATTGGCTTATTCCATTTAATATAATGATCTCTGGTGGTATTTGTTTTCCTGTAATCATTTTCTTATGGCTAAGTAAACTGCCATCATGTGTATACACAGGCAGGCCTGATAGAACTCCCTTTTATTCCTAGAACTTGGGAGGCGGAAGCAGGTGGATCCCCATGAATTTGAGTTCTAGACTAGCCAGAGCTACATAGTGAGACTCTGCTTTTAAAACAAAACAAATAAACAGATAAAAACCAACAACATAAAACAGAGTACATACTTTTTGTACCATGTGCTTTTAGATAAAATCATGCCTCCAGTGAGCCATGATGTTGCAAGCACCAACAGTTCACTCCTTCCTCCTGTGTGCTGTGTGTCACAGGGCTGCACCATGAAATGAACTTTCATCACTGGTGAAACTAAAGTGTTCCAAGATGGGGACAGCCTGCTCTTCAGCCAACCGGGATGGCAGCCTGGGAAGACTGGGAAGACCATAGCTGCTTTCTGCCCACATGATAATGGCTCCTGACCTGGCACAGATGGCAGGAATTACTGTGAGAAGAGCCTTCATCTTCATAGAGCCTCTGAAGTGGAGACTTGTGGTTTCTTTGGAAAGTGAGATGTGTTGGATAGTGTTTTGCTGGGGCAGACACATGAAAGAATGTTTTCTTGAAGCGGACACTTGTGAAAGGCTGTTCTGCTAAAGCAAGAACATGAGAGGATGTATGATGAAGGATTCTTCTCTAATGACATGCATGTATTGGTTCGCCTTAAAATGTGTAACCAAGCTTTGTCATGACTCCATAGAGAGAAATGCACCAAAAAACTTCTGGATGTTTTGGCGGCTTCTTGCTACTTCTTCGGATTCGGGTCGATTGGCAGGGTGATGTCAGCTGATACAGACTGATGGAGTTTTGCTAAAACAGACTTACGTGGTGCGGCAAGACACGTGGAGGACACGTGATGTTTGGAGGGAGTATAAATAGAACTCCATGGACAGTGATGGCTTGCTTGCATAGCTAGTTGGTATCCCAGCATCACTGATCTTCACTTCATTGAGAGAGGCAAAGCAGAGAACCCCTGCTGACTTGTGCCAATCTGGCTGAGGCCTGGCTGTCTCTGCTAGGTTCTGCAACCACTGCTGATTCGTGTTTGCTACCCCGACACTAATGAACTGAACTACTGGTGTATTCGTGAAATGTTTCCGAGTGGATTGAGCTGCTGCTGTTGTCTCCTGTGAACTGAACTGCTGATTTCCTGATGAAGCAGATGGAATTTGCCCCAAAGAACAATTTTTAAATAGGTCTATCTTCCCCGGATCCTAATAACCTTTCTTTTCCACTACCTCTGGTGGGTGGTGGGCTAGAGGGGAGGTTAAAGCATTTAAGAACCGTTATTAAAAATAGGATTTGAAAAAAAAATCTAAGCTACAAGTCCCCCTACTCCCCCATCCTTCCCTTTCACCATCTCTTCTAAGTCTCAGCTCCAGCTGCCTCCAGGAAGAGATGGACCAGAGGAGCTCGTGGGGGGATGGAAGGCTTCTGAGGAGGCCCTTTGTGCTCTGAGACAGGCAAGTCCCTGACGAGTGAAGGTGTCTTGTCCTTTGGTTTGGATGCCAGTGGCTCTTGGAACCTGTTTTTAAGAAGTCTTAACCTTACTTAAGGATCACTGTAGATCCAGACCTTGTCAAAGGTGGATTTCCATTCTCAAAGCTTGGGTAGAAATTCAGAACCTGCCCATCCCCATCGAGGTCCAGGAAGATTTGACACTACTAAACTTCAGACTATGATGATCTGGTAAGCTGTTTAATTAATGACTTAATAATTGCTTTTGAACAGGCGTTTAATCACCGCTTATAAAACACCACCAAGTGCAGGCTACCGGAGGCTTTCCTTTGTCCTGGAGATGTCATGTCGTTACTGGTAACAACCGGGGCCCCAGAGCACCCCCAAACACTCCTGAAGCTAGAAGACTCCAACATGCAAAACTCACTGCTGCCTCTCTTGTTTCTCTACCTTGCATTTTAGATTTTGGCAAAGACAGCTCTGCAGTTAAGACTGAACATGCTATAAGACTGAACCTGGAGATTACTGAGCAGAAAGGGAAGCCAGGGCACTGGTAATTAGGAGGAATTCTTAATTATTTTTCCATTTTGGATCATGTAGGAGCACAAGGAAAGACGGGAGAACTTGAGATATGCTATAGTTTAAACTCTGATCCCAAGGACAACCTTCCAAAGGCCTCACCGGGTCGCTGGTGCAGTCAAGTATTAAATGCTCCAGGGTGACTCTAAAGGAATCTTTCTTCCGCAGAGACCAACAGTTATTGACCTTTCTAGGCAGGAAATGAGCTGATAATGGGAGCTTCGGAAATCTCAGACGCCTGGGTATGAGCCTTTGATAAGGTGATTTATTTAATCATGCAAATGGATGTTTATCTTCTGTAATTTGCAAGGCACCCCTTCTCTCCAGGGAGCCCCCTCCCCCCAAAACCTCCCAGTGTACCCTTTCCTATCCAGGAAGAACAATCCCCATGTCTTAAGGAATTGGAGGCAGCCTGCAGCTGGTGATGCTTACAGGTACCTAAAGGACAAGTACTGGGAGCTTGGGGGGGGGGGGGTGGAAGTAGGGGTGGGGCGCAGAGCAAATGGGGAGGGAACCCCCACTGTGTCTTGGGGGAAATGGACTTGCTTGTTTCTTTCTGGAGGAATAGAACAGGTAGGGGGCTGGGGGGTGGGTGGGCTGCAGCCTCGATCCTGATACTCTTTGAATTATATTAGTAGCTGGTTGGAGGCACAATGGTGACAGAAACCTAGATGTTGCTCAAGTGCTATGTGCTGGGATAGAGGAGACCTAGGCATGTCCAACCTTCTAACATTGCAACACAACTTTATCTTCTACAAAGTTCATGCTCGGTAACCATGCAACGAGTTACAAAAATATTACAGAAGATTAAAAAAAAACTCATAACGTTTTAAGTCCATTTATTACTTTGTGCTGTGGGCCACATTGATAACTATTTTCAGCCACAAGAGGCTACATGTGGTCCTTGGTTACAGGTTGAAACATCTAGTAAAGCCAGAATGCCACCAAGTCATCCAGTTAGGTGTGTGGACTCCTGAGGGCAGAAGTGTGAAGGAAGCAGGGATTGGGGATGCCTGTGTTAGAGACAAAGGGAGAGCTGTGATTTCCTGGGAGAGTTGTCAGCTCCTTTCTGTGAATTTAGGCTGCATTATAACTGAGCCACTTGGATGAAGCTGTCCAGCACAGGGTTAGGAGTTTCTGTCTGTAGGGTTGGAAACGAATGCTTCTTGCAGACAGATGTGGAGGGGAGTCATGGGCCTCTTCTGTGTCTATTACGCAGCCAAGCAAACAGAAACACGGGGCCTCCTACTCCACACTGCCCTTCCTACCTGCTGGGGCTGTGCAGGCCACAGGGGTGGGGCAAGGTGGGGTGAGGCAGGGCAGGGCAGGGCAGAGCCCTTTGTGCAGTGTTCCCGTGTTCCCTTTGCTGAAGGTCGTCACTCCCTCTGTCAGCACTGGAGCAGTTTGCAGAAGGCAGGCCTGCTGTTAAAGATCTTAGTCTGATCAATGGCTCAGTGGGTAAGTACCTACAAAGATTCCAAGTTCGGTTCCCAGCACCCTTAACAGGCAGCTCACAGCTACCAGTAACTCTAGCTCTAAGAAATCTGACACAGTCTTTTCTATCTTCCAGGGCATACATTCCATGTGTGGCACACATGTGCACGTGTGCGCAAACACACACGAACACACACACACACACACATAATAAAAATTAATCTTTAAAAGGTGGAAAATTTCTTAGGCCTATTGTACCAAAAAAAAAATTATTTAGATTTGTCAATTCGGCGACTCTCAAACGTGAATTGTTCTGAGAGGTCCAGCAAACAATGTGATAGTGGAAAGAAGCACAGAAAAGCACCCTCAAGCCAGGAACGGCTGAAGTTCTGTTACCTGGTGCTGGGACTTCTTGTCGCCAACCCAAACTCAGTTAACTGTGATTAAACCCCTTTCCCTCAGGCTCTGGGCCCAAGGCAGGTGCCCAGCTATGATCGAAACCTCCCTGGGTTTCATTCTCAGCAACACAGCATGGGAGCAATGCACAGAATAGGAACAGAGAGACAGCGCCAAGAACCGCGCGCCTGTCTGTGCACACCTGTACGCCTAGTACTGGGGAGCTGGGTCAGGAGGATCTGAGTTGGAGCATAGCCTAAACCCATGGAGCTCTCCTGTGTGGGAAGTCAGTAGCCCCAGGTCAGTATCCCTGGTCAGAGCATCAGGCCCTGGGAAGAGATGACTTGGTGGCCCAATGCCCATTTTCCCAAGTGTCATACTTCAACTTGTAAATGTACTCAGCCAAACCCAAAGATCTCTAGAAACTGGTTTTCCTGGTCTGGAACATCACCCTTCCTGAGAGCAGAGCAGCCGCATACCCCACCCAGGGCTGCCAGCTACGGAACTCCAGCTCACTTTATACCCACACTCTAGACAGGATTTCCTGGGAAACGTCTGCGTTTTCTGTTTTCCTTCTCCTATGCAACTCTATTTGGAAAACATCCCTTTGACTTATACCTTTAAGAAAGAAAACACAGCTTGTTTGCATCCAAACAGCCTCAGCTGGCCTCGGCTTCAGGATTGGGAGAGCAGGGGTTGTGGTGAAGGGCCTGGGCAAGTGGGAACCTTCCACCTGGCAAACTTCAAGGAGGGGACTCTTGAGGGATTGATGAGGGAAGCTTTGAATTCCCCAGCCATTCATCTTTCAACCCACTTTTTGGTTCATTGTTTACTGGTTTGTTTGTCCTCACATCGAAAGAAACAAGAAGACAGAAATCTGCTGGCCAGACTGACACCAGTCCACAGTGACTCAGGCAGAGGCACACCTAGATGTGCTTTGCTTTCTGCCAAAGAGAAAGAGCATTTCTATTTGTTCACTGTGACTGACTGGTTTCTGCTGATCTCCTCAACCTCAGGAGATCAGCCTCTCTGCCCCCACCCGGTGTGTGTGCGTGCGCGCGCGCGTGTGTGTGTGTGTGTGTGTGTGTGTATTTCTATTTCTCTTTCTCCTCTCTCTCTTAGAGATGGGGGGTGGGGAGTTTATCTGCCAGTTCTGTGCAGTAAGACAAGCACATGATGCCAGAATTCTTAAAGCCTTTACCAGAAGGCCAATTGGGAGCTTTCCCATGTTAACTCTTGTCGCTATCTAGTCACCATGGCCACAGACAATAGAGGTTTATAACTAGGAGATGTAACTTTAATTCTGGCTCCAGGGAGGATTTGACTTGAGGCCTTTGAATGCCCGGCAGCTAGATACCTGCCCTGACTGCCACTCAGCATGAGAACTAAGTAGAGGGGACAGACATCATTGTGACTTAGAAGTCGCTGAGAAATTTGACCAAGAGCTAAGTGTCCTGTTCTATTATTCTATACCTTATTAAGACCTGGTATTTCACTGAGCCTGGAGCCATTCTAGAAGCCAATGAACTTCAGGGGTATCCCTGTCTCTCTTCCCCACAGTGCTGTGGTAAGAGACTTGTGCTGGGGTAGCACAGCCGCACCTAGCTTTCTACATAAGTTCTGGGATCCAAGTTTGGTCCTGTTTGTGCAGCAAACAACGATGCAGATCTTTGGCCCCTCCCTGGTGCTCTCCCCATCCCCTGAGAATGTTGGTAGTAAAAGGAAAAACCGGGTGCTGTAAGTTCAAGATTCGAAGTCATTACACATGCCTGTCCAAGGCATCACTGCCTTGCACAGAGCTGTTCACATGTCACAGAATCCAGAATCCCACCAGCTTCATCTGCTCTGACAGGACAGAGCAGGCCCGGCCTTGAGTGAGCTACTGTAGGCATAAATTTTTTGCAGCCTTCTTTTAATAAGGGTTCAACCTCTCCTCTCACCCACCACCCAGCAGAAGTAGTGGAAGAGAAAAGTTATTAGGATGTGGGGGAAGTTTAACAGTTCAGCAAAAGTTCTTTGCAGGTGAGCTCAGTCTTCTTTGGCAGCAGTTCAGTCCCATAGCAAACACCAAATACAACTCAGCAGCTACAGACCAGTCCTCTAGGCAGGCAGACTGATCGCGTGCATGCGTGTATTTGTGTGTGTGTGTGTCTGTCTGTCTGTCTGTCTGTCTGTCTGTCTGTCTCTCTGTGTGTGTGTGCATGACAGCAAGCACTGTGATCTGCTAAGTCATCTCACTGACTCCTGATGTTCTTTCTATTTTGAGCATCATGTTTATGAAGCCTGGTCCTACCTCCAGAGAAGGCAAATGGTCACTCATCTTTTCTTTCACCTTCATTCCCCACACGGTTGAGGCATCGCTTTCCATCTCTGAGTCAGCCTGCTTCAGGCTTACTTAGCTGCTCTGAGTAGGAGCGGGGGTTCAGAGACTGAGTAAGCTGCACGTTTTGCTTTCTCTCCATGCGTCTCCGAAGGATATATTTAAGCAAAACAAAGCCACGAGCTTCTAAACATGGAAAGACTGATTCAAGCCTCCCACAGTTCATTTTGTAGAGAAAGCTATCCCCTCTCAGTAAGTAAGCACCCACCCTGGAACCACCCTCTACTGGAGGCCGAGGGCCTAAGGGGGGTTGTTTCCAAGCCCTGCAGGATTCATGCAGGATGATGGGAAGTCTGTCACAGGCACTTGACTCAGGAGTTCTCTACTCAGAGGATGCTGGAATTTTAAACAACACTGAAAATGGTTTCAGGATGAATGTCTAAGAGGCAAAGGCAGGGGCTGATCAAGTAAAGAAAAGCTCACAGTGTAAGAGAAATACAGGTGTTAAAGGATGTGCTAGCAAGGTGTATGGCCCATATCTGTAATCCTAGAATTTAGGAGGCTGAGATAGGAAGAGTACCATGAGTTTGAGGCTGGCCTGGGCTACATAGTGAGTCCCAGGCAATCCTGCTTTTAAAAATACCTTTAAAGAAAGCAGGATAGGAAGGAAGGGGAAAGATATGAAGTTAATGTCCTGGCAATAGTCAAACATGCAATTTTAAGTAAGAAAATATAAATTGACAAATGAGACATGAAATGATGATTTTTTTTAGGAAAATGAAAGGAAATAGAAATTAAGCAAAATAAATCAGACACAGAAAGTCACCACATTTAGAACCTAGATTTAACCCTGTGTGTTTGCATCTGTGTGCGGATGTGTGTGCGTGTGTGTTTGTGTGTGTTATCTTTCTCTCTGTGTGTGTCTATGTTTGTATCTGTATGTGTGTCTGTGTAGCTGTGTGTGTCTGTATTTGTATCTCTCTCTGTGTATGTGTCTGTATCTCTCTGTGTGTATGTGTCTGTGTATCTGTGTTTGTACCTCTATGTGTGTGTGTTCTTTCTCTGTGTGTATATGTGTATCTGTGTCAGTATATCTGTGTGTCTGTGTTTATATCTCTCTGTCTGTGTGCGTGTCTGTGTATCTGTGTGTGTATCGGGGTGTGTGTGTGTGTGTGTGTGTGTGTGTGTATGATGATTGTGGAGGAAGAGACGTTAGGGAAGGGGAGAAGAGAGGGCACAGAATGGATACCTGTACCATGATGGCAGGAAAGAGAACTATTAGGGAAAGGAGGTGACAGCAAGGGTGGAGGAGGAAAGGAGAGGAAGTGAGGAGGACGTGAACAAGGTCAGGTGCACTGACGCGTGCACATATAAGGAACTGCTAAAGAAACCTGGTTTGTATGCTAAACTTAAAAAATAATACAAATAAAACCCATAAAATTGCTAAATGTTCTAAGGAGCTGGTTTTCTTACTTAGCTTGTCCTACAGAACATCCATTTGTAAAGGATGTAAGTGGTTTGTCGGGGTCCTTTTCAGATTGACAGATGAGAAAGGAGCGCTGCTAAGGTTAAGACCCATGGTCTCGGGCTTTAAGACACTCTCTTGCCCTTGGCATGACTCGTTGGCTATTTTGACCCCTGGTGTGAGCATCACTGTCACTCAGAAACAGCAGTCACTACCCAGAAGGTTCTTATAGCAGCAGCTCTTCAGTTGTGTAGGAATTCTTGGCTCTCAGCAGTGAGAATGCAGGGTGTGAGGGGCCTTTCCCCTTCCCTTGTCCTTGCTGGCCCCTTCTATTTGTTCTCAGTCTCTGCTGACTAAGAGTCTAGGAATGCCCCATCTTTTTTGAGCATGGGCGGGGGGGGGGGCTTTGTCCTGCTCATCATGAGCTCTAGCATGAGTTACACCACCACCCCCAGCTTCCTTTTTAGAACGTTATTTTGAGACATGGTCTTACTAAATTCTCCAGACTGGCCATGCACTTGAGGTCTTCCCATCTCTACCTCATGAGTAGCTGGGCTTACAACCATCATTCATTGCAAAAACAATCATTTCATGTGCGTGTGTGTAAGCCTGGTTATAGTATGTCTGTACCATGTGGGCAGTTGCCTGTGGGGACCAGAAGAGGGCACGGGGTCCCTTGGAACTAGAGTTATAGGTGCTTGTGTCTGACAAGGTTGGGGGGGTGTGTGTGTGCAAAACTTAGGTCCCCTGCAAGAGCAGTGAGTGTATAGAGGAGTGGTTCTGATGCTTCGATTTCATCGGGAAACTGCATGGACTGCGCTGAAGGTCCTTGTACACAACTGGTTTTTGATTTGTCAATAAAGATGCCAGCCACAAATGTCTGGGCACAGGGCAGGACACTTCTCAAAACAAAGGTAAACCATTTTTAAGATTTATAGTGTGTGTGTGTGTGTGTGTGTGTGTGTGTGTGTGTGTGTGTGTGTATACCATGCATACCGGAAGACAGCAAAGGTCAGAAGAAGGAATTGGATCCCCTGAAGCTAGGCAGCTGTGAGCCACTGCTGCTAGGAACAAACAGAAGATTCTCAGGTAGAACAGCAAGTCCTCTCTCCATCCTCAACAACAACAACAACAAAGAATACAAGACAAAATTACTACCAAAGTTTTTCTAGAGAGTGTTGTAAGAGGATAGCTTGTCTTGATCATGAAGGAGATGTACTGAATTCTTGGAAAGCAGAGGTGTCAGTAATGATTCTCTTCCCCTTTTCTACAGTATCAGTAACATCTCTCTCCCCCCACAGTATCAGTAACATCTCTCTCCCCCCACAGTATCAGTAACATCTCTCTCCCCCCACAGTATCAGTAACATCTCTCTCCCCCCACAGTATCAGTAACAATTCTCTTCCCCCACACAGTGTCAGTAACACTTCTCTTCCCCTCCCGCACAGTGTTAGTAACAGTTCCCTCCTTTGGACGCCCCAGTTAGGCAGAGGCAGGCAGCTAATTTATCCTTTCCCCTGAGGTGGAACCAACTATTAATTTCAGGTTTTCTGTGCTCTGTCTCTTCCTCCTTGGAGACAGGGGCTTCAGTGTAGGAAATGAGGAGCGCCTGCACAGATTCCTCTTCCAGCTTTCTAATCTTTCTAATCTTTATCAAGCAGACATCCCTAACAGTCATTAGATAAAGAATTCACTGGGGGTAAGGATCACCGACAGGAAAGGAGCACTGGAATCAGACTGACTTTGTGCTGATGATTTTCTTCTTTAAAATTAATTTTCTCTTTAAGACACCTAGATTTACAGAATCTGTGAATGGTACAGATCTCTCATCACCTGGCTCTTTCGTTTGTTGTTTGCTTGCTTGCTCATTGTGCTGAAGGTGGAACCCAGGGACAAGTGTGTGCTAGCCAAGTGCTAGCCCACTGGGCTTCCTTACCAGTGCCATCTTCTATTACTAATATCTTCCACTAATATGTCATTTTTTATAATTCAAGAATAGTCACCAAGAATGAGTATTATCAAAATACATTGTATGCACACATAAAAGTATTTTAAAAAATAATAAAAACTAATATATGTGTATTACATATGTATGTGCACATACACACATATTATATAAACATACACACATATATACACATACATACATACATACATATATACATACATACATATTATATTTTATATATATGTATGTACCTTTAAAGGATATTCAGGGCCAACCAGATGACTGTTGTACAGCAGTTTGCTCTGAAATCAAAATCTTTCCATCTTGGAGGGGAGTTTGCTAAGACATGGTATATTAAAGGGGAGGAAGAAGGTCTGGATGGTCTATGCAGAGGTTAAGTTCAGGAAGTAAACAACTCACTAACTTCAGAAAAATCCCTGAAACTGACCAGATTCACTGAGCCCCTCCTTCCTCATGCACGTGTAAACTGTAAGGACTGCTGAGGTACACTAATAGATAAGACAAACTTCGAGAAAGTAGCAGAGACCACTCAAAAAGCCTGGAAGAGATTCAGTCTAACTGTGCTGTCTGGATAGGACATTCTCCAGTCTGTCAAGCTGTCTGCAGGGCCTTCCAAGACTCCAGCCTTGGTGAGCCCTATGCTGGGGTGGGCTTTGGTGATTCAATTGTCTTTGAGTCATTTCTACTCCTGTAAGTCACCCGTCACCCACATTTCTGTAAGTAGTCACAGTAAAAGCATGGCTCTTGAAGTTGGACCAGGAGGTTCTGTACTCTGGTCTGTTCCCTTCCTTATCTGAGGTGAGTAGACACTGTTCTCCCCAGAGCAGAGTCACATAACAGTGTCTCAGCTTGTCTTGCAAGGCTGGTGACCTGAGTTTTCCATCAAAAGGTGGAAAGGAGAACTAACTGGTTTCCACAGGTTACCTCTCATCTTTACACATGTGCTGCAAAAAAATTAATTTTTAAAAAATTAGGTTATTTATGACATAATTACATAAGTTCCTCTTTCCATTTCATCTCTAAACCTTAAAAGAAGATTCATACATTATGATTAACATTAAGTTTATATGTGATCCAACTTTTATAAGTTTTTATGTGCCAGACATTTCTGTTTCACGATCCCATCTGGGATACATTGCATTTATTTGTTTTGTTTCCTGAGACTCTGGTTCACTTTGAGTTTCTCAGACAGTTCATATTTTTTGATGATTCTGACAGCTTTGAAGAGGTTTGGTGGGGCATTTTATAGACTGTGCTTCAATTTCAGTTTGTCTGATATTCTCTCCAAGGTTAGACAGAGCTGCTACGTTTACAGGATATATCAAGGGCACATGCTGTCAATAAAATTCGCTGTTGACCTTCTCCCTGATCACCTCGCTCAGGTGTGCGCTTCCCTTCTCCGGAAGGAAGTCACTGTGTGCAACCTGCCCGTTGTACGTGGAGGCTCCTGCACTTCCTCAGTAAGGGCCACGCCGATATTAGTGCTGTAGCGTTATGCATGGGAGAATTGTTTCCTCCTTTCTCATTTGTTCATCTCACTGTTGACTCATGGATATTTATTCTATCCCTTAGGTTATAATCCAATACTATTTTAACTGATGGCTTTATAAACTTCTTATTATGAAGGATTTTGAACATATGCAAAAGTAGTTTAAAATAAACACTTAATAAGCCCTCCTGTGTCAGCCCCATGTGGAATCTGCTCTCTAAACACACACTCTGTCACTTCGTCTGCAGATATCTCTGTGTATACCTTGAAAAGACAAGGACATTAAGAATATAACCATAGTCAAATGACCAAAATAAATCAGTTCTAAGAATGAATACTTGTGAGCCGGGCGGTGGTGGCGCATGCTTTTAATCCCAGCACTTGGGAGGCAGAGGCAGGCGGATTTCTGAGTTATAGGCCAGCCTGGTCTACAGAGTGAGTTCCAGGACAGGCACGGCTACACAGAGAAACCCTGTATCAAAAAACAAAACAAAACAAACAAACAAAAAAGAATGAATACTTGCCGGGGGCTGGAGAGATGGCTCAGTGGAGCACTGACTGCTCTTCTAGAGGTCCTGAGTTCAATTCCCAGCAACCACATGGTGACTCACAACCATCTATAATGGGATCTGAGGCCCTTTCTGGTGTGTCTAAAGAAAGCAACAGTGTACTCAAATAAATAAAATAAATAAATCTTTTAAAAACAATGAATACTTGTTATATCTTCAAAGCTCCATATCTGAATGCCATTGCCCTGGGGTTGGTCACATGAATAATGTAGACAGGAACATGCTGACCACAGCAGTCTATCAAAAGTTAGTTAAGATGGGTGTGGTGGTGCATATCTTCAATCCCAGCTCTAGGGAGGCAGAGGCAGGAGGATCTCTGTGAGTTCAAGGCCAGTGTGGTCTACAGAGCTAGTCCAGGACAGCCAGGGCTACACCCCGTCTCAAAACAAACAAACAAACAAACAAGTTATCAGTTATACTGAAAAATTATGCATAAGTTGGGGCAGGGTTTTTGGGGTGTCTGGGGAAGACCCTCTATTAAGATGAGTTCCATTTCACTACTGAAACCATAAGAACAAGACCTTAACCACTGTACAGCACCCAGGCAGCTGCTGGTGGCAGAGTCTATCTCAACTTGGACGGCCACCCTCCAGTACCTTTCTCGGACAGGGCGCCGACAGTAGGCAAGCACTCTACCACTGCACTATGGCTCCAGCCCTTTTTGTTCTTGCCGTTTGGGAAGGTTTGTTTGCTTTAGAAAGAAATCACATCCATCCAGTATACTGCAAGGAGAGACATGGACATGCAGAAGGAGAACTTCTGCTCCCTCTCTCCGGTTTTTAATCTGAGACAGTGCCTATTAAGTTGCCTGAACTGCCCTTGAACTTGCTTTATAGCATTTCACTTGGACTCTGTCTACTGAGTAGGTGGGAGTTCCAATCCTATCCTGCCATATCCCACTGAGCCCTACTATCTTTTATAGCTACAGCCACTTTAGTGACGCCTGGAGAAGTTGCTGCAGCAGTCAGAGCTGTGAGCTTGTGGTGACAAGGGAAGCTGGCAATGTGTGAGTAAATGATGTAGCTCAAGTATCCCTCTGGGATCTCTTTCTCTTTCTCTCTAGCATACTGCCACCTCAGGGGGCAAAAAGGAAGCAGGGATGCTGGCCTCTCAGATGGGTAATCTTCATAGGAGATGGACACTTCAAATAAGGCACAGGGCCCTGTGTATCATCCACAGTACCTAGGGAGATAACAACTGGGATGGATGGGGGTGGGGGAGAGGAGGAGGAGGAAGAGGAGGAGGAGGAAGAGAAGGAGGAGGAGAATAGAGGATATGTTCTTTTCCTTTTCAAATTATGCTGCAAAAAAATTGGGGTTTTGATGAGACCCTTCCTTTTTTCTCCTATGGCCCCTCTTACAGAAGCTCATGAAGGCAGACATGGTGCTGGTATAGGTAGTATTCTTGTTTGTTTATTTGTTTGTTTTGAGACAGGATTTCTCTGTGAAACAGAGCCCTGGCTGTCCCTAGACTCACTTTGTGGACCAGGCTGGTCTCCAACTCATAGAGATCTGCCTGCCTCTGTCTCCCAAATGCTGGGACTAAAGGTATGCGCCACCATGCCTGGCTTGGCAGTATTTACTCTTAGTCTGTAGTCATTTCCCATTAGAAGTGGGGATTCAACCATGCCAGAGTTAAAGTGCCACTCAAGTGGCACTCACCCGTCGCTCTAGTGGGAGTCAGGACTATCACTTTGGTCCCTTAATGCTCAGGTCTAAATTGCCTACTGATTTTTATTATTATTAGTTTTCTATCTGGAAAGGTGGAACAGCAGGCCAACTTTGAAGGAAGATTTACATCAACCCCCTTAGAATGTTGATTTGGCAGAACACAGTAGAATCCAGGACTATTAATTTTTTTCTTCATTTTTAGCAGACAGCCAATTCTGCTGCCAAGGGGGGGAAAATCAAATGAAAGAGAAAACAACAGGGTGGAAGGTCAAATGGAACGATGCTTACAGACTTTAAAGGCAAGGGTTGAGCATGGGCCAGAAGGGCTGGACATGCTTGTTGAACAGCAGATTACAAAAGCCCCTTACCACGCGTGGCACCGGCAGACCCTGGAGGTGCGTTCCCAGTCTTGTGGCAATGTGTGCATTTATTCATTCAAGAATGCCCCAAGGTCATCAGGAAAGTGACTTGTTGTATCATATAAGTAGGATGTGTAGGCAGGACGCTGGCCCACATGCCAGGAGCAGCCAGTGCATCCGAGGAGTCTAAGTGTGAAGGGTTTTTTTTTCCCTCTACAAAGCCAGGAAAACATAGTAAAAACATGTTACATCATTCAAGATTTCTCTTTGCCAGTAATCTTGAATGAATGGATGAATGAATGAATCCACCTGTTTAGGCAAAAGAACACAGGCACTTTGACCTTGGTACAGGTTGAAAGTGTGAGTGTGTGTTCTGGCCTCAATGATGATCTTGGGCTCCTTATCTTCTGCTACAGCTCCCAAGGGCTGGGATTACAGTCTGAGCCACTACACTCTGCAGACAGAAGTAAACATTCTTAAGCGATGTGGTTCCTGGCCTCATATCAAAGCTAGACTCATCCAAACTACAGAGCTGTGAAAGGTAGGTGATGCCCCTCCTGGCCAGACATTAGTCTGGCCATGTGGCAAATGCACAGGAAAGCACCTCTGCTATCGGTAGCCAGGTAAACTGAGGCACACAGGTCGCATGAATGTTTCTGTTGGGCTGGGATGTAGCCCTGTCGCAGAGCACTTGCCTATAGGTAAAACCCTGGGCTGCAACCTCAGTGTGGAGAAACCTCTTCCCTCCAAATCCCAAAGAAGTAAGCTTCCTAGCCTCTCTCACAGGGACTAAGGAAAGTGTATTCAAAGGCAAGTGTTCCAGGCAGCATAATGACAAATCCAACCACTCAGAATGGGCCTACCTTCCCATAAATAGCTTTCTCACAAGCTGTAAGAGTGGGACATAAAGACTGACCATACCAGTTGCCTTAAGAAGGCTGCAAAGGGTCGGGAGAGGTTGCTCAGTGGTTAGAGCATCTGCGGCGCAAGCTTGAGAACCTGAGTCTGGCTGGGTGTGGGTACATTCGAAGTGCTGCGGGAGACAGAGACAGGAGGATCTTCAGGGCTTGCTGGTCAGCATCCACACTCCAGCTTCCAGGAAAGAATTCGTCTCAAGGGAAA
Source organism: Tokudaia tokunoshimensis (assembly GCA_036184795.1). NCBI lineage: Eukaryota > Metazoa > Chordata > Mammalia > Rodentia > Muridae > Tokudaia > Tokudaia tokunoshimensis. The sequence continues at coordinate 74,730,263 of BTHU01000003.1, forward strand.
AAAGTGATAGACCAGAACATTTGACATCCTCCTCTGGCTTCCCACTAAATCTTGTGCACACACACGCTCACACACATGGACACACACAGGCTCACACACATGCACACACACAGGCTCACACACAGGCACACACACACACACACACACGCTCACACACATGGACACACACAGGCTCACACACATGCACACACACAGACTCACACATATGGACACACACAGGCTCACACACATGCACACACACAGGCTCACACACAGATTCACACACATGCACACACACAGACCCACACACATGCACACACATAGGCTCGCACACATGCACACACACAGGCTCACACACATGTACACACACACGCTCACACACATGTACACACACAGGCTCACACACATGTTCATAGGTTCGTACACAGGGTCATACACATGTACACACACAGGTTCACCAGGAAGGGTCTAAGATAATCACAGAATAAAATGAAAGTTGGAGCTTGTTGTTTATTTCACTTAGAGGCTGTCCTGCCTGTTTGCCTACCCTCCCTCCTTCCCCCACTGCCTCCCTGGAACTGGAATGATATCTAGGATGTCTTACATGCTAGGAAGTGTTATACCACTAAGTCACGCTCAACTCCTTTTCTGTGGGTTTTCACTTCTGACCTTTTTGTTTCTGGGCTTGAACAAGACTTTTCAAACAGTACTCAAACAAGAGCTTAGAAACTGAGCAACATTCTGTGTGGCCCAGGCAAGCCTTCAACTTGAGATCTTTGTACCTCAGCCTCTGAAGTAGCTGGGATTACAAGCTTATCCTAGACTGCATCATCAGATTTTGTTAAAATGAAATGATTATGTAGGCTTGGCAGTACACACCTGCAATCCTGGCATTCAGGAGACCGAAGCAGTAGGATTGCCATGAGTTTAAAGGTGGTCTGGGATACCTAGTAAGCTAACCAAAGCTAAATAACAAAAACTGTTAAGAGGAGGAGGAGGAGGAAGAGGAGAAGGGGGAAAATTATCAGGTATCTCTTGAGTCATCCTTGAGTTTACTTAGTAGCCTTTCTAATGAACCCTGCAACCACATTTTAGGCAACTTCTCCATTTGGATGAGTGAAAAATGGACTCCGTGGGCTTATTCACTTGGCCCAATTATAAGAAACAGAGCTAGGTTGACCCTGGCCTGGGCTGGTCCTAAAGCTAATATTTGTCCATTATCTGCAAAAATAAGCACTGTAAACTCAGCAGCAGCGTAAAAGAGCGTCCTTCCCCGTGAGCCCGTAGTCTGCGTTAACCTGCCACAGAAGCCCCATAAACACCATCCAGCCCATCCTTGGAGCAGAGAGGCATTCTGCTCCAGAGTAGTAAGATGAAATGAGAAAGGCTGACTGCGTGGAGCTGCTGGGTAGCAACAGTGTATGGTGGCAGAGCGTGTTAGCCGTGCTGACCATCCTGGGAAGCTTAACTGTGGGGCGGAGAAGAGGTAAGCTCAAACAGAGACTTCCTGGAGAAGTGAGCTTTTGGAGGCATGAATGGAGGCATGAATGGGAAGGCGGAGGCAGTTGCTGTGACTAGGCCTGAGGGCTCTGGAGTCAGGTTCCCTCCTACTTCTAATTCCTAACCCCTATGACTGTGGACAAAGCATTGAACCCTTTGTGTTTAATGCTGGCTCTACAGAATGCTGGTAACAGTACATTTTCACCTGGCCATCAGAGAACTGTAAGATAATTTGTGCAAAGCCTTAGCTGGCTTTATACTAAGTGCTTAATAGACATTTGCTTAAACCGTGAGGAAATGGAAAGTTACAGGACAGTCCACACAACTGTCAGAAGGCAGGGTAACCTAGATCATAAAACAAAGTAGGAACCAAGGACATCTAGGTGGCAGATCGGCAGCCAAAGCTGTATACCTGTCTGGTGACAATCCTGCCTTCCCCCAGAACTCACACTGTGAGAGTCAGGGAAAGAGAGGTTGGGCACTTGGGGTCGATTTGCATGTGGCATAATGACTTACAGGAGCAAGAAGTGAGTCTGAGGGCAAGGGATCACAGGAGAAGTTTAGACTAGCGTGTAACAAGTAGACACACTGTGCAGCTGCAGGGGCATCCTCTGGCAGTGCCTTTATGGCCAAGGGGGAAAAACAGTTCAGGAAGGAGCAGTCCAAGGGTTCTACAACTTCTTTGAAGTGACTGTCCAGTCTTTAAAGTGCTTCTGAACTTAGAAGGTGTTTTTTTTAATGATTTATTATATGTAAGTACACTGTAGCTGTCTTCAGACACCCCAGAAGAGGGCATCAGATCTCATTACAGAGGGTTGTGAGCCATCATGTGGTTGCTGGGATTTGAACTCATGACCTTTGAAAGAGCAGTTGGGACTCTTAACTGCTGAGCCATCTCTCCAGCCCCTGAACTTAGAAGTTTTACTCATAAAGTTTTTGGAATCACAGTGCAGGTTAGGTTATATACTCATCAATACATATAAATATAAGTATATATGTAAAGACTATATTAAATACTTTCTATTATTTTGCCTTTGAATCTTCAAATAAAACTAATGACAAGGAATGTAACTTGGGGCTAGAGTACTTGCTTCATTCACATATATAAAGCCCTGGGTTCAGTCCCCAGGATCACAAGAGGAAAGAGGAAAAGAGGGAAGAAGGGAAGGAAGGAAAGAAGGAAGGAAGGGAGGGAGGGAGGAAGGGAGAGAAGGAGGAAGGGAGGGAGGGAAGAAGGGAGGGAGGGAGGAAGGGAGAGAGGGAGGAGAAAGAATGGCTTTACTTTCATTCCTAAAATGTTACCTATCTTCAGCCAAATGAGCCTGTGCTGTCTGGGAGGACAGACTTTTAAGTGTTCATTCAGCCAGTGATAATAAAGTGTCTGTCAGCTCCATAGCAGAAACACAGCAGTGAGCTAATAACCTCCTGGTTCCTTCTTTCCAGCTGCTAGGGTCTACATTGTGCCCCAGTCTGAGGCGCAGAGACTTGTGTTGTGAACAAACACAGATGGAGAAATGTGGTTGGGAAAGATCGATGAAAGAATGAGCGCTCAAAAAATACCAGAGAAGGGCTGGAGAGATGGCTCAGTGGTTAAGAGCACTGACTGCTCTTCCGGAGGGAGGTCCTGAGTTCAAATCCCAGCAACCACATGGTGCCTCACAACCATCTGTAAGGAGATCTGATGCCCTCTTCTGGGGTGTCTGAAGACAGCTACAGTGTACTTACATATAATAAATAAATAAATCTTTGGGATAGAGCAAGCGGGGCCAGAGCAAGAAGGAAAAAAAAAATTACCAGAGAAATCTGATAAAAGAGTTCATATCAAGATGGAGAAGAGAAGCAGATTTGCAAGGAAGGAGAAGGCTCAATGACTCAGAACATAAAAAACACATAGTTGAAGTGGAAAGGTATGGTTTCTTTGGAAAGTCAGTTGTGCCGGGTGGTGTCTTGCTGCCACAAGAGTGACGGAGTAAAGAGGACACAAGTGAAAGGGTCACCGGAGCACACAGATGAAAGGACGCACGATGGAGGATTCTTTGCTAATGACATGCGTTTCTTGGTTCGCCTTACATCGCATAGCTGAGCTTGGTTTGTTGTGAGTTCATGGAGAGAAATGCACCAGAAAACTTCCGGTAGTGTTTTGGCGGCCTCTTGCTGCTTCTGTGGATTTGGGCCGCTTGGTAGAGTGATGTTGGCTGATGCAGACTCACATGGTTTGCTAAGGCAGACTCTCGTGCTGAGGCAAGACACGTGGTGAGGTAAGACCTGTGGAGGACACATGATATATGGAGGGAGGATGAATAACTAGCACTCACACGGTGGCCAGGGTGGGGTGCGTGCGCTCACACAGCTAGCTTGTCAAAGCTTCCTCTCGGTGTCCGTGCTGGTCATGGTCCCTCCTGAGGACTCAGATTTGGCGGCAGCCTGGCTGTGTCTGCTGAGTCATGCCGCCGCTGCTGATTCTTGTTTGCCGTCCGACTCTGCTGAACTGGATGACTGATATATCCTCGAAATGTTTGCAAATGGATCAGGCTGACGCGGCTGATTCGTGTGGACTGATCCGCTGACTTCCTGACAAAGCAGATGGGATTTGCTCCAAAGAACAGTTTCTAAACAGGTCCACTTCCCCCGTATCCTAATAATCTTTCTTTTCCACTACCTCTGGTGGGTGATGGACTAGAAGGGAGGTTAAAGCATTTAAGAACCACTATTAAAACTAGGGATGAGAAAAAGCTAAGCTTACACGTAGCTCTTGCACAGAACTAGGGCTCGGTTCCCACCCCTGCAGGAGATCTTCCTCTAGTCTCCAAAGGCAGATGGTACATATAAACTCCGTGGACACACTGAGATAAATAATAAATAAATCTTTAAAAACAATCTAGGCAGAAATGCATAAAGGCCCACAGTGGTGCTGGGGCGGAGGCTTACAGACACAGGTATAAGAGGCAGCAACAGGAGTGTGTCCTGCAGGGGAGGACAAGGGAGGGCAGCTTCCCTGAAGGGAATGCGGAGGGCCACAGGGAGCTGAGCAGGTGTAGGGGTGGGCAGGGTGTTCTCGGCAGAGGGACACAACCCTGTGGAAGGGTGTGGTACCTTGGAGTTTGAGTGCATAAAGGGAGTGGAGGGCTGACGCCCGGGAACGTGAGTCACTCCTTCATGTGAATGCTGTGGTGTCATCGCAGAGCAGTGGAGACTCACCAGAGGGTTTCTGAGTGGGCCATGAAAGGATCAAGTTTGGTTTTAGAAGCAGGATGGAGGCGGTGCCTAAAGGAGGCAATATCAGTGACAGGAAGACCGTGTAGATGACGGAGATGGCCCACAAGTAAGAGACGATGAGAACCCAAAATGAGGAAGCTGTTGTTGGGGTGGTCTGTGCTTGTGTGGGGCTCAGTAATGACAAGATGATGATGAAAACTAGAGCGATAAAAATTCCAGCTAAAGTGAATCAAACTGTTGTCGTATGGCAGTCGCTAGTATAAGGACACTAAACGAATTGTTTTTAGTGCACTCAGCAAACACGCCAGATAAGAATCCAAGTCCATGAGACAGGGCGGGAAATAAAACCAACAAAAATCCTTACCCTCGTGGTGCCTAGCTTCTACTGGGGCAGGCAGACAATAAACAAGGCAAAACTAAGTTAGTGGCACAGTAGATAACTCTAAGTGCTAAGAAGGAAAAAGAAAAGCCAATGCAGAGACGGTAAAGGGGAGAGTGTTGGGACGATATTCTAGCATTAGAAAGACAAGAGAGGCCACGTTAAAAGAGAATGTCTGAGCAGAGAAGTAGCAGGAAGTAATGGGTCAAGACAAACAATATCTAGCCTAAAACCATCCCTAGCAAGGAGAGCAGTATCTGTGGAATCATACCTAATCTGGGGAAGGTGGAAGGCCATTGAGATTAGACTGAGTGGGTGGTAGGAGATCTGTTGGAGATCAGGCACAGGCAATGGACCTCCCCAGCCACTTGTACCTCGAAGGTGTGTAGCTTTTATTCAAACTGAGGCGGGTGGGAGCCAACCTAGTACCCTGAGCAGGAGAGTAGCCTCATGTGACTTAAGTTCAAGCAGGGTCACTCCAACTGAGTTTTGAGCATAGACTGCAAGGTGAGGTGCAAGGTGAGGCAGGATTGGAGGCAACGCCTATTGTTCCAGAGAAAGCTGACAACAGGGCACTCGTGATGGGGCAGCCGCAGTGGACCTGATACAAAGCATGGGAGAAAGAAGAGATAGCATGAAAAGGGCAGGGGAGGGAGGGAAGGAGAGGGAGGAAAGCAGCGGAGAGGTGCGGGGGGGGGGGGGGAAGGACAAGTCGAAGTCTCATGTGGGAGCTGGGCAGATGGAAGGAGGAGTTCCCTTTAACTGAGATGGGGTAGCATCGGAGGAGCAGGTTACAATGTGGAGAGGGGCACATCAGCTTAGGAGCAGGGGGATTCCACTTGGTATTTGGGCCTGGGCTTTGCAGGAGAGTTCAGCACCAGACATAAAAATGCAGAAAGGATGGGCATCTGGAGAGGTCTAAAGCCCTAATAAGCCCAAGTTAGATCAACTAACGCACAGGTAAATGCGGAAAATGAGTCCCAGGACTAAGCTCCTGGGTGTGCCAACACACAGAGGTTGCAGAGTTGACAGAGAGAGAACATTACAGGAGACCAAGCAGGAGGCAGCCCTGGAGCCACAGAAGTCAGGGGACAGGTGAGCTTGACAGTAACTGTGCAAGGTGCTCCTGGAGGGTCAAAGCAGGGAACCACAGAGACAGCCTCACCTTGGCACTAAAGAGGCTACCAGGCCTTGTCAGGAGCAGACTCTAAAGTGCACATGCAAGAGATATTGAGAGACTTGTTTGTCTGTGAGCATAGACTTCCTTTTACGAAGCTGGTATGTGTCAGGGGCCAGATATTGAACTAGAAAAGGTTTGTTAAGATAGGAGGTGGGGCTAGGGAGATGGTTCGGCGTTGACTTCAGATACCCAGAACCCCGAGGCAAAAGCTGGACACAGTGATACCTACTGCAATCAATCTTGTCAGCTAGTTTGGCTTATGTACAGTGAAGAGACTATCACAAACAAGGCGAAGAGGCGAGGACCAACATTCGAAGGTTGTCCTCTGACCTCCTCCTTAACACACATGCACACACTTGAGCACACAGGCATGCACACATGCACATGTGCACACACACATACACATGAGCATGCACATGAGCACACACGCACATGCACACATACACATGTGCACATACACATACATACACACACACGCACACGCACACTGGTTGATGGGAATGACCCCGTAGAGAGAGAAAGTGAGGAAAGAGGAGAATGTTTTTGTCAGGTGCTGTGGTGAATGAATAAGACTAGGTCTGCATCTAAAGAAATGGGAAAGAACAAGGTAAGCACAAATACACACTGGTGCTTCATGTTCCATGAATCAAATATTAAATAGAATTTACAGCTCAGCTCCTCACTGATGCTGGTCACAGTCCCAGTACTCTGTAGCCCCCTGTGGGCTACGGCCCTGACTGGCACATTTGCCTCACTCAGGAAGTTCCTTTAGACTGGCTATGACTACAGGACTAAGAAGCTGAGGTCAGGGTGAAGACAGGATTGCTGGAGGGGTGGGGGGTGAGGGGTGGGGCTGAGGACGGGGAGGATCCTTTGTGCATAACTCCAAACTGACAAACTCAAGGAAGGGTTAAGGTTAGAGACAGTAGGGGTGAGATGGGCATTAAAGCAATCAATAGGTGATTTTAAAAGAAGATTGTGAAGCTAAGAGATACAGGTGAGGAGGAGGAGGCAGGGGTCTGTGGTCTCATCTCTGCAGCCCTTTGAAGTGAGTACGGGTCATTCAACTTCATGGAAGAAGATAGATTCAGAAAATACTAGGTAGTAGGCTTTGGTGTTTCAGGTCACCCCCAGGAAGGTGAAAGAAGAGGGATTTGAGGTATGAACGTGGAGGGGAGAGGGTTCTGACTTAACTTGTCAGAGGGTGCCCTAGGAAAGGGTTAACGGGTCAGGAACACAGCAGGGTTTGGTGTTGGGGGTTCATGGTTAGAGAGGTGGGTCTGCTGTCAGAAATTCAGGCCAGAGCCAGCTTTTGGACTCTGTACCCTCTCAGATAGAGGCCTCATTGCTTTGGGAGAAAAATGGGATTGTTTTCTAGAAGCAAAAAACAAGAAGAGATTAGAAGTGAATTCCAATTTAGCAGCTCGACAAAAGCCTCAGTTGCTACCCTCAAACTCCACTAGTAATATCTGTGCACTGAAGGACTTTCTTGAAATTTATATTTCAAGCTGGGGAAAGCTGCCTGCATTTGAAATACTGCTTTAAGAGTGACCCCTAGTGTTAGAGAGAGGTCTCTAACTGATGCTCAACCTACAAAGGAAAATTCCCTTCACCTGAGTCATTGCAGAGCCGATGCTGTCAGGTGCCTTAATGCATTATTCAGTCACCTTGCCTTTGGGAAGCTCACACTTGAACAATTCCAGGTCGCTTCCCTGCCAGGAAGATGTAATGGAGATGAACTCCAAGAAGGGCAGCCAGCACAAACAAGGAGCGAGGCACACTTTCCCAAGAGAATTGTTTGAAGAGGAGGAGGACAAGAAGAAACTACAGACTAGAAAGTTGATAAAATACTGAAATAACAAGTTTCTCTGAGTGATAAATCTGAAAGGCGCCATGTTCTGCTTCCTTTTCTGTTGCTGTTATAAAACTCTCTACCCAAAAGTAACTTATGTCAGCACACAGGTGCACCATTTAGGGAAGTCAGGGCAAAAACTCTTACAGGAACCTGATGCAGAAACCACAGGAATGCTGTTCACCAGCTCACTAACAGGCTCACGCACAATTAACTTTTTTATTCAGCCTAGCAACACTGGCCTAGGGAATGGTGCTACCCACAGTGGGCTGGGCCCTTCTACACCAATTAACAGCCAAGACTACCCCCTACTCCCAGACACATCCACAGGCCTATCTGATCTAGGTAATTTCTCACTTGAGATTCCTTTCTCAGATGACTCCAGGCTGTGTTGTCAATTAAAGCTAACTAGAATGGACCCATTTGAAAGCCTGAGAGGCTCCCTCAGCATAACAAACTAATCAGTCTGAGCACGTGTTCCATACCAAGCCAGCTTACTACTGTCCTGTTTATCCCAAAGGTAAGATTGGTTATTATCTCTATTGTACAAAGAGGCCAAAAGTAGCGACCAGTTAATTATCCAGGTTGACTACAGCTGAGGAGGAGGGACAACACAACTGAGATCCAGGCTTCTTGAATGCCAAGTCTGCATTTCTAATGTTAGAGCTACAGCCTTTTAAAAAAAATGAGTACGCTGGCTGGGTGGTGATGGCACGGGTCTTTAATCACAGCACTCTGGAGGCAGGGGCAGGTGGATCTCTGTGAGTTCAAGGCCAGCCTGGTCCACAGAGTGAGGTCTGGGATATCCAGCTCTATGCAGAGAAACTGTGTCTTGAAAACAAACAAGATAAGTGTGCTGGTGCTAGAGAGATGGCTCAGCCGGCCTAGCCTCCTCTTGCAGGGGCTAGGATTCAGTGCCCAGTACCACAGTCACAACTATCTGTATGTAGTTCCAGGACCACTAGATTCAGGTTCCTTTTCTGGTCTTGGGCACTGCATGCACAAAGTGCATTTATATTCAGGCAAACACACAACCACCCAAATTAAAAAAAAAATACTGAAACGTATATCAGCTCTAGAATATGCATAATTCATTAGCAAAGGCTTAAAATATATCCAGAAAAGTGGCAGTCTGGGTGTCTGGGATCATAGCCCGTAGGTGCTCATTCACATGTGGTCATTGTTTATCAAATCAACGGAGCATTCAGAGAAGGAGCCCCTGAGCATGCACTGCACTTTTTAGGAATCTTGGCTAGAGGCTGGGGATGTGGCACCATGGTGGATGCCAGCGCCTGCTCAGCATGGGTTCTTGTGCCAAGAGCAGAAAAACAACCAACCAACCAACCAACCAACAACACGGCCTCTCCAGCCAACAGGGTCTTCACATCTGGCTAAAAGAAACAGTGCTTTAAAAAAAAAAAGACAAGAATTGAAGGCATGAGGTGTTTGATGACTCCAAGAAAATCGGAAGTTTTTAGAAAACATATATGGTCAAAATTATAATGATGGTTTGGCTTTTTAATAGTGTTTGGTAGCTGTCAGTATCTGAAGATGGAAATATCTAGCAAACAAAACAATGGCATCCTTTTCAGTCTTCCTCTTTTCGTTTCATCAGAGCCCTGAGCTTCACTGGCAACTCCTTAGACTTGGTAGCTGCTCACTCAGTAACCAACGAGTGCTGAAGACTGCTCCAGACACCTGTTTAGGGATTACCTCACATCTCCACAGCACCTGCAGGAGATGGCCCAATTGTAACTCTGCAGGTGGAAACAGTTACAGAGTAGGTCATTTGTCCAGTGTCCTATAGGTAGTCATGGTAAAGAGAAAGTTTGAGTAGAGCCATTTAAATGACTCTACTGTGAGCAGTTATTATAATGCTGCAAGGTAGATTGGGCAAACGGAATTCTTTCAATGTACCAGGGTGGCTGTGTTGGGGGAGGGGAGATTCTGGAGTCCAGGTCATTAGGGATGGGGTCACACAGTGAGGTGGGGCAGACATCAGTTGGCATCCATCTGTATTGTGTACTGGTTGTTCCAATGTTAAATGTTTCTGTATGAATGACATGCCCTAGCTGCTTTGAGCATCCTGCACCACCTTGTAGCTTGGCGGGTCCAGAGGTCTTGCTCTAGTGATGTTTGCAGACTCCAGCAGGTTCCCTTTGGGAACTATAGTGGAGGAGGAATGGGAGGAGTTTAGGGGTAGAACAGGGAGCCTGGGGAAAGAGAACAGGCTACAACAGCAAGCTTCATCCCTCACCTCTGTATTGCTACCTGGAAGGGAACAGAGTTTGGGAAGGACAATGGGCAGGCTTTTTCCTGTTTTTACATTAGTTGGAAGATCTCGAGGTCTCTGAGTGAACAAATAACCTGGGATGGGTTACAATGCTGTTGAGTGTCAGGGAACAGACACTCTGCAATGGGCCAGTAGTTCTCAATCACCAGCAACTGTCTGGGTGCTTGAACTAGTTACTTTTCTCAGTGCTATGACAAAAGACCAGACAAAAGTGGCCTAAGGGTGAAAGGGTCTATTTGCGCTCATGACTTGAGCAATACTGTCTACTATGGTAGGGTAGGCATGGCAGTGACCATAGCAGTGTGAATGTGAGGTAGCCGGTTATGATGGCTAGCATTTGAATGGCCCCCAGAGGCTCACATACTTGAATGCTTCATCTCCACTTGATGGAACTGCTTGGGAAGGATTAGGAGGTGTGTCTCAGGGGTGGCTTAGAGGTTTCAAAAGCCCACATTATTTCCTTGTGCTTGCAGTTCAGATGTAGGTTCACAGTTACTGCTCTTGCACCGTGCCTACCTGTCGCCATGTTCCCCACCATGATGGTCAGGGACTCCACCTGTGAGTTTTAAATCCCAATAAACTCTTCTATAAGTTGCGTTGGTCATGGTGTCTTAGCAATAGAAAGGGAGTTGAGACTCCTGTCATGATGCATCTGCAGTTGGGAAGCAGAGAGAGATGAACGCTGGTACTCAACTTGCTTTCGTCTTTTTGTCCTTTTTATTTCATTCTGGACCCCATTTTATGGGATGGAGCTATCTGCACACAGGAGAGGCATTCCCTCTTCAGTTAGTTCTCTCTGGCAAGCTCCTCACAGATGTGCTCAGAGGTGTCTCTCCTAGATGATTCCAAGTTCAGGCAAGTTGGCAGTTACTATTGCCCGTCACAGTGCTGATCAATGAAGAATCAAACATGAGCATCTTAGAAAAGACCAAGCGGAAGTGCATCTCCCAAATGTGAACAAGTAGAATTAGTCCTGAGTCCACTTAGGCACTACATGGAAAAGCAGACAACAGATAAGGTGCCTATCTCTCTGTACAAACACCCTCAGGGCTTCTGAAGGCAATGGGAAGGAACAAACAGAAGCAAAACTCAGGACAGGTGACTCAGGATGTGAACTTCCTAGGGAAGCTGAAACTCTGGGACTTAAGACACTTATTGTTACTGGATTCTAGAAACAACTGACCTGAAATTAAGGTGTGTGTGTGTGTATGCGCGCGCGAGAGAGAGATGAAATTTGGGGGAGTCCTCTTATTAAACCCGCTACAACATGTGACCTATTTCATAAAATAGACAAAAGCAGGGGTCTTAGTCACTGTTCTATTGCTGTGAAGAGACACCCTGACCAAGACAACTCCCATAAAAGAAACCATTTAACTGAGGGCTTGGTACAGTTTCAGAAGGTTAGTCCAGTAGCATCATGGCAGGGAGCATGGTTGCAAGCATGGTGCTGGAACAGCAGCTGAAAGCTGCATCCTGATGTGTGTGTGTGTGTGTGTGTGTGTGTGTGTGTGTGTGTGTGTGTGTGTGAGAGAGAGAGAGTGAGAGAGGGAGAGAGAGAGAGAGAGAGAGAGAGAGAGAGAGAGAGAGCTCATGAGAGGCTGATCCTTGCTAGGGTTTTTGAAACCTCAAAGCCTGCCCCCCCCCCCCCCCCCGTCCCCCAGGGATCCCCTTCCTCCAACAAGGCCACACCTTCTAATCCTTTTGAAAAGTTCCGCTCCATTTAAATATATGAGTGTATGGGAGCCACTCTCACTCAACCACCATAGTAAGAGACAGGTTACTGATTGACTTTGCGTGAGATAACCAGCAACTGGCAACAGTCAAAAGCAATCCGGGCTGGGAGTGTTAGCTCCATGGTTCAGCAGGTGCCTGGCACAGATAACATGTCCTGATTCACACCCACAGAGGCAAACATGACTTTTATATCCCAGAGGACACTGCTTCCCAGATGCTGGAACACATCAAGAAGTCTTTCCGAATGAACCCCATATGCTCTGTACGGAAGCCTCAGCCCCTGGCTTCCCGACACCAGCTCGAGGGATCACTGAGCAGAGGCTCTGCTGCACAGTTTCCAGGTTCTGGTGAGGCTGGCCTCAGAGCCACCAAGGTTTCCACACAGAATGTGATAAATAAGGGAAGTGCTATCATGCTTCTGTGTGTATTCACCTTTAGAGTAAGGGACAAAGCCCGGTCCCCCACCCCACCCCACCCCACCCCACCCCACCCTCCATCCTGCACTGCACCCCGCAGCCTCTCCTTTCCTTTCTGCTAACCAACCTGTAAGAAGCTGAATCTAATAACGGATGATACAAATCAATGTAAGAATAAATTAAACATTTATATTTTGTAATGTCCCATTGAATATATAGCCACATGCTGATAAATGTCCATAAAACTACCAATTATATACAATGCAATATTCTTTAAATAAAATTTTATATAGTAACTTCTATATACAAAATACACTTCGTTGTATTTGTTGCCTAATTACCAATTGCCCTCTGTCTTATTTAGGGTTTTACTGCTGTGAACAGACACCACACCATGATCAAGGCAAGTCTTATAAAGGACATTTAATTGGGGCTGGCTTACAGGTTCTGAGGTTCAGTCCATTATCATCAAGATGGGGAGCATGGCAGCATCTAGGAAGGCATGGTGCAGGCAGAGCTGAGAGTTCTACATCTTCATCTAAAGGCTGCTAGTGGAAGACTGACTTCCAGGCAGCTAGGGTGAGGGTCTTAAGGCCATACCCACAGTGACAAACCTACTCCAACAAGGCCATACCTCCTAATAGTGCCACTTCCTGGGCCAAGCATATTCAAACCAACACACCCTCCCTCTCTCCCTCCCTCCTTCTTTCTCTCTTTTCTTCCTTCCATCCATTCTTCCTTCCTATCTATCTATCTTTATACATTTATATCTATAAGGGCTCACTAAGTTGCTCAGGCTGCCTTCAAACTCATGACTCTCCAACCTCAGCCTTCTAAGTTGTTGGGATCAGAGGCATGCACCAGTGAGCTTGGCCCACTGTCCTTTATGCCATGCCCTTTTCATTTTTTCTTATATAGTAAACATAATAGTAAATATAGTAAAATAACGGCAAAAATAGATTCTCACCTTACAAATTATAAAGGCAAGTTTTAGTCGCTCTTTTAAAAAAGTGTTATGTGTGAGTGTGTGTGGAACCATGAAAGGCAGCCTGTTTTCTGGTTGAGCTAGGTTTAAAACCCTGGTGACCCCACAGGTGACCCCACAGGGTCCCCTCCAAGAGATGGTAGGCATTTTGCCATGCTCCTGGATACCAGGCTCCTGGCACGAGGCCACAGCTCTCCATAGGTCAGTGCTCATCAGTCATGTAAGGGCAACACCCCAAGCCCCTCCACAGATAGAGGACCACAGATCAAGTAGCCTCAAGACAGATCTCCATTTTAATGAGGTACCTAAAGGCCAGAAAGGCTAACCAATTAAGCTCTCCTTCCCAGACATTCCTCCCTTCAAAGGTATATAACCTCAGGCCTGCCCTGAGAAAGTGAGGTATAGTTTTCTCATCGCCACTCTCTGCCGTGACAGTAAAAGCCTTAAAACCATGGACTGTCTCTTTTCATCTGGATCTGCCATAAGGAACAGTGGAACAGGCCTTCGTCTAAAGAGCAGGCCGCTAATCTCTTGCAGAAGGCCTCTCAGTGCTCTCAGGCAGCCAGAGCTCTCCTTCCCCCCTTACCCCTTCGGCCTGGGCTAGATCCAGCCTGCGGGGGGGGGGGGGGGTTGGGGCACCCACTTCGTTCTCAGCGATGTCTGGGTGCACAAGAGTCTGAGAACCTGCCGTCCCTGGCATCCCTGAAGGTCCAGGACCCCTGAACCAACTCCGTCCCCGGGAACCCCAGACTGTGCTCCCCCACCCCCAGAGCGGGGTCCCACAGCTTCTCATAGTCCGACGCCCACCTAGCACATGCATGGGATCTGCACAGTCAAAACTCCCGCATCCCACCTCCTGAGCTGCCTGAGCCCTGGACCAGACGAGGGCCACCATTAACCCACGTGTGTGTGTGTGTGTGTGTGTGTGTGTGTGTGTGTGTGTGTGTGTGTGTGGTGTATGTGTGTAGTAGAGAAGGTTGTCTCACTGTGTAGCCCTGTGTAGCTTAGAACTCACTATGTAGACCACCAGGCTGACCTCTTTCTGCTACTTCTTCTTGAATACTGGTATTAAAGGTGCCACATCTGGCCTGCATGTTTTGTATTTCAGTAACTTACTGGGTATTGCTATGTAGTGCAGAATGACCACAGAAACACATTGAGAATATGAAGGTATTTCTCCACAAGAGGTCCTGCCATTTAAAAGTCAAATTTAAAAAACATACTGGTTAAAGTGTGATCCTATCATTTTGCTTTAAAATAACTAGGATTGCACTTCCGAGAAAGCACCCAGTAGATTTCCTTTTACCCAGGGCATTCCTATAGTGCACTGATATAATTCCATTTATGTCTAAAGCCAACATTTCCAGAATGCACAGACGCTTTTCAAATCAAGTTACACCACTTTCTATTTTTGTCTGAGGCAGCTGTTAGTAAGCAAGATATTCTCAGGCGCCTCCCCTGACCCCACTCCCTCCCCTCCCTTCCACCAGTCTCTGGAGGTCAGGCAGGTTGCAGGGCTGCCCCAGGGTTGCAACTGGGCAGCAAATGACTGCCCAGGAGACACAGTACCCAGGCCGGACAAGGCTCTTCCACCCAGGCATTGGCTCATTTATTCTCTCTCTTTGGACCGTTACCAGATCACCATTTGACAAAACCTGGAGAGGAAAGCAGTCACTAGACATTGCTATGGTCACTTCCAGATAGCAAAAGTCTCTGTTTCCTTTATGTAGCTCCACCCTTCTCCTGCTCTCAAAGGTAACTGAGTACCTACTCTGCGCAGGCTGGCCTAGGATCTTCCTGCCTTTGCCTCCCCCAAAGACTATAGACATGTACCACCCTTGGATATTTCTTTGTTGCAATTGCTTCTGTGCCTTGCTACCTGTATGCTAAGGTAAGGGGTGGGGGGGGAGGGGCGGAGAGACAAACCTTTCAGGCACCTTAACAGAAAGTATGTTGTCAAGTGCTTATAACCGGGAAAGTACTAGTTTCTGCATTTTTCAAAACTTTAGAAACCATCTTTAAGTTTTATCTTTGCATTTTAAATGTTCTAGTTACAACCAGAAGCCTTATTTACTGGCATCCAGTGTAGAATCCTATTCTCAGAGATGCGCAAATCATGACTGCCTTGCGGTCTAAAGAACTCCTGGGAGAAGCTAAGCCACATGCTTCGTGGTTATGAGTGCATATCTGACTCCAAAGGAAACCTCTGCCCACACTGTGCAGTTGCGTAGCTGACACTGCCCAACTGTGCTGCCCCTTACTCCCCAGGAAGGAGCTTCTGTGGGCACAAGAATGGCAAGAGTCTGAGAAAGATGAAGAAAATATTGTTTCTTCTTGGTCTTTCTTATGCCTCTGCATTTCGTACAGAAAAGATATCGTGTGCTTGGAAATGGCCCTTTTCTGCCCTCTGCCCTCCACCATCCTGTCAGAGTCTGATGTGTCAGTTTAAGCCAGATATATGAATCCTTCCGGACTGGGCTGGCTGCTAAATTAACTTATGCTAAGTGGCTGTCTCCTCTTCCCTTTCCCAGACACGCCATTTCGTTGTGGGTGACAGTTCATTTCATTCTCAATGCCATTTCGTCTCCTTGCAATGTCTGAAATTTCTCAGTGAACAGGATGCTCCCCGGCCCTTCTGAGACTGACAAGGATAGTTGTGTGCCCCGAGCAAGTTCAATAATACAGTCCTGCTGGGCTTCCTGTCCAGACTCCTGCAAGCTAGTCTATACTTCAGACACTGAATTATTAGAAGAGAGCATCAATCTGTCACACCTGCACTCAAATCCCCAAACTGAATTCCAGTGTATCACAGACACACGCAGTCAAGGGCAGTCAGATACCTGAAGGCCCCTGAGGGATGTGGGCAAAGTCAGCTGGGACTCAGGCATTGACAGACAATGTTTCTGCACCAATCACATACTGTGATTGGATGGCTTGGCAGCCCTCAAGGTCAGCTCAGGATCACATGTTCAAAAAACCAGAGCAGAGTTTTCTATTAACAATAAGAGATACACAGTCTTAGCGGAGTAAGTTCTGAAGTCCTCTATACATGTGCTAGAGCTATATGTTCTCACTACTTCTTTAATTCAGATGCCAAATCAAATTTTCTCAACAATTATTGATTGAAGTCTGACTAGGAGCCAGCGTGTTAACTGGAGAAGAAGCAGCACTGTAAAGTTAGGTGTGGCCTCGTTTCTTCCAGCGCATGGACTGACCAAGGGTCTAGAAAACAATTGAAAATGGATGCAAAGGGTGGCTGAGAGCAGATATAGTTCTAGCTTAAGGGCAGAGCTCTTGCCTACTATGGGTGGGGCCATGGGTTCTATTCCCAGCACCACAAATAAAGAGTAGGGGATGGGGAAGATTCAAGTACCCTGGAGCCACACAGAGGAACCATGTCCGCAATGCTGGGTTTCAAGTCACCAAGAAAGCAGTCACCATGCTGAAACCAGAGGGGTGAGTAGGTTTTAGTAAGGGGAGAGAACCTAAACTCACTTGCGAGCTAAACCTTCTCCCTTGCCGTATCCACCCCTACCTCCACCCTAAACTCATTGCAGTGATGTGCTTGCATTTTACACTCTTCCAAACCCGAGCGTTTCCAGCTCTCTTTGTTTCTACAGCTCAGGCTTGTTTGTCATCTCCAGCCATCACAGATTGGCAATTCCAAGAAGACAACCAGCAAAACACCAAACTCTTTGATGGAATGATAACAGCCAGTTTGTATCGCCATCACACGGTGATGACAATGATTCCTGCAGCTTGTGAGGTATTCTTATTCTTTTAGCAAACAGATAGGCACAGAAATGGAGGCTCAGAGAATTAATCAAATTAGACCACATCACCCAAGTCAGAATTGGCCAACAGAGACTCAGACCGATATTTAAGAAGAGTATTTGTAAAGTGCTCTAAAGGGCGCCTGACACATAGTAGTCAATATATGGATATTGGTTAAATAAGCAATCAAACATGTTACTGCAATGGGCTTTCCATATAAAACCCAGAACCTTTCCTTCAATCACAATGGCTTCAGTTGTGCCCTGTGAAGCAACTGAGATCTTTGGCTTCAGTGATGCTCTCTTTGGGGAGAGTAGAGCTCCAGGCCCTTCGGGCTTCTTGACTCCCACCCCATTTAAAGAGGCTGTACTTAGCTCCAAGTAGCTAGCTCTCTAGCTGGAAGAGACAAGGGTGCAGGATGCAGCCTCTCCATGGTACACCCATATTCCACACATGCTATTCAGGAATGATGGTGATGCTACTGGGAAAGCCTGGCAGGGCAGGTGAGGGAGATCGCAGGATAAATCGCTTTCCACTATTCCTGATGTCCCGTGTCTTAGATTCTTATAGCTATGATAAATGCCATGACCAAAAGCAATTTGGGGAAGAAAGGGTTTATTTGGGCTTACATATCTCAAGTCCATTGAAGAATGCTAAGGCAGGAACTGAAGCAGAGACCATGGAGGAATGCTGCTTACTGGTCTGCTCTCTGAGGCTCGCTTAGCCTTCTAAAACTTAGGCGTATGTGACCAAGGTTGACACCACCCACACTGGGCTGGGCCCCACTCTATCAACCATCAAGAAAATGTCTAATAGACTTGACTACAGGCAAATCTTATGGGGGCAGTTTCTCAGTTGTGGTTCCTTTTGTCCAGCTATGTCTAGATTTGCATAACGTTGTCAAAAAACAACCAGCATCTCTGAGTTCAATCCTTGGGACCCATCTTGTAGAGGGGAAGTGTGGGAAAACTCTGCTGATTAAGGTTGAAGTCTACCATTGTTTGGATAGCCTTCTGTAGCTCAGCCCATACTGGATATTCCTACCCCCCAGTCCCCCAAATTATATAAGCCTCGAATCACCCCAAGAAAAGTTGATCTGCCTCCCTGCAGCATACCCTGGTACCCATATGTCTTCTTCACCGTACATACTCACAGGGCTTTGGAACCTGCTCCCTTTGCCCTCTTCACTATAGAACTGCATAGGCATGACTGATAATAATCAGTCAACAAAGTCAATACTAGACTGTCTGGAAATCTCTGCCAAAGGTGTTTATCCATAACTCTTCAATTTAGCCTCAGGCTGATTTTTTTTTTTGATAAGAACAGAAATCAGCTACATTTTCCACCAAAGATCACAAGAACAGTGTGTAGCCACATAGTAATAATCTTCTTCCCTGAAACCTCTTGAGCCAGGCCATAGTTTACAATACTCTCAGCACCATTGTCTCTCATACTCCTACTAATATAGCCCATTAAGCCCTGATTAAAGCATTCTACTGCTTTTCTAACCCAAAGTTCCAAAGTCCTCATTCCTCCAAACAAAAGCACAGTCAGGCTTATCACAGCAATACCCCACTCCTGATACCAAAAGTCTGTATTAGTTAGTGTTCTCTCTAGTAGAATGAATCCTTCTCTCTACTTACATAAGGGGGATTTATTGGAATGTCTTACAGACTACAGTCCAGCTAATCCAACATGGCTGGTGTTAAATGGAAAGTCCAAGAATCCAGCAGTTGCTTAGTTCACAAGACTGATGTCTCAGTTGGTCTTCAATATATGCTGGGGTCCCAAAAAAGAAGGCTGTAATGGTTAGTAAAAGAATGGATGTGCTAGCAAGGTGAGGGCAAGCAGGCAGAGAGCAAAACATTCCTTGTTCTATGTTCTTATATAGACTTCCAGCAGAAGGTATGGCCCATAAATCACATTAAAGGTGTGTTTTCCTGCCAGGCAGTGGTGGCACACACCTTTCATATCCCAGTACTTGGGAGGCAGAGGCCAGCCTGGTCTACAGAGTAAGTTCCAGGACAGCCAGGGCTAAAAGGTGTGTTTTCCTGCCTCAAAGGTCTGAACTGGGAGTGGATTCACTCACTTCAAACCAAGCTCCCCCCCCCAAAAAAAAATCTCTCACAGGTGTGCTCTCCATTTCTGGAATTCATTCCAGATATAGTCAAGTTGACAAACAAGAATAGCCATCAGAGTTGTCCTCCTCTGACTTCAACACATGCATGTGTGTGCACATACCTGTAATACATTTTTACAAAGAAATTATAACAGTTTCCTAATTTCAAAATATATTTAACAGTTATATTAAGTGGATACCAAACAGAAATAGCATTATATTCCCTGAGAGGGAAGATCTGAAATTTTAACTTCATAAGATTAATATCTAAACCTCAATCTTTAGCTAGTAATCTATGTGAACCTCAGGGGGGTATGTGTGTGTGTGTGTGTCTGTGTGTTTATGTATGTGTATACATGTATGTATGTATGCAGAAACTATTCACTTTTTGAGATTATTGCTTGCTGGGACCTAGAGCTGGCAGCTGATTAGGCTAGGCTGACTGCCCCCATGAACTTAAGCGATCTGCCTTTCTCTGCCTCTTCAGTGGGTTGACATCATGCCTCCCTTCCAAGTGAATGCTGGGGTAGAATGTAGGTCCTTGTGTTTACATGGAAAGCACTTCCCTGCTGAACTCTCTCCCCAATACAGAGCTCTTCTCATTTGCAGTAATAGTGCCAGTGAACCCCCCTCTCAGGATCATTGGGAAGATGCACTCTCTTGTTTAGTGCTGTATTCTCAACGCCCAGACCAGCCTCCAGCACATGGTAGGTGCTTCCTCCCCATTTGTTAAGTGTATGAATGAAATAGACCAGTAGGATTGTCTGTGTCTAAATATACTGTCAATTTGCCACTGCCGAGAATCACCTTGGATGAGTCTCTCTGTGGAATTATCTAGATCAGGTCAGCCTGTGGGCATATCAGTAGTTGGGGGCTGTTTTGATTTGTAACCCAGATGGAAATACCCACCTTGAATGTTGGCAGCATCTTTTCCTTGTCTGGGTCTTTATATGTAGCAATGAAGAACATTAGCTGAGCATATGTAGTAAGCAAGCAAGGATAGATGCATTTATTATCTCTGCTCTTGAATGTGGATGCGCTATGATGAGCTCTTTGAGTTCCTGCTGTGACTTCCCTTCTGTGATGGCTGGTGGCAGCCTGGAATTGAAAGGCAGATAAACCTTTCCTTCCTTGGCTACTTTTTATCAAGATGCCTTGTTACAACTGAAATGAAACTAAAACCTGTCAAGCTGGCTTCTGCTCCTGACCATGCTTCCTGGGAGGAGAGAGATCAAATAGGTGGACTCAAAGTGTGTTTTTGGAGGAGAGGGTATTACCTGTTGAAATTCAGACCTGGGACAAATGGCTGAGGTGCATACCAAGGTGGACCTGGCTTCCAGATTCTCCCAGCATCCCTCAGTCCCTACTTGTTACAGGGCAGGGTTAGCATAGCCCATCCTCTGCCTTGAACTTTCTAACCAAGGGCTGAGCTTCCCCCCTCCCTCGAAACTTTTCCTTATATAATCCAGATATTTTGCTCTCCCTCTCTCCCCTCTTCCCTTCTTTCTCACTGCTTGTGCAAGCTCCCCTCCCCACCTCCCCACCTTCCCACCTCCCCACCTCCCCACCTCCCCACATCCCCACCTCCCCACATCCCCACCTCTCCACATCCCCACCTCCCCACCTCCCCACATCCCCACCTCTCCACATCCCCACCTCCCCACATCCCCACCTCCCCACCTCCCCACCTCCCCACCTCCCCACCTCCCCACATCCTCACCTCCCCACATCCCCACTGCGACTTCCCTAGCCTCATTCCTTGGGACCAGTGAACCTGTTGGAGAGCTGCTTCCCAAAAAGCCTGCCTTTGTATACCTTAATTTGGCTTGAATTGGCTCATTTCACCAGCAGATAATAACTTATCACCAATCCCTTAATTAGTCTTGAGATCCGTGTTTTCACTAAGACTTCAACCTTTCCCCTAGGAAAGTTTTTTAAGCAATTTCTGTCTCCCTTTATGCATTTATACTATGGATATAATATTAGTGATGACCTCAGAGCCTTATGGTAATGAAACTGGTTAGTCTAGATGTCAGTCTTAGAAAGAGATCTTCTAGAGAGCTCAGTGTGCTTTAACTGAGCTTATGTTGTAAAATCCCTGCCAATCCGCACATTCCTAATGCAATGTTCTTTTGGAGCTCTGTAAGTAGATGATTTCAGCGTCCTAAGATAAGAAAGACCAACTCATTTGAGAGGCACACCTTCCATAAAATCCGAGTTTAGGGTGAACTTCACTCACTTTGGATAGGAATTAAAAAACGAAGGAAAGGCACTCACCCAGGAGGTGGGAGGACAGAGTGAGGATAGATAGCCTTGAGCACATCTCTAAAGCTGAGCTTGGTGATATGTTTAGGGGGTTGAGGCAGGGGGATCACTTCTAGATCAGGGGCAGTCTGGATTCTATAGTGTTCAAGGCCAAACTGGACTACATAGTGAGATTCCATAGTGGAGAGGAAGAGGGAAAGGGGAGAGAGAAGGAGGGGAAGGGGGAGGAAGAGGGAGGGAAAGGGGGAGGGGAGAGAGGGAGGAGGGAGACTGATTCTTTCTAAAGAGTTTAAATTCTGGTCTGAACATGTACTAGTTTTTCTCCCTGCAAAATCAAGATAGTACCTGCCCTAATCATTGCGCAATGTAGTCATCACAAGTCACCCAGATAAACATGTGCGGCATTGTGTATTAACTATCAATTTACGAAACCCCATGCACACTTTGTAAAAAGGTAGTGTTACTATTGGATGTTACATGCCTTAATTCACATTAAACGCTTAGCTCAATGCCAGGCATATTGCAAGCACAAAAACCGGGTGCCTATTGAAACAGTGCTTGCATCACGAACGCATGTTCATCCCATTGCTTCTGCTCCTCTGGAGACCCCCTGACTTACACTCACTTTTACACTTACATTTAAGCTAATTAATACAAAATTACAATGAGAGTGAATTACTGGAAATTAAAGTTGTGTGAGGGGATCTGCCTTCAAGATCTGTCACACAGACGTTGTTGCTTCTGCGGCAGCTTGCTGCTGCTCAGACAAGAAACAAGAAATAACATGAGCCATCTTGTCTTGTAGCGACTCCTTAAAATGCTTAATATAAATTTGCAGCTCCCTAAAATAACTTTCTTGACCTCAGTGCTCTTTTGGACTCTGATTTCCAACTTAATCCTTTCATCCCACCCCACCCTAGATATATTTGAAAGGCCTGGGCGCAGGCCTAACTTTCCTTTCTTGTCTGTGTATCTTTGTGAAAGTCACGTGCACACTTGGAATGGAAGGGTGCCCCCCCCAACTTTATTGGTACTTAATGAAATCAAAGGGTGGGGCTTTAGAGATGTATCTACAGCACAGACAAATCCAAAGTGAAACCACTCATTTCTTTTTATGATCTACACATGGCAATTTTAAAGAGAACACACACCCCTGCTGTCCTGTAAGACACAGAAACAGTAAAATGGAACCCTGTAGAAATCCTGCTGAAGCGCCTTGACCATGCCTGCCTGCCTTGGATCCTTTGCCAGGCTTTGGTACCCTGTATGCTGGCCACTTGTCCTGGCCTGATGCTAGGCAGGAGGGTTTCTCATTGTGGGAGCTCACAATAAACCCTGCTCTAGTCTCTTGGACTCTCTGTGCCACACTGAGTCGGAACCAGGTGCAAAGTGTGGTTTTTACCTTTTGGAGTGTTCATTCCACCTTCCTACGATGGTAAAACCAAGACAGGCACAAGTCTGGCTCTCCTGGAAACTGCACTACCCAAATAGCGCACCCCGACATGGCCGCACTCAGACATGGCCGACCCGCAGGGTATGCCCTCCAAAAAGGTTTGCGTGTCTGTGGCAGTCATCTCTATTCTGGGCAGCTCCTAATATTGTTCCTAAGGTCCAATTGATTTTTTTTTCTCTGACTATAGAAGGCATGCTATTCCTCGGAGGGATGTGACCATGTACCCGTGACCTGACAATTTTAATACTTTATTTCTGATGTTTCTCTAAATGACAGCATCTGAGGGTAAGTCCTTATTATGGAGATACAGCCTGGTGCTAAATCCTGGACTTTCGGTTCAGCTTCCAGGGATTATGAGGCCGCAGACTGGTTTTTTTTTTTTTGAATTGTATTTGGCCAGAGTAGTCCTCATAAAAATATACTAGAAAACTATTAAAAATAACATTATCAAAAATAGCAGGCCAAGGAGAAAGGAAAAAGGAATGTGCCAAAGAAGGCTCAGCTAAAACACTAGTGTAGAAAAGGAAGTCTGCTCGGTTTTCTCCAAGTATTAATTAGTAACACCAGGACATTTAAAAACACAGGGAGGCAGGGTCAGCTCAGGCTCAGGAGAGCAGTGAGGCTTGCGTTTTTGCCTGTTTGGAAATTCTGTGTAACTTTTACTAGCGAAGAGTTTATGAGCGGCAGGACGATGAGTATTTTCTCTCTTTATTATATTTACTTTCTCTGAATGTATTCATTTATTGTGCTGGGGTTGGAACTCAGGGCTGGGTGGACGCTAGCAAGTGTTTGACTCCTAACCTGCACCCTCAACCCAAAAAATAATTTCTTCATGGTAACCCTCTTGGTCTGGGCTGTAGCTCTGTTGTACAATTCTTGCCTAACACACCCGAGGTCTCTATTCAGTCCCCAGCACTGAGAGAGAGAGAAATTTCCTCTAAATTTAACTTTCTATTTTGGAGAAAATCTGAAGCGAAACTTCCTTGTAGTCTCCACAGTGTAAGACATGGCTTCTCCTTTGCATGTCTTGAGTTTAACAGGTGAAGTGAGAACCCTCCTGCTCCAAGTACATCTCAAATTTCAAAGTTTTTAAAAACTATTTCACAGTAGAACAAAGCAAAATAAAAACCCTTCTGCCTTTTAATAGTCTCAAAGTTAACCCCCTCGAAAACTAAAGCAACCCCCCCCAAGTAAACACAGGCAGTGTCTAAAAGCTAACCTTATCTAATGATTCCTGGGTCTCTGGAACTTGACAAGGTTTCCAGAATTGCTCTTGAGGGCTTGGGATGTCTGCAGTCCTCACAGGAGCAGCTAAGTCACTGAACAGGGTTAGCTTTTCCGTTTGCTTCACTAAAGATGCCCTACAAAACCCACTAGTGTTTAACTGGTTCCTAGGCAGTGAGGTGGGGCTTGGGCAGTCAATTAGGAACTGTACCTTTTCCAGATGCAGAGAGGTTTGTAAACTGCTCAGCAAAGAGTGTGTCTGCTACACACACTGTGGAAAGAAGGAAGGCTGCCTAAGCTTGGGGTAAAGGTTCCCACAGAAAATAAAAATTTTAAGAGCTCTCTGAGAACTAGGGACAGATGACAAGTTGGCATCTTGTTAACTAAATAAGACAGGGCGGAGCAGAGGAAGGTGATACAGGCTACCAATTAAAGTAATTTTTAAAAAACTGCTTTAATATGCCACCAAAACCATCAAGATGACGCTTCAGTCATGATCAGTACATAATGACTATTGCTAACATATTATGTATGTATTTGTTTATTGCTCTCAAGGGACATTCTCTTGGGGATGCTGTATTGAACCAGCACTAGTCCGAGCCTAAGACCTGGCAGGCGTTGGCAGCTGCTCACCCCAGGGGCGCTGGGCCACTTCAGCACCAACTCAGATCCCACCATCCGGGCCTTCACATAGGGCCTTTGCATAAGGTCCCTTCATTGACTCCGACTGTGATCCTCATTCATGAATGAACTGTTTATGTAAATTCCTTACCTGGGAGTTCAAGACCCAGCAAGAACCAATGTTCTGTCAGCTGTCCTCAAGACTGCAGAGAGGGCCGCTGCTCTGAATGGTTGGAGGTATTGCTAAGATTCCTTCCCTGGGGGAAACAACAATATCTATCCATCCCTCTTTCCAAGGTCCTGGTGACAGAACAGGGCTGATTCTGCCAAATTCACTCTGGAGAACCAAAGGATCTACTGGGTATTTTTACAGACATATAGGTAAGGGGTTACTTCAGGACTGTGGATACCCCGCCCGCCCCCCACCCCCCACCCCTCACTCCCCACCACCCACCCCTACCCCCACCCCCTGCCATAAAAGGCCACACTTGGAAAGCTATTCCTCCCAGCAGGGAGGAAGGTTTTGTCATAGCTGCCTAGATGGGACACCCTCAGGCTCCCCTGGCCTTCAGGGAAGCGTCCCTTCCCTTCCCTAGCCCTCTCTGAGGAGGCGTGCAGTGAAGGCAGTTTTGTACAACATTCAGTAGGGAGCAGCTGGATAGTCACAGGAGGTTCTCTTGCCTCTCCATATCTCTCTGGGTAAAGGAAGAGTTAGCAAGCCCAGCTAGGCTGCTCCTTTTGCAAGCAGGTGCCCTTGAACTCCTCAAGGTGGCAGTGGCTTGGCATAGAGGATAAGCCCCTTTTCCCAGAATCTCTTTTGTTTCTAACATTACGACTCTGTTCTGAGGCCCAAGGCTCTGCTATGGTCAAAGCTTTCAAAAATGAAGATTGGAAGTTTTTCTTCCCTCCCCTGCCCCCACATGTAAGATGGCTCTTCATTGCAGCCTAACCCAGCTAACTGATCCAAGGCCTCTTCCACCTCAGGACAGCTCTTCCTCTGGACATTCGCTCCAGTTTCTGACTGACGGTGGATCCCCCCTCCCCGCCACCCCCCAGCCCCCCACGCAGGGCACTCAATGATCTCTCCCATCTTTCCTCCCTTGCATAGTAAAGCTCCAGTTTATCCCAGGAGTCCAAATCTCAGGGTTTGGCTCTAGACATCTTGCTGAATCATCCTTCCCCAATCCCAGGACCAGGCTAAAGCTCCACATTCCTGATTTTGTAGACATAGATGCCGTGTTCTCAGTGTCTCTGTCATTACTGAACACCTGCCTGCTTTCTCCACTGACCTGCCAATGTCACAACAAAGGCATTGTTTCTCTGCTCTTATCATTAACCTTCAGTGCCTAGTACCATGAACAGGATAAACCCTTTCTAAGTATCAGGCACCCCTCCCCCTTTATTAGAATCTTTAGTCACCAGGTTTGAGCTAATTTTACTTACACTCCAACAACTGAAAGTAAGGGGAAATCAATTTGTTCTTCTCAAAGGTTAATATGACTTCTCTAACTGAACAATTGGGTCTGGAAAAAAGGTAAAATCTGGAATAATAATAATAATAATAATAATAATAATAATAATCTCAACAGGATTTAAAGCTGAAATTGCACAGCTCAGTTCAAACAGACATTATAAAAGGTTACTCACTTGTCTGGTAAGTCTGGCTTGCATACTGTGTACACAGTTCAGGAATGCAGAAATATGCTTTTAAAACTAGTTTTACCTGCTCACAAGCCTTCATTTCCATCAGCACAAATCAAGCCTGATCTCTCCACATCTATAATCATGTTTTGGTTCAAGCTATACTTTCTTCTGGCAATTATTCAGACACTGTAGAATTATTCTAGGGGCGGGTACAGGATTTGCTATAGATAGGGCTAACAACACAGTGGACTGGTGGCTCTTGACGTAGGGCAAACAACACTCCATAAAGCACTCTAGGGGCAGAAAGGTGGACTTGCAGATCCTCTTTGGGGAAGGTTCCTCATTTGTTTCCATGGTAGCTGGAAAGGGTTCTCTCAGTGCACAGTGCTGAGTTATATCTTTCGCAATGTGGACCATAGGTGTGGTATCAGCCAGCAGCATACCACAGTGACTGTGCTTTCAGAAAGGGCTTACCAAGAGGAAGCGAGCGGAAACAGGTCCTGTCCTCCCCTTTGATTTGTTCCTAGTTTAGGAAGCTAGACGACTATCTGGAACTCTTGACTCGGTTCTTACATCTGACAGACATGTGGTCACACCAGGATCTGCTATGTGTTTAGTATTTTCTAGAGATATAATAAGACTATACAACTGTCCCAGCTTTCAAGAAGTTGCTGAAGGGTGACAGCTGAGAACAAGATAAGTAAACTTGGAATGAAGAGGGGGCCTACATCTTCTGACACAAGAGTTGTCTAATCCAGAAGGTGATTCCTTCAATTAGGTGAGGGCGTGAACTATACTTATTGTGTAGTATTCTGCACGGTTTTCGCCAGCCATCTCTGTGCCATGGCCCCTGCTGTATGGGTAAAGCTCTCTCCTGCTTTAACTTGAGCTAAACCTTCCGCTCGGCAGTTCAGGGGCAACTCACAGTGAAGAATGTCCTAAATGCAATTCAAGGTTGGTTCTTAGTTAGGAATGAGTGAGGAACACTGTTGAAACAGCAAGAACAATAAAAAAAAAAAAAGACTAACTGTAAATAATTTTTTTCTTGAGAGACAGATGGATTTTCAAGAACTCTTTTAGGCCCATGATTGAGCCAAATTAAAATTACACATCAAATCACAAAATGCTTTTAATTTAAATAGTCAATGTTTAATAATGAAGGAAACTTCTAAAATATGAATACATTTTAGGGCTCTACTAAATTCTCAGAACAGAGCAAATCAACAATAGAAAATAAAAATAGTTTGTTAAATTATTTTCTTCTAAATGTATAATCTTTTGGCAGATTAATAATTCACAACAAATCATCACGCTTTGTATTTTTATAAAATACTTTTCAGGGGACCTAAATTAGGTATAATAAGTTAAATAAACATGCTATTTAAAACTGAACAGTGGGAAAGACCAACTTTTAAACAAAATGTTAAAATTTTGTTCAATGACTATGTTTTAGATGGTGAGTAGGTAATTTCCTACAGTATTTTAGTGTAGTATATAGGTAAAACTTTCTCTAAAAAAAATTGGAGAAGAAAAAATTGGAGGAAGTCAACTAAATACCATAATGTGCTAAAAATAAAACTCAATAAAATCAAGAACAAAATTAGATTAAAAGCTGAGCTCTTGCAATTTTAAAAAAATCACCACAAGTTATCTTCTTGGTGACTCTAAATGCAGCTTCAATTGCCTCCCTATTCAAATATAAATATGAGTTTAATAAATATTTCCCTTCAAGTATTTTCCCACTAAACAAGCACACACATACACACAGCACACGGACCCATCTCTCCCGGTGATAAAGGCAGAGCAATAGCTTTTCATTTGACTTAATTTGACAAGTAATTTGAAAGCAGCGAGAATTACGTTGTTCATCATCTTGGTGCACAGCACATTAGAATATATTTTCATAATTTTTTTTTAGTCTGGAAGATTAACTAATTAGAACATGATTTTATGCTACTATGATATTCACAAGTTTAATTAGACTGTGCATATCGGCTTATACCTACAATCCTAGCATTTGAGATGCCGAGGCAGGAGCATTGCCATGAATCTGACGCAACTTGGACTACACAGTGAGACCCTTTCTTTAAAAACCAACCAAAACGGGAAAGAGAACAAAAGAATTCATTAGGATAGGGGTGGCATGCATATGACTTTATATATGAAATAAATAAGCTGGTTTGTTTTTTTTAGACTACGAAGATAAAATATTCTAGAACATGATCTGAACTTAAAAACAAAGAAAATGAAAACCAGCAATTTCACGCGCGTGAGTCAGCCAGCAGCGTTCTTTCACACACATGCTAAGTTTCTTTCAAGTATAAAGCCTCTGAAACACATTTTTTCACTCTCCCCAAACCTGCTAAACGGAATTTTGCAGTTTTACTTAGTCATTATTTACTAGGGAGCCCCCGCTATGCAGATCAAAGGCTTTGCAGTTAAGCCAACGATTATTATTAGGCTTTCTCTTTTCTTGTTTAAGAGATAGTTTCCGTTTACATTCCTTGGGTAATAAGATACCCGAGGAAAAGTTACTGCTCTGCAGGCGAACAATATGTGACTATTTGTGTGACAAAGCGTTAATAAAGTTTTCAAGGTCTGCTAAAGAACTGTGAAGTTCATCGCTCATGTCGTGACTTCTAAGAAACCTTTTCAGAGTGCCTACAGCTGTGAGCGCTTCGTTCTTGGATGGTAATGGCAGGTCCACTTCCAGCGCTCCTCTCTCCTCCTCCTCTTCATCGGAAGTATAAAGACCAGTTTCATCTTGCTTACTTTCTCCAGTCCACTCGGCACCATCTTTTGGGGTGACTTCACAAGTCTCCAGGTCCTCATCCAGGGCAGCGTATTCCTCTATGGACAAGCCTTCAAGAAATTCCACTCCTGCCCCCACTGCGTGGGCAGTCAGGTCAAGAGCAGCAGCATCTTCTGCAATTGCTGTGTCATTTTCTCCCTTTGGAGACCTGAATCCTGCCTCTTCATAGCTTTTAACAATGGTCTCCGGAGTTACAGCTCTCCAGCACAGATGCAATGTATCAACTGCATCTAGTAGAGAAAACGTAAACTCTTTGCTACTTTCGACTGAACTTAAAAATTTCTTGATAAGACAATGCCGATATTTGATTTTAAGGCTCTTAATAACACCTTGATTCATAGCTGCAAACCCGGAAGACAAGCATGATGGGAAGAAAGCTAACTCAATGGACTTTAGGTTTTTCACTTCTGGATGTGCCAGGCAAGAATCAACAAAAATCACCACTCTTCGTTTCTGGGCTTGGAATTTCTCATCCAGTTTCTGCATCCACTGTTCGAATATGACTGCGGTCATCCACGCCATTCTGTTAGCTTCATAATACACAGGCAATGATTTTATGCCTTTGAAACAACGCGGGGCTCGGTTTTTCCCGATGATAAGCAAAGGGAGCTTCTCCGAGCCATCCATATTTGTACCGAGTGCCAGCGTTATCCTGTCTTTGCACAACTTTCCAATTGAACATGTTTCTCCTTTGAATGCAAAAGTATTTGTAGGTAACATTCGATAAAGCAGTCCAGTCTCTTTTACATTGAAAACATTTTTAGGCTGATAATCATTTAAGTAATAAGGTAGCACATTTTGGTACCACACAATGGAAGGGTCTATAGATACACCCGTGGCTTCTACAGGTTGTGCTCTGAATACTAAGCCATACCTGGACTTAAAACGATCCAGCCAACCATTGCTGCACTTAAAATCATTGTGTCCCAGCTTCTGGGCAAAATCGTTAGCTTTTAGACGCAACATTGGACCATTAACTGGAACATTTAGACACTGAGCAATCCGATACCACCTCATCAATGCCTCTTCCAGATCCGTATAAAACGCTGTTCTCAGTCTTTTTCTCTTCGGATCAAATCTCAAAGACTCAAAGGCTTCTAGAACTTTGTCTTTGTTTTTCATAATGGAAGACAGTGAATTTTTCTTTATACCATATTCAGCTGCAATCTCTGCCTTTTTCTTGCCACTTTCCACTGCATTTATGATGTCAATCTTTTCCTCGATAGACAGGCTTTTCTTTTTCTTCACTGTTACAGGCTGAGTGCCGGCGTCCACAGGGGCTTCTGCCATCTTTGCTGCGGCTTGTGCGGACCTTGGCTCTGAGCTCCTGGAGTAAGTTTCTGTAATCAAATTTGTTTTTCAGTAGGATATGGACCAGGGCTTTCTATCTACCATTTCCTGTATTAAAGTTGGTAAGTATCAACAGTCTCATTCTCTAAGAAAACAACCACTAGATACATCTTTTCTAAAAGTCTGAAGAAAAATTCTATATGCAATTAGAAGAGGCACCACCTTCCTAGGATCTTGTGTGGCTCAATTTATAGTTCTGCAGAGTTCCAGAAGTCAGGCTAAAATAGGAATGTCATGTCAAACCTGCCCAGTCCTGCTGGGGTATTTTTGGAGCTGCAATCCTTTAAGACGATTCATTTTATCCATGCATGTCTTGTACTAAATTCTCCACAGCAGGCTCAGAGATAAGAAACAAACTTTCAAAAATGTTCATGTAAGATATCCCGACTTAAGTTCCAGTTTCTTCAAGGGTACAGAACGAAAAAAAACGGCACACTCCTCCTACTTTTTGGAAATGCCAGGGGGAAAGGCAGCAGTTTAGCAACATGGCAACCGGATTCTACCCTGCTCTGAATGACAGTGGAAAGGATGGGAAGGATTTCCTGAAATGTAGTAACCAAACTTCTGACGGATGCTTGCTTCCCGAATGGCCCCTCATTAAAGGCTCTGCTCTGAGGTTCACATCCTCCCCTGTGCTTTGCAATATATATGTCTAAAATACATTGGACAAATGTAATCTGCTTTGAAAATGTGTGAGTGCCAAAACTAAAGAACTAAAAATGATCCTGGATAGATCCTTGGTGGCTATTTGCTACATGAGGTCACAGATTGTACCCTCTGGCTCTACAAGAAGAAAAAAAATAACCACAGACTGTAGACATGAGCTCAATTTTTAATAGCACATGAGAGACAGTCTTCTTCACTGGAGTCTGCTAGAAATACTTCATTGAAATACTCAATTCAGGTGATGAATAATTCCATTAAAAAGTCTAAACCTTGGGCTCCCCTCAAAGCTAAAAAAAAATCCAGTAATTTTTATATCAGTTTAATCCAGTATATGAATATACATAGATCAGTGTTGAGAACATGCATCATGATAAGCACATTGTTAAGGGATATAATGTAGAAAATTATCTAGACTAAAATAGGAAGTAGAATGATCATGGTTCTTACCCTTTCAGGCCCTCTATGTGGGTTTATCTATATGTGGAGAAGTGACTTGCCATAGTATGGATCTTGAGAAGTGACTGCCACTTAGTACTTACGTGGCCCTGGGTCTTAACCATTAAAGCCTCAGTTGCTTTATCTGTAAAAGAGGAGAAACTGCAGAACTGACTTCATAGAGTTGCTGTTTACTCAGCGAATGTCATAAGAGGCACTCAGAACAGCTTCTCTCTCTCTCTCTCTCTCTCTCTCTGTCACACACACACACGCATCCTTGCATATAGACCCGCTGGGCCTTGAACTTGCCATCCTCTTGATTCGGCCTCTCAAGTGCTGGCTAGGTCTTAACAGTACACAACCCCCATGCCCAGATTAACCTAATAGTTGGACAAAGTGCCCAGCGAATGTGGGCTGATGATTTCATTATCATGGTCTTCTCTTTTCAATCTTTTCAGCTCTAAGTTGCAGATTTGGGGGCAGGAATGGCACTTAAAAATAGACTAGAAACAGTGTGGGGTGTGTGTGTGTGTGTGTGTGTGTGTGTGTGTGTGTGTGTGTGTGTGTGGTCAGAGGAGGATGTTGGATTTCTTCTTCTTTACTCTCTGCCTTCTGCCTTTCCTTTCTTAAGACAAAGTTTCTCTGGAGCTCACCATTTTTCATCTAGGCTGGCTGTCTGTCTCCATACCCACCCCCAGCATCCATGAAGCTATGCATGTTTTTAGGTAGGTGCTAGGCTCTAACACAGGTAGGTAGGTCTTTATGCTCGAGCATCAAGTGCCCTTAACTGGTGAGTCCTCTTCCTTGCCAAGTCACATTTTTCTTAAGCAGCAGCAGTGAGACCAGCCACAGGGATCCAGACAGGCTCACATTCACCTCCCAGACACCAGCTCTCTTGCCAGATCTATCTATTCTGGGCATGCTGTGGCCAAGACAACAAGAAGCTAATTTGATAAGTGAACATTATTATGCGGGCACCCTAGTCTTCCTGCTGTGTCTCCAGCTTCCAAGATGACAAGATACATCTTTTTGCTTGCTTTTTGTTCTGTTTTGTTTTTAAGACAGGGTTGCTTTGCGCGGTGTAGGCTGGCCTTGACCTCATAATCTTCATATTGCAGCTTCTTGAATGCTGGGGTTGTAGGTGTTCCCAGCTTAGAGAAAAGTTCTTGTTAAAATTCTTCTACCCCTCTTGTACCAAAATTACAACTCATAGGGTTTTTTTTTAAATTGTTGCAAAAAAGGTCTTAATATAACACCATCATCATAGCATTGGTTTTCAAATTGCTTTGCTGTCTATATTCCAAGTAACTAAGGAGGTAGGTAGAACTGGATTTTAATGGTCATACAGTTATGATGTGTTTGGAATGCAGTTCATAATCTAGTCTTTTTAATGTCCAGTCTGTATTCTATTCTTTATATTAGAGTATACTTAAATCATATTGACAGGGCCTTCTCTGACCATAGTTCACAATCTGGGTTCCCTATACCAAGACAAGTCAGCTCCTATACAAAGCTTACAATAACAACTTCCCCCGCCCCCTCAAGACAGGATTTCTCTGTATAGTCCTTGCTGTCCTGGAATTCCCTCTGTAGACTAGGCTGTCCTAGAACTCAGAGATCTGCCTTTTTCTGCTTCCTGTGTGCTAGGATTAAAATCATGTTCCAGCACACCTAGCTTACAACAACTTTAAAAAATGTTAATTATTATGTCCACATGTGTCCCTAAATGTATATATGCATACTGCATGGGGTCAGGAGTCTGTGGAAGTCAGAAGAGGCATTGGGTCCCTGGAACTGTAGTTACAGATGGTTATCTGCCATGTGGGTGCTGGGAACCAAACTTGGGTCCTTTGTACAAACAAGTGTTCTTAAGCACTGATCCACCTTTGTTTTTTGAGCTCTCTCCAGCTCTAACAACAACACATTCTAAAGGCAGTATTCAATTTCTAAGGAAGAGTAGATCATTCTGGATGCTGTGAACATCCATAGCATCTTTAGATGACTGTTAGGGAAAGCTAGGCTTTCTAAGTAAGCGGATCTGACCTTTGACTCATTCCCAAGAAAAACATGTTCATTTCCCCAGGAACTCCTTGCATATTCCCTGCAAATCCATGACTATCTTATATGTAAGTATTTCTCTTACTAGTTTGACATCAGCATCCAGGGATCCCCCTCCCTCCCATCTTACTTTATTTGTCAGAAATGAACATCAAGGGCTGCAGAAATGCCAACTTCCTATCTTTGTTTATCCTAACTAAAGAGAAAAAAAAAAGACTGAAACCTCTAATCTCCAAATTTTAAATCCAGGAGACTTATGGATTAGGGATGTTCAACTTGTAAAGTCTATGCAAATATTACAAGTAAAAGGTTCAAACTCTGAGCCTGGAGGTGGTAGTATATGCCTTTAATCCCAGCACTTTTAGGAGGCAGAGGCAGATGGATGTCTGTGAGTTTGAGGCTAGCCTGGTCTATCTATAGAGTGAGTTCTAGGACTGCCAGGGTAACACGGAAAAACCCTATCTCAAAAAACAAACAAAGATTCAAACTCTGAAATACTTTCGTGAAGCCCTTCAGGTAACAAATACTAAGCCTCTATACGCGACCATAGAGACCAGTTCAAACCGAAATGAGCAGTATCTTTATTTAAGAAAATATTCAACTTCCTTCTTGAGTCAACAGTGTCATTCCCTTCAATAACAAAGGTCAAAATTTTCATAAGATATAATATATTCCTAAAACAAATATGTGATATAAATCAGACAAAGTAGACCTTTCCCCTAGAAAAGTATACACATCAATTACTGCCCAATTAATAAAATGGATGCTATCCAGCCTCCCACAGAATAATGGCTGGCATGGTTCTAAAGGAGCAATGGCAGTAACTAATATTTACTCTGAATGCTCATCCTTTCAATTTCCTCAACATTTCCTCCTTTTTATTTTTTTTTTTAAATTCTAAAGTTCTATTTGTGCCAGATTGTAAGCCACCACTGGGAGTTGAAGCTCTACAAAGGTCTCCAAGGTCCTCCACAAGGGGCAGTAAGTACTCCTACCCACTGAGCTCCTTCCAGTCCAGCAAGCATTTATTATCACAGATGCTCACAGGCCAGAAGCCAAGGAATCTTAGCCGGGTCTCCAGGGTCTCACAGAGCAGAAATCAGGATACCAGTCTCTTATCTAGAGGCTCCGAGAAAGAACTCCTCCCAAGTCTCACTGATGTCATTCAGAACTTAGCTCCTGGCTGCTATAGGAGTGTGAGGTTCCTGGCATTTGGTGGCGGTTGCCAGGAATCACTCTCCACACTCAGAGCCCTCCGTCATGTCCTTGTCCCTAGACTTCATTTCACAACAGAGAAAACGCCTCTTTATATAAGTCTCATACATTTTGGCTTTCTTTGATTCCTCTCCTAACTGCTACAAAGTTCTCTACAAGGGCATAAATTAAAAAAGTGAACTATGAATCTACGGGCCAGAAAATACTGAAAATTACAATAGTCTGGCACACTATAGGCTCTTAATAATAATTTGTCAAATGAATGAAGAAAAAATATGAACAAAAAGACAACAGCCACAAATATCAAATGTTCATGCTAGAAAATGAACTGAGTTAAGCCAAGCCACCCACATTTCCTCCTCTTTATTTCTCTTTAAATTCTAAAGTTCTATTTGTGCCAGATTGTAAAAGAAAGCTAAAGCACAGGGAGACACAACACTGGCAGCCTTCCCACTCGGAATAAGAGGGTAATAAATTACTCTGTTCTTTCTTATCCATAGTTTACAGCTCTCTGCAGAGTCCCAACCACTTCCCAGACTGAAAATGCACTCACTTCTTGACTTTCACAACTAGATAACTTAAACCTGCACATAACACTTCTCTAGATAGCAGCAATTGCCGGTCTTCAGTAAGTTTCATGGTGTGCGACAGATAGCATGTTTTTATAACCCAAGCACTGTTAACTTCCTGATGGTTCTGAAAGAATAAAATGAGTCCAAAGGACTGCCAAAAAGGATCCCGAGGGAGCCAATGAGGTGGCTTGGAGCTAATGTACTTGCCATACAAGCCTGGTAACATGAGTTGGATTTTTTTCTTTTTCTTTTTTTTAAAGGAACAGGGGAAACAGACAGGAAGAGTCAGCAAGCAGTACAAGGTGGACCAATAGGGGTTCAACCTAAGGGCTGCCGGAAATAGGTGGCAAAAATGAATTCTCACAGGAAGGACAGAAAGGGGTTTGTGATGGAAGCAAGAGCTGAGCTCAGAGCCATGATGAGTAGGAGTAGGAGAGGTCTGAGAACATCTCTGCAGAGAAAGCTAGACAGCCGGCACGTCCAAGACAGAATTACAGGGCTAGGAACATACCAAGCAGCTCTGTGTAATCACACCTTCATCCCTGGCCAGATGGATAGTGTGGGCTAAGCGGGCACTCTTACTCCACATACACAAGAGTACTGATTCGGTTGATGGGTAACACAACAGAAAACAACATTGGGGCCAGACCCTGGTGAATCTTGTATATCAGGGCAGGAGGTCAAATTTATTCAGAATGCCACCAAAGCCAACTGGAGGTCTAGAGGGGAAAAGTTAGAGTCATACGAGAAAGTTATCAACAATAACAACTGCACTCCAATCCCACTCATCTCCCTGTCCCTCCATCTGCCTGAAGTGTGTCACGGTGTCACACAGTTTACCCTTCTGCCCAAACAGCTTTCCTTGCAAATTCATTACAACAAGTCATTGATTTGGTTAGAGGGCTCTGGCTTCTGCTACTCTGTCAATACTGGATCTTCACCTGGGCTCCTCTCAGACCTCCTGTTGTTGCCCTGTGTCATGGAGATCCTGCAGCATTGAATCTGCAAGGCCAGCCCTTTTACAAAATCCAACAACTCATAGGTGGAGTAGATGCTGCGGTGGCCTGGATCTGGGGAGTCGTAGCTGAGCGCTTGGGTTGCCGACCTACCAGCTCTCCTGAGCCCACACCACCAGGGCCAGCTTCCCACGCCATCCAGGTGAGAACCAGGACTGGCTTGAAAAGCACCGGATGCTCTTTGTTTTTGTTTGTTTGTTTGTTTTTGTGGTTGTTTTTAGAGACAGGGTTTCTAAGTGTAGCTCCGGCTATCCTGGAATTCTATAGCTGGCCTTGAATGAAGGTCTGCCTGCCTCTCAAGTGCTGGGCTTAAAGGTGTGCGCCACCAACTGGCTCATCTGGGAACTCCTTAATATGTTCTATTACCCACTGCCCTCTATTTAATAAAGCCTTTGTTTCCTGAAGATTACACTGTATGATTAGTAACCTAAATATCTCTCCACGAAAAGAAAACCTACTGATGAGGAGTGCTGAAAATTTTGACACATTATCAGAATTCTCATAGACAAGATCTGGATGTAACAATTTCTTGCTCTTGAGAAAATTGCATTGATAAGCAGTATGCAACATTCAAAATCTAAATCTGACATTTACTTCATGCAGACTGGAGTAAAAGCACCAGCCTGAAATCTGTGGCTTATCTCCTTTCCTTCCTGATTATAAAATGAAAGGCAGGCAGTCTACTAATGTCTCTACAAGCTCAGGGATGAAGAGTATGTAACTTTGCAAAAGGTGAATACATTATCTCCATGTCATGATTATATGTGACAGTAAATTCTTTTCTTTTACCGCTATGATCATATATGTCAATTGAGAGAATAGGTATCTTCTTTCTAAGTAGAATGAGCAGTCAGAATTCTTTGGGGGCAAAAAGGGACAAAAATGTAGAAGAAAAAAAGGAGAGAAAGAAGACAGGAAGAAAAAAGAAGGAAGTGAAAATAAATCATTTAAGTAGAAATAGGTTTAAAAGTTTTGTATAAAAAATTGATCTCAAGTAACACACACACACACTCACACACACATATACACAAATACACACTAGTGAAAAATTTCCCTAAATCCAAAGAACACAACTTCTTTCAGTTCAAATGATGTACAGAAGTATTTGCAATTTTCCATCACCAATTGAAGCAGTTTCAGTGTTCTTTCCCTTGGGACAAAAGAAATCATGGAAAAATTAATGTCTCATCATATTCTTGCTCACCACAATATTATGGATAAGGATAATCATGCAGAATACCAGAACCTCACTAGACTGATTACTTAGAATAAGCAACTAATAGCATCCTTATCAAAGAAAATTAGCATTAGTTTCAAGTTCATAAGAAACATCATAAAAACTATCAGCAGTTCTCAGAGAAAGTATACCACTTAAGGACAAATAGCCAATACAAGTAGCCAAGCATCCCCAAATTTAAAGAGACATCATCAGGAATCCTTATGGAGACACCCAGTTTTGTTAAGTACTAACTGTCCACACCATTCATACACAACTGGGCATTGCAAGACATGTTTTCCGAAGTCACCCTTTGGAAGTCCCTGAACATGACATGAATAGTTACGGTTTGGGTGAATTGGTACCCCTCACACCTCCTTTACAGCTCAATTTCAGAACAAAAAGGCCCTTTATACAAGATTTATGTTTAGGCACGTCAGCAGTGTTTTTGTTGATGTTGTTTTGTTTGAGTTGATGTGCTAGAAATCTAAGACAACACCGTTATTTAGGTTTGAAATATATGTAGTGCATTATGTAAATGTATGCAGTGTTACTATGAACCAGTCCCAGGAAGACACAGTACAAGGATATTAATACTCATTGGAAATGTGCTTTGGCACATTTCTATCTAACACCGCTGGGGATAGGGAAGATTCTCGCAGGTACCCCAAAGACTGGTAGGAAACGACCAAGAAGAGCTCTGGGAGAAGGGATAGTTGAACTGTTTCTGTGGACAGGGCGATGGCGATCTATTTAAGAGGGGATGAGCAGGAAGGCAGAGCTCAGTTGCTGGCAAAAGAGGAGCAGCGAAGAAAAGTACTATGAGCCCACTGTCAGTGAGCGAGCAGGAAAAAGGGGAGCACAGAAACAGAGCTACCACGGCACGCTCACGGATGCCGGTCTTTCAGCACAGATTGTTACGAGTGCGGTGGTCGCGGAGAACTCGCGAGACACCTAGGAAAGCGAGGGCCGGGCTTCCGTGCTGTCAGCGGGTGTACATTCATCTTCGCTCCATCCCTTCCGCATCCCGCTCGTTCTCTCCGGTGGTTGACAAACTTTCGGCTCCGCGGTGGTGAGCTACGGCCACTTCCACCCTCCAGGCACCGAGTATGTGTTTGGGAAAAGCGTAGAGGATGTCTGGCTGGAGGGGTGCACTTCGCAAACCGGCGACTCTTACTCCACGCTGCAACCGGTTACCCGGGCAACGGCCGGTGCGGATTCCCGGATGTAGTTCACAGGGCCGCGGCCCGGGGCGGGGCCGAGAGGACCCAGCCCCCTGGGAGACGCGCGCGCACCATAGAGACGTGGCGGGGCCCCCGCTTGGCTTCTAGAGACTGGCTGTCCGGGGCCCAAGACCCCGCACTTCCGGTCTTCTCACTTCCGGCTTCGCGGGTAGAGTGCAAGCGCCGGAGGCCGGGTTGAGAGGTCGCCGGTGCAAGTGTCCTCGGCGGTTGGTTGCTCGGAGCCTGTGACAGCTGCGGCTGCTGCTCCCCGCCCCTAAAGCGTGGGGGAGGAGACGAAGGAAAAGCTCCCGGTTGCGCTTCCGTTCCCTTCTGCCTCGGGCCGACGGGATTCCCGAGTGCTGCGACCGGGAGAGCCCGCGACGGAGCGCTGCTGGCTTCCCCGCTGACAGACAGGTGAGGGCGGAGCCGCCGCGGAAAGGATGAGGTTGAGGTGGCGTGCTTCACGACGAGCGAGTCGCCTCCGGCTACTCTCGTCAAACTTGCTCCTGGGCACTTCCATCCTTGGGAGCAGCCAAGTCCGCTCCTTGGTCCCTCCTGTCCCTGAGTCTGAGTGTATTCTGGAGTGAAGTGGGGGGGGGGGGGGCGGCCCCGCTCGGCTGTGCTGGCGGTGGGTGGGAAGAGTTGGCCGGGGCCGGGTCTTTCTGGACTCTGTCCGAGTGGGCCGCCTTTCCCTCCGCTCTTCCCTGACTCTCCTACTTCCTCTCTCCTGCTGTGCGAGGAAGGGAGTTAGCAATCAACCCTCGAGAGAGTGCCTGACACTGGTGCAGAGGGAGGCGTCCCAAGCCTGAGTGCTGGTGAGGGCG
Source organism: Tokudaia tokunoshimensis (assembly GCA_036184795.1). Taxonomy (NCBI): domain Eukaryota; kingdom Metazoa; phylum Chordata; class Mammalia; order Rodentia; family Muridae; genus Tokudaia; species Tokudaia tokunoshimensis. The sequence goes on from BTHU01000003.1 coordinate 74,770,284, forward strand.
TCCAAGGAATGCTGGAGTTTGGAGAAGGAAATTGTGGCCCTGTCTTCTGGTGCGTTCCTTATTGCCAAGTTAACTACTCTTTATGTGCCTAGGAAAGGAAGCGTTCGTGCGTGCGTGCGTGTGTGTGTGTGTTTTAAGTGTTTAGATTCTAGACTTTCTCCCCTGTTATTGCTTCCTAGGCTTTGTTCTTGTTTTCCTCTTGAACCCTCTGATATCAAAAGGTTTATATTTTACGCTTCCTGCAGATCCTTTAGGTCGAAATCCTTTCCGAATTTTCTCCTGAAGTATACTTAATTTGGTTCTTATCTGATCAGGGGGGAAAAAAAACGAATGAAAGAATCGCATGGCTTTTCATCAACGTGTTGCTTTCACAACTGCGAAGGCGTGTTCACATTTGTCATTTGATTAACTTGATTGCTAAAGAAAGGTGCACCAGATTGACGGTTGGTCAGGTCTCTGGAGGTTGCAGGAATGGCTATATTTCATTGCTGCTCTTTCAGAGCGAGTATTGCAACTGTGTACACTTTTCTTCTATTTGTTCTATTTTTATTTGCTTTCAATTTTCGTTTTTGTTTTTCTCGTGCACCGTGACCAATACCTTTTTCTAACTACAAAGTCTGACACTTAGTATATAGGAAAACAGCATATTTCCGCTATGATTTTCTGAATTAAAGGCTATGCCCTGCTTGGCAAGATATTACATTTCTTGGATTATGCTTGCCTTAATCCTGGGTTGGGGTCTCAGTCCAGGTATCAGTGATATTTCAGGGGTTTTCTCTTTCTACCCCTGAAATTATGTGCAAAGTTTGTGTATGTGTGTGTTCTGGGAAAATGCATTCATTTATCAAATTCTTAAAAGAAGTGTGTAATGTCTAGCAAGACACTTGCACTTAAGAAGTACTGAGAGTCTTGTTGGAGCTAAAGGAAACAGTTTATTCACAGAGCTGTTGTTTCCCCAAGTTGCACATGGCTTACTTGGGTATTATACAGAGTGGAGTGCAGGGATTACAGCCTGGCACTGAAATCTCTACTTCAAAACTGCAGCATTTCTAAATTCCTTCCTGGACCTGTAGAAGGAACCAAGTTAGTTCCTGATTTGTGGTTTTAAGGTTTCTTTTTAGGGATAGCTGGCTGTGTTCATTGCTTTGCCAGTACAGAGAATTTCTAAATTGATGTGTTTATCATTATTTAATGCACACTAAATATCCCCAGCCCACTGGGTACAACTCAGAATAAATTTGCTTTCATTTTCTTGTTTTTAACTGGAGATATCTGCCTTGGGCTTCCGTAAGGAGGAGCAAAGATGTTTTATGTAGTCCACATGGCTTCAGCATTTTTGACGCCCCTTTCTCTTCATTCTGTATTATGTATGTTATTTATTGTTTCTTTCTTGTAAATGAGGATCTTTCCAGGCTTATGTAAGTCTTGGAGGACATATTTACTTACTGATTTGGTTTTGAAGTGTTTGGAAGTTGAAATTGTAATATTTTGAAGCTCATTTCATACAGTGTTACCTGCACAGCTCATCCTAAGTTATCTAAAGTAATTTCTTCTCTTCAAATAATGTTACGATTTCCCCTCAGCGTAGCATCCTCACTTGGTGGAGCAGTCAGTGCTAAACTAGTTGCTTGTAAGATAAAAGCAGATTTAGAAGCTAGATTCTGTATAGCACCACAGTGACAGGTACATTTATTTGCTTGCTATGTACATGGTGCCAAGTGCTTTTCATCCTTCTAGCAACCATATAAGGATGCTCTCTCTCTCTCCTCCCCATTGTTGAGATCAGCGGTTCTCAACCTGTGGGTCATGACCTCTTTGGGTGCCCAGGAACCTTTCACAGGGGTAGACTAAGACCTTCAGAGCGCAGATATTTACATGATGATTCATACTAGTAGTCAAATTACAGTTATGAAGTAGCAATGAAAGTAATTTTATGGATGGGGGTCACTACAACATGAGGAACTGTGTCAAAGGGTCACAGCTTTAGGAAGATTGAGAGTTACTGTTGTAGATGAAGAGACTGAAACTAAATGAACAGTAGAGCTAAGATATTTTGCTTAAAATAATCCTGCTGGAGCCAGGATTTGACCTTAGGTGTGTGACTATAGATAGCTTCTAGGAAGCTTCCATTGTAAAATTTGTGGAATGAGTTGCAGATATCTTATTTGATTAATCTTAGACATTAAGAAAGGGATCTGTTCCTCTATTACTCCTTAGTGGATGAACACCTCCTTGAATGTCATATTGTAACACAGGACAAAAGGCCTGTAGATTGGTAGCTGATAGGGCTTCTCTGGAGATAGATACAGGTTTGTTGGATTGTATGTATTATCACCTCTGAGATGGGAGACTAACTAACCTTGGCATAGTGAGTTTGGAACCATGAATTTCAGCATGACCATTTTGGATAGAGGGAGAACTAAATTTAGCAAAGTACTTAAATTCACATAGCCTTGAGTGGAAGCTTACACTACTGGTAGATATTGAAAACTGAGTTACTCTAGGGGCTACAGAGCATGGTGAGGTTGGGAAGATGATGACTGTCTGGAATTCAGGCTGATAGCAGTGCTTCTTTGGGGTTGTATAAAAAAGGAGCTATCTCTCCAGCCTTTTATTGAATGGTTTTGAAATAAAATTCCCAACTATATAATAGGCAGATGGAATGAAAATTTCTTCTATTCTTAGTATCCCATCCCCAACCTTAGGTCTTAGGTCCCATCCCAGTTAATTCAAAATATAGTTGAGGATCAAATTAATTAACACCAGGAAGCCTTACACCTCTTCATTCTAATACCATAGCCTCTAACCTTGTGACTGTTTAAGTTATTTGAAATTAAATAAAATGCTCTCAGTTGTCCCAACCATATGTCAGTGCCCAGTGATCACTTGTGTTGGTACCTGCCTTTTAGGACAGCACAGATTTAGAACATTTCTAACAGTATTTTCCAACCTGGTAAACACTTTGAAATGCTATGATTTGTTACAGAATTAGTATATTACTGAACCAAGATGAGAAAGTTTTCTGTTTCCCTATGGTGTTTAGCAGCTTTGTTTTAGCTGACAAAATATAGCTGTGTTCTCACTTGGCTTTTAAACTAAATCCAGATGGTCAAAGTCTAATGATTTTCTTCCATGTTTGGGATTATTATACTGTTAACTCTTTCTAGGATAAAAAGCTAAGGGCATGTAGGCTTTCTCTTTTCTTTGAGTTGTAGATCTGTACTCTTTGCTATCTGGTTGGTGCCTTTCCTTGAGACTTAAAAATGTCTCCAAGCTATTATATCCCAAACTAGACTCATTTCTCTTCCTTCCTCTCACCTCCCCAGACATTGCTTTTCTTTTCCTTGCTTTTGTTTTCAGTGAGTGATGCCATTATCTGATAAATAAGATCTTGAAATTGTGGAATAATACTTACATCCCCTCCTTGATAATGTCATGTGTCAACAGATATTAAGTTTTCTTTATAATAGCTCTTAACCATGTTTTCCCTATTTGCCATGCATTGCATTAGTTTGCACACTATCACCTGTTGTTAAAAATATGTAATGGGGGATTTCTACCTGCCTTGGATAATTCAGTTCCCAGATAAAAGACACAGAACTTTTATATTTATAATAAGCCTTTAAACAGCACTAGAGCTGGGCATATATCTACCCTCTGAGCTATTAATATCTACTACCTTATCAATAACCCTAAGATACAACTTTCCATGTTCCGTATGGGCTGTTCTTTAACTGGCCAGTCCTCAGGGCCAATTCTCAGGATCATTTACCCCATTGTATAAAGATCTCCTCTCTCCACCTTCTCTTCTTCTCTTCCCTTGTAGTCTCCTGCCTACCTCTCTTCTGTTCAACTATAGGCTGTAGTCATCTTTATTCACCAGCCAGGGATAACTTGGTGGAGGCAAGGTCACATAGCATCACTTGTGCTCCACTACTGCCTGGCCCAATTTCCTTGCTTTCGATGAGTTGATAGTTTTGCAGATTACTGTTTAAAGGTATCTTGTACCTAGATGTGTAGGGATTTATCTAGTGTTTTGTCATGATTAGCATGGGGAGGAGAAGCTCAGAGTAAAGTGCCTTTCCTGACTGTCACCGAGCCCACACTGCTGATGGCGACCCTTATGACAGTCAGGCTCGCTTTGCCAGGTTTGTTCCCTGTGAAGTTACTCTTTTTGAGCCCTTCCCTTTGAATATTGCCTTTTATAGAAGAAAATTTCTTTATATGGTGCAAAGATAGAGAGTGGAGAATTATGTTTTACTTCCTAAAGGGAAGGAGTGTTCATATAAACTTTTTGGAAATTAACTGTAAGGGGAATATTTCTCCTTCTTTACTGATTCACTCAGTCATTTCTATCAAATTTATATTATTATTTTAAATTATATGTGTGTGTGTGTGTTAGTATGTGTATGTAAGTGCAGCACAGGTGCCCATGAACTTCAGTCTCTCTAGAGCTGGAGTTACAGGGTTGTCAGCTATTTGACACGGGTGTTAGGGACTAGTCTCCAATCCTGTATGAGAGTAATAGGTACTCTTTTACAGCTGAACAGTGTCTCCAGACTGTCTGTTTTGAGAAATGAATACATGTTTTGCACTTTGGGTTATACTTCAGCAATGCTTTTTATTAGTTGTTCTTCTAGCCTTTTTAATTGATTTATTGAAATACTTTTGACATTATGCAGATTGCTTTCTTTTTAAGCACTTTTTGAGGTTGTTCATTTGATTTTAGTTTCTCTTCTACAAGATACTCCTGGATCATATAGGGTATTACCTTCCCTGGTTCTTGAACTATCCATTCTCCCAGAGTGACCGTTCTTTTTATTGGAAAATGCTATTAGAAACCAGGATCTGGGCTGTGTATGCTCTTTCTCTGAGAACATTGCTTGTCATTGCTTCTAGGGCCTCTCAGGAGATAGAGCAAGGAAATATTGTGTGTGTGCTAATTTGTATAGGAACAAGAATGTATTTAAACATTTTGTATGATGATCTGTATCTGTCTATATTAAACTGTGCTTATCATGAGCTCTTTTTCTGCTGAATTTCTGCCTGTGAATTTTGAGGGGGTTTATTTGATATGGTTTTGGGCAACTTACTAACTTTCCAATGATCAATTACTAAGAGAGAAAAGCAGTTCATATCTGTAATACCAAGTAACCAGTAAGCCATTGGATCTTGGAATGAAATCAGTTACAGTAAATAGCAAACACTGTAGTGTCGTTGGGTCTTGGTTGGCTTCACTGCTGACATGCTGGAATCCAGCTAGCCGTCTGTGAAGGAAAGAGGCCTCACTAAACTGAATAATTTAACATTTATTTACAGCTAGTTTCCTTTTCAGAGAGTAATGTAATTTTGAGAATCTTACCACTTTCCATTGCATTAGTTTCTCTGTAACACAATGGGGAGAAGAAAAAGGCATTTCCAAATAGTTGATTTTATTACATATTTTAAAGATTGGTTATGGTGGTAGGGGTGGCTATTGTTGACCATCTGTTAGGTTAACTTACCAGTTTTACTCTTTATGACATATAATTAAGAGATAACTGTAATTCAAAGCTTTCTACTTCTGAATTCCAGACTGATGCATTTATTTTATTAAGCAATGCAAACTCAGTTTATTACTCTATTAAGATGAACAGCTATCAAAACAGTTACCAGATAGTTGTTGATATAAAGACAGAAGTATTATTTTTTTTTAATTTGGCTATTCTGCTTGTGAAAAGCAATATAATATACTTCGAATATGTTATATGGAAAGCCATTTTCAGTTCAGTATTATTTTTATTGGGATGTAAGGGAAGGATTTTTTGCTTTGTTTTAGGAAGACTGTCATAGAAGACAATTAAGTTGTTTTGACAGGGAAACTTCTATGTTTTGGTTATTACTTTCAACTCTAAACAACTCTAAATATATAGAGTTAATTAACAGAACCGCTCTATTTCTTAAATTGTAAATTAGTCAGTTTGTCATGAAGATTAATCCTGAATTGTGGCATTAAAACAGCCTTCTTGTTCATCACACTTAACTGAATGAAAAAAAATCTCAAGATTTATAATGGTTACCAGGCTCTGGAATGTCAAACATAAAACACTGCAAAGAAATCAAGCAAAGTTAGATCAAAGCAAGTCCAAAGCATGCTGCTTTCTACCCGCAGTGTTCCACATTACCCCATACCTCCATTTGTAGTGTTCCTCAGAATTCTTTTATTAAAGTATTCGTATAGAGAATAACTCCTAAGACATTTCTTTGAAGACTCACATTTTTCATCTTTTACAGAAGATTTTTGGACTGAGATCTCATATAGTCCAGGCTAGCCTTGAACTCACTGTGAGGCTGAGGGTGACTTTGAACTCTTGCATTCACCTCTTTTTTTTCTTTTTCTTTTTTTAATTGGATATTTTCTTTATTTACATTTCAAATGTTTTCCCCTTTCCAGGTCTCCCCTTCAGAAACTCCCTATCCCATCCCCCTCCCCTGCCTCTATGAGGGCACTCCCCCACCCACCCGCTCCCGCCTTCCTACAATGGCATTCCCTACACTGGGGCATCCAGTCTTCACAGGACCAAGGACCTCTCCTCCCATTGATGTCTGACAAGGCCATCCTCTGCCACATACGCAGCCAGAGTCATGGGTCCTCCATGTGTACCTTTTGGTTGGTAGTCTAGACCCCAGGTGCTCCGGGGCGTCTGGCTGTTTGACACTGTTGCTCTCTCGATGGGGCTGCAGACCCCCTCAGCTCCTTCAGTCCCTTCTCCAACTCCTCCATGGGGACCCAGTGCTCAGTCCAATGATTGGCTGCAAGTATCTGCCTCTGTATTTGTCAGGCTCTGGCAGAGCCTCTCAGGAGACAACCATATCAGGCTCCTGTCAGCAAGCACTTCCCGATATCCACAATAGTGTCTGAGTTTGGTAACTGTATATGGGATGGATCCCCAGGTGGGGCAGTCTCTGGATGGCCTCTCCTTTAGTCTCTGCTTCATACTTTTTCTCCATATTTCCTCCTGTGAGTATTTTGTTCTTCCTTCTAAGAAGCACTGAAGCACCCACACTTTGGTCTTCCTTCTTCTTGAGCTTCATATGGTCTGTGAATTGAATCTTGGATATTCTGAACTTTTGGGCTAATATCCACTTGAATACTTTTGGGCTAATATCCGCTAATCAGTGAGTACATACCCTGTGTGTTCTTTTGTGACTGAGTTACCTCACTCAGATATTTTTAAGTTCCATCCATTTGCCTGCGAATTTCATGAAGTCATTGTTTTTAATAACTGAATAGTATTTCATTGTGTAAATGTACCACATTTTCTGTATCCATTCCTCTGTTGAGGGACATCTGGGTTGTTTCCAGCTTCTGGCTATTATAAATATGGCTGCTATGAATGTAGTGGCACATCTGTCCTTATTACATGTTGGGAGTATCTTCTGGGTATATGCCCAGGAGTGGTGTAGCAATTTTCTGAGGAACTGCCAGACTGATTTCCTGAGTGGTTGTACCAGCTTGCAATCCCATCAGCTTGCAATTCCACCAGTGATAGAGGAGTGTTCCTTTTTCTCCACATCCTCACCAGCATCTGCTTTCACTGGTTTTTTGATCTTAGCCATTCTAACTGGTGTGAGGTGGAATCTCAGGGTTGTTTTGATTTGCATTTCTTTGATGACTAAGGATGTTGAACATTTCTTTAGGTGCTTCTTAGCCATTCGAGTTTCTTCAGTTGAGAATTCTCCATTTAGCTCTGTTTCCCATTTTGAATAGGGTTACTTGGCTCTCTGGAGGCTAACTTCCTGAGTTCTTTGTACATTGGATATCAGCCCTCTGTTAGACGTAGGGTTGGTAAAGACCTCTCCCCGATATGTTGGACATAGGGTTGGTAAAGACCTCTCCCCAATCTGTTGGACGTAGGGTTGGTAAAGACCTCTCCCCATCTGTTGGACGTAGGGTTGGTAAAGACCTCTCCCCGATCTGTTGGACGTAGGGTTGGTAAAGACCTCTCCCCGATCTGTTGGACGTAGGGTTGGTAAAGACCTCTCCCCGATCTGTTGGACGTAGGGTTGGTAAAGACCAATCCCCGATCTGTCGGACGTAGGGTTGGTAAAGACCTCTCCCTGATCTGTCGGACGTAGGGTTGGTAAAGACCTTTCCCCGATCCGTTGGTTCGCCTTCACCTCTTAAGCGCGCTGGGATCACCAATGTGAGCCATCATGCCTGGATCAAGTATCACATTATTATTAAAATCTGTAAGTTTCTTAAGGGCTGGGATCACCAGTGTGAGCCATCATGCCTGGATCAAGTGTCACATTATTATTAAAATCTGTAAGTTTCTTAAGGGCTGGGATCACCAGTGTGAGCCATCACGCCTGGATCAAGTATCACATTATTATTAAAATCTGTAAGTTTCTTAAGGGCTGGGATCACCAGTGTGAGCCATCATGCTTGGATCAAGTATCACATTATTATTAAAATCTGTAAGTTTCTTTCAAGTCTGGTGTGTATTCAAGTGAATTTTGTTTTAGATTCCACAATATACTTTCTTCACTAAAAGAAGAACTTAAATTCATACTCAATATGATATACCATGTATGTCCTGTTTATGTCTGCCTTGCGATGTCTGTTTTTCTTCAGCTTACCTTCAGAGCTCCTGTGGTATATGGCATGTTAGTTTGGAAAACTATGATATCTGTTCAATAGCTCTCATCTCATAGATGTTTAATATTAAATTTTGGAGTCTTTAGACTCAGTGGTTCATAGAGACTGTGACTACTGGGATTTTGCTTTTTTCAATGTTGTCTAGAGTCTTTTGTTTCTTATTTTTGGCGAATCAGGCAAATCTAGTACCTGTTGCTCTGTTTTCACTGGGTTCTAAAAAGACCCTGATTGCATTTAAGTTTTGTAGGATACAGAATTCCCCTTATTAAATTCTCCCACCTTAAATTTTTCATTTGACTTGCCTCTGGATATGTTACTTTCTTTAGTTTATAGAAATCAGGTGATTTTTATATAGTAAAAGCTAAAGAATCTCAAACCATTGTAATTGACTTATACACTTCAAGCATGCATATATATATATATATATATATATATATATATATATATATATATGACTGCTAAGTAGTATTTTATTAGCTAATAAATACCTCTGCCTTATTATAGAGAATGAGTCTGAGATATAGCATAAGACATTTGGCCTACAGTATAACTGGCCTATAAGAGCTTGAACATTAGTAGTAATTTGTAGTAGTAATTTGTTATTCTGTTTGAAAGACAGTATTAAAAATAGCTAAATTTAGCTAGGTGATAGGGATGCGTGCCTTAATTCTAGCACTCAGGAGGCAGAGGCCAGCAGATCTCTCAGATTGAGGCTAGCCTGGTCTACAGAGTGAGTCCTGGGACAGCCAGGGCTACACAGAGGAAACCTATCTGGAAAAACCAAAAAGAAAAAAAAAAGAAAGAAAAAAAGTTACATTTCTATAAAGATCAGAAAAGATGTATCTTTTTTGTGAGAGTGGGTAGGCATTTACTTCATGGCCTTGCTAATTCAGAGCACTATAGACTACCACTTGAGCTATGCCACGGGCAGAAAATGAATGTCTTACTGTGTATGTGTGTGTGTGTGTGTGTGTGTGAGAGAGAGAGAGAGAGAGAGAGAGAGAGAGAGAGAGAGAGAGAGACAGAGAGAGACAGAGAGAGAGAGAGAGAGACAGAGAGAGAGAGAGTATGTGTGTGTGTGTGTGTGTGTGTGTGTGTGAGAGAGAGAGAGAGAGAGGGTGTGTGGGTGTGTGTGTGTGTGTGAGAGAGAGAGAGAGAGAGAGACAGACAGACAGACAGACAGACAGAGAGTGTGTGTGTGTGTGTATACATGTGTGTACGCACACTGGAGCAGGCTCACATATGCATATATACTGGGTCTGGCATGGCTTTTGAAACCCAAACCCAGTGACACACTTCCCCCAATAAGGCCACATCTCTTAATTCTTCTCAAATAGTGTCACTCCCTGATGACTAGATATTCAAATATCTGAATAGCCCCTATCGAGGCTATTCATATTCTAGCCACCACAGTCTCTTAATTTGTGTTTATTTTGTTTTCATGATTAATTCAGGTCTACACATCTTTGGCAAGAATACCATGGAAACAATGTATCTCATTTGTCGTAGTTCTTTAGTCTCTTTGAGTTTGTATGCTGAGTTTTTCTACCATGAAGTTACTGTTTTTTCTCTTTTAGTTAGTATATTGTGGGAAAATCTGGAAAATCAATCTTGATCCGTTTTTTCTTATAAATTTGCCCTCCAATTTTAGCATCTGTCAAGTGGGTTTGGTCTCTAATGTTTGTAGTGTTTATCTGATGATCCTGTTTCCTGTTCTCTTTCTCAATCTGTGACACCCCCCCCCCCTTTGGCAACAAAGGTCTCGCTATGTATCCCCAGAAACTCAAGATGCAGCCAAAACTGGCCTCAGACTTGAAGTGCTGATGCCTCAGCCTGCCAGTTGTATGATTGTATAGATGCTGTATGAGCACATAAGTGTGCCAACTTGCTGTGAGTTCTCAGAAAACCCAGAGGAGGATATCAGGTGTGTCTGCTCACTCACTCTTCACTTCATTCCTTAGAGACCAGTGCTTTTTTACTGAACTTGAAGCTGGCCTGGAGGCCAGGATGCTTCAGCAATCCTTGCCTCTGTCAACTCACCATGACCACGCCCAGCTTTTTTTTTTGTGGATGCTGGGATCTCATGCAGCAAGTGCTTTGAACCCATTGCGCCTTCTCACCATTTGTTTCTGTATTAGTCAGGGTTCTCTAGAGTCACAGAATGCATGGGTAGTCTCTATATAGTTAGGGAATTTGTCGATGACTTACAGCTTGTAGTCCAACTGCCCAACAATGGTCAGCAGTAGTTGTGGATGGAATTCCAAAGATCTAGCAGTTGCTCAGTACCACAAGGCTAGCAGGCCAGGAAGAGTCAGAGTCAGTCTTCCTTCTTCCACTGTCCTTATGTAGGTCTCCAGCAGAGGGTGTGGCCCAGATTAAAGGCTGTAGGTCTCTAGCAGAGGGTGTGGCCCAGATTAAAGGTGTGTGCCACCTCGCCTTTAATCCCAGATGACCTTGAACTCAGAGATGTCCTTGTCTTAATCTTCTGGAATTCATAGCCACTGTGCTTCAAAATCTCCATGCCAAGATCCAGGTCAGAAACTTGTATCTCTGAGCCTCCAGATTAGGATCATAGGTGAGCCTTCCAATTCTTGATTATTTCATTACAGATTTAATCAAGTTGACAACCAGGAATAGCCACTACAGTTTCCATTCTGAATTTTTAGTTCTGAGGGTCTTTAAGTAAGGCTCTTTTCCCCATTTACTTCATTTGTGTATGGTGTTAAGGGCTTGCTCCTGTTAGTCTGTTTCCTTAAATGCCATTTTGTTGCTGTTACTCAGTTTAAGCCAGCTTCAGCAACTAGTGGCTCCTTCAGGTTGACACCTGATTTCTTTGGATATGCTCCCATTCTTTTTGGAAATTTTCCTTATTTTCTGACACCAGATGATGTTGTAGTCTCTTCTATTTTTCTTGACTCATCCTTAGAGTGAAATGTTTGTCCCAGAATCTTTATTCTTTTCATTGGAGAATGCTGTTTAGAGACCAAGACTGGGTGCAAGTGTAGTTAGTCTTTCTAGACCCTCAGTACAGAGTTAGAAAATTAGCGCACATATAACAGACATATTAAAGGTTTGATTCCAGACCAACCCCACAGGGTTTGTGTTAGCATTTTCCTTTCTTATAACTTTCCTGTGACAGTTTGAAATGTAGTTCGCAATATCTATATTTTCTTTCTTAACTTTTTTCCTTTTAAACAGAATTTCATTTAACCCTTAGGTAGCCTTAAACTCTATGCACAGCTGAGTCTGACCTTGAAGTGCTGCTCCTCCTGCTTCTCCCACATGGGGCACACATATGCTACGTGCCCATCTGTATACTCTATTTGATTTCCTTTTTCTCTCTGTTTTCTTAGTTATCTGTTTACTACACAGATTGGTTTCTTAGTATTTTTGTTTTTCAGTTTCCACTCCACCATGGTTAGTTATAGTTTTCATAAAAATTTTCAAGGAGTGTGAGCATTATCATAGCTCTAAGAGTCAGGGTTAGTTTTAAAACTGTAACTAGAGGTGTCAGTGCCTCTTCATCCTTGCTAGCTCCTCGGTTCCCATCCAGCCCTTTCTCCTCATCCCACCGTTTTCTCACTGCCCCTGTAGATGATCCATCTACCTTGTTTCCGAGTTATGCTTCCTGCCTATTTTCCTATATTCCTTTTTATATAGAGGTAGCAAAACGTAGCTTGTCAGACTTTGGTTTTTCAGTGAGCAGTTACAAAGTTTCAGATAATGTCCAACCTATGGCTTGTGGGCCACATGGGGCCACAGATAGCTATAAATGTGGCCCAACACAAAACTGTAAACTTAGGACATCATGACACTTTTTTTCTGAACTTAACTACAAGGTTCTTGAGCATGAACTTGTGAATGGCAACATTTCAGTGTCAAAAGTTGGACTTGCCTGGTTTGATGTAGTTTAATCACTTTTGTATGTATAGACATAGATGGTTTCCAGTGTTTTATGGTTGTAAAGAATGCTACAGTGTGCATTTATACATTGCTTGTTTTATTGCAATTTAGTCTTGTTATTACAAATGGGATTGTTTTCCTGTCATTTGGTATACTGATTATTGTTATATATTCAACAATATTTGAACATTTTGTATCTTGCTACTTCAGTGAATTCTTTTCATTTTGAATTACTTTTATAATTGATTCTTTTGGGGGAGGGGCGTGTACTGCCTATTGTTTGCAAATAGAGATAAAGTTCTTTATTATGACTCTGATTTCTCTTAACTGGTTAGATTGGTCAAGACTTCTAGTATGTTGAATAATAGTGGAGATGGCTGAATTTTTGCTTTATTCCCAATCTTAGTGGAAATGCCTGTTATTTCTTTATTAAATAAGATATAGAACACATGCATCTTATACTAAGACACTTTCAGGTATATTTCTATTTCTTTGAGTATTTAATTTTGAATGAATGTTTAGTTTTGCCAGCTATACTCCATCTCAGTTCTTGGAAAAAACTGTATGTTTACCCTTTTAAATTTATGAGGATGGTATATATTAATACATTTTTCTAATTGAACCAATCTTGTGTTCTTGGGCTAAATCCTACTCAGCAATCTTGTATTATTTTCTTTTTTAAAGATTTATTTATTTTATGTATGAGTACATGAGTTGTCTTTAGACACACTAGAAGAAGGCATCAGATCCCATTACAGATGGTTGTGAGCCACCATGTGGTTGCTGGGATTTGAACTCAGGACCTCTGGAAGAGCAGTCAGTGCTCTTAACTGCTGAGCTGCCTCTCCAGGACCGTATTATCTTCTTAATGTGGTATTTGTTTCTTTTTGTTAACAATAAAAATGTTCTTTCTAATCTATTTTGAGAGTAGAAACCCATTTCTTGCACTTTAGCATGATGTCTTGCAATTCTCTGTCTGTCTCCCTGATTAGATTGAGAGTACTTTTTGGAACTTTTGTACTTAACTGAGCTCTTCTATGTAGTGACATTCTCGTGTCTTATTGGATACATTAGAAGCAGGAGTAGCTCATTAAGCTTTTATCAGATGAAATCTGAGAGTTGTGTCTCACTTACACAGCAAGCAGTCACATCAGTTTCCAGGATTGAAGGTCACTTTTCCAGTATCTGGGCAAGAGGTGTGAGTGCTAGTTTGCAGCTTTGCTTTGGGAGACCACAGATCACTAACATTTGGCTTTAGACATTTGATCAGTTTTTATCTGTCAGGTCAAGTTGACAGTCTTTTGAAGTTTCTCATACATATATATGGTTTTATAAAATTGTTTTCTTTATTCTATATAAGTACTTTTTCTGATTTTTTTAGAAGCATTTACCTGTGTAATCAATAGATAATTTATATAGCTCCAGATAGTTTTGTAAAACAAATTCTGATCACAAATAAGTTAATTATGCTGTGCAATATTTATAAGAATGTCAGTGGATGATGCCTGTCTTTTAACTGAATGTTTAATGTGTGCCCAACACATTTCACTTTTAGGTGTGTCTGATTGCAGCAGTGATGCTTCAGCTCTCAGTACAGCGCAGCAGCCACAGAAGCCCAGTCTAGAGTTGAGGTGATTGGGGTGCTGTTTGTATTGCTTTGTAAGGTCAGCCCATCTTAAGGCCTCAGACTGTCCAGACTGACTGAGCTGGCTAAAGGTATACCATTCAATAATAAACTCTTGTGCATAGTGACAAGATAAAATGAGAGAGGATTCTTTGAAATAAGGAGTAACTTATATTTGCTTTGGTGACCTAAAGCTTTATAGAATAGCCTTTTTTTTTTTAAAGATCTGTTTATTTTTATAAGTATACTGTGGCTATCTTCAGAGACACCAGAAGAGGGCATCAGATCCCTTTACAGATGGTTGTGAGCCACCATGTGGTTGCTGGGAATTGAACTCAGGATCTCTAGGAAGAGCAGTCAGTGCTCTTAACCGCTGAGCCACCTCTCCAGTCTTATAGAATAGCTTTAAAAAAAACCTAAAATTGCTTTATTGAAATTAGTTCATAAATAAAACATCACATAACTAGATTCTCTCTAATAAACACTTGCCTGGTCTCAAACTGTAGAAGATAAAGCTTATTTGTCACATCAAAATAAGAAAGAAAGCTGTATAGATTTTATTTAATATGTATAATGATATATGACAGTGGTTCAAAGTTTCTATCAAAATACTAGTAGTATTCAGTGTCCTAGGTGGCTACCACTTTGGCTTATCTACTCCCATGAATCCATGAGTGTTCGCTCCCTGAGCGTGTATGCGTCTGAACCCAGGAAGAGAGCGGTTAGAGATGACTGATGCTGTGCTTGGTTTGTTTTTTGTTTGTTTGTTTTTTGAAGGTTCTATAATTGATTCTGATGAAACGCTATAAGGTTGACTATTATAGCTCGTCAAACTAGGGAGAAAGATTAATTAGGAAAGAAGGAAGGAAACAAAAGAGAAAGAATAGACCATTGTAGGTCATTAAATGGGGAAGAAAGATTAAACAGTGAATTTGTTTAAATTGAGCTCAAGTCAGCTGTTTTTGGCACATAATAATATAGTGTTTTCTCTTGTTCCACATAGATCTATAGAATAATTCAATTCAATAATTAAAGCAGTTATTTCTTTTCTATTGTTTTAGTTGAATAAACTTAACTTTCAGACAGACGAAAGACGGGTAACTGACTTACAGGATTTGGTAAGGCAAGAATACAACATGGGGCCCACTGACTGCAGAGTCAATGTGTCTGTACCAATCTGCTACTTGTAAAGACTCATTATTCTTAAGTTAAGCAGAATATCCAGAGTTTGTGTGACCAATATTGCCCACCCCTTCTTTCAGGAGTGGGGATTATTAAATCCAGGGCCTGTTGTAGGTTAGACAACTACTGTATTGCCCAGCTGTATTCCCAGACTTCTGTGTGACATGCTGTAATATAGGATTTTGACTGTTTGTTGTTGTTTTTCAAGACAGGGTTTCTTTGTGTAGCTTTGGCTGTCCTTGAACTCACTCTAGACCATGCTGGCCTTGAACTCAGAGGTCTGCCCTGGTGCTGGAATTAAAGCTGTGTGCCACCACACCCGGTGATGATTGACTTTTTGTCTAAACATTGATGGTGATGAATTCTGTTTGTGAAGTAGGGGTTATTTGTATAAGATTCAAGATTTTTTCTTGAATTCTTCCTGCCAACCTTTCCTTCTTCTTCCTCTTCCTCCCTACTCCCTGTCCCCCTTTCTTTCACCAGGTTTTGCCTCATAGTCCAGGCTGTCCTTGAACTTGAGATCATCCTGCTTCAGCCTCCTGAGTTGCTGATATTATAGGTGTATAGCACCAAATCTGATTGTGTAGATTCTTTGTAGTGTAAGATAACTTGGCTAGTTATCATCTGACAGTACGGCGTTACAGCTCTATGTAGTCTTGAGAGAATAAGAATTATGTGTAATGTGTGTGTGTGTGTGTGTGTGTGTAGTATATATCTACTCCTGCTCATGGTTTGACTTTCTTTGACTATCTCTCTGAATTTATACCGTTGAGAGATAATCAGGGAAGCTAGGTGTTTGTGAGCTACAGGGAAGGTTTGCAGCCCAGCCAGTGATGGCTCCATGACGTATATGCTAGGATTATTTTTTGCTGCTTGCCACTGTGAGTTTCCTGCTTGTGGATGGTGCTGTGAGAGATGCTGAAGTAGAAATTCTCTGCTCAGTAAACAGTAAAGTTTGGATGATAGTTATCTGAAGGAAACAACTGTCAAATAATGGGTTGTTCAAAGCAAATTATCATTAGCCCCTTGGTAAGTATTCTTTGTCTTCATCATAACCAAGTAGGCAGCATCCAGAGAGAATGCAAGAATAATATTTTTTAAAGTTTTAACTGTCAGTGTAAGCTGAATTTACACTCTGGCTTAAAAGTGTTATAGGAGTTTATAGTGTGTTTTGGAACTCTTTTGTAGTTTTAAAGTTTATCTTTAGAATGAAATTCCGTTTTTTTCAATAGTGTGGATAGAATTGGAGCTCTTTATATTTTGTGGAGTAAGCCAGATACAGGAGTAGTCCAGTTGTACCACTTGCTGAGATACAGATACCAGGCATTGCACTAAGTTTACGATATAATCTCCTTAGGTTTTCCTCCCAAGTTTACACATTAAGACTTTGCATCTTGGGCAGGTTAACAGAGTTATTAAGAACCATCACTTGAAAGTGGAAAAGATGAGACAATTTAAGAAACTAAATAGAAAAATATAAAGATAGGAGCAAGAAGCTGGGAAAAAAATAAATATTCTTTAAATATCATCAAAGAAAACAAGTTGTGTTTTATTTTTATGGAATCATAACCTGAGTTCATTTCTGCCTTCCTCTTAATTTAGCAATTTTATATAACAGCTTGTAATACTCACAGAAAGCGATAATTATTTGCATTCTTCTTTTGTGTAATTTTGAGATCTAAACAGTGAATTGAATTTAGTCCCTGTGTTCAAAGTATATGCTGATTAATTGATGAAATTTAGAAAGAAATCACAAGATAATGGTGCCTGTAGAGGATTAAAGCATAGATTAGGGCTACTAAGATGGCTCAGCGGATAAGAGCACTGACTGCTCTTCCAAAGGTCCTGAGTTCAAATCCCAGCAACTACATGGTGGCTCGCAACCATCTGTAATGAGATCTGACGCCCTCTTCTGGAGTGTCTGAAGACAGCTACAGTGTACTTACATATAATAATAAATAAATCTTTAAAAAAAAAGCATAGATTAAAGGTTGTGGCACTTTAGAGGAATAGGATCAGGAATGTTAGTGACAGTGGTTATACCCTTGAAATGTGAATAGAATTGAGCACGTGGGTGATGTCCTTTCCAAAGATGGGGAGAGGAAATTGGGAAATAGGTTTGTGGAGACTGAGTTTGATTTAATAAATCTAAAGAAGTATATTAGCAGAAAGAAAATAATTGGAAGGATTCTGAGTGTCAAGTTGAAGAATTGGGTTTTATTGTGTAGATAGAGACAGACAAGTTGACTATGTTTATTATTCTGTAGTTTAATGTGTTATATGCCGTAAAGCATGGCAAAAGGCTAAAAAGTGTCAAAGAGGACTCATTTACAAAGTTAGGCAAAGGTAGCTGTCTGAGGATATAAAGTTTGAGTAGAAAGTTGAATGAGGTGAGAGTCATGCAAAAATCTAGAGTAAGAATCTTCCAGGCAGGGAACAGTAAAGCCAAAAATAAGATTGGTGTGTCTGAGGAATGGGTGGAGGTCCTGAGGCTGTAAACGGGTGTGATTGAGGAAAGAAGGGGAGTATGTTTCAAGAGGAAGCTAGCAACAGAGACTGGTGCAGAGCAGACATGACAGTGACAGGTGGAAGATAGTCATCAGAAACAGCGGGAAGCTCAAGAGCATGATGGTCATGTTTGATTTGCAACAAATAAGAAAATGGACAAAATTCCCATAGGGTTATGCAGATCCAACAATTGTCCAGATCTAACATATCTGTTTTCTTCCTTTATTTATAATAATGGAATTGAGAATCCTCTGTCTATTGAAGCCATGGGATTATCAAAATAACTTAAACATGAGGAGGAAAAAGACTCTACACATTGACAGCTGTAATTTAATTCTGTCTTGATTATGGTCTGATGTAGAAAACTGTAGAGTGCCCACTCTAGTGGGATGGTATTGAAGACAAAGTGTGGAGCAGAGTCTGAAGGAAAGGCCATCCAGAGACTGCCCCACCTGGGAATCCATCCCAGGCACAGACACTAAACCCAGACACTATTGCAAGATGCCAAGAAGTGCTTGCTGACAAGATTCTGCTATAACTGTCTCCTGAGAGGCTCTGCCAGTGCCTAACAAATACAGAGGCGGATGCTCGCAGCCAACCATTGGACTGAGCACAGGGTCCCCAATGGAGGAGTTAAGAGAAAGGACTGAAGGAGCTGAGGGGGTTTGCAATCCCATAGGAAGAACAATAACAACCAACCAGACTCCCCAGAGCTCCCAGGGACTAAACCACCAACCAAAGAGTACACATGGAGGAACCCATGGCTCCAGCCACATATGTAGCAGAGGATGGCCTTGTCAGACATCAGTGGGAGGAGAGACCTGTGGTTCTGTAAAGGCTGGATGCCCCAGTGTAGGGGAATGCTATTGTGGGAAGGCAGGAGTAGGTGGGTGGGGGAGTACCCTCATAGAGGCAGGGGGAGGGGAGATAGGATAGGGAGTGTCCAAAGGGGAAGCTGAGAAAGGGGACAACATTTGAAATGTAAATAAATAAAATACCCAATAAAAAACAAACAAAAAAAAAATCAAAAGGGTTTCCATTTGACAACTGGACACGTATAGGTAGATTGTCATTAGAGACAAGTATTATTGACAAAGTTCATCCAAAGGCCCAAAGTTATCTTAATAAGGTAAAACATTAGAAGCAAGTTTATGCACCATAAAATTTAATTTCTAAAAAATGCTTAGAAAAACCTAGAATGTTCGTAGAAAAATTTACAGCCTTGCCAACTATATAAGGCATTTATCATTGTTTAACAGCAGTTTAATTTATTTAACAATTTAATTAAGTTTAATTTCAAACCGTTCTGTAACTGTTCAACCTAGTTTACCACCAAGCAAGCAAAATTAAAGGTATAATAAGAAGCTTAATGTTTCCTCAGATGTTTCCTAAATCTACTATATCTTTTATGATGTTTTCTGAAAAGGCAATAAAAAGTACCCCAAAACACTTCAACGTTTAGGTCACTGCTTATGCTTAGTTGGTTGTTTTTGTTTGTTTGTTTGTTTTTCCCAGTAGTTATATTTCCTACCAGTTTTGTAAGAATAAATTCTTAACTTCAGTCAATTCTAGATAAAAAGAAATGAACAAAGTAGACAGAGCAAGATGAAAAGCTGCAAATATTCTAGCCTAATTGTTCTAGTTTGGGGCTTAGACAAGGAGGGTCACAGTGCTCAGTGGACTAATTATACATCTCAAGACAAACCATATTTTGTTTCAATACCAGCAGTATAAATGCCTTTTGTGTTAGATGAAATTATTCAGATTTTTGTTTGCCTGTACAAAGACAAAGAAATTCTAATAATCTCATAATTTAAATACTCTCTGAAATTTCTTCCACCACTAAAACAAACACAATCTATTAAAATGAGGAGTATATGTATCACAAAGTGTCAATTTAGTATGGCTCCAAATGAACCTGCTAAATGAAACTGAAGGAGGACCAGCTCAAGTACTAGGAGACACTGATCTCAGGCCAAGCTCTGCCCCTTTCCATACTTCGGAGATGGTACTTCATTCCTGTAACCTTTGTGTCCCTCATTAGAGGGAACATAGATGTTCAGAATTGAGAGTTCATTTTGGTAGCTTTTTCCTTTGACGAGTATGAAGTGTCCTTCCTTATCTTTTTTGGTAACTTTTGGTTGAAAATTGATTTTATTTGATATTAGAATGGCTACTCCAGCTTGTTTCTTGGGATCATTTGCTTAGAAAATGTTTTTTCCAGTCTTTTACTCTGAGGTAGTGTCTGTCTTTGTCAGTAAGTAAGGTGTGCTTCCTGTATGCAACAAAATGCTGGGTCCTATTTACTTATCCAGTCCATTAGTCTATATCTTTTTTGGGAGGAATTGAGTCCATTGATGTTGAGATATTAAGGAAAAGTGATTGTTGCTTCCTGTTATTTTTGTTGTTAGAGGTGGAATTATGTTTGTGTGGTTATCTTCTTTTGGGTTTGTTGGAAGAAGATTACTTTCTTGTTTTTTCTAGGGTGTAGTTTCCCTCCTTGTGTTGGAGTTTTCCATCTATTATCCTTTGTAGGGCTGGATTTGTGGAAAGATATTATGTAAATTTGTTTTTGTCATGGATTATCTTGTTTTCTCCATCTATGGTAATTGAGAGTTTTGCTGGGTATAGTAGCCTGGGCAGGCATTTGTGTTCTCTTAGGGTCTGTATGACATTTGTGCAGGATCTGACTTTAGAGTCTCTGGTAAGAAGTCTGGTATAATTCTGATAGATCTGCTTTTATTTGTTACTTGACCTTTTCCCCTTACTGCTTTTAATATTCTTTCATTGTTTTGTGCATTTAGTGTTTTGATTATTATGTGATGGGAAGAATTTCTTCTCTGGTCCAGTCTATTTGGAGTTCTGTAGGCTTCTTGTATGTTTATGACCATCTCTTTCTTTAGGTTAGGGAAAGTTTTCTTCTATAATTTTATTGAAGATATCTACTGGCCCTTTAAGGTGGGAATCTTCGCTCTCCTCTACACCTATTATCCTTAGATTTGGACTTCTCATTTTGTCCTGGATTTTCTGGATGTTTTGGGTTAGGAGCTTTTCACTTTTTGCGTTTTCTTTGACTGTTGTGTCAATGTTTTCTATGGTATCTTCTGTACCTATGATTCTCTCTTCTGTCTCTTGTATTCTGTTGGCGATGCTTACATCTATGACTCCCGATCTCTTTCCTAGGTTTTCTATCTCCAGGTTGTCTCCCTTTTCTTTATTTTTTTCTATTTCCATTTTTTGATCTGGATGGTTTTGTTCAATTCCTTCACCTGGCTGGTTGTATTTTCTTGTAATTCTTTAAGGGATTTTTGTGTTTCCTCTTTAAGGGCTTCTACCTGTTTACCTATGTTCTCCTGTATTCCTTTAAGGGAGTTATTTATGTCCTTCTTAAAGTCCTCTATCATCATTTTGAGATGTGATTTTAAATCTGAATCTTGCTTTTCCAGAGTGTTGAGGTATTCAGGACTTGCTGTAGTGGGAGAACTGGGTTCTGATGATGCCAAGTAGCCTTGGTTTCTGTTGCTTAGGTTCTTGTGCTTGCCTCACCATTTGGTTATCTTTGGTGTTAGTTGGTCTTGCTGTCTCTGACTGGAGCTTGTCCCTTCTGTGGCCCTGTGAGCTTGTGCTCTTAGGTGTGTCAGCATTCCTGGGAGACCAGCTCTCTCCGGGAGGGACTTGGGTACCCAGAGCTGTGCCACAAGGTTAGCTCTGAGGTGCAGCTGGAGACCAAGGGATACTGGCCCCAGTTGCTCCTGTCCCCAGTTACAAAAGGAAACCCTTTTGTAACATCAAGATATCTGTTTTCAGAAGTTGGAAAAAACACTATATGAACATTTAACAAACTGGTCTTGGCTATAGAAGGGGTATAGACAAAGAGTTGAATTGATAGTATCCTTACGGTAAAGATGAATTTAATGAACATTTGGTTGCAAAATTGGCTAATGTGAAGAGAGTTAGGTGAGGTTTTGGTCTGAGAAGCAGTTGGAGAAGTGAGCAGGAGACAAGCTAAGTTGTTTTCTGGATCCATACTATTTTTGTTGTGTCTGGAAAGCTTGCCAGAGAGCTGCTAGGTTCATTGAAGGCGTGTGAGTGTGTCCTCTTCTAATGCAGCTGCATTGGTTGCCTTTGTAAGAAAGAGTGAATAGATGCTAACTTGGCCTGCTAGTCTGAAGAGTTTACATACTGGGCTGTCGACTGAGTTTCTCAACCTTGGCATTGTTGATATACTTGATTCGATAATTTTAATTCATTATTTAATTTCAGTCATCTTTGAAGAAATGGTGTATTGTAAAGTTAAAGTTTCAAACCATAATTCCAGGTTTGAATCCCAGTTCATCAATGGCTAGCTGACCTCAGTGAATTTCCTAAAACAGAAATAATGCTCCTGAGGCCTGAAGACAGTTATATGTGTTGACATACATGAAGCAGAGAGAATTCAACCTCTTCTTATGTGAAATATACTTATAAGAACATCTGACATAGTTAGTACTCATTGTTAGTATTTCCTCTTACAGAGCTTCATTTGCAGGAGGATGTGCATTATTTAATTTAATTCTTTAACCTTGGCAGGCCTTGGTGTCCTGACTGTCAGTTGAGAACGTATTTATCTTTGTTTTTAAAAGATTTATTTATATATTATATGTAAGTACACTGTAGCTGTCTTTAGACACTCCAGGAGAGGGCACCAGATCTCATTACAGATGGCTGTGAGCCACCTTGTGGTTGCTGGGATTTGAACTCAGGACCTTCCGAAGAGCAGTCAGTGCTCTTAACCGCTGAGCCCTCTCTCCAGCCCTGAGAACATATTTATCTTATAGGCAGCTGTGAGTATTAAGTGAAATAATTCATGTAATGCTCTTAGTTCAGCGCTGGCCTTCAGTAAATAAAGTCACTTTAGCAGTGACCCCTGCTGTTAGAGTAAGTAGTGTTGGTAGTAGAGTAAGGAACCTTTAAGCTAGGAAACCAGCTTCATGATATACTGGAATCTGGGGAGTCGGTAAACCATTTCAGAGTTACCTCAAAACATTTATAAAGATACTAGAGGACCTTTCATTCATCTGCTGTTGAGTCTGAGGTCAGCTCCCACTCAGCTACTCAGAAAAAGAGCCTTCCTAAGGCTGCACCACCCACCAACCCTAAGGCTTACAATATGGAGGGTTTCTCAATATTGAGAGGGAACTGAAGCTGGGCAGGTGAACAAATGGGAATCCATAACCCTTGGCGACAACCCAGTTAGTTATGCCCTCATTGCTACTTCAGAGACCTAAGATGGGTAGTGGGGCTTCCTTCCTCTGATTGAGTGCACCTCAAGCACTGCCATCATTTTGCTATTTCCATGTTTGGATGCTCACTTGGAGACATTATTTGGGATTCTCAGATTCTGGATTGAAACAGGGTGTTTGTAAATGGCACTTAGGCTGTAGTGGTAGAGGATAGTTATTTTAAAAATTTAAAGTTGGTGAAAGTAGTTTTAAGATTCTTTGTATAAAATTCTCACATTAATTTGTCAGAAAAACCTTAAAACATTACTGAAGTGCAACTGTTTTAACACTAATAATTGATGTTATATTGCTTAATCTCTGAAAAATTATACTTCATATGGTTATAAAATTAAGGATTATGTTTTTAACTACAGCTTTGCTTTTTGAACTATGAAACTAGAGGATAAAACTTTAGTTTTTCTGGTTCATACATTTAAAATTTTTGTTATATTAAGAAAATTTTTCCTATAGACAGAAGCTTATTTTGAAGTCCACTAAATAGGACAAATAGACCCTATTTGTATAAGTTATATACCAAACATGGCTTTCTGAAGTATTTCTCCTATTATGAGTGGTGATCTAGCATAGTTCTAAGAGGCAAGGAAGATGCCCCTGGTATTTGTCATCTGTAACTTTTCTTTAAATCAAGGAATTTAGATTGAGTACAAAGAAAGCAGCCAAATACATTTATTTCATTATATTGCCATCATGTTGAACATATGTGAAAATAATATATGGATAATACATTAAGTTATAAAGATACTATATTGGTAGATAGTACCAATATGTATGTGAATACGTCTTAAAAATGTGCCCTTTATAATTTGGCATTAGTATGGATTTTTCTCTTCTCTTTAAAAACTTTTTGTAAATTTTTTTTTTTAAATTTAGGTGTCTGCCATGGCTCAAGAGTCTCCCAAAAATTCTGCAGCGGAAATTCCAGTAACTAGTAATGGAGAAGTTGACGATGCCCATGAACATGGCTGTAACAGGGTAAGAGCTCTTTACTTCCTGTTAGTGCAAAGAATCGTGGCAAATTTTTGCCAATCATCTGAGGACTATGGATAGGCTGTGACACTGACTTGTCAAGGTCAAGCTCCCAGGCCACAAGCTTTGCTGTTTAGCTCTCTAGTGGACAACCTGCAAAAAACCCTAAAGATTTATTCATTAACCAGAATGACAATGTATCTTGCAGTTTTGGCATATAATTTTATATAGTTTTTATTTTACTTTGATAAGAAAAATTAAATGTAGTAAAGTACCATACCCAGAAAGGGCTCATGGAAGACAGAGATTATTTTGACGATGGTTCCAGAAAGATAGTCCGTAGTGGGTGGGAAGTGGGAGATCAAATTTCTGCCCATATACAGTAAGTGTAAATTTAGAACAGGAAGTGTAGTGAGGCTGTAAACTCTCAAGCCTGTCCCCAGGCTCTCTCTCCTAGAGGTTCCATAACCTCCTCAAGCAATGCCATCAGCCGGAGACCAAGTGTGCACACCCATGAGCCCGTGTGGGACATGTCTCATTAGAGCCCCCAGAGCACTTGACATCCTGAAAGTGGACAGACAGAAACTGAAATTTGAGGTGTACTTTTTGTGTGCATATGTGCTGGGATTGAGGCTGGGACCTTGTGAATGGTAAGCATAGCTCTACCCCCCGAGCTGCAACCCTAGCCTAGTGCAATTTTGCTCTGTCTCTGAATTCAGTTTAATGCATTCTAACGAAACAATGTGAGATTGGAAATAATCTGGGTTCAAATTTCAGCTGTGTCGTTTCTAATAGTGAAACCTTGATAGCATTTCTATATAAACATATTTAATTAGGATATTAATAGTAAGATGAGTAATGTGCCTTATAAAGTCAGAAATGATAGCAATACGTCTTAGTTCTGAGATTAAACATTCTTCTAATGACATTTGATCCAAGTGTACAACTTTAAAAATATGGTTTCTGTGGTGTTAAGAAGGTAGTTTTGTTTTATTAGGCTGTTTGTTTGCTTGCTTGCTTAGACAGGGTCTCACTCTGTAGCCCTGGCCGGCCTGGAACTCACAGAGATATGCTTGCTTCTGCCTCCTGAATTCTGGATTAAATGTACACACCGGCATGCCCAGATCTTTGTGTGTTTTCTTGAAAAACTAGTGGCTGAAAAGTTTTTAAATTATTTTATAATTGCGATATGCTTCTGCTTCCTGTTCAAGAATGAAACCTCTTTGTGCTATTTTCGCTCCGGACTCTGTCGGTGTCGGCTCACCCTCTGCTGTGGGCCTGCTGTGGCCGTCTTTGTGGGTGCCAGTGGCACCTTTCTTCTCTGCTGGCAGCTTTGCCTTCACATATTGCTCAGTGTCTGTAAGGATGGGGGAAGCTCGCTTCAGGTTGGGAACTGCTTGTTTAGATAGCTCTCTGAGAGTCTTCGAGCCCGAGACTTATCTTAGCATCTTCTACTGCCAGGCCAGAATACTTGAGAATGAATAATTTGTAAAGAAAAGAGGCTTGGAAGGGAACAAAGGGAGGTTGGAGATTGTGCTACTCTGTAGCCCCACATACCATCACTGGAGAGGGTGTTTTGAGTGGTAACTTGGAGTGCATGTGGAAGGGAGAGAAGACAGAAGAGCTGAATCGTTGTAACAGCGTGTTCCTGAGAGAGTTCATTCAGTTTCATGAGAAAGCCATCCATGTCTCAGAAGCCCCACTTTAACATTACAGCATAAGTGGCAGCATAAATTTCATCAGGGACAGACCACAGTTACACTAGTTATTTATTTTACTTGGCAAGTATTTTAATTTGGCTTCCGAGCATATGTAGTCCAAAATAGGGTACCTGAAGGAAGACTCGGATTCTGAGCACACCATGAAATCTCTTACCTCTAAGACAAGCCTGCATAGTAGGAAACTCAAGTTACTGGCATCAGCTGCTACCAATTACTTAATAAATATCTATTAGCACAAATACGCATTGTGCCAAAAATTTAATCCTTTTTTCTTCCAAATTTTGATAGCAACTACTTTAGCACATTTATTCTGTGAATATTCATTAAATAGCTGCTATGTATCATACAAGGCACTGGAGATACAGCAATGAAAAAAATACCTACTGCAAGAGAATTGATGTCCTTAAAGCCTATCTGAAGGTGAACCTTCTCAGCACTTGGGAGCAGATGCAGGAGGATTGCTGCAAGTTATAGGCTAGCTTATTTACATAGTAAGTTATAAGCCAGCATGGGTTACAGATTAAGATTCTGTCTCAACAGAAACAAACAACAAAAATATCTAATGAAAGCAGAAGACCTGTGTTCAATGAAAATGCACTATGTGCTAGGAGTGCACAGGGCTTACAATCAGTGGAGCAGCTGGGACAGGAGTCTCCCCTTCCAGCCGCCATTTGCAGCAGGGAACCAGGCAGCTCCACAGCCTTCTGTGCTTAGCCCACCAGAAGAGAGTGATCTCCCAGCAGCAATTTCACTTTCTGAGTGCAGAGGTGAGATCTCCACCTTCTCTCTGGAGGGGTACAGCTAGGAGCGCACAGGGCATATGATCAGTGGAGCTGCTGGGACAGGAGTCTTCCCTTCCAGCCGCCATCTGCAGCAGGGAACCAGACAGCTCCAAAGCCTTCTGTGCTTAGCCCACCAGGAGAGAGTGCTCCCAGCAGAGATTTCACTTCTGAGCGCGGAGGTGAGATCTCCACCTTCTCTCTGGAGGGGTACAGCCGGGAGCGCACAAGGCATATGATCATTGGAGTAGCTGGGACAGGAGTCTTCCCTTCCAGCTGCCATTTGCAGCAGGGAACCAGACAACTCCACAGCCTTCTGTGCACAGACCCTGCCAGAAGAGAGTTGATCTCCCAGGAGTACAGACACAGGTTTACAGGCCCATAGGAGGGGCAAGCTCCAGCCAGAGACAAGAAGACCAACTAACACCAGAGATAGCCAGATGGTGAAAGGCAAGCGCAATAACCCTACCAACAGAAACCAAAGCTACTTGGCAACATCAGAGCCCAGTTCTCCCACCACAGCAAATCCCGGATACCCCAACACACCGGAAAAGCAAGAGTTGGATTTAAAGTCTCTTCTCACGATGCTGTTAGAGGACATCAAGAAGGACATAAATAACTCCCTTAAAGAAATACAGGAGAACATGGGTCAAATGGTAAAAGCCCTTTAAGAGGAAACACAAAAATCCCTGAAAGAAATATAGGGGAACTTGGGTGAACAGGTAGAGGCCCTTAAAGAGGAAACACAAAAATCCCTGAAAGAATTACAGGAGAACACAAACAAGTGAAGGAACTGAACAAAACCATCCAGGATCTAAAACTGGAAGTAGAAACAATAAAGAAATCACAAAGTCGGACATCTCTGGAGATAGAAAATCTTGGAAAGAATTCAGGAGTCATAGATGCAAGCATCGACAACAGAATACAAGAGATAGAAGAATCTCAGGGGCTGAAGATACCATAGAAAACATTGACTCAACAGTTAAAGAAAATGCAAAATGCAAAAAGCTCCTGAGCCAAAGTATCCAGGAAATCCAGGACACAATGAGAAGACCAAACCTAAGGATTATAGGTATAGAAGAGAGTGAAGATTTCCAACTTAAAGGGCCAGTAAATATCTTCAACAAAATTATAGAAGAAAACTTCCCTAACCTAAAGAAAGAGATGTCCATGAACATACAAGAAGCCTACAGAACTCCGAACAGACTGGACCAGACCAGAAAGTCCTCCCGGCACATAATAATCAAAACATCAAATGCACTAAACAAAGAAAGAATATTAAAAGCAGTAAGGGAAAAAGGTCAAGTAACCTATAAAGGCAGGGCTATTAGAATTATACCAGACTTCTCACCTGAGACAATGAAAGCCAGAAGATCCTGGGCAGATTTCACACAGACCCTAAGAGAACACAAATGCCAGCCCAGACTACTATACCCAGCAAAACTCTCAATTACCATAGATGGAGAAAACAAGATATTCCATGATAAAACCAAATTTACACAATATCTTTCCACAAATCCAGCCCTACAAAGGATAATAGATGGAAAACGCCAACACAAGGAGGGAAACTACACCCTAGATAAACCAAGAAAGTAATCTTTTTCCAACACCCAAGAGAAAGTAACCAAACAAACATAAAAAGAACATCAAAAATAACAGGAAGCAACAATCACTATTCCTTAATATCTTATAACGTCAATAGACTCAATTCCCCAACAAAAAACTTAGTCTAACAGAGACTTTCATGTGGATCTTCGATTTTATCAGAAAATGTTTGTGACTCCTCTTTCAATTTAGTAATGTTTTTTGTGTCTACCATTTTGACTGTATTATTTTCCATGATAATCTTTAATTTTAACATTTTTTTCTGTGTATTTCTTTGATTTTGTTGGAGGTGTTTTTCATGTAGATCTTTGGTTTCGTCGAGGGGCGGGGTGTTTGTAGTTCCACTTTCAATTAATTTAGGAATGTTTTTGTGCCTACCATTTTGTCGGTATAATTGTCCACGATAATCTTCAATTTTAACGTTTTTCTGTATTTTTCTTCAATTTTGTCAGAAGTATTTTCTATGTGGATATTCAGTTTTATCAGACAATGTCTATAATTTCACTTTCAATCAACTTAGGAACATTTTTATACCTTCCATTTTATCTGTATAATTTTCCATGTAATAGTTTTAACATGTTTTTCTATATATTTCTTGAATTTTTTCAGAAATATTTTCCTTGTAGATCTTCAATTTTATCAGAAAGTGTTTATAATTTCACTTTCAAAAAACTTAGGAATATTTTTATGCCTACCATTTTATCTGTATAATTTTTCCATGACATACTCAATCGTAACATGTTTTTTATATATTTCTTCAATTTTATCAGAGATATTTTCCATGTAAATCTTCAATTTTATCAGAAAATGTTTATAATTTCACTTTCAATCAACTTAGAAATATTTTTATGCCTACCATTTTATCTGTATAATTTTCCATGATAATCTTCAATTTTAATGTTTTTCCTATATTTTTTTCAATTTTTTCAGAAATATTTTCCATGTAAATCTTCAATTTTATTAGAAAATGTTTATAATTCTACTTTCAATCAACTTAGGAATATTTTTATGCCTACCAATTTATCTGTATAAATTTCTTCAATTTTATCAGAGATATTTTCCATGTAAATCTTCAATTTTATCAGAAAATGTTTTTACTTCTGCTTTCAATCAATTTAGGAATATTTTTATGCCTACCATCTTATCTGATAATTTTTCATGAAACAGTCAGTTTTAATGCGTTTTTCTATATATTTCTTGAGTTTTATCAGAAATATTTTCCTTGTAGATTTCAATTTTATCAGAAAATGTTTATAATTTCACTTTCAATCAACCTAGGAATATTTTTATGCTACCATTTTATCTGTATAATTTTTCCATGAAATAGTCAATCTTAACATGTTTTTCTATATATTTCTTCAATTTTATCAGAGATGTTTTCCATGTATATTTATACAATGGAATTACTACTCAGCAATTAAAAACAATGAATTCATGAAATTCTTAGGCAAATGGGGAACAGGGGGAGGGAAGAGGGCTTATGGGACTTTCGGGGAGAGGGGAACTGGGAAAGGGGAAATCATTTGGAATGTAAATAAAGAATATAGAAAATTAAAAAAAATAATAATAATAAAAAAAGAAAATGCACTATATTCAAAGAATGTTAGGGGGTATCTTAGGGGTGGATTGTGTTCAACATCCCCAGTGCAAAAAGTAAAACAAAAAATTGAAGTTAGGTTCAGTGTTGTAAAGGTTACCACAGCTTTTTCTCTTTCTTAAAACTTCTTGTTATTAGAGTCTGGCTTATACACAGGGGAAAAGCTCCAATGTGAAGTGTATGGCTCTATGAACCACCACTGAATAAGGATTCAGAAAATTTCCAGGAGCTCAGACCATTCCCTCATTGCCTGTTGCTAGGCAGTATGCTTCCCCCTTCCAGGGGCAGGGTGGGCGGTGCCACTAATGTAAACCTGTCTAGATTATGTATGTTATGTAATGTATGTATGTATGTATGTATTCGTGTATGCATGCATGCATGCATTTGGTTGGCTGGTTGGTTGGTTAGTTGGTTTGTTGTTTTGAGGCAGGGTCTTCTTATGTAGCCTAGGCTGTCCTCTAACTTGTGATCCCCTTCCACAGTCCTCAATCCCCAAATACAAGATGTGCAAGCATGCATAGCCAGTGGACTGCTTTTTACTGTCCTGTGATTATAAGTGGGATTGTACAGTTTGGATTTTATGAACTCACTTTCACTAGACGTCTGAGTCTCACTTGTATTGTTGCTTGTAGCACTATTTTGTTCTTTGAATTTTATTATAGTTTTCTGTTTATAATCTGGTTTTGGTGGGTGGATAGTTAGGATGTGTCTAGTCCTTGTCCATTATGAATAAAATTGCCATTCCCACACCTGTACAGATTTTTGTCATACACAGTCAACTGCTGAAGGAATAGAAGTGAAGTGTACAGGTCCTGAGAACACAGATGTTGACAGTGTCACTAGCAGTGATTGAGAGCTCTAGTGTTCAGCATCTTAGATAGTTCCTCATATTTGATGTATAGTTCCACCTTAGCCATTCTTTTAGAGGTAGAATGATGACCTATTTATCTATTTCTCTGATGATTAATAACATTGAGCAGTTGGACTACCGTTTGGGTATTGTTTTTTGTGAAGTGACTTTTCTAGTGCCAGTGTTTTAATTGGGTGTGAACCTTTTTCTGAGCAATTTGCAGAAATTTATATTCATTCTTGTTTTAAATTTCCTCTTTGAAAGCACATGTTACAGTGATAGTTTCCTTTCACACAGGCTTTGTACTCTATAAATGGGCATCTTTTTATCTTTTATCTTCTTCAAAGTATTATATATTACTTCTATAAAACAATGGCTTTCATTTAACCATTTCATATGTATATATAATGTATTTTGGTCATATTCACCCTAGTGGTTTCTTTTAATGAATAAGTTTGCTGAAAGTAGGCCAGGTTGACCTTAAGCTTCTAGTCTTTCTGCTCAGTCTTACAGGTGTTCGCCACCCGCTTTACCAGAAATTGGAAATTTTAATGAAGTCCAATTTATCAATCTTTCCTTTGGTCTTTGGTGTTCCATTTAAGGAATCTTGGCTTACCCAGTTTCATGAAGAAACTTTTATAAGTTGTATTTTGCTTCTCACATGTAGATCTGTAGTTTATCTGAATTAACTTTAACTTTGAATATAATTTGAATATTAATGCATGGTTTGCTTTCCCTCTTTTTAATTAATATTATACAATTATTCCAGCACCATTTTCTAAAAAGACTTTTTTTTCCTGTTTGGAAAATGAAGCCAGTGGTGGAAGTTTTTGCCTGTAACCTTAGCACTTGGAAGACTGAGCTAGGAAGATTGCTGCAGTTGAAAGTCAGCCTGGCTGATAAAGTCAGTCTGTCTAACACAAAAAAGTGAACAATGAAATTGAATCTTTATCTTACCCAGAAGTTAACTCAGATGGGTTAAAGACTTTCTGCCTGACACTGTAAAACTTCTAGAAGGACGCATAGAGGAAGGCTCCGTGGCTTTGGTTTTAGCCATGAGTTCTCTGGGACAACAGCAAAAGCAGAAATAAACAATTCTATCAAAGTCAAAATTTTCCACATTGCAAATGAGACAGTAAACAATGAAAAGAAAGCTTGTAGAACAGGAGAGAAGACCTAGAGACCATAGACTTAACGGCGTCAGTGTCCACAGTCAGCAGACAGCCAGTTAAAAGGAGCAAAGCACCCAAGTAAACTTTCTGTCCCTCCCTCCCTCCCTCCCTCTTTTCTTTGTGCCAAGGGTGGAACCCAGAGCCCACTGTCTACTGTATGCCATGAAGTACTCTGCTGTTGAGTTACAACCATCAACATTTTTCCAAAAATCAGTGCCAGTAGACAAGAATATATAACAATACAATCAACATCACTGATCCACCAGAAAACTGCAAATTAAAACCACAGTGAATTATCTTCTCATACTTACTAGGGTAACTTTTATCAGAAGAAAAACAAGAGTATTTGAGGTGTTAGAGCACTTGACTAGCCGTTGTGAGGTATTTCTTTTTATTTTTTCTCTGACTTTTAAAGACAGGACATAAATATAAAACAAATATTGGACATTGTGGAGAACTTTTAAATATAACCGTGGATGTTTTAGTTGCTTTTCTGTTGCTGTGCTAAGAGCAAGGCAAACACAGAAGGGTTGACTGGGCTTCAGAGTGTGGAAGGGAGTATGGCAGCAGGCAGGCAGACATGGTGTTGGGCAGTGAGCAACTGAGCAGAAAGATCTAGCTGGGTATGCTGTAGGGTATTTTGAAATGGCAAAGCCCACCCCCAGTGACACTTCCTCCAGAAGACCACACCCAATCCTTCCCAAGCAGTTAAATAAATGAAACAATGGAGGTAAACAGCTACTTTAAAAACAGTATAGAGATTCCTTGAAAAAAACAAACAAACAAACAAAAAAAACAGATAGTTGAAGTAGAAAAGAGACATTCTCATCTTAGGGTATATATTAAATAAAACAACAGTTGTTGTTTCTAGTTATTTCTAGTAGCCAAGACATAGAAACAACCTAGGTATCTCTGTTAGGTTGAATAGGTGCAGAAAACAAATTTACATACACATATTTTTTTGTACACAAACACACATGCATATGTATACAAAGGAATACCATCTGTCAGTAAAACAAGGAAATCATGAGCAAGCGTGGTGGTAAATATGCTGAGAACTGATGCTTGAGACTTAGTCCTAGGCCAGTCTATCTAGGCTACACTGTGATACTTGGTCTCAACACCAAGGGAGAGATGCTGAGGGAGAATGATTATGAGAAAGAAAGAAGGACCTTACCCTCTGCTATAACATGGGTTAACCTGGAAGGGATCTGTCTATGCCAAGTAAGCGGAGTCAGATACAGAAAGGGAAGGAAATATGTGTGATATCATTTTTGTAGTGAGAGTCTCTTTGTTATCTTCAAAAACCTCAATCATAGAAAAAGAATGGGGGGGTGGATGGGCAGGTGCTGGTCAAGGTGGCAGTTTTAGATTTTGAGTATGTTCTGAAGATACAATGCATAGCATGGCTAATAGTGTGCTATATACTTGAAATTTGCTAAGATCTGGGGCATTTCAGGACACACATGCATACACACACGCACACAGCTAAGTAAGGTGATAGATATGTTAACATGTTAATTAGCTTGGTTGTGATTATTTCACAGTGCATATATATCAAAACATGTGCCTCTGTCTTACAGTTCATTATGTACATTTTTGTAATTATATATTAATGTAGAGAGAATATCTATTGCCTGTGGCTTAGACAGGAAATAGAGGTGGGACATCTAGGAGAGAGAAAGGATTCTGGGGGAGAGCCAGGCAGGAGATTGGCCAGGAAGATGTGATAGACCTGATGCGTGGGACCTGAGCTCAGGGAACCAACCACGTGGCAGAATGTAGGTTAAAATAAATGACTTATCTTTAGTTATGATCTAGTCAGAGAAGAGCCTAGCTTCATGGCTAAGCTGTTTGTAAATATAGTTTGAGTCTGAGACTTATTTCTGGGAGTATGGGGCTGGGAGGCAGAACTAACTTCAGCATATTAATACATCTGATTTTATGTGAGACTTTAGGCTTTTAAAGTACAATATATTAAAAAGTATTGAAAATTTTTAAATAAATGGGGTACTTTTCCTTCACTAAGAGCTTTTTCTATTAACATGAAACTAGGCTATTTATACATGGTTTGGGGTTTGAACTCTGTTTTATTTCTTGGTCTGTTCTTGAAACCACACTCACTATCTCACTGTAATAATGAAATTGAGCAAAACTACCAATTCCAACCTGGATGTCTGGCAGCTCATTGTTCCAGTGTTCTTCCTCAGGGTTATTTTGTACATTGAATCCTCTAAGGGGTCTTCAGAGTCTTGCCTGTGAATGTCACTTATAAGAAGAGCTTTGCTTATGCAGTCAAAGCTAGTTAAGTAACTTGCTTATCTGCAAATTTATTCTTCATTAATATCAAATTCTCCTTTGGTTATTATCCTCCAACGTTATTTCACTTCATCTTAGAAGGCAAAGAAAGGAAAAAGATGTTTGTCTTGGAGCCCTCTCCATATTGGGCATGTACCTTTATCAACAGCAATGTTCATGGAGATGCAATAATATAGTGTGTCCTACCTCATCCCATAGAGAATAGCAACACCATAATGCTTGCTGCTGTGCGTACCCAACTTTTTACTCTGTCATGAGTCTCTTACATATTTGATATCCTTTAGTTAAAATTAACTTTAGTTGGGTGCCTTTCCTCAAGAATGGAAACTATTTCAAAGCATCTTTTGATGTTTCCAGTGTATTTATACTCAATTTCTATCAGGCATATGCTAACATAAATGTTAGTTGCCTTCTCATTTCATTTTCCTAGTTAATGAACAGGAAATTGTGTTTAACCCCAAATATTTTAATAAAAGTGAAATTTTAGAAAGGAAGAGTCAAATGCATTGACTGGTGTTAGACTATAGATGTTTATAGAACAGCAAAGCAGTCTCATGGGGCTGGATTCCTGAACAGATTTCAGAGATACATACATCCTTCCTTCATGACTGTTCATTTAGAATCTTGTACCTTTTTCTTGCCTTTGCATAACAGTCACTGTCTTTGTCAGGGTTTCTATTGCTGCAAGCCAGTTGGGGAGGAAAGGCTTTATTCAGCTTACACTTCCACATGATTCCTTATCACCAAAGGAAGTTGGGAGAGGGACTCACACAGTGCAGAAACTTGGAGGCAGGAGCTGATGCAGAGGCCATGGAGGGTGCTGCTTATTGGATTGCTTCCCCTGACTTGCTCATCCTGCCTTCTTGTAGAACCCAGTACCCAGGAATGGCACCACTCATAATGGGCTGGACCCTCCCTCCTTGATCACTAAGAGAAAATGCTTTACAGCTGGATCATCTCATGGAGACTTTTTCTCAACTGAGGCTTCTTTCTCTGTGGTAACTCTAGCTTGTGTCAAGTTACCCGCCAGTACAGTCACTATAAAATTATAGTCTCACATGAACATGATACATTACTGAGTTGCAATGATTTGGTTGGCCAGCTGGTGTCACTGTGGCACAAGCAATGAAGCTGTAAAACCTGTTGAAGTTGGTATTTTGGTTTCTCAGTATAGATGTGGTTTGTTCTGAGAGGCCATCCTCTGCATTCTGCTTCTGTGGAGGTTATAATGAACGTGCTCATACTAGAACTGCACCAGCACTGCAGTCCTTGCTCCCATCTGCGCACCTCTAGACATGAGTGAGGCAGTGAGCTTGCTATCTCGGCCTCCACCGCCCCTCAGCAAAGATACTGTTATTTTTTAAGTAAAACAATTTTTGTTCTTAACAGTTTCATCTTCACAGATGTCAAGTTACTCTCTAGTTTTGAGCTGTATGTTATTTACAATGGATGCTGTTAACAATTACTAAAGAGCAATTGGGTGAAGTGGTATAAATCTGCCCATCCTCTGCTTAGGGGCCAGAGGCCCAGGCCCAGGCTCAGGCTCATTCTCTGCTACACAGTATGTTCAAGGCTGACTGGACAACATGAGACTGGCCCCAAAACAACAAATAGAAAGCAAAAATGAAATGTGATGGATGGTGTTACTTCGTTTCTTAAATAGTAACTAGATATTTACAAGTTGTAGCTTGAGTTAAAGAGAAGCAAACAGAAGTTACACATGGTTGAGTCTTCTTGTCAGTTCAGCTGTA
The DNA here is from genome assembly GCA_036184795.1 of Tokudaia tokunoshimensis. Classification (NCBI taxonomy): domain Eukaryota; kingdom Metazoa; phylum Chordata; class Mammalia; order Rodentia; family Muridae; genus Tokudaia; species Tokudaia tokunoshimensis. Next base: position 74,806,184 of record BTHU01000003.1, read on the forward strand.
ATTATCAGCTTAGGAAAATTACTTCATTAGAAATCGCAGAAATGGAACTTTCCTGTGGAATGTCCAGAACAAACGCACATAACTTAGGTGTTTCCCAGCTCTGAACTCTTTAGAAATTGCATACCTACAGCAAACTATCAAAACTTCTATTAAATTTAGAGAATTATAATCCAGGATCATTAGAACTTAAATTTAACAGAGCACGGGTTGAATAGGAACTTGTTAGGGACCTTTGTCTGTCTCTCACTACTTTATTTTACCACAGGCAGGGGAGCCTGGATGCTCAGACGTAGTTACTAGCATTGTGTAGCTATCCCAGAAGCCTGTGTGACTTGGCTGTAATTTCAGTGAGGGGCAAGAATTTTCATTCATTTCTGTATTTCCAAGCCTGGCAAAAATGTTTGGTGTGTAATAGAGGCTTTCATTTCATAAATGTTTTATGAATGAACACTTAGTTTTTTGTTAGAGCTGGCCTAGAAATAAGACTTCTAGACCTGGAGGTAGGGGAGAGGTATTCCACTTTTAGATTGACTATGTTTTGCATCCTTTCCTGTGCTGCTTGGGCTGTTGTTTGCTTTTGTGTATAAACAGCCTTTATTGTTGTTTTTAATGGCATATGGAAAATGATAGACTTGGTCAAATAAAGCACACTGAGAGGTGGAAGAAATGATTGCCTGAGGAACTGCTGATCCAACTGAGAGCTAGACAGAAGAAGGATGAGGAGCCTTGCCCTCAGAAAGTACCTGTAAGGAATCTAAAGGAGGTATAAAGACCATATTACTTAGGGTTCACCTGCCAAAGTGTGTGTGTGTGTGTGTGTGTGTGTGTGTGTGTGTGTGTGTGTGAATGAGAGAGAGAGAGAGAATGAGAATGAGAATGAATATATGAATCTGAGTGTTAGAGGTATAGGCCTAAAGAGGTATAATGGGAAATGACTCTAGAGAGATAAGTAGACCCTGCAAAATCTTAAATCCATGTTAAGGTACTAACTTATGTCACAGGCAGTGCAGCACAAAACGGCACAAAAATAGCTTATCTATCTCAACCACATTCCCATTTTAGAAGGTTGTATCTGAGCTGAACATAGTGGTACACACCTTAAGTCCTCATACTGGGGAGGCAAGGGCAGAAGGATTGTGAGTTAAAAGGAAGCCTGGGCTGCTTAGCAACTCCTGTAGCCAAACCCTGTGGGGAAAGGCGAGGGTGCAGGGGAGGAGAGCAAAGAAAGTTGTTTCTCATTACAGTGTAAAGATTCCATTGCAGGGCTGACAGGACAAGAGACAAGGAAAAGAAGGATAGTCACCAAGAGAAGAGAGGTAAGACCTAGACTCTGGTAGAGAAAGTAGAGCCATTGATGGCAGCAGACTATTTAAGATAGACAGGTGGAAAACAGCGTGGTGTACGTATGAGAGTAGGAGCTGCTCTAGGCTGTAAAATACTCAAAGGATCCTTACAGACGATGCTGATTGAGAGCTCTTCCCTTACTAATACTTTCCCTTCTAGCCAGAGTAAGGAGGGACAGTTAATTCTTCTGCAGTTCCTTTCATGTGTTTCAATGTCCTGCACATCATTAAGTCTTAAAACATTTATTGAATATTTTGTGAAACAACACATTCTTATTCAGAAGTAGATTGTTATGCCAAGTTTTTAAATTGTGAGTTTAGATTTTAAACTCCTTTGGGATGGAAGAGAGGCTCAGCAGTTAAGAGCTCTTGCTGTTCTGTGGTGAGGACTTGAGTCTGGACCCCAGCACCCATGTCAGCAGCTCACAGATACTTGTATCTCTAGCTCCAAGGAATCCCAGGGTTCTCCTGGCCTCCATAGGTAACCTGACACACACTCACACAAACACACACACACACACACACACACACACACACACACACACACACACACATATAACTCTAAAACTTTTGCATTCTTTTTTTGTTTGTTTTGTTTATTTTTATTTTTTATTAGATATATTTTATTTACATTTCAAATGATTCCCCCCCCTTTTTTTAACCAGTATCAAAATGTGCAAAGCAAAGAGAAGTTCCTAAGGTTTGAATGAGCACTCTTCATAACTTTGTAAAATCTAAGAGTCTGATTTTGTATCATTAAAAATGCATACGACACTTATTTGAGGTTTTAAAGGCATCATATTTGCTTTTAGGCTAATTGAAAATGACTTTTAAATGAAACAAATACTTCAGTAGAGTTGAGACTTAAGCCATTTTAAGTTTGAGTTGAATATCAGTAACATAAAAATATGAAATGGGGATTTGGTATTGGTTATGAACAAACTATTTCTGAAGTATACCTTGTAAAATGTAGGACTAAATAGCACCCCCCCAAATAGACAAGTTGACACACCCAGACACTCCTGAGTATTATTTCATAAGTTACCATCTCACACATTGAATTATTTTGTACCATCAAGCTGCTAGTCTCTTTTCAGAATTTTGTACCACTCCATTCAGATGTTGCCCTGTTTTTGCATAATGGCAAGAGCTCTGCTTCTTGAAGGATTGCTGCTTTCTCTGAGTCAAGGAGCCCTGGCCACCATTAAGTACTAACACTGTCAGACTGGAGGTCGTCAGTTTTATTACTGATGGCATCTGTGCCACTTAAAAGTGTCCCCAGTCAGAGATCTCTCTCTACCATTTCTGTTTAGTCCTTTTCTACTTCACCCAGCACGCCACTGTACTACTACTTTTAAGGATCTACACAGTGCTGCCTTTAAGAAAATGACTCAAGTGACTAGTGTTCTTTCAGGTAAGTTCAGCTGTCCCAGGATTCCTGTATATAATTTGTATACTACTTGTATTAGGTGCATTTTTTTTTCTGTGATGAAGTATCCAACAAAAGCAAGTTGGAGGTTATTTTGTCTCACAGTTTGAGAATCCAGTTCATTAGCACAGAGACGTCATGGCAGTGGCTGTCCAGGCAGCTCAGCTCACTGCTTTTCTATACAGAGCGAGACCCTACCATGGACTGGTGCCACCAGCATCAGCTGGAGTGACTCCCTGGAAGACACGCCCAGAGGCTTATTTCTGTGCTAACTCTAAATCCTGTCAAGGTGATGGTGCAGAGTAAGGGTCAGCGGCATTTGAATGTGTTTAGATTTCTAAAGTCCTCATATTTTCCCCAAGGAGAGCTAAAAGGTACATGCCTAAAACGTTGTCACGACTTATGCAAGATGACATCCTTGAAAAAAAATAGGGAGACTGGAAAGGAAGTGGATAAAGCAGGATGACCCTATTAGATTAAATAAGGATGCTAAATTAAAACAGCAAAAAGTTACAATAAATAAATAGTGAGTTCTGAATATTTACGTTTTAATCCTATATTATAGGGTAAAGTAAACTATAAAGAAAGGATTTCTAAAACACGTACAGAGGGTATAGCTCAGTGGCAGAAAATTTTCATCTCACATATACAAGGCCCTGGTTTCTGTCCCAACACTGGGGGTGTGGGGCACTTACATCCTTTTGTTTTCAGTAAGTAGTCTCTGTGGAAAACATTGAGAGACCTCTCTCACACATGCACTCCAGAGGTGACTTAGTTGGAAATCTGGTGCTGTAAGAAACCAGTGAGACCGAAGACCTGTATTTTTCTTTTGCTACACAAGAGACTTGTTGATTTCTGTGTTTGGAAGAAGGTGTTTGGTTTAGACTTGATGTACAGCAGAGGCTTGTGTCCCTTACACTTGTCCAGAGAAGTATTCTTAGGAGTCTGGAGGTTTCTGCCTTTGGAGTATCCTCAGAGATCTTCAGTAGTGACAAGACCACTTCATCTTTCCATCTCTTTTTGGAAACATGTTTGCGACAGTGTCTCTGTCACTACTGAATTGAGTTACTGTTACTGGAATTCATGATCTGTCTGCTGGCCTCATCCTCTCTTTTTGTTTGTTCTCTGTACATTTCTTATTTTTAGTATGAAACATACTCCTACCCTTTAAAGGCTGTCTCTCCTATATTTTTGTATTCATAGGCAGTTTCTGTTATATATTAGCATTTTATATTTTATTTATTTTTTTTTAAATTGTATTTTACTTTTATTACTTTATATATTATTACTTTATTTATTATCTTTATTTTTGAGGTGGGTTCTTGCTGTCAGCCTAGGCTCAGTGCACCCTGTTTTTGACTCCTCAGTAGCTGTGCCTAGCAAGCATGTGCCTCTGCACCCATTTAGTATGTAACATTTTAAAACCTGAAGCTCTCAGACTTAAAAGCTCTTTGTAGATGTGTTCTTTAGAGCAGTGAATATTAGAAGTTAATTATATGGTTGTTTTAAAATGCAGGCATGCCCTAATATAATTAAGATGCATTGTTAAGTGTATTACTTAACGATGGGTCAAGGATGAGTGCTTATAATTCCATGTTTGGAGATGATAAGGAGATACACTAATGACTTTGGTGTCTTCTACTGTCTGTCATTCATAAGGTAAAGATCACTCATCCTAAATTATATGAAACATATGTAATCTTCTGTTGATCCAACGTCTAATATTGAGCAGAGTTCTGTTTATAAATTAATATGGGAGAGTATTGTCCTTCGCACTCTGTGTGTGCTGTCTGTGAAGTAAGAATTATTAACCCTCAATTATCTCCATTTTATAATGAAGAAACTCAGCAAGTTAGAGAAGCTGCCTAGGATCAGGTGGCCATAAGTGACTAAGCCAGGTTCCCCGCCGAGGTTTATCTGACCTGACTCTAGTGCACATGTTGCAGCATTAAGTCAGACTGATCATTCCTGTTTTTTTTTTGTTTTGTTTTTGTTTTTTTTTTTGTTTTTTTTGTTTTTTTTTTTGGTTTTTCGAGACAGGGTTTCTCTGTGTAGCCCTGGCTGTCCTGGAACTCACTTTGTAGACCAGGCTGGCCTCGAACTCAGAAATCCTCCTGCCTCTGCCTCCCAAGTGCTGGGATTAAAGGCGTGCGCCACCACCGCCCGGCCCTGTTATTTTTTAAAGCAATGAATCCACTTGGTATCAGAGCTAATTCTTTCCTGATAACCAAAGTGCTAACAGTTGTGTTTTCTTTCTGAAATTCTGCCTACATCTTTCAGTCTAGAAAGCATTATTGTAATTCAGAGATGACCTCAACCCTACCACAATGTAAATATTTTTCACACTGAAGTTGATGAATGCTTTCGTTTCAATTACTACTAGTAACAAATCACTTTAGACATCCCTTGCTACAATACCAGTGAAGATGCCAGTATGGTGAAATGTCAGGGTTGAGGACTGTAGCATTAAGAAGCTGTTCTCAGACATGCTTCCTTCAGTTTATGTATTTTTGTGATAAATCATGCAGTATCTGGTCTAGCTAGGAAGTTAGAAAACTTAAGGTTGAAACTAGAATAAATTTTTCAGAACTAAGAAAAGATGCCTAAAAGATAAAACTATAGTCACTTATTACAGTAAAGTAAAAGTTTAGGTTTATATCTAGTCTGCAAATGCTATGAAAACCTGTAGGAAGTTAATCAATGTGTATTTAATTTTCTATTCTTAGGAATAGTTAGGTCTGGGAGAAATCTTAAAAATGAATTAGTATTTCAGTTATTAAAATGGGTTAGCAGAGTATAAAAGAAAGAACAATCTTAAGTAGTATTGAAGATCAGGGATATCCCTAGGTGGGAATGGCTTTAATTGTTGTGTGTTTAATTACAAGTCATGTATGCTAAGCCAGATTTAGTGACATGGGTGTAGTTCCAGCACCCAAGAGGATAAAGTAGAAGAGTTGCAGGTTTTAAGTCTTGTATTTCTTTAAACACTTAGGGTTACACTAAGGAATTATGGTATAGCCATTCAGCAGGTTTTAGACCTGGGTACTCAATCTTAATGGAATCCCAAGGTTTCCTCTAGAGGTGATCTCAAAGTTAGGGAAAGGCACAATTTATGCTTAGTCACCAGAGAAGATTGTTCTATAGGAGCCTATCCTCAGGAAATGTTTACAACTCTCAGAGTTGTAGCAAACACTTTATGCAGAAGTGTAAAGATGATAAACATAGTCATCTTTATTTTATTTTGGCCTCTTTGTGTATTTTGCCAAGTTCCACATTGATAATAGTGGAAAGATGCAGACAAATGTGTTGAGCAAGAAAAGCATAATGGATACATTTGAGGACTGGAGGAATTTCAGGAATCAGACAGTTCTTTAGCAAGCAAGACCATGCTGTCTACAAATCATGTTGTTGCTACAGATGTCATTTAACCTGTGCTAAAGTATTTTTACTCTAATAGCAGAGTGGACAGTTACTGAAACTGAGTGGTGTGTTTACCACTGACTTAAATCCCCCTGTCTAGACTCTAAGTGGATATAAAGCTGCAATGCCAGTTGTATGGATCAGATATTCCACTTACTATGATTCCAAACATGTAGCAGATTTTCATCACGTTTTAATTTTAATTATTTCTGAATTTCATGGGGAGGGAGTGGGTCTACTTCTCTAACTATAGGCTGGCCTTAGATGAGAGATAGAATGGTATCTACTTTGTGATTGGTCTTGCCTTCAGCTTTGAATTCTTTTTTTTTTTTTTTGGTTTTTTGAGACAGGGTTTCTCTATGTAGCCTTGGCTGTCCTGGAACTCACTCTGTAGACCAGGCTGGCCTCGAACTCAGAGATCCACCTGCCTCTGCCTCCCAAGTGCTGGGATTAAAGGCGAGCTTTGAATTCTTATGTACTGTTCTTATATATGTCCCAAGTTTATATTCTTAAAGTAGTTCTTTCACTGCATCAAGCACATCTGCTATTTAGAACTCACTTTTTAATTCAGTTAGGACTAATCCTATTTTATCTGGCCTCCTTTTAATTCCTGCTCCTCATCTCCCAGTGAGACTTTAGCTTGCCCTGACCCTGCACTGGCTGCTGGTCTCCTTACTTTGACAATAATGTGGTGTGACTGCCCAGTCTCCTGCCTTCTCTTCTGCAAGGGTCTTTGTTGGCCAAGGTACATCCTGCTTTAGCCTCATTCCCATCTCTCCAGCCTTCCATGTCCTGATAGCTTAAACTGTGAGCAGTGTAAAGGGTTGTCATATTCTGCATCCACTGTATCTCCTAAGTAGCAGTCTTGCTGTACCAGCAACAGACTGCCACGGCAGTTTAAGGAGATAATGTGTAGAAAGAAAAATAGCACAAAATGTGGTAACAGGCACAATTCTGAAATTTTATGTACTGTGAGATCTTTTACCAATTTTTTTTCTTTTATTCAAATGTTACCAAGGATTTGAAGCATTCATTACCGTCTGGACTTGGACTTTCAGAAACTCAAATTACGTCTCATGGCTTTGACAGTACCAAAGAAGGGGTTATTGAAGCAGGAGTATCCCAAGGTAAGAACCCACATATTATAGAGATGGCTGAAGTGGAGGGTGACAGGTTCACTAAGCGCTACTTCTGTTAAAGAAGATGAATTGAGCTCTTTATTTCTCCGATGAAAAGTGACCATAAACATAATCACCTTTCTCTTCAATTTAAACAGTTTAAGCATTATTTTGCTGATCTTCATAGAAATATATTGGAATGAGTCATTTACTGATAACCTCCTTTCCAGGATGCGGCATGCCAGGCACATGCCTTACCGCTCATGCCAGCCCCTTCAGGTTACTACTAAGGGAGCACTTTTTAATATTGTTAAATAAAGCTGTAATATTATTTCAGGAGGTAAACTGCTTTTAGGTGGTATCCACAAAATTGCAACGATTGATCTGTATTAATACAAATTACATATTTCAAAAGAAATAAGAAAATGCAGGTTTTATTTCCCTGTGCTTGCCATGTAGGAAATCTTCAAGATCACCTTGGCATTTGGTCTCAGCTGACACTCACACTATGGCTTCTTACAGGCAGTCAGTAAGGCACAGAGACTGCTTAGGTCTTTCATTGTGAGTCTGGCAACATATCTAAAGTGTGGCTACTCAGGGAAGGTCAGGGCTTTTATAAGGATTCCACACACAGGCATACTGTGAGCACTGTCAAGATTCTAGACTTAACAGAAGTCTGGAGACAGTCAACCTAAGCCACACTGTTTGTGTGATAGTTTAGACCTTGGGATCCAAGCCTTGTGGGGGGAATTTTTCAAAGTCATCTGAGGATCTGGACAAAGGCTGGTCTTATAAATAGCCTTCTTTGAAGCAATAAGACCTGCTGTAACTCTTTCCTGCACACAAACTAAGAAGTGTGTATATACACATGTATATATATCTGTATATTTCATGCAGAGGAAAAATTGCCTCTTTTGTTAGTGACCTTGCTTATAACTTTTTTTAATGGTTTTTTAGGGTAATACTTTTATTCTTGAATATTTTATGCATATATACAATATATTTTGATCATCTTCCATTACTTCTTATCCTAACTTGTCCCAGATCTTCTATATCCTCTCTCAACTTCCCCTTTAAAGAGACAAAAAAACTAAAACACTTAGTCCAGAATGTGCCTCCCATATACACACATGGGTGTGGGACCAACCACTAGTGTGTGGTCAGCCTACCAGGGCCCTTGATTCTGAAGAATTTGGACTATTCCCCAGCAACCGTCAACTGTCCATAGCTCCTCAGCAGGGGGAAGAGCTCATGAGTCCCTCCCCTTTGTACTGGAATGTTGACTGGTTAGGTCTGCTGTAGGCAACAATTGCCAGAGGTCAGGAAAGCAGCGAACCTGTCAAGTCCAGAAGATACTGCTTTACCCTGCTACCCACCCCATTCTTTCTGTGGCATTCCCTGAGAACTGTTTTTGCAAATGAATGGAAGAACACCACCAAACATTTGGATGTAGAACTGTAATTAAGTAGCTATAGTTAATATTCAGTGTGAACTTTGTTAATTTTCTTAATATGTTATGGTTTGATAGAGTAGATCTTGCTTTGTCAGTACTTGGCCCTCTTGCAGATAACATTGATCAATCTTTCTGTTACATTATTGGCCAGCTCTTTATTCAGGGCAGTTTAGATTTTGAAATATATTATTTGTAATATACGTTCTGAACTGTAGGTTGGGGAAATGAATGATGCTATTTTTCCTTCCTCTTCATTGTATTTAAAAAGTAAAGCTAGAAAGGAAGCAAGCATGTTGGTATCTGTTTTTGTTTGCTTGGTTTTGGTGTTTTGAGACAGGGTTTCTCTGTGTAGCCCTGACTTGTCCTGTTACTCTGTAGACCAGGCTGTCCTGTCAGTCACTCTGTAGACAAGACTGGCCTCAACCTCACAGAGATTAAGTTCTGCCTCTGCCTTCCAGGGTTTGTCAGTATCTTAACAGTATATAGCTGTAAAGCACTTGAAAATGAAAGTTAATACATGGCTGTTAAAAAATAGAGTTTGGGGCTTATAAAATGTCTTAGTAGGTGAAGTCACTTGTCACATCATGGAATGAGAAAGCTGAATCCTGCAAGCTGTCCTCTGATCTCCACATGTACACCATGACTGACTACCCCCACAATAAGAAATGATGTCTTAAGGTTGGTTGGTAAAGTGCTCGGTGCATGCTAGGAGATAGAAACACCCAGCCTTGTCAGTTCAGTGATTCCCAGGCCAGTGAGAAACCCTCGCTCAAAACGCAAGGCAGACAGTATCTGAGAAGGAGCAGCCCCAGAGGAGTCCTCTGCTTTCACATGCACACCTGCAGCCACTCACAGACAGGCAAGCACAGTCTCTTCTTGAGTCGCAAGCATTAGAACATTCTCATGCAGGCTTCTTTGTCTTTGAAAGGGTTGACTAAATGCCTAAAACTATGATTGCTTAACATATTGACTTACTTTACATAATTTGATTAGTTACTACTTACTAATTTTATTAATTTTTGTGGTATTGGGAGTTGAACTCAGGACCTTGTACATATTAGACAAATGTTCTACCACTAAGGCTACATTCCAGTCCCACTTTCAAATTTTAAATGTCACCATCAAATAAAAAACAAATGTGCTATTTAGATATTTTAATTGTTTTTTTAATGAAATTATTTACCTGACATTTGATTTAATCTTTTCTCCTGAAAGTTACAGAATTATAGAGCAATTGGACTAAAATGACCATTACAATCTGTGGTAAACATTAAAATGCCAGTTCATTTTATTTGCTTGTAAATACTTTCTTTTTTATTATTATTTTATGTACATGAGTACACTGTAACTGTCTTTGGACACATTAGAAGAGGGCATCAGATGTGGTTGCTAGGAATTGAACTCAAGACCTCTGGAAGAGCAATCAGTGCTCTTAACCTCTGAGCCATCCCTCCAGCCCTTTGTAAATACTCAAGTTGGAATGAGTGATAAGTGTTTTTTGTGTTAATGGAAGTAATTTATCTCTTTGGACTGAGTTTATAAAGTTCGTTTTAGCCTAAAATGCATTATTGATCAGTGTATTCATAAGAGAATTCTGTGTGCTTGGACTAGATCAGTACTTATTAGAAAGGTACAGTTATCTTAAGGGCACTCATTTTAGGATGTACAGATAATTGGAATGACCATGGGAAAAAATGACATGCCAAAAACTTAGGAAATAAATCTGAAGTGTTGGGGGAATTAGGTCAATGTTAGCTCTCTGAACCAAAGAATGAAGCATTTTGACTTTTTATTGCTTGAACAGTTACTATAAGATAATTAATACTATACTTTTTTATTTTTTCCTAAAGTAAAGTTAAAAAATTATACCTAAATTTAGCCTTAAAATCAACAACAGATATTGAAATCTGGTCAGCAACAGAATATGGCAAAATCAGTAACAGCATGAGTCAGAAGTGAATCTAAGCTCCTGGCAAGGAGGTGCGTTTGTTCCCCAAGGTTTTGTTTCTGTCATATTCTTAATGAGAGTCCTCCTTGCACCTGCCTAGATTTCTGTTGAGAGGAAATTGGCTAACTGCACCAAATTTAGTCAGTTAGCAAATCCTGAAGTTGTTTGTTTTTCCTATTTTTCTCTTTTGAAGGATAGGTTGGCATAAACGCACAATCCTACCTCTCCCCATAGGATTTCCTCTCCTGGGTCCTAGGAGTAAGAGGTGTGTGCCACCATGCCAAGCTTTAAGATTTTGGATTCCCAAGAGGTTTTTTTTTTTGGGGGGGGCGGTTAGTGAGCACTTTTGATAGCTAAATTTAGTTGGGAGGGCTAATTTAAACTACACCAGTCCAAAGCCTTATAGTTCTGAAGATAGGAAAAAATGGAAGGTGACTTTGAAGGCAGGGCAAACAACTGAACTCCTACCCACTTTAGCTCCACATCATTTGCCATTTTAGTATGGAAGCTGTGTCACTTGCTACATATATTATGCACATGTCAGGTTCTGCTGTGACATCATTTCTTCTAGAAACTATGATCTGTAACAACCAGAACAACAGAACTCTGTTCCTGAGGTCATCAGACATGGAACTATAGTCGTGTTTCCTTATGTTTACTACTTCCTTATGAGAGTCCTGTGCCTTGGATAATAGGAATATGGTCTTTATGTAATGTGGTTTTTACCCTGGGTAGCCTGTTGAAATGTCTTTCAACTAAAGACAAGTAACTTGTAGATAGCGCTTTTGTATTTAATTTGATAATGGAGATCCTGGTGCAGATTCTGTACTTTCCCATATGAGACTGTTTCACCTCCTGAGCCTTGCTTCTCATAGACTTTATTGTAAGTGTTCGGATCACTTTATTTCTACCAGCCAGTCTAGTTTTAAGTTTTATAGTTCAGAAATTTAGACACAGCTATCTCTACTTTAAAAAATAGTGGAAATCAATTTAGGTCTATCATATGCTTGAGTTTAATGTAAGCAGGTTTTCATACTTTTACACTGAAGCCTATCTTTATCAGAACTTTGTGTATGTGCGTTTGGGATGTGTACATTTCTAATTATATGTAAAGTGGGCTTTGATTCTTTCCTATCATGAATGAATTTTATATAATTTTTTCCAGAAAACTGGGGAAAATTATTATTAAGATGATAGTATATTAAAGGCATTAAGATCGTCCCAGCTAGACTTAGAGAGATGGCTTACTGAGTAAGAGCACTTGCTTTGTAAACTTGAGGATTTGAACTTGAATCTCGAGCACCCATGAAAAAGCCAGGCATGGCTTCTTGTTCTGTGATTCCTGTGCTGGGGAGGACATCCTCTGGCTGTCATACATACATGTATACAGATAGACCACATAGACACTCACAGTGATACAGATACATAGAGTAAACCAAATATTCTCAGCTAAATGGTGAAAAAATTTCTCATGTTTTTAATGATTACGCTCTTTAACTTGATTTAATCCTGGGCCTTAGCAACAATGATAGGTAGCATTCCTTTTTTAAAAATTGCATTTATTTGTTTTGTGTGCATATGCATGTGGGTGCACATGCTACATTATGGATGTATATGGACGTTAGAGGACAGTTTGTGAGAATCAGCTCCTTCTACGTGGAGTCTGGGGATCAAGCCTCAGGTGCTGGCGTAGGAGCGAGTGCCTCTACTTTCTGAGTACTTAGTACTGTTCAGAAGACCACAGAGACTCAGATAGAAGCAAGTTGTCAGTGTGTTCCTGGCACTATGTGATAAACAGAACCAGAATTTTATACCTAGACTTAGAATTATAACTTGGTTGTGATTTACTTAAGATTTGTTTTCTTTCCCCTTGTTCTCAAACTTGACTGAAAATCTCCCAGGTAGCCTTCAAAGGCAGCAGGTGCCTTTTGCAGTGGATCTTGAGAGAATTGCAAATATTCCTTAAAGTTCCATGAATGGTTCTCATGATCACTTGGGAAACATGACAGCCCTGGTTCTGAAACTTCCCAGAGCCCAGAGTTCAGCCCTGGTGCAGTATGCCTGAGCATCTGCATTTCAACAGGCCTCAGGGTACTTACTGAGTTGCTGTGGCTACTCTGCATTCTCAGCATCATACTCGGTTTATGATTGGGAAAATTTGGCAACAGTTTCTGTAAAGGCTGTAATTCTTATGAAGAACATCATTTACATTTTTATGTGAAGTATTAAAAAATGCTTTAGTATTCTTTTCTATACTTAAGCCTTTTCTTCATATAAAGTCTGGGAAGTTATGAGGGATATATCCAAACTATAAGTCATTTAACTCTAGGACTTTCATATGATTTGGTTTTGAAAATAACAGACTCCAGGGAAATTTGTTTAGATATGATCTTACCGATTCTTTTATATAGTGAGGTGCTTTGTTAGGTTTTGATAGGCTATAGTTTATATAGAACTTAGTAAGGTCTATAGCATCTTACTATTAGTCCTTACCTGCAAAGAAACAAGTGTATTTCCTTGTAGTGTTTTTTTTTTAAATTGGATATTCTTTATTTACATTTCAAATGTCCCCTTTCCCAGTCTCCCCCCCCCCCCAGGTAGCCTCTATCCCATCTTCCCTCTCCCTACTAATATGAAGGTGTTCCTCCACCCACCCCACTCCCACCTCCCCGCCCTCGATTCCCCTACTCTGGGGCATCTATTGAGCCTTCATAGGACCAAGGACCTCTCCTCGCCTTGATGCCTGACAAGGCAATTCTACGCTGTATATGCAGCTGGAGCCATGCGTACCCCTTGGCTGATGGCTTAGTCCCTGGGAGCTCTGGGGGGTTTAGTTGGTTGATATTGTTGTTCTTCCTATGAGGTTGCAAACCCCTTCAGCTCCTTTAGTCCTTTCTTTAGCTCCTCCATTCGGGACCCCGCGCTCAGTCCACTGGTTGTCTGTGAGCATCTGCCTCTGTATTTGTGAGGCTCTGGCAGGGCCTCTCAGGAGACAACCCTATCAGGCTCCTTTCATCAAGCATTTCTTGGCATTCACGATAGTGTTGGGGTTTGGTGACTGTATATGGGATGAATTCATTGTAGTCTTAATTGCAGCATGTGACCATGTGAATGGAGTTCTCTGTTCAAACTGTCCAGCATGTGGAGGAGGAAGTGGATTTTCACAGTTCAATGTCTGCCTTTCCAGGTTCCTCAGCACCACATTTGCCATGTGTTCTGTCTCCCAGCAGGGTGGCAGCTAGTCAGCTGACTCAGCAAGCAGGTGATCTGACTGTTCCTGCAGGTATCCACTGTCTCTCCTCCCGCTGAAGCTGAAGCCGGCCTACCTCAGTCTCACGATTGCTCGCTCGCTCTGTGTAGGCCTGTGCTCTGGCGGCGGCTGCTGCTGCTGCTGCTGCTGCTGCTGCTGCTGCTGCTTTCTCTACAAATGAGAAATAAATCACTTTTCTCGCCATCGTCTACCTTTTCAACGCAATTAGGTTGTTTCTCAAATCTGAAATTTAATTATTTTAAAGGTTAAAAGCATAGTAAAATATAATTTGTTTTAATCCATTCTTTCTTTACTCTGGTTGGTATAGATCTACCTATTTGATTCTTACTTCTCAGCTTTGCAGCTCTGCCCTATTTACAAACAGAAAGGGAGCCTCGACAGTTGTATTATTGAGAATGGGTCAAGTGAAAAGGTCGTGTATTACTGTCAGTCTCAGCATGCAGATAGATTGTAGATTGCAACAAAATACTGAAAAATCAGCTGGATTAATAGTACATGCCTGTAACCTCAGCATTGACAAGGTTGAGGCTGAAAGGTTCAAGGCTGACTTGGGCCATGTAAGAAGACACTCTTAAAATCAAAACATGAAACAAAAAGAAGCGGAAAAAAACAAACTACACATTTCTTCTTGTATGACATTAACACTTTATTTTTGTGAGATTTTTTTTTTATAAATTCTTACATGGTTTTGTCTCTTTTTTTGTTTTTGTTTTTTGGTTCGTTGGGTTTTTGGCAGTGCTCTAATTCTGAGGTGTGTGGTGAAGGCTAATTTGGCTGTTGGAATAAGTGGGAGAAGAAAATGTATACTCACCCTGAGTCTTGGTGTTGTTCCCACGCGCACGCGTATGCATGTATGTGTGCAGTCCATAGGTCAGCCTTGGACTTTCACCACTAGTCTCTTGACCTTGAGGTCAGTGTCTGTCACTAAGCCTGGAGTGAGACTGGCTGACCGGTGAGCTCCAGGGACCACCATCTGCCCCAAGGTCGCCAACCTGCACCACCTCACCCAGCTTCCTCCGTGGGTGCTGGAGATTTGAACATGAGTCCTGTTGCTTGTGTAGCAAGCACTTAAGGAATAAGCAATCTCTCAGAACAGATGTTTGTTGTTTGTTTTGGTTTGGTTTTTTTGTTTTTGTTTTTTAGGTAAATTTGCAGCAGAATTTGTTTCTCAGAGTAAGACAAACTATATGTTTGTTTAGTGGACAGAGGTGTCTGTAAGTGATTATGAAATTATCCTGTGGTTTTACAGGAGGCTCTAGTCTGTCACACAGTAGGAACCTTTGTATTTTTTTTATTTAAGTAGTTCAGTTTGAGTAACACCAGGCTTCATATTTTCTTTCATGCCCTTTGTTTATCTGGATTGTTCTTTTCTCTTTTGTTATGATCATGCAGGTGGCCAAAGAACACACACAAAAGGTGGACCAGTTATCCTAGCAGATGAAATTAAAAATCCTGCAATGGAGAAGTTAGAACTTGTTAGAAAATGGAGTCTCAACACATACAAGGTTTGTAACTTTTAAATTATTTCTATGACTTTTCATTTATATGTAATTCATATTCATTTATGTTATATAATATTGTTCCATTATTTATCTTTATAAATACTGTAAAATTGAGAACAAAAGAATTTGAAAAAGACCTACTAAAATACTTAATTCTGGTAGATAATATATCTCTGTATCTATATATATAAGTAAATATATATGTATATATATTTTAAAAAAAACAGAACCCAACCTGTATGCAGTGGCACATGCCACTAATCCCAGCACTTAGGAGGCCAAGGCAAGAAGATTGTTGTAAGTTACAGGCCAATCAGGACTGTGGAGACACACACACACATACACACACACACACACACACACACACACACACACACACACACACACACACACACACACACACACACACGTACGTTCTTGGAGTATCTTTAACCATAGAACTGCTAAGGTCATACTCACTTCCTCTCCTTTTTTGATAATTCCTTTACCTCATAGAAGACACAGGCTCACTGTATTGGCCAGTCTGGGCCGCCCTTCCAGGGATCAAGGAATGCTCTGATTCACCTTCCTAGGTTTCCTAGACTACAGGCTGATGCCGCTGAACCTGATCTTTTCTTGATATTTTATAACAGCTGAAGGTTAAGAGAGACACACTAGTTCTCCAAAGCTGGCAACTCTGCGATCCTGTAATCATTTCTGAGCATACAGGTAGCACTAGCTTATAAACTCAGCATGGCTATTTGTATTGCTTTGGAGTCATTGGTGGCTATATTCCTAAGGATCTCAGTAAAATAAGTAAGTCATTTTTAGATCTACAGCACATGTGATGCTGTCCAAGCCACGATCCACTTGATACTTTTGATTCTTACTAGGGATCAGACACTAGAAGTCACTGGACATGTAAGATGAGAAACCCCAGCACCATACATAAGCTATAGTGCTTGTGTTTTGGGTTGGTTTTGAGTCTAGTGGTTGGCAAGTCAAAATTGTTTACATTTTTACACACAGAAGTTTCCTCTAAAGTGTCTTCTCAAGACTAGAGTGAAATTATTCTTTCAATTGTCTTAAAATATGACATGAAACCCTCTATAAAAATATAAGCTTTCTTGCAATGTGAGAGACTGAATTCGTGTATGCTAGACCAGCACTATATAATAAATTTTCTTCATTTTTTAGATGTATGTTCTTATTTTTTGTGTATGAGTATTTTTGCCTACATGTGCATATGTGCACACCTGTGTGCCAGGTGCCTGTTATGAGAGGACACCAGATCTGGAATTGGAGTTATAGATGGATATGAGCTACCATGTGGATGCCGGGAACTGAACCCGGGTCCTCCGCAAGCAACAAGTGTTCTTAGCTACAGAGGCATCTTTTTAGCCCTCAAAGTTTTCTTAATAAGATAAAGATGCTTTGAAATCTGCTACCATCTTTCCAAAAGTTATGTAGTTCATGTCATCACATGACCTGAGAAATGCTGGCAGTAGTCTGTAAAAAGTGATGCCTACTTTCAGTGATCTTCTCACGCAGGGGCATCCTTGTAAGTCCTTGCCCCCTGTTCTCCAGGGTAGGCATGTATGATTCTTGCCTCTGCGTTCTCTCACAACACAATTGTTGTTAACACAATTGTTGTTATTTGAACCCTCCTCCCTTCCTTTTGTTGAACCTAGTATCTAATGGGTCATTAAATCCTGTGGACTCTCCCTTGGTTTTCTCTTGCTTTCTCTGGTCCCTATTGTTACAGGTTACCAGCCAGTTATCTCGGACTGGTTTGGTCATTGTTATATTAACATTCCTCAGCAGATCCCATTATCTTTAGCCGCCACATGACCCTTACCCACCTTCCCTGTTATTACCTTACTGCTTTTGTGTGCAGATCCTAGCCTAGAGTCACCAGGAGTCTGCCTTCCTGTGCTCCTGTCACTGCACGAGGGGGTGCTGCCAGCTGCGGAATCCCCTTCTCTCACTTATGTAATTTTCATGCCACACTAAGCTCCATTTTTTAAAAACAAACAAGCAAGAAAATGGTTTCTTAAAAAATTTATTATAGACTAGGAAAAGAAACAAAAACAGACTAATAAAAAAATAAATAGAACAGGGTACCCGATTGAACTATTTATTCAGATAAGAGAAAGTAAGGAAACTAATTTGAGATGATGGATGAGTTCAAGACCTAAACTGGAAGTTCCTTCTGGTGTGTCTGTTCTGTCTGTCCTTCCTGCCTCCTTGAGGCAGGGTCTTGCTGTATTGCCCCTTTTGAAATATGTTTCTTTTTCCATTTGTTCTCTCTCTTCTTCCCTTGTTCTTCTCCCTCTCCCTGTCCCCCACCCCAAAAGAATAAATTTTCTCAGTTTCAGGCATTGATCACTGACAGCTTTTCTGACTATGAAATACTGTTTTAAAGTCATACTTTAAATTCTGAAGCAGTTTCCATTAGCATTCTTGATACAACTGATCACCTCTACCTTTAAGTCTGTCTTTCAGCTTCCGTCCTGGTTTTCCTGCCGGTTATTGCCGCATCTGTTCATTGGCTGACCCATATCCTCTGATTATTGTCCTTCTGTATTTTGACTTAATAACTTTTCTTTAATCTGTAAAATTGTTCTTTTCCTTGTACTTAAAATGTCTGTCTATTTGGTCATCACAGCAAAGCTCTTTGTGCTGTCTGTAGTGTCAGTCCTGAGCCTGGAGGATGCGTGATGGTGTTCCCTGTACTGCGTCATCTCATCCACCCGCCACAGTTAGGAGATCTATCTAGGTCAATGATTTTTTTTTTAACCATCAAGCTCTTCAAGTTAGCAAGTTAGCTTCATTTGGAAGCTGTTATATTCTAAATGATTTTGGAGAAGGTGAGGGAGGGGTGACAAGATCTTGGTAGATAGTGTGGGACTTGCTATGTAGATAGATCATCAGGTCTTAAATTCAGAGATCTGCCTGCTTCCGCCTCATAGTGCTAGAATCAAAAGTGTGTACTACCACACCCTGATTAAGTGTATTCTTTATGTAGGAAACTTGGATCAGTTTATTATAAGGAGTTTCCATTTTCAGATACTTTGGAGAAGGATAGAGAAATTAGATTCTCTGTGTAAACCTGCTATGTAATGTATTATAGTCTTCAGTTTTGTATTTAGTTTCAGAATGTTTCAGGGATTATGCCAGAATCTTCCTGAGGCCCCCAAATACTGAAGAAATGAGTAACGACTGTATACCTTCTTTACCATACTACAAGCACACACACACTAGTATTCTCATTTTTGATTATTTAGATTTTCCTTAAGAATGTACAGTTACCTAGTGTAGGTTTTGTAAATTCAGTTTCAAAATATATTTAATGTGTCTAAACTTATCTCAGTTTGCCTTATAATCAGTATCTTATTCTTTCTACTGCCCTAGTTGTGGGAAATAAAAGGCATCTCTTCACTAGATCTTGACCCAAGTGCCTGTTTGTGAACATCCTTTTGGTTTTTTTGGGTTTTATTGTTTTTTGTTTGTTTGCTTGCTTGCTTGCTTTTAAATGGTCATGCACAGAACAGTAGAATTTTCATTTTGTGCCATCTGCAAACCTGAGCCAGTGAATTTGACTTCTTTGCTCAACAGATTTCTGTTTCGGGGTTGTAGTGGAAGGCACTATGTTTTGGTTTGCAAATAAAATGGCCGTCTCTGATAGAAGAACTCTGGGAACAAGTGCCATCTCTTGTCTTATTACAGGTTCAGATACCATTTTTGGTCAGTATTTTTCTCCTTAAAAACAGTATCTAAACTTTTTTATTTTGATTTTTATCTCCTAAAATGGTTTTATTTATTTATTTAGAGTGACTGTGTGTCTGCATGCATGTGTACTCATGCTGTAGCACACACCCGTGGAGGTTAGAGAGTAACTTGCTGGAATTGGTTCTCTCATTCCACCATTGAGGGTCCTGGGATCAACCTCAGATCATTAGGCTTGGCTGGAAGTACCTCTGCTGGCTGATGGTCCTGTTCCCTCGCCCTTTGCCACGCCTCTGGGAACAAGGCAAACATACAGACACACAGAAAGAGCTGGGCTGGGTGGACTTGGCTCTCGGATGAAGAAACTGTAGCACCCCAGAAGCTCAGCATGTTTATTCTATGGAACTGAACAGGGGGACCCCAGATAAACAAGGAGGTATACAGCTGGATCAAGGCCACTGTACCTGATCATAGTAGAAACAGTCTCTGTTGGGGAGTCAGCTTTCAGGCTGGGAGCATCCTGGGTGGAAACCCCATGGTGGACATTTTCTGTTCATACTGTCTTTGTCGTTCTCTGAGACTCCCTCCTAGGGAAAGGCTTTGTTGTTTTCTCCTGGGTCTGAGGCTCTGGGGTCCTTGATGTGGCTGTGCACACATTCACTCGGTCCTCACTCCCCACATCCGGGAACTTTGGAAGATGTGATAAACAGTATAATTAAAAGTTATAATACTCTTATTACCAGTTTTGTAGTTGTTGTTACTGTTGTCTCGGGTATTTTGTTGGCTCATTTGTATTGTTTTTTTAAGGTAAGATCATATGTATCCTGGTCTGGCCTTGGACTACCGACCTACCAGCTTTCCAGTGTGCCACCACATCTGGGCTTTTATTACCTAATTAGAATATTTTTTATTTTAATGATACAGAATACATTGATACATTACACAGTTATTCTTAGAACAATAAAATATAATTTTTATTGTCATAAAAATTACTAGAAAGTTTACTTTCTTGTTCTCTGAAATTAGATACATTTAAAAAAAAGTGTATTTCTGGGACAGAATAGTATAACAGCTAAATACTCTGCTGAACTTGGGGAATTTCTAATCTCTCTTCCTTATTGTCTTACTGTTTCTTTTTCTGTTCTCTCTCTTTTTGTTCTTCCTTCCTACACAAGTGCAGATTACTTAAGGCGAAAGTAGGAAAGTAACCAGTAAGAGAGTTATGTCTAGGCAGTCTTTGTTTTCTCTCTACTTAAGTCTTCATGCTGTTCTACCAAACTGCCAGGTATTCCTGTTGCTTTAAATACTTTATCCAAATGCAGTAAACTTGAAATATGATTATGTGGATAGTTCATTTGGCAATATATAAACTAGCTAAATGCATGTCAGAATGCTCTTAGCTTAGTAATAGTTATTAATTAGGCCTGTAAATACATTTCCACAGTTGTGGGAGGGGATAGTAGTTCAGCTGACTAACTAAGCTCTCTAAGTATAAAACTAGTTGTGCAGTGTGCAGTGTGATATTTTGCTTTGCTGTATTGTTTTATTGTTCTCTTTTTCTTCCTAAACAAAGTGCATCTTTCTGCTTTTAGTGTACCCGGCAAATTATATCTGAGAAACTAGGCCGTGGCTCAAGAACTGTGGACCTTGAACTTGAAGCTCAGATTGATATATTAAGAGATAATAAGAAAAAATATGAAAACATTCTGAAACTGGCTCAGACCTTGTCGACGCAGCTTTTCCAGATGGTGCATACCCAAAAGCAACTTGGAGATGCATTTGCTGACCTGAGTTTGAAGTCTCTAGAACTCCATGTAAGATTATTGAGAATAACTCTTAGGGGTTGTGGGTATGAGGGTACTAACAGAAGTATTCTGAGAGGTAATTCTTTTTCCATTTATGATGTGCTAAACTCTTAGTAAAATTGACATTGTTGTGTTTGTTTAGGTGCTGGACATTGAACTCAATGACCATTGGTGTTATTCCACTGGTCCATATCCTCAAACCCCAATGTAATGGGGTTTTGAGGCATTCTTTTTTTTTTTAATAATTTTTTCCTTTTTTAAAGATTTATTTTATGAGTACACTGTTGCTATCTTCAGATGCACCAGAAGAGGGTATCAGATCCCATTACAGATGGTTGTGAGCCACCATGTGGTTGCTGGGAATTGAACTCAGGTCCTCTGGAAGAGCAGTCAGTGCTCTTAACAACTGAGCCATCTCTCCAGGCCCAGGACATTCTTTTTAAGATACTACATCATACAGTCGTTTTCGTTTGTTTGTTTGTTTTGTTTGAGATGGGGTTTCTCTGTGTAGCCCTGGCTGTCCTAGAACTTGCTTTGTAGGCCAGGCTATCTTTGAGCTCTTGGCGATCCCTCTGCTTGTCTCTTATCACCAGTCTCTGCCTCCTGAGTGCTGGGAGTAAAGACGTGTGACACCATTGCCCGGCTTACATCATACAGTCTTTAAGATGGCTCTCAATGTAGTGGTCCATTTCTACCTGGAATAGATGGCAGCTGGAGGTTCTGGGAGAAAGTTCTTGGTGAGAGAGAAGGAAAAAGATTACCTACTATACCGAAGCCTACAAAGAATTGTAATTATGATTCTTTGGTGGGATATAGAGTAAGTAGGCAATTACTGTGAAAACCTCTTACCAATCTTGAAATATGTTGAACAAATAGTCACTTGCTTGAGTGGACTTGGGATATGTCTTTACTAAAATTATTAAAATAAATTAGATTTTGGGCTAGGATGCAGCTTAGATAGAGGTTATGTTTAGCATTTCTAAAGACAGACATGTAGAATGAAGGTCTTTTTTTTCTCTAGCATTTACTTATTTATTTAAATATGGAACAGAACATTCTTGTTTTCAGACAAAGTCTCTAACTGAGGCTGGGTCTTAACTCCCTACACAACTAAGGATGACTGAATTTCTGATCCTCCTGCCTCTGCTCTCCGAATGCTGGAATTTATATGTGTGCTCAGTTATTATATACTGAGCTCAGTTAGATGCTGCTACAGATCAAACCCAAGGTTGACAAATGCTCGGCAGTCACTCTACCAACTGAGCTGCATCCCAAGCCCAGTGGAAACTTCCTTGAGAACTTCTTTTGTAATCTTGTGACTATTGATGTCTGGCTGTTTGTCTTGCCTGGAACAAAAGATAATCCTTCACCCTACAGATATCTAGCCTGAAGAAGTAGATCATTTAAAGCAGAAAATCACTTGGTCTTAGAAACTTGGATAAGAATTTTGATACAGCACAATAATAAAAAATACAATAATTCAAATTTTAGATGATCTGTTACACTCACAGAATTTGCTTTTGATTGAATGCATGCATTTATTTCCATGGTCTCTATTTCTGTTGCTTAGGTCTCTGGGTTCTTTTTTTCCCCTCTCATTTGTTGAGATTATAATTTAATTTTATCATTTTGTCTTTCCCTTTCCTCCCTTCAGATTGTCCCATATACCCTTTCTTGATCATCAGTGATTTTGAGTGTGTGTGTGTGTGTGTGTGTGTGTGTGTGTATCCTTAAATACATAATACAACCTGCTCTGTCTATGTAATGCTACTTGAATGTATGTTTTTGGCATAGGCCACTTGGTTTTGGATAGCCAGTTGCAGCGTTTTTCCCTGGGAAAGACTCTTTAGCCCTCTCTTGGTATTCCCTAGTGTGTGTAGGATTGAGGCCTTGTGTGCATGCCCCCTCCCCTTCGTCATCCTCATCCCTGTCCCCATCCCCCAACATTTCATCCACTCCCATGCCCACCTGTCCCCTAACCACATCCATGTTAACATATCTATTGGTGTTGTTCCATGCCCTATTAAGATGGACTCCTTAGTTTTTGTTAACTATTATGCTTATATAAGTCTAGTTTTTTTTTTTAAAAGATTTATTTATTGTTATATGTAAGTACACTGTAGCTGTCTTCAGACACACCAGAAGAGGGTGTCAGATCTCATTATGGATGGTTGTGAGCCACCAATGTGATTGCTGGGATTTGAACTCTCAGGACCTTTGGAAGAGCAGTCAGTGCTCATAATCGCTAAGCTCCTGCTCATAGGTCTAGTTTTTTTGGTTTTGATTCTTTTTTTTAAATTTTATCTCTATCTATCTATCTATCTATCTATCTATCTATCTATCTATCTACCTACCTACCTACCTACCTACCTACCTACCTACCTACCTACCTACAAGGTTTCTCTGTGTAGCTCTGTCTGTCTTAGCACTAGCTTTGTAGACTAGCTGGCTTCAAACTTGCAGAGATCTGCCCATCTCTGCCTGCCAAGAGCTGGGATCAAAGGTGTATGTCCTCATGCCCGGCTATAAACCTAGTTTTTAAAGTTTTCTTTCTCTTTTTTTGCTGATTTTTTTTTTTAATTTTTGGCCTTTGTGTCCCAATGAATGTTTGAGAAAATAAGTACAATTATAATATTTTAAAATTTTCTAGGAGTTAAAGTGTTCTATCTATCCCATATATTTTAAATGCAATAACATTTATTTATACTTCATATGTACTTTAGCTTATAGAAAATGTCAGAAACATTCTACCATTATACCTTTTGTTATAAAGATGCTATAATGATGATAGAACAAATAATTGCCTCCCCATTGATTGAGTCTTTTTTTGAGACAGGGTCTTGCCCTGTAGCTCCAATTTGCTTGACCTTGGAACACTTCTGCTGTTTCATCCATCCGAGTGTTAGGATTACAGGTGTGCAACATTCTTCTTACACATTTCCACTTTTGTAGTCAGTTTACACAATTCAGAAAACCGAGTAAAGAACAAAGTACATGAACCTCTCTTAAATGAAAATGTTTTTAGCATAATGTAATTTTACTCTCCTAATACTTACTGAATTATTACATCATTTGTCATCTGGAAATATAATTATAAGCATAGCAGTACATTAAATTTTCATCTTCTAGTTAACTTTGTTACTTTTTTTTATAGCCAAAATTGAAGTGTTTTATAACAGACAGAGAATTGAAATTGAATGGTACATCTTACAGTAGATGGGATTACTGTATTTGGTCAGATGTGCTTCTGAGTAATCTGCTTTGACTGGGGAGCTTGCACTGCTGAGCATGAAGAGTTTGTTCTTGCCACATACGAAGGAGTTATCTGAAATGTTAGCTGAGCAGAGACATGGTTTATTAGAATGAACTGAAGCCGGTGTTGAGTGAACCTCTCAGCTCTGTGCCCAGATAGACCTGATCTTGCAAGGCACCTGGACCACATAAGTTTACAAAGAAACGTGTCTTGTCAATATTTATACTTTGAGGAAATTCAGTCAAAACACAAAAAAGAATGCAATCTATTTTATGTCTGAAAGTTTTAACCAATTGTTACCTAATTTGGTCCTGAAAGTTTTAACTTCTCTGATTAATAAGCTGCTGTATTTTCCCACACAGCTGTGCTTACAATATAATAGAAACAAAATGTGGAAACAAAAATATTCTGTATAGTACAAAGTAATTTAGCGTTGAAAATTATTTAGATTTAGCTGTGTGTCTGGGCTAATGATAATTTCGGTTTACTAAGCTTTTAGTAATTATGTAGCTAGCTGTGATTTAGCTTCTTACATTTTTAAAGATTAGCAGAAAAAGTAAAAACTTCAGTTGCTAGATTTCTAACCCAAACATTTTCCCATTGATAATATGTTTACGATTTCAAAGTCATGTCCATTGATTAGTGGAGCAGTTAAGATGTCGTCTTTGTTTTAGGAAGAATTTGGCTATAATGCAGATACACAGAAGCTGCTGGCTAAAAATGGAGAGACTCTTCTTGGGGCCATTAATTTTTTCATTGCTAGTGTGAACACCTTGGTGAATAAAACAATTGAAGATACACTAATGACTGTAAAACAGTATGAAAGTGCCAGGTGGGTATTGACGTTATATTGTCTGTTTTACAGGTGGCTTGAATTTAGTCAAGGTTTTTGGTTCCTAACAAGAGAAGCTTATTGTCCAATGTGAGAAGATAAATAATATACTAGAAAAAAAGAAGGTGGTTAGGCGACTCCGATGTCAAAGATGCTTGTTACATAAGCCTCCTGATTAGGTCATTACCGGAGACCATGTAGAGGTGGAAAGAGAGAGAGAGCCACATCCTCAGAGCAATGCTCTCTTTTCCAAAAAAAGAATGGCAAGTTGGAGGTTAGTTCCCAGAAGGAACTAAGTGGGAGAGCAAGGTTTTGAGGAAGGCAAAAACCAAAGCCAATAATGCCTCAAGAGTTGTTTTATCAGCATATGGATCCAGTACCCTAGGTGCTTGTTGCTGCCACTTCTTCAGAAGTGATTTTCAAAAGTCCCTCAATACTTGGCCTCGGGCATGTCCAGTTGAACCTTAGTCACACCCCAGCCTTGCTTGCTAAGAGATAGGGAAACGGAGGCGTTCTCAATTCTAGCTTCCTTTGTCCTACCAAGTAGACACTGCAATCTGACCTGATGTGAACCTGTAACTGTATTATTGGTGCATCCCACTGTGAGCAATCACACTGCTTCTACTGTACCAACTCTTGATTTTCATTTACCCAGGTTCAAACTGCCATTAAATGTTTTCACATTTGACCTTAGGCATAAATATTTCCCTTTATCTTGATGGTTTATAATATAGATTTCCAAATGTACTATTTTATATGTATATCCCTCTCATGATTTTATTAGGTGAACAAAATGTATAGTAATAACTAACTTTAAATATCTAAAAATATTCTTTAAGAAGTACCACATCCATAATAACTTTTCAACTTTTGATTCCATGTCCATTCTCCTCTGTGCCCTGACATTGTTGTTTATTGTCAGCCTCGTTTTCTGGTAGTGTTCTCTGAGTACTTGGAGTGCTGTCTTTCTGTTACGCTCCCATATCATGGTTGAAGATGGTACCAAGTCTTACTTTGTAGGATAGAACTCAACCTTTGACTTCTTACCCTAGCTAATGGCAGTGCTTGTGAGAACTCCAAAAGCATCTATCTCACCATTTTGTAGTTGGGTGCTTATTCTTAGGTCTGTATTGTCTATGTTTTATACAGGTCAAAACCCAGGTATGTGGCAAATTTAAGTTTTTATCTTCATTATAAGGGGAAGTACTTCTGTGCTGTTTGTAATTTCCAGTTTAATATTAATGTGGTATGGTTACTGGCTTAGAAATAAAGGTCATGGTAATAGCTAAGACTATCTGGTAGGAAGTGGGAGGTTTCTGGTTTTGCAGATTATTTAGGCTAAAAGACTTACTTTTTATTTGAATTATTTATTAACAAGGTAAAATCAGGTGGTGAAAAACAGAATTGGAAGCAGTCTACCTAAAGATTCACTTCACTGACATTGAGAGTGTGTTGATGGAGCTCCCCTCAACCACATCTGCAGTAACTGATCTGCCAGTCTGCTCGAATCCTTTCATTGACATTGTATTTTTCATGGATTCATGTGCATATGAATAAAGATTCATTCTCTTCTGTCTGGGTCTGTGCTAAATCTGCCTATCATAATCTATCTCTAATCATTTTAAGCTGTTTTTCAGTTTTTCTAGTTCTTATAACACTAGACGATTCAAAGATAAGAATTCTCTCTTACTTTAAGTCTGCCTCCTGAGTGCTGGAGCTATAGGCAGGTGCCGCCATGCACAGCTCAGTACAAAAAACACTTACATTTGATTTACAGCAGAGTAGAGTAAGTCTACAAAGATTGAATGGTTTGCTTACCTGTAGTTTCAAATGCCCATTTGGCTTCTTGTCTTTTAATGTAAAATTTGGGCTGCAAGTGTAGTTCCTAGATAGTGCCTTGCCTAATACAACAAAACAATAATAATGTAATTTTTTTTTTCGAGACAGGGTTTCTTTGTGTAGCCCTGGCTGTCCTGGATCTCACTCTGTAGACCAGGCTGCCTCGAACTCAGAAATCCTCCAGTCTCTGCCTCCCAAGTGCTGGGATTAAAGGCATGTGCCACCACTGCCTGGCAATAATGTAATTTTTAAAATCATAAAATGTTCATGTCTCATAATGAAAAACAGTTTTTACATATTATAATGAGAACCTCAAAGGATAATGTGGTATCAGGTCTCAGGATATGCAGTATTTTGGCTTATTTGGAACCTTTGGATAGTTACTTAAAGGAAACCTTCAGACAACCTCATTTGTATGCTTGACAAACCACCAGTGATGTCATGGCATAATCATTCTTTTTTATTCAAATTACACTAGCATATTCTTTAAGTTTAGCTTGGGGCTTGATTACTGCTAATCATTTCTTTGAGGACTTGGTTAATAGTAATACTTGGACATTGGCTTCTTAAGGGATAATATTGAAGAAGAGTCTAAACTTCAAAGTTTTAAGTAGCAGTTTCTTTTTTGTTTGACAAATTTATTGCCTTTTAGGGCAAGGGTCATCCGTTTGACCAGCATTAGAAGCGGTAATTAAGGCAAATGCTGGGTGGTCTGTTAACCCCAATTTGCATTGTGTACAGGTCCTTCCTGGCCTTCTCAGTAACAGTTTCTCCACAGCAGCACCAACAAGGCAGGCAACTGTGACCTTTTCAGATGCGGACACCTGTTCTCCATAGAGAAACAAGCTCAGGCTGGCCATCTTGAGGTGGAAGCTGCGCCTGGAAGACTGGGTGCCCATCCCTGGGTGGCACTGAGCGCTCTTATTGAAGCGTTGCTGGGAAGTTATGCTTTTGCCATTTACAAACAGAGCATCAAAGCTAAAGAGTGCAAGGTCAATATTGTAACTTTGCTCTATCTCAGCCAGCGCTACTATTTTAAGAAATGTCGCAGAGGTTTGGAGGCTGCTTGAGACATCCTACCAGCTTTAGTTAGCTTCTACTTTCTTGTTTGTAGCTTGCTTTTAGCTCTTCCTTTTTTAATACTAAGCATTCTAAAGGTTTTGATTGTTGCCCAATGTCATATAATACACATAGGTATGACATTTTGTGGCAATTATTGTTCCCATTCATAGATGAAAGATGGAAACACAAAATATGCAATGCAGACTGAAGACAGGAAAGCAAGTAAAAGGTAGTTTGACCTCTAAACCCATGAGTTTAACCAACTTGTTGCCAAGTTTAAGTTTGTCTTGCCCCATTGGCTCTTTAAGCCTGTCTAAATCCTTACTGCCTTTGTTCTAGTTCCGAGATGTCTTATCCCCCTTAGTCTTGAGACTGGCCTGTTTTCTTAGTCTACCCAGTCCAACTCACTTCCATACCATTAGAGGATCAGCTCTCTATCCTAAACAAATGAAGTCAGGCCAAATCACAGCTCTTCAGTGGCTTTTTATGGCTTGTTCTTGCTGGCTTACCTCTGAACTGTTTATCAGGGACCGTGGGACTGCCTTCTGTCCTGACAGAAATGTCTTTCACTATTGGGCATCACTTTTGGGTTGTAGTACACGGAATTAATCCTCGCCTGCCTGTGCCAGTGCCCACACTTTTCTCTTTTGGAGGTGTTCTACCAATGTTGTCACCTAATGGTCTTTTACCATCCTGCACATTTCAATTGTGTTATATTTTTGTTCTTAGAGATGCTTTAAGTGTCCAGTCACTCTCGCTGTCTGTAGTGATAACATGCATTATGCCATTTTGTTGCAATTGGATATTCACAAGCATCTTGAGGATGAACTCAGCTCAATTGAAACACAGAAGGCATGATAACTTCTGGATGGATCACCATTTAGTGAGCGAATGAGTGGTCCCCATCGTCCCGGAAAGATCTAGTTTGTTAAATTTAGTACAGGTTAAAAATAAGCTGGGCTTGGTCGCCAGGCACGGGCACACGCCTTTAATCCCAGCATCCAGGAGGCAGAACAAACAGGTATCTGACTTTGAGGCCAGCCTGGTTTTTAGAATGAGTTTAAGACAGCCAGAGCTACACAGGGAAACCTTGTCTCGAGAAAAGTAAAAAATAAAAAAATAAAAAAACTTGGGAAGCAGAAGCTGGCCAATCTCTGTGAATTCAAGGCCAGCCTGGGTTTCATAGTGAATTCTAAGACATCTGGGGCTATATAGTGAGACAGTCTCAAAAACCCAAAAAATAAATAGCAGACAAACTAGGGTTTATTGTGAGAGACAGACAATTCCTTTTCAAGTTAGGTATACAGTATAGTTTATTACTTCACATATTCTTCATTCTTGGACTGGAAGATATGAATCTCTCTATTGATATCTGAAGAAAGACCTTTGGCTATAGCACATAGACTTTTTTACTAAATTAGAGGTCACTTACTTTCTTTCAATTGAGTACGGAATACTTGAGGCAGCTGGGAAGGTCATTGCTTACCATAGCAGTACTGTTACTTCCACAGGGCTATGACAGAGGTGCTGTGTAGCTGCTGGGAGAACACAGAGTGAGGTTGATGGAGTACTAACTATTTTAGAGTCATTAGGGCAGAGCATCTCACAGAACCAGGCCATGGTGTCTATAGCAGACACTATAGGTCATTTTCACATTCTAAATGCTACTGTAACCAAAATCCATCTAGCATTATATTGTCATATGTACCTGTCAAACACTGAAATGTGACCAGTGTCTGATAGAATATGAAGATTCCAAGAGTCGGTACCCAGCCCCCAGATTTAAAGTAGCTCATTAGCGATTGTCTACATTCATTACATGTTGCAGCAAGAGTATTTTCAGAGTGATGGGTAAAAAGTGACATTAATATTTATTATTTAAATACAGCAATGAGACCATTTTAAAGTGCATGCATGACATGCATTGGTAACGCTCAGTATGACTTCTCTTACCAGTTTGCTAGGCATTCTAAGTTGGCTGTTCTCACCAACTTTGTCTCATCATCATTATTAACAAGTTCACATTAAGGATTGATAGCTATTTTGAACTTGGTTTGACATCTATTAAGGTTCATTTTTTTTAAATTTAAGTAATTGCTAAACGTTGAAGATTTTGTTAATATTGTAAATTTAGGGAAGAAATAGTAGATAAGATTAAGAAGTAGCTCCTCCCTATTCACGCATATGTGTGTGCATGCACGAATTTTACAGTGCTGGAGAACAGAGCCAGAGTCTCACACATTCTAAAGCATTCTAGCACTGAGGTTCCCCAACCCCTTTGTATTTTAATAGCTCTTTATTTTTAGGAAAAAATGATTTCAAAAGCATCAAATGTAGACTGTGTGTGTGTGGGGGGGGGCGGATTTTGAGTATTAATATGAGACTTGTTTTCCAGTCCATCTCCTGACTGGTTTTCTGGTATGCATTATTTATTCTCTTCTTTTCAGAATTGAATATGATGCATATCGCACTGATTTGGAAGAACTGAACCTTGGGCCACGTGATGCAAACACTCTGCCAAAAATTGAGCACTCACAGCATTTGTTCCAAATACATAAGGAAAAATATGATAAAATGCGCAGTGATGTTTCTGTCAAATTGAAATTTCTTGAGGAAAATAAGGTAAATTTATTATTTGCTTTCTGATAGCTTTTCATGGATTTTAAAATAGTCACTTAAGTTGACAGAAATGATTTGTTTCTAATAACTTTTTCATGACAATTGCATGAAGGAATTTGGTTCATAACTAATTTGAGTTTAGGTACATAATTTCTGTTACAAGATTCATCAGCCATACTGAGTCATGCATGCTATCATACGTAACAACTGGGTGGGTAAAAAAAAATACTTGTGTTCACCTTTGATCTTTAGATTGATGTTGGAAAGCAAGTACTTTAAGTAGTTAAATAATGGAGCTTTTATCAAGTTTAGTGGGCCATGCCTATAATCTCAGTATTCCTGGTTTTATTGTGTGCTTCTTTTTCTTGGGTGCTAGGGATTGAATCCAAGCCCTGGGCATGCTGGGTAGGTAAATGGTCTCCTACTTACTGAGCTGTGTTCTCAGCCCTTGAGTTTTCCTTTGTATGAAGGATCGATTCCTGTATTTGACATGTCTTCTTAGTTTTCTGTGGAAGACGATAGTTGTAAATGAGAGAACCAATAACAACCATGGTACAGCTAGGTGTTTCCCTGTCCTGTGAATGGATGTTTCATGGATACAGTTCCTCTTCCTATGCTGTCTGCATCCTCTGAAACCCAACAGGCCTTCAACCATCCTTGTTTCCAGGTGCCCTCTAGAAATTGACGTGCAGTCAGTCAGTCTGTTACTGTAGCATATACCCGAGACAACTCATTTATAAAGTGAAAAGGTTGGTTTGGCTCACAGTTGCAAAGGTCTCAGTAATAAGGTGTATCCTGACAGGAGAGTGTGTCAGGCAAAACTGCCTACCCCGTAGCAGCCAGGGTGACCCAATTTCCTTACCAGGCCTCACTGCTCTGGTTTTTCTTCCTTTGTTTGTGGTAGGTTTAGTTTTTATACTGCTTTATCGTTTTGAGACAAGGACTCACGGTAGCCCTGGCTGTCCTGGAGCTTGCTATGTAGATCAGGCTGGCCTCAGGTTCACAGAGCTCAGCCTGCCTCTGTGTACAACACCACACCCAGCTGTTGTTTATATTTTTGAGACAGTGTTTTAGTAGATAGAAAAGGGCTGGCCTTGTATTCATGATTAGCTCTGCTCTTGAGTTTCTAGCTAAGTAGGTATGTGCCCTGTGCTGGCCTTTAGGCCACACTTCAACATTCTACTATCTCCCAGTAGTGCCATAGGCTGGCAACCAAGCCTTTTAACACATAGTCCTTTGGGGACATTAAAGATTTAAACTGCAGCAATTATTTTTATTTACTTCTAGAAAACTATATTTATATGCTCCTTCATGACATCAAAGGGCTATATTAAATTATTACCTTCTTGTTTCCTTAAGCCCATAGCTACCATAACATCTGCAGAATAACGTATTTCTTTGGATTCTACCATGTCTATAAATGTTATTCCATTTTTAAAGAGATAGTGGATGAAAATACTCACCTGGAAGCAATATAGTGATAGGAAAAAGAAAGCTAAGTAGATTATCAGAGAGATTGCCCAACATGATCAAAATAGCCCATCCTTTTAAAGCATTCATTAGCTAAAGTCCACCAGATTATGCTCATTTCAGTCTCAGATGTGTTAATCAGTTATATTGTTTAGTATTTTGATGGTTATTATATCAATATTTACATTATAGTACCTAGAAGAGCCATGCTCTACAGTAATATATATGTTGATGACTTTGCAGCCAACCAGGTCATTTCTAAATTTTTTTTATTCCTTTTTTTTTTTTTACAGTCCAGTCTGTAAAAAAAAAAAAATCCCCAACCCAGTCTGTCCTCCCACAGTTCCTCATCCCATTCCTCTTCCTCCCTGTCTCCAAGAGGATATCCCCACCACTCCCTTCCCCCATCAGACCTTCCCACTCCCTGGGTCCTCTAAGGGTTGGGCGAATTTTCTCATTGAGGCCAAACCAGGCAGTCCTCTGCTGTACCTGTGTCAGAGACCTCGGACCAGCTAGTGTATGCTGCCTGGTTAGCTCAGTGTCTGAGAGATCTCAGGGGTCCAGGTTAGTTGAGACTACTGGTCTTCCTTATGGGGTCATCATCCTCAGCTTCTTCCAGCCTTTCCCTAATTCAACCATAGAGGTCACCAGCTTCTGTCCATTGGTTGAGTGTCTGCATCTGTCTCAGTCAGCTACTTGTTGGGCCTCTCAGAGGACAGCCATGCTAGACTCCTGTCTGTAACATACCATAACATCAGTAATAGTGTCAGGTCTTGGACCTTGTCCTTGAGATGGATCCTAAGTTGGGCCTGTCACTGGACCTCCTGTCCCTCAGTCTCTTCTCCATTTTTGTCCCTACAGTTCTTTTATACAGGAACAATTCTGGGTCAGAGTTTTTTTGACTATAAGATGGCAACCCCCATCCCTCCACTTGATGCCCTGTCTTTCTACTGGAGGTGGACTCTGCAAGTTCACTCTCCCCACTGTTGGGCATTTCATCTAAGGTTCCTCCCCTGTTCCCCAGGTGTTATTTCTATATTTTAAATGCCAGTCAGATGGATATTATTACAGCATTATTTTGTAAGCACTGAAAACACTTTCATGTTGGGAGTAACAAAGTTAGTTGCAATTTAGACAGTCAGCAAATGTAAAGGATGAAATAGGCTGGGGTGGTATGCGCCCTAATCCCAGCACTGAGGAAGCAGTAGAAGGAGTACCTGTGAGTTCAAGGCCAGTATGGGCTAGGGAGTCAATACCAGCCAATGCTGTGTAGAGACCATGTCTCAAAGATTACTTAATTTAAAAAATAAAGTAGATATGTAGCATCTTGTAAGGGATCTTACCACCAAGTGGGCTGCTGAAGAGTGAGCCCAGCTGTCACAGAAGGCGTTTCCGTGGTAGCATGACAGGCACTGGGGACCAGATGGGATAAGGGTGCAGGGGGAGCTTCTGTTTAAGCCAATATCCAACTGTAAATAAGGGTGGAATGTTGAAGGGAGATGGTAGATGTTGACTGTTGTATGTTCAGAGTTTGGCTTCCATGATAAAGGTCTAGGCATTACTGAAGGATAATATCATTGTATCTATTCTTTTTTATTGTAAAATATAATAGAAAATTATCCCTGTTCTCATGGAATTTATGTTCTGGGAATATTGTCTTAGTGTTTGGAAGCTGCTAGAACAAAGTACCATAGTTATATACCGTAAACAGAAAATATGTTTCTCATGTCTCTAGAGGCTTTGGAGGTCTGAGGTGAAGACAGCAGCAGACTTGGTGTCTGGTGAGGACTTGCCTCTGGCTCATAATTGGCTCTTTCTTGCTGCACCTTTACCCAGCAGGAAGAGGAAGGGATCTAAGGCCTCTTTTAGAAGGACATTAATCCATTCATGAAGACTTGGGACCAAATACTATCAGAGGCACCTCTGTCCTGCCATCTCCTAGGGTTGAGGGTTTTGAAATGAATTTGAGGGGGCCCAGCATTCAGGCCATAGCAGCATGGTTGTTATCAGCTAGATTTCAGAGTGAACAGTAGTCAGTGAGGTCTAAAATCAAGTCTGTATGCACACTGATCTTTTATCCTTTTTACTTAATGGTTTCAAATTATGAGATATTGTCAAACTGATATTATAATTTAAAGTCTTAAATTATTAAGACTTTAATTATTATAATTTAAAGTCTTAAATCTATAATTTAAGACTGCTCCAGGAGGTGGTGGCACATGCCTTTAATCCCAGCACTTGAGAAGCAGAGGCAAGTAGATTTCTGTTAGTTCAAGGCCAGTCTGGTCTATAGAGAGAGTTGTAGGGTAGCCAGGGCTATGCAGAGAAAGCTTGTCTCGAAAAACAACAAAACAAAAAGGACTTAGGTCTGTGAGAGAACTTTGCAGGCTTGTATGGTTTAACAGCTTTTACCCTTTTTAATAATGAGAACAAAAGGAACTGTCTTTCATACAGTTTGCATCTTTGACAGCTTTCAGTTCAGTTTTGTTCTTCTATTAAAATACTTCTGAATTAATTGCTCTCTTATACACAGATGTAAATAATCTGTTTATGAGTTGAATTTTAACAAAATATAATGCAGTTTTTTGTTTTTTTGTTTAGTGTGTGTTGACTTTAAGAACAGTATTCCTGAATGTGGTAGTTTATAATTTGATGTTTTAAGGACCTAGCTTTGTAGTTCTTTGTGGGGCCGGGGGTGTTTTGTACTAGTTCTCTGGCTTTTAGCTTTCCATGGTGATAGTTCTCAATAGGCAAGCACTCTGCAACTGAGTTACATCCCCAGCCAACTCTTCTAAAATGACAGGCCAAACAGCGAATATAGAATGCTAGATAGTTCATACAATCAAGGCAGAAAGTCTTTGAGTGCGGAGCAGCCAGCCCTGGGGTGGTGCTGTCAAGTCTCCATGTTACTGTTTTTGTGACTCCTTTTTATAACTTAAAAAAAAAGTGAGGCTGGCCTTAAGATAGGTTCTTTGCTCTGTTTTAAAGTCAAGGTGTTTACAGTGTGTTCTTAGCCTTGCTGTGCTTTGGCAAAACAAAATGGCTGGGTCTATGAGGGGCAGCAGAGAGATACTAAGCCTGCACCTGAGGAGCTTGCCCTTAGGGGCCAGCACTCTGATAAAGCTGGTCCTTAATTATCACACCCCAGAAGATAGGTCCAGGACCAGAGCGTTGAGTAGAACACTCGCCTAACATGGACTCAGTCCCTAGCACAGGGGAGAAGAAAAGATTTACAAAAGATTGCAGCCCCAGCATTCGAGGAGTGAGAGGCAAGAGGATCCATACACTGAGGCTAGTCTGAGCAACAGAGGGAGACCACATCTCAAACAAACAAAATGAATTTCAGGGCTGAAGTGAGCCAAGATATCGAGTGTAATTGTCAAAGATAAAGGAAGCACACAACTTCGATTTTATCAGACCTGGGATGGCAGGGAAACTTAAGAGGTAAGATGGCTTGGGTGTGGGATTGTCAGGAAATAGAGGCACATCTTGAATGTCCTAACAATTTTGTTGTCTTTGAAGTTACATTGCTCAAAGAATATAATCTATAACTAGGTTAGAAGATTACAAAAGGTTAAAAATTAAGTAAAAATATAAGGTGGTTTGCTTATCGTAAAGAAAATTGTCTCCTTGTAAGTGAAATTGTGAGGTAAGTCTATGGTGCTTTGTTCAGATTTAAGGGCTGGAGCACAGTACTGATGTGTTAGATGCAGAGGACACAGGCTCTGGCCCTGAGGAGCACAGTCCATGTGTTGCCTTTCACTCTCTTGTGTGAGAGCTCTCTGAGTCTCAGTTACACACAGGATCTCAGTTAGATCTTCTTGTGAGAGAAGGCTCTTTCTCTTCCCGTGTTCCCTTCATTTCCCTCTGTTTTCTCCTGCTGCAACTGTGCACTGTTGTACACTACTGCATGTGTGCATCTCCTAATACTGAGGAGTAGCTGGCCATATTTGAACTTGTTATTCTCCCTTAGTAAGAACCCAGGTTCCACTTTAATGTATGTTTTCTGCCTTCCCTCCCCATGATGTAGTTGCTTGCCTTTAACTTAATACAATCCGTATTACTCTCTGATGTGCTCTTCATTGTTTGCTAAATAACACTGGGTTCATAGCAGTGAAGACTGAGTTAACTAGATTCTTGGAATGTTTCCCCTTCCACCATTTCTCCTTTTAGACCTTTAAATAATGTTGTTTGACATATTTTGTGACCTGAAGCAGCTTGTTAATCCACCATTTGTTCTTTCAAGGCCCAAAGCAAAATATAGGCCACTTTAGTAAAAAGAACGAAAACCACCATTTTTGGTTCTCCTTGCAGGCTGTGAAAATAGGTACCAAGCCCTCCTTTATGCCTTGATGGCATTCAGGGATGGTTCAGGCATTCACCACAATGTGTGCACTCTTCCCCACAGTGGAAGTCTACTGCAGGAACTGCTCGGCCATATAGCCTGGCTCACTGGCTTGAAACACTGGCTCTGACTGGCTTTCTGTGCTTACTGTTGATATAGAAAGAAGCAGATTAGCTCAAGCAACTCATTTGTTTTAAACAACTCTTGTTTGCTGGAACCACCAAGAATGTGAGGTACATGGTTTAAGGTTAATCTGAGGCTGGGAGTGTAGCTAATGGTAGAGAGCTTGTCTAGTGTGCTTGAGGCCCTGGATGCTAGAACTCAGCACTAGGAAAGAGAAGGCAAAGGACAGGTATTTTAAAGCTATGCATGTGTTGGGGGTA
This sequence comes from Tokudaia tokunoshimensis, assembly GCA_036184795.1. NCBI lineage: Eukaryota > Metazoa > Chordata > Mammalia > Rodentia > Muridae > Tokudaia > Tokudaia tokunoshimensis. The sequence continues at coordinate 74,842,984 of BTHU01000003.1, forward strand.
GGGTTAAATGTTCGAAATCATCCAATAAAACCATTTAGGGTATAAATCTAAAAAGTAGGGGTTTATTTGTTTTTAAGAAAGATAAAATTACTCTTACTTTAAGGCACTGTTAATTAGCTATGACCATCAAACACATGGTTTGTTTCATTACTTTATATTTTAATGACTTAAAAGATGTGGGGGTCAGAGAAGGAGAGACTGGATTTTGGACAGAGTTCAATGGCAAAAAGAACAATTCACATTTTAAAAAATCAGTTATTCTTGTAAATAAATAAACCAGTTATTCTGAGTCTGATGTTGATATAACAATAGTTGTTTATACTTGGAGTATTTTGCCTAAAATAGTAGCATTCTTGTGAGTGTTGTCTTTGTTGCTATTCATGCTAGGCAGGCACTTTGCCATTGAACTCTCTCCCTAGCCCTAGAATTTCTTTTTTAACACTAAGTGTATTATTTCTTTTCCAATACATTATTATTATCTTACTTCATGTGTGGATTATGAATTCTAATTCAGAGGGCTAATTAAAATGGTTGGACAGAAGAAAGAATGTATGAAAACTAGAAAATGTCTGACTTATAAACATAACACACTCTGGGACAGCGGCTGGGTGGCTCTGACTTGGCACATGCAGGCCGCAGCAGAGGGAGCGCAGCACTTAGGATCTGAGGATTTGGAAAACTTGGAGGACCACGTATGGCTTGCTTACTACAGGTACATCCAAGGGGAATGCCACACTCTGGTTTAATTGGTTTTTCTCCAGTGCTGGGATCTGGAGCCAGGGTCTGGCTGCCAAGCTGCTGCCCCTTCAGTCCAGACCTCAGAGTTTAAAAGGACTGTGCCACAGTTTAAGGCAGATGTTTATGGTTACCTAGCTAGTATGTACCAGCCACAGATGAGACCTCAGACTCATCAGGTAGTTGAGGGTGTCCTTTGATGATTCTTCTGCCTTTACCTCTTGAGTACCACCAGCCCTGGGTGTGGTACTGGGGATTGAACCCGGGACTTTATGTGTGTTGGGCAAGCACTCTAAAAGCATATCTTGGAATGTTTTTCTTTTTTTTTTAAATATTATTTATTTAGTGTATGAGTACACTGTAGCTGTCTTCAGACACACCAGAAGAGGGCATCAAATCTCATTACAGATGGTTTTGAGCCACCATGTGATTGCTGAGAATTGAACTCAGGACCTCTGGAAGAGCAGTGCTCCTAACCACTGAGCCATCTCTCTAGCCCCCGGAATGTTTTTCTTATTGTCTAACAAAAAGGACATCAGCTTGTTAGTGTCTTAATGTAGCCATGCCAGTGATCAACTGTATAATTGTTTTTACAATGAGAATATGAATGCTTGGTGTGTTCACTCATATGGATCAGGTGAGATTAAGTAACAGAGGTGAAAGAATCTTCCTTGTTCTAAATAAAAGTGAGTTAAAGTTCCTGACTCCGATAGACAATTAGTGTGTGATGCTGAGCACAAAAGGACCTGTCGACAGTGTCCAAATGTGACCTGCCTGCATTTGGATCCTGTGAACACTCCTTTATCAGCGTATCTATCTTATCAACCATTTTGGTTACCCACTCTCGTTCCTTTGGCCCTCCTGGCTGCTGTACCTGCTTCCCCTCTCTTCCCCCTCCCCCTCTCCTCACATAGCTCAGGGTCCTGTACACTCTGTACTCTTACAGAAGTTCCTGCCTCTGGCTATGCTCTCCCTCATATCTATAATAAACCTTTTCCTCCACCACACCTAGGAGAAGTCATGTTCCTTTCCTTTCCTTTCCTTTCCTTTCCTTTCCTTTCCTTTCCTTTCCTTTCCTTTCCTTTCCTTTCCTTTCCTTTCCTTTCCTTTCCCTTTCCCTTTCCCTTTCCCTTTCCCCTTCTCTTTTCCTTTTCCCTTCTTTTTTTCATTCACAAGTAAGACAGAATATGTATTTGTCTCTCTTAATCTGTCTTGCTTCACATAACTTAATGATTAATGATTTTTCATTCACTTTCCTAAAAATATCATGATCTCATTTTTTTACAGGTTAATAAAGTTCTATTGGATATGAGTACTACATTTTCTTTATCTGTTGACAGGCACTTGGTGCTTTATCACTCTTGTCAATGGTAAAGCAGTGAATATGGATATAGAAATACTTCTGTGGTAAGGTTTAGAGTCTTAAGATACTTGTAGCTTTCTTGGGAGCCTCAGAGCCTCCCTCCAGGGAGTTTTCCATTCTGGGGTGTTGAGACAGGGTTTCTCTTTGTATCCCTGGCTGTTCTGGAACTTACTCCATAGAACAGGCTAACCTTGAACTCAGAGACCACCTGCTTCTGCTTCCCAGGTGCTGGGATTAAAAGTGTGCACCTCCACACACAGCCATATAAAACTTTTTAATCCATATAAATGTTCTACCAAAGCCAGGTGTAGCTGTAATCTCAGCTTCTCAAGAAGCATGGGCAATATGGTAAGATATGAGACTTACCTAAAAAACCACAGAAACAAAACTACCAATCCCTCCTATTTAAAAGCAGATACTCGACTAATGAGATGTTTCAACAGGTAAGGATGCTTGCCTCCAAACTGGACAACAAATGTAGTCCTGGAGAGCCACATGGTGGAAGGAGAGAAGTAACTACTGCAGTTTGTCCTTGGATCATTGTCCATGTTTGCTCTGGTATATGTGTACACACACAAAGAGATGTTTCAAGTTAAATACATTTTCTTCTAAGAAGGAAGGAAAATATATACAGCTAGAATATCTTTTTAATAGCATGCCTCACCATTTCTCCAAATTAAGTCTCAAAATAGAGTTCTGTTTTCCAAGTACAGCCAGAACCTGTTAATTCCCTGCTTTGCTTTGAATCCTAGTGATCAGTTCTGTGCCAGGAAGAGAGAGTGAGCTGACACAAGCACGTGAGCTATCTCCCATCGTCCTGCAAGGACAAAGTAGGGATCATGTGATGAGGAAAATATTCGCTCATATGGTAATATTTCCAGCTAGTGGTTAAATGCCTTCCTCATTACTGGTTTTTCTTCTAAATTCAAGTAGAGGGGAAGTGTTTGTGGTTGTGGTATTGCCTCCGCCTCTTCAGAAAGCAGACAAAGATGTCTATAAACCATGATCAAAGAGAACTGTGAGTTGATAAGTGGAGATGACATGGAGTTGTGGCTGGGACAGGCACACCAGGATGACTAGGTTAGTTTATCAGTTGTGCTCATATTTCCAACAAAGTAATGTGTTCTAAGGGCATATGCTTGGTTGGTAGGATTAGGGGTTTGGCATTTGGGTTTTAGAGACAGTTTCTCATGTAGCCCAGGCTAGCTAGCCTTGAACTCATAGTATAGCTAAACTTAAGGGTAACCTTGAGTTTCTGACCCTCCTCCTGTCTCCACTACTCAAATACTTGGACTTCATAGGCATGTATGTCTTCTGATTCTTCCTGGTTAGAAGTAGCCAGCTTATGTGCAGGGTAGAGTTGGAGTTTCAGGTTTCTGTTGGATATGGTAGAGGAGTGTAATAAATAGTACTGCCTTCCACTTTCAAGAAGATTCACCTACAAATGTGTGTGCTTCTAAACCATGGTGCTGCACTGTACCTGTTCTATAAATGGTGGTGGTGTCTGTGGGCTCCTTGGCTCCACATTTCACTGATACTGCTAGCCTTGAGCATCTTCCAAGTTGGTTTGCCAGATGTTGTAATTTTGTGTTGTATGTAAGTGGTCAATTTGAAATTTGAAATGGGGCGCTATTGTTCTGGGCTAAGTCTTAATAGTTTCTGTCTCTTGGGTTGGTTATATTTAGTGAAGAGTTCAGAGTAAAATCTCAAGACAGTAGCAGTGTTTGAGTTTAACTTTGCTTCTTGTGAGCTTTCTGGGTTCTTGTTATAACTTGGCACTTGGCTCCTGTCAGAACTCATCTGTGCTTTGTTGTGTGTGATTGAAAAACTACTCGATACGGGTGATTGTTTTTTTTTTTTTTTAAAAACAAACTTAAACTTAAAAAGCATTCTGGTTTTCTGTCCTCTTAAACTTAAAATCCTGGTTTTCTCTTTTTGTGGAACTGTTGAACCCTGGGCCTATGCATGCTGTGCAGGTACTCTCAATGAGCTTTGCCCTAGCCCTTCTTCCTTCTTAGAGATGAGCATATTACTGCTTGCAGTTTTTAAAAGAATTTATAAATTTCACTAAAACATTTAGGTAAATGAGATCAGAATTTTGTAATTTGTACAAGACTTCAGATTCATACTTTTTCTTAAAAGTTCGTTTTCCATGATGTCAATAATACATTGCTATTTAAAAAGCAGTGTTGTGAGTAATGGTTAATGTGAATGGGCCTTTGTTTTCAGTCAGTTCTATATTACATAGTGTCCAAATGGCAGAGGCACAAGGCTTTCTGCTCTCTAGGTGACTATCTGTTCACTCTTGGCTCCATTTTGTCACTAGCTCAGTGAGCTCTGTCGTCTGATAGAGAACTTTAAAGAGTTAACTTCCTAATACCTGCCTCCACTCCCAACACACTGTTTGTCCTTCTGGATTCAGGAACACCTGAATGGACAGAACTAATTCTGAACAGGTCAGGAATGAAGATGGTGTGAGAGGGATTCTGTTCACTGTGTTTCCTGGATCATTTCTGGGAAATGTCTGCCGTAGCCTGTCTCTGGACCTCTGTATATCCAGTGCTCTCCAGCCTGTGGTCGCCAAACTCGCCTAGAAGACTGCTGCTAACTCTCCCAACTTCTTTTGAAAATTAGATGTTCATGCGAATGACACACATGGCTTCATTTCCTCTGACAACTTGATGTTTCCTCTTTCCCACCTGCCCCTCCCATGTCACCAGGCCCTTCTTCAGTAAAGCATTTTGTTGTCTTGTCACTGCTACTGGTCTTAATTACCCTCACAGAAATACTTGGTGGATGAGTCTAAAGTGCCTGGCATTTAGTCAGTGGACACTGCTATGTGAGAAGTCTTGTAAATGGAGGACACTTGTTACAAGGATTTTGTATAGTATATATTTTTATCTATGTAATCCACAATTTTGTTGTTTTAGAGAGTGCTTACCGCTCTAGGGCCAGTGGGACCTGAGAGAATAGAGCTGATAAGTGAGGGAGACTAAAGTCTCATGCCATAGCCAGCTTTATTCAGAGCATCTGGCAATTTATACTCCGAGGGTCAAGACGAGTCCCATGAGTAAAGTGTCCAATCACAAGTGACCGATAAGCCGCACGTAAAGCATAAGGCACAGGTGGCAAAAACATATTTTTCCATAGAGGCATATAAAGAAATAACAGTTGTGATGAATAATTTGAAGTAAATTGATTCTTATCTGATACCCTGAAGGGGCACAAAAGCATAATGTAAGAACAATTCTATGTTTTTGAAGAAACTGAGGTCACAAGACTCTTGTTTTGGTTTCTTGGAGTTTTCTTACAAGCACTCAGAAATCTCACACAGTTTATTCTTAGACTATGTTCCTACAAGAGAGGTTTAGTGACTGGCCTGAAGTCTCACAGCTGAACTACAATTCAAACCTCTTAACTGGCACCAGAGTCCTGCTTTTAGTTAAGCAATGTTACACTGCTGTTCAAGGTAGAGCTCATAAAAGAATAGTGGAGATAATATAATATAATATAATATAATATAACAATATGATGGGAAGATAACCTTGGGAGACAGAATCTGTGTAATCACATCTAAACAGAGCACAGCCACGTGGGAGGGCACTAACTGAAAGTCAGATTATAGAAGGTAGCAGACATTTTTGCCTAAGGAGAGAAAACCTCTAC